>CM039427.1:15695587-16895587 GCA_022379115.2 Bauhinia variegata
GTATTATCATATTATGATATTAATATCGCATTACTTTACTGTTATATTAATAAATATCGTAAATCAAGGAAAAAAGTGAATCAAATATTTACTTTTTTTTTTTACAAATAAAACATAAAAAAGAATTTTTATAGAGTTTTTTACATCATAAAAATGATCACTAATACATACTACTTCTATAAATATTTACTAATATATACTAATGAAATAGAAAGGATTAAAAATTCAAATTTAATCATGTATTTTTTTTAGTTGTAATGTTTTATTTACTAATTAAATTATATTATATTTTAATTATATTTTTCATTTAATTAATTACTTACTCATTTAATTTGTTTTTAATAATTTTATTTATTAAAAAATTGAAGCATATAATTAAATAAATAAATGTGCAAAATATATAATAAATTTTTTTACAAAAATGAAGAAAAACTATAAAAAGAAAACAAAAATTAAATAATTTATTTTTAATTTTTTATTAATAAAATTACATTAATATTTAATTATAGGTTTTATTTTATTTTAATTAATTACTTATTTAATTAAATTACAAAGTATAATAAATTTAAATTAAATAAAATAAATTTGTAAGAGGATGATATAATTTTATTAAAATTGTATATATTAATAAATAATTATAGAAGTGGCATATATTGGTGATTTTTTTGGATGTTATATGTGTGTCTAAAAAATTTTATACAGATTTTTTTTTATGTTTTATTTTTAAAAGAAAAATAAAAAATTTAATTATTTTTTCTTTTATTCGTGAATATCACATTATTGTGCTACAATATTTATGAGTTATTAATTTTTTCATTAAATATTATATGAAGATGATATAATATTATTTAAATATTATAATATTATAATATAATATTAAAAAAATAATATATATTAATATATATTTTTAAAAATAAATATATATTGATGATAATTTTTTTTATAATATATATGCCTAAATGTCCCAAATTTAGGTGATGTGAATATAGATTGCAATTGGCAATACCATAATTGCTAATGTGTCAGTACGTAAGTCATTGAAAATTGTACGGTCAACTAACATCTCACGTTTTGTCACTCAGTAATTGTAGTGTATGGCAGTCCAAATTCAGATGACGTAGCTGCTTGCCTCTGTCTTCGCAAATCCAAAATATCTAATTAATTAGGGAATATGTATGTTGTTAATAAATGAATATTGACGGACTTCGTAACATTGATTATGATTTAACGTTTCAGATTATCTTGAAAGATGAAGAAAGATTAAATTAAGTACATCTTTTGTGAAGAAGCATTAGATTCTTGATTTTGTGTCTGCGAGAAACTTTGAAAAGACATTATTAATTTTTGTTACTCTACTTATATTATATTCTACTAATCCATCATTGTCAACAAGATTAATCCCATGCCTCTTACTGAGTTTCAATTAATGTAAACACTAAACAGGTAAACTCATATCTATCTAAATCCATTGTGATCGCAATCCCTTGAATTCAATAAGGCACAGCTTGTAGAAGTAATGAATTTTTTATCATTATTTATTTTTTATTTTGGAGACATTAAAAAACCATTGCTTCGACTTCTGAACGACATGAAAAGTGGTATTTTTGTTATAATATATGAACAATTGTATTTATTATCAATGTAAAGAGAAAAGTTTCACATGTCAGTTCATAAAAAGTTTTGTTTGAGTCATTCTCGTAAGATGTAGGATGAATTTCACTTAAAATACTTTTCTTATGAGAAGTCAATTTTCACACAATAAAATGTGCACTCATACAATTAATACAATATAACATAAATTATTAGATAAATTAATTAATTTAAAAACTCTACATTATATTTAAACAAGAATAGAACTTTTATCACAAATATATATTTAAAGGAAGAAGATAGCACACAAGAAGATGCGGTAATTTTTTTATTTTTAATAGTTTCTTCTTATTTACTTACAGGAAGAAGCAGCACAAGACTTGATCATGCGAGCAGCAGCTTAGAACTTTAAGGGCAGAAGTGACACTATTGAACCGGACTACTTCCAAAGGTATAATTGTTTGAGCATATATATGCATACATATACACCCTTGTAAATTAAACTAGTTGTAAAATTGAAATATTAAAAAAAATTATGCTTATAACAAACCAAAATATATATATATCTCAATTAAGATGTTTTATATTCCAATATTCATTTTTCGTACAAAATAATAATAACACCGAATGAATGGTCATAATTGATTCCAAATATAATTTGATTAGTTTTCCTTTTGTTGTGCATTATAGAAAAATCGTGTAACACTTCCCAGGTTATCGCTGTACCATAAGATGATTTTTACGAAGCATTTATTATACTAAAAATTATAAATCAAGCCGATAGTATAAATGGCAATTCATTAAATTTTTAGAATTTTTTGATATTTGGTCAACCTGTGAATCCAATTGAGCTGAATCTTTCTTCCAACTCCTTAAACGGGGGATTTTCAGAAATAGAAGGATGGTCTCAAATGAAATATCTTCATAGGTTGCATATTGCCGATAACCACATCAAGGGACAACTTCCTAAAAATATTGTCAATATAATGCCTAGTTTATCTTCGTTGTTTCTTGGAAATAACCATTTAAATGGATCAATGCTAAACTCTTGGTGTAAAATTGAGTATCTCACCAATCTTGACCTTTCAAACAATCAAATGCAGAGGGCTGTTCCACGTGAAAGTGAAAAATCATCAAATGCAAAGGACAGATACTCGATGGCGTTTGTTTAATTTGTGCTGTTGAAACAGCTGTAGCACACTCTTAATTTCTTTATTGACTTCTATTGACTTAACTGTGCAATTTATGAAGTCCCTGTATTATTCGTACTATATATATGCCTATTTCTGTGCACTATTTTTTTTTTATTTATAATTTTATTTTTAAAACATAATTAAAAAATAGATTTTACATTAATAAGTGTATATATAGGTTTTCCCCTTATCAGTATTCCGTCCTTAAAAGATCTTTCAGTACAATGAACATATATTGTCCTCTATCTTGCAAGTTGTACCTCAACTCGATCCATGCAAAGAAGTTAGCTAGAATTCATGGACAATAATAAGCTCCAATTGAAGAAACTTAGTTGTAATATTAGTTTGAAGCATTGTTCTTAATCCCTTTTAAGAGAACTTTAAAAATTAATTAATTAAGAGAAGGAATTACATTCAAATAAAATTGCATCTGTTCATTTCCTATCAAAGCTTATATTCAAGAATGTTGAAAATAATTTCAAACCATAACAAGGAGGAATACGTATTGCCATTTCACCAGTTCATTTTGTTCCATATAAACACTGCTTGTATAGTTGTAAAGTTATTCTCATAGGCGTAAGAAAATCGATTAGAATAAATTTCTTATAATTTTTTTAGTTTTAGTTTTCAAACACACTTCAAAACACAAAAAAAAAATCTAAATTATATATATCAGTATAATACAAAAGGTAATTAGTAATGTATAACATAGCAACTAATTTAGGTAGATGAGATAAAGAGATGGAAATCTGTGGCCCCCAGTTGATTTTCCACTGATTGATGAAAGTCTGGGATTTCAAGAATAGGGTTTGTTTAAATATAATGGATACAAGAAGGAAATAATTATGTTTGAATAGTGTCTCATATTTAGCCAAGAGAACAGTTGCACTCCACAGCAAATTCCATATCCTAATCTTCTCAAAACAAGCTCCCTTGAAATATTGTAATCCAGCAATTTACAATATCAACAATCATTTGGGCTTTAATATTCAGATAAATTCTAACTTCAAAAATCAGAAATCATCCTTTCAAAAGCTTCCACTTATGTGGAAGTGCAATTTCCATACCAATAATTAATTAGAAATTACCATCTTGAAGAGATAAGTCTATTATATTTGAACAAAAATGAACTGCATAGAATAGCAGTACTTTGAACACTTATTAACTTTGGAAGGGTTTAAAGGTTTCTTTGACCTAACTGATATGAAAATTTGGTGGGTTAGCTCCAAAATTGTACAACTTGGTAATTTTCTAATATGATTCAATTGTTAGTAATTAATGGATTAGTCTGTTGGTACTTTCTTTTACCCTTATTCTTTAGGGTACTCTAATTTGGATGTTGTAGCAAGTTGGTGCTATGTGGGCAGCTCTAGAATATTAAATTAAAAAAAAAAATATGCTTTTAGAAAAATTTGTCACGTCTGTAATTAAAATATAGAAAGTACAAGGACTTCCTAAAATTTACTTTGATATGGGCGATTGATTTCATACAACTTTTTCGTTTATCTGTACATTAATTATAGTAAGAGATGAAGGAAGATTCGTTTCGTACAACTTTTTGATAAAGATGCATGAATTACACCTCAATTATTGATAATCATCCCTATATTCTTCTGTCTTTTGCAAAAGCCCACTCAGATTTTTCTAAAATATATACATGGCCCACAACAAACACATCCGCTTCTACCGACTAAAAATATGACACATATTTATGTATTGTGCACCATCTGCTTTTTCAAAAGTTGATTGAAATATTGTTTTTGACATATTGTATCAAATCATGCCTATACCTTTTGGAAAAGCCCACTCAAATTTTTTCCAAAATACATACTTAGGCACACAACCTAAAACATTAACACATATCCACTTTTACCTACTTAAAAAATGTCACACACGTTTTATGTTATTGTGTACCTTTTTTTTCCAAATTTGATTGAAATTTTATTTTTGACATATTCTCTCAAACCATGTCAAATTTTTTCATAAGACAATTTCTGTTTTTCAAGTCATATTTTACTTTTATTTTTTTTTAATTTGAATTATTAAAAATCATTAAAATTAATAACATTATGAGTTCTCACATTATATTTTAAAGCCAGTCTCATTTTTTTAAAATAATATATAAATTACTTTGTATATTTTATTTTTTAAATTTCTTGTCTTGACATATTTATATAAGATTTGAAATAAAATTTTATGTGTTTCGTTTTTATTTCAAAAATTAAAAGGGATACAATTTTATGTTTTAATTTACTTTCAAATTCTAAATTATCTCATCTTAAAATTATCCCAAACCCATCCTCACCTCTAATTTTTACCTTTTCTCACTTTGTTAGTTATGGTTCAAAATGGTTAGACAGTACCTATTTTGTTTAAAAAATGTTTTTATGTCTTCATTTTTTGAAATGTAATTTTTAGGGATAATAATTTGATTTGGCTCTTACTCAATGAATCTCTATCATTTTTACCTCATCGGTATGGGGATGGGTTAAAAACTTTAGCAAATAATTTCTAAGGCTAGGAATGAGTAGTGTATAATGTATCTCAAGTACCCACCTTGTATAATATATGCATTTATTTAAATATACATTAATATATATACACTTAAAAATATTGAAAAGATAAGTTGTGTCTCACATCAAGGTCCGAATTCGTATTGTTAACTAATTAAAAGTATAAATTAAAGCAAGTTACCCAATAGACAATATGTTATATTCTGTATATTCTATGCACAATTGGAATTAGACAAAGTGTATTTTAGGAGTGTATTTTAGGGAGTAGAGATATGGATTTTAGACTTCCTTAGAAGGGACTAGGGAGTAGGAACCAAGCCACATACCCATTTCCTTATCCATTTAATACTTAAGTGTCATCTTAAAAGAATTTTCAGATAAAAAAATTGATGAAATATTTGCATTTTTATTGAAAAGAAATAAAAGAAAAAGTTCATAAAATTATAAAATTGCAATTGCCTATGTATCAGGAAATATTTTCGACGGTAATAGTTTTGAATACTAAAATTATCAAATATTCATATATATATAATTATAATTAAAAGAAAAGAGTAAAAATCCAAAATAAAATTTAATTTTTAAAAAATTGTTAGAATTTTATTAATTTTAAGATTCTAAAACAAAAAATCTTATTTAAGTTTTTATAAGTTTAATTTTTAAAACTTAAAAACTTAAAACCTAATAAAATAAGATTTAAATTTTTTTAATTGATAAGTTAACGAGCTTTTAATATTATATTAAAACTAATTTAATTCAAAAGATTCAATTATTAGAAAAAGAACTCACGTATAATTTTATTTTATATTTGATAATTATAATAATCACTTTGATGAAACAGAATATTCCTGTTGTGGGTGTGACAAATCAACTCGAAAATTTCGGTTGAAATGAGAAGCTAATACACAGTAAGATAACGCAAGACAGAATGTTTGATTAGACAGTGTTGACGAGTATAATTATGCACTAAACTTTTATAAAATTAAAATTATATATATATTGGGACTTCATTATACGACACTTCACATTTATCATTTTCCCCCCTCTTTAAATTGTTTTTAAAATATTCATTTTACTCTTAAAGCCTTAAACACCCCCCCCCCTCTTCTCAACTCGCCGAAAGCCCTAGCCGCGCTCCATTCCTTACATTTTCTCTTTTACTTTCATTCCAAAGCTGCCACTCAATCTTTACCTTTATTAAATTTTCAACATAAGTCTTAATCTAAGTTTATTTTTTAATTTATTTTTTAAAAAACTTTAAATTTTGTCATTTATAAAAAAAAAAAAAAATTGAGTGTGGGATACGATTAAATGAGAAACGGTCATTCTTCACAGCAAAAAGTGTTTTAGAGTAAAAATATGTGCAAAGAACTATTTAAAGTGTCGAACGACTATTTATAGTTGTTTTGTACTCGAAACAACTCTAAACAACTATTTAGTACTCTAAACAACCTTACAAATACTGTTGAAAAGATTTTAAATTGATATATAAATAAATGCGAGAAAATAAAATGCTTTGTCTATAAATAATAAAACTTAAAAATATTTTTTTTATTATTTTGTCTTTATTTCTAATAAATTTGATAAAATTATGCGCTTATGCTTTTATTTATTAAAAGTTATAAAATTCTTGTAACATAATTTTTATTTTATTTGAATGAATGATTTCATGAATAATTTAATCATTCTATTCATCTTTTGTAATTCCAACTTTTTCATAATATTATTCAAACTTTTTTTGGTCAATTAAACTAACTCATCTCAAGTTATAATTAAGGAAAACAGAAGGAAAAAAAAAAAAAAAAAAACCTAAGCTAGCGGAACGTAATAGAACGATATAGAAAGAGAACGGAGGGTGCGGGACGAAGAGCGAGCGATGGAGAAAGAAGAGGATGGAGACAAAATAATAGTACAAAAACGAGTCTACACAATCATTTTGAAGAAAAATAAATTTTAAAAAGTTGTTAATACAAAAACAACTCTAGAAAGTTGTTTAATAAAAAAAAGCTCTACATAATTATTTTTGAGTTCTAACAATTTTATAGAGCCATTTTTCCCTTTGGATTATTCTCTATCATCATTTTTCATATCAGATTACAGATAAATATTTTTCATAAAATACTAATTACATACCTAATTTTTACTACAAATAAACTTCAAATGAAAAATAAATCCCTAAATCTCTTATTTTAATCAACCCTTTCAAACAATAAATAATTTAAATATAAAAGGAGATGAATTAAGATTTGATAGTCGAAAGAGGGGAGGGGGACGGTACTTGGCATCGAGAGGGCGAGAGGGTTGGGATGTTATCTTGAGACAAGGATATTTTGGTCATTTTATCTGCATAGGAATTATTTGTGTAAAGGTGGGATGACCTTAATTAATTCATAGAGTATAATTATGAACTAAATTTTTATAAAGATAAAATTATAAAATAAATAAAAAAATATATTTAATTGATACAAGAAGGAAATAATTGTGTTATCTTGTGCGGAATATTAAATTAAAAAGGAAAGATGGTTTTGGAGAAATTATTGTAAAAGATGAAGCAAGATTGGTTTCATACTACTTTTTGATTTTCTGCACTAATAGCGTCAAAAGCCATATCAAATCATGCTCCCCTTGCGAATCACTCGTGTTTTGATTTTCCAGTTGAGGAGAGATCAAATCGCATTACCATTCTCCTAATATTGATTAAACACTGCACCGCCAAAATAAACATTTTTTTTTTTTAAATAATCAATGAGAAGTTATAAGTTGCCGATACTAATGCTTTATTTTTTAAAAAAAAATTATGTAGTCCACAAGAACTTGATAATTTGATAAACATACATGAATTTCACCTCAATTATTGATAACCATCCCTGTATTCTTCTTTGTCTTTTGCAAAAGCCCACTCACATTTTTCTAAAATATATACATGGCCCACAACAAATACATATCCACTTTTACCTACTAAAAGTTGATTGAAATATTGTTTTTGACATATTTTCTCAAATCATGCCCCCACCTTTTGTAAAAGCCCACTCAAATTTTCCAAAATACATACTTAGGCACACAACCTAAAATATTAACACATATCCACCATTAGCTACTTAAAAAATGTCACACACGTTTATGTTGTTGTGTAACTTTTTTTTTCAAATTTGATTGAAATTTTATTTTTGACGTATTGTCTCAAACCATGTCAAATTTTTTCATAAGACAATTTCTGTTTTTCAAGTCATATCCCAATTTTACTGAAATATTGTTTTTAATTCTAATTATTAAAAATCATTGAAATTAATAACATTATGAGTTCTCACATTGTATTTTAAGGCCTCTCTCATTCTTATTAAAATAATATATTAATTACTTTGTATATTTTATTTTTTAAAATTGTTTATCTTAATATATTTATATAAGATTTGAAATAAAATTTTATGTGTCTTGTTCTTATGTTGAAAATTAATAAAATTACAACTTTATGTTACAATTTTACCTCAAAGTTTAAATTACCTCATCTTAAAGATATCTCATGTCTTATATCCACCTTTAATTTTTACCTTTTCCCACTAGTTATGGTTCAAAATGGTTAATCGGTCCCTATTTTGTTTAAAAAATATTTTTACGTCTTATTTTTTAAAATGTATTATTTAGGGATAATAATGTAATTTGACTCTTACTCGATAAATCTCTATCATTTTTTACTTCATCGTGTATGGGATGAAGTTGAAAATTTTAGTAGATAATTTCTAAGGCCAACAACTACCCACTCTGTATAATATTTGCATTTATTTAAATATGCATTAATATATATGTATATATATATATATATATATATATATATATATATATATATATATATATATATATATATATATACTTAAAAAAATGAAAATATAAGTTGTGTTTCACATCAAGGTCCTAATACGTATTATTAACTAATTAAAAGGTATAAATTAAAGCAAGTTATCTGATAGACAGTATGTTATGTTGTGTATATTATATGCATAATTGATCCCAAATAATAATAAATGGCCAAAATAACTCTTAATTGTCATATTGCTACAAAACTTTTTTAAAACTTAGTCATTAAATAAGATAAAACTCAATTAATTATTAGAACTTTATTAGGGTTCATAGAATCCATCTTTTATTTTAATTTAATGTAATAGTTTTTAGAAGATAAAAATTTATTTAAGATAGACTAAAATACTATTTTGATCCCTCTTAGATTTGAGTTGTCACAAATTAATCATTTTTAGATTGATCGTCACAAAATAGTCCCTTTTAGATTTGAGTTATCACAAATTAGTTCTTTTTAAATTGATCGTCACAAAATAATCCCTCATAGATAGACTAAAATACTATTTTGATCCCTCTTATATTTGAGTTAACTCAAATTAGTTCTTTTTAGATTGATCCTTACAAAATAGTCTATCTTAGATACAAAATAGTCATAAAAGAGTCTCTCTTTAAATGATCAGGTGTGTTTTAAATTTTTTTCTCCATTCCCTTAATTAACACAATTAAAGAGTTTTTAATTCTTTAAATTCTTTTTATGTTAGTATTTTATCATTTAAAAATATCTATTTAATTGTGTTAATGGTGTTATAATAAAAAAAAAATTTTGTGATCATTTTATATTTTAAAAAAATTATTTTATGACCATCAATTAAAAAAAATTAATTTATGACAACTTAAATTAAAAAAAATTAAAATAATATTTTAGTCATTTAAAATAATTTAAATAAAATATTTCTTTTATAAAACCATTTCAAGTTTGAACTGGCTTCTAACATAGGGCCCAGTGAATGACTTGACATGCAGAGGGCTGGTCCCCATAGTTTAAATAAAATATTTATTTAAAGGACAGATCCTCGATGAAACAGCTGGAACACACTCTTAATCTGTTTACTGACTTCTATTGACTTAATCTGCATCATTTCACTTCCACTTTCAGTTTGCTATCTACTGGAAGAAGCAAGAAACAAAGCATTCATTTCAAATCCTTCATTCTCGTTCGTTCATCGGAATCAAAAATCTTCTTCTTTAATTGCCTTGTTTCCTTTCCTTTCATCTCTACAATTCTCTTTACTTTCCTTTTCACTGTACTTATTTTTTCAACGAACTCTTAAAAAATCCTTAAAAAAAGTAGAAAAATATGTTTATTTTCAAAAGTTCTTGTTCGGGTTCGTGGTGCTTTATATCAGAGTAGAGTAGAGATCGATGACTTGATCTTTTGGAGTCATCTCTTCAGGTAAACTGTTTAATTTTATTATATTAGTTCATATATACTTGTGTTAGTACGTATAAATGTAAAATAAAAATGGTTTTTTATCTCATAAATCTTTTCTGTTCCATTTTTTATGTAGTAAATTAACAAGTAAATTATTTTATGTGGCAGATTTTTTTCCAAAAAAAGACGTAATTTTGGTATTAAGTTGCAATAAAAAATTAAAATTAAAATTATAAAAACTTAAATCTAATTATAATTAAAAATTTAAAAACTTAGAACTTAAATTCTTGCCCAACAAAGCCTAAATGTTTATTTCTTGATATGATTGTTGCTAAATATATTTTTTTGCTAAATATTTAAATCTAGGTATTTATGTTAACTTTAGATTTCAAAAACAAGTATAAATTCATTTAATTATTAAAATTTTATGGGATTTTAAATGGAGCATTTCAAATTGAATAAAAACAAGTCAGTGTGGTTTTGTTCTCCTTATTTATTTATTTCTATTTTTTTATGATATTGTCCTCTTTAATATTAAAAAAAATTATTTTTGATATCGCTGACGTTTTGGATCATATCTTATTAGACAGGACATTCTCTGTTGAACATGTTCACTAGCTATTCACTTTCATGGTGTAGATTTCTTGTGAACTAATGTCGTTGTTTGCTTAGCTTGCCTCAAGTAGCAATTCTAACCAACTAAGTTTGACACAATAATATAATTTTTAAAATTAAATTTTTATATTTTCATATTTTGAATTTAAACATATTTTCTTTTTATATACTTAAAATTAATATTTAAAGAGATCAACATCCCAGCATTCTTCAATAAAACTTCTATACATATTAGTAGGAGGAATTTTAAGTAGCTTGGCGCATTGTCTTCCCCTGCCTGAACGATCATGCCTTCATTTATTATTTAATAACTCATTCCACTTTCGATGCACTTTTATAGAGACAAATAGCTTACAAAGATCTGCGTGTGAAAGCGTTTGGGAGGAAATGAAGTGCTTCATCTCATATTAATGATCAATATATAGCTTTGCTAGTTGGAGTCTTTTCTTAAGGTAAGTTGTATAATTTCAATGCATATCGGTTGATCAAGGAACTTATCTTTATTTATTCTTTTAATTTAAGGCATTTGAGCAAAAGCTAATCTACGAGTATATATTACTTTTAAAAAATATTTATTAATATATATTATTAAGATATCACTTTCGTAAGTCATATCATGATAATATGATTTGTGTGAGAAGTCATATCATCACGATACAACTTTTAACTACTTTTTATATTTTTAGTCTTTATACTTTTAAAATTTATAAAATAATTCTTATAGTTTTTTGAAAAGTTAAACTTTAGTTTTTGTTATCAAAGTCCATTAAGTTCTCATTAACTAAATTATTCTTTTAATTTTTTATAATTTTTTTAAAATTAAACTTTGGTCCTTATATTTTTCAAAACTTATAAAATAATCTTTGTAGTTTTCAAAAAATTAACGTTTTATCCTTGTCATTCAATACAAGTCCCCTTTTTGTGCAAGCTTTCTCGTATCTCCTATTTTTGTGCTCTATAATAGATCTCAAACCACACAAATGTAATATTCAAATTCAAATGACACAATAAATCATTCTAAGCAACTACACAATTTGAAAAATTGTCACCTTTGAGATGCAGGATAAGACAAATAAGTGAGCATCCAAATTAAGAATAGAAAGGATTTGGCTTTCTTTATAGAGAAGCATAGCACAAAAAAAAGAAAAGAAAAGAAAAGAAAAAGACTTATATGGGATAACAAAGATTAAACTTTAATTTTTAAAAAACTTCAGGACTATTTTATAGATTTTGAAAATTTAAAAACTAAAACTTAACTTTAAAAAAACTATAAGGACTATTATAAATATTAAAAGAATAATTTAGTTAAAGGAGACTTAACAAACTTTGATGATAAAGACAAAAAAATGTAATTTTTTTTAAAATTATAAAGATTATTTTATAAATTTTAAAAATATAAAAACTAAAACTTAACTCTTAAAAAATTATAAAAGAAAAGAATAATTTAACCAATATTTACCTTTTGTGTACCTGTACAGAGTCTAATAGTTAGCAAGAGTCACGTGTGAAAAGCGTTCAGAAGCAAGGATGGAATTTGTTTCCATTGTTGTGGACAAATTATTGGAATACACTCTGATTCCAGTTGCACGACAAGTGAACTATGTGATTTCCTACAAAGGTAATGTAGAAGAGCTTAAGGAACAAGCTAAACGACTCTTGGGTGAGAGAGAAGCTTTACAACACCGAGTTAATGCTGCCACAAGAAATGGAGAAGAAATCGCAGGTCCGGTTATTGAGTGGCTACGTAAGGTCAAAGAGAATGCTTCCAAGGCAAAGATCTTGCTTGATGAAGATGATAAACGCCATAAAAGAAATGCAGAAGAAATCGAAGGTCACGATCTGAAGTGGCCAAGTGATGTTGCTTCCAAGGCAGAGGAGCTGCTTGATGAAGATGATAAACGCAGCAAAACTGCTTGGTGTTCAAGCAAATCATTCTCAAGCATGTGCTGGAGGCATCAAATTAGTAGAAAGGCAAAAAAGTTGGCACAGGAAATTGCCAATATTAAAGGAGAGAAAGAATTTACTCAGGTTTCTTACCGTGGAGAACTGAACATCACAGAGACATGGTCTTCATCAGCCAAAAACAATGAGGCCTTTGAATCCCGAGTGGCAGCTTTGAGCCAGATTATGGAGGCACTAGCAGATCCTAATCTTAGATTGATTGGAGTGCATGGGTTAGGTGGTGTGGGCAAGACCACTCTAGTCCGTGAGGTTGCAATAAAAGTTAAAGAAAAGTCACCTGACACAAACGTTGTTTTCGTGGATGTGAAACAGAACCCGAAGATAGAAAAAGTTCAGCAAGATATTGCTGACATGATAGGACTGGAACTGAAACAGCAGTCTCTTCTTGTGAGAGCAACTTCATTACGCCAAAGCTTAGAGGAAGACAAAAAGAAAAATATTCTTGTGATCTTAGATGATCTCTGGGAAAAGCTTGATTTGAACGAAATAGGCATCACTTTTAGAAAAGAGAACAAGAATTATAAGATACTAATGACCTCTAGAAAGAGAGATGTGTTGTCTAAAATGAATACTCAAAGGAACTTTTGGCTTAAAGAATTGACAGAAGAAGAAAGTTGGGAGTTATTTATGGTGAAAGTTGCCTTAAATGAATCTTCAAAAGGTGAAGAATTGCTCGATATAGCTAGAAAGGTTGTTGGAAAGTGTGGTGGGTTGCCTATTGCCATTGTGACAATTGCTGCTACTCTAAAAGGAAAGGAGGAGATAGCAGAGTGGAGGAATGTGTGGCAACGAGTGCAGAATCATCATTATGATGAGATAAATAGACCAATTGTAGTGAGTTATGAAAATTTAAAAGATGATTGCCTTCGATCAATATTCGTGCTTGCTGGTGTGATTAATTCTTCTGCCACCATTGATTTATTTAAGTACTGTCGTGGCCTGGGTTTATTCTATGACATCGATAATCTTGATGCTCGTATCAGTGAACTAAAAGATTCATGCCTATTACAAGATAATAACTCTTCCAAGAGCCATTTTTCAATGCATGATGTTGTCCGTGACACTGCCATATCAATAGCATCTAAGGATGACCAATTTTTCTTAAAAAAAATTGAGAACGCTGATCAAGATGAATGGATATCAGTTGATAAGCTGAAAAGTTGCAGAAAAATGCTTTTAGATTTCAGCAACGTTAGAGAACTTCCAGAGGGACTACAATGCTCAAATCTCACTTTTTTCTATCTATGCAGTAAAGATTCTTCTCTGAAATTACCACACAACTTTTTCAAAGGAATGCCTAAACTCGAAGTATTAGTTTTGATCAACATGACCTTTGAGTTTCTGCCTTCCTTTATCAGTGTCTTACGCAATCTGCACACCTTGTGTCTTGATGAATGTGTTTTGGAGAACATAGAAGGAATTGGGGAATTGAAAGGTTTAAAAATTCTGAGTCTTAGTGGCTCTAAGTTTACAAATTTGCCACAAGAAATTGGGAAGCTGACGAAGCTGCAGTTGTTGGACTTGAGCCGTTGCGTCCAGCTTGAATCTATTCCTCCTGGCGTCCTATTAAACTTGCAATTGTTGGAAGTGTTATTAATGGGTAACAGTTTTAGTAAGTGGGCTGTTGGTGATCAACAATCTATGGCTAGTCTTGCTGAGATAAAAGCTTTGAGGAACTTGAACACTTTAGCAGTATATGTTCCTGATCAAAATATGCTTCCCAAGGAACAATTGTTTGAGAGTTTGCACTTGCAAAGATATGAAGTATGCATAGGTGATGAATATTGGTACAGGTTTGGTGAGTCTAAAACTTCAAGGTTCTTGAAACTGGATCTTCATACAGGTATTGACACAAAGCATTACTTCAAAAGTTTGCTAGATCATGTGGGAGATCTGCACGTGGGAAGATTGGCAGATTTGAAGAATGTTGTTCCAAATATAAACAAAAAAGGTTTGATAGAATTAAAGCATCTTCTAGTCGATCGAAATCGTGAACTTCAATTCATAGCTGATTTAGTAGAGCATGAGGATATGATCTTTCCAAAATTAGAGTCATTGGATGCCCATGATTCAAATTTGGTAAAGTTATGCAATGGTTTTATCACGGCGAGATCCTTTTCCAAATTGAAGGTTGTTAAAGTGTATTTCTGTACAGAAATGAAGAGGCTATTTTCATTATCTCTTCCAACGTGTCTTCCACATCTTAATGAAATTCAAGTTGACAAGTGCATTAATTTGGAGGGGATAGTTTCTGACGCTGGACTGTTTGCTGGTCCACTTCATTTTGTAGAATTACGCACTGTGACATTAAACTGGCTGCCTTCACTAATTGGCTTTTATTCTGAAGACGAAACATCTTCTAAAGTTCAGCAGAAGAAGACTCAAGTTGGAGATGATAATATTCTTGATCCTCCGGTCACACTGTTCTCTCACAAGGTATGTTATTATTATGCATTAATATAATTACCTTTATATTTATACATTAAATGGTAAATTACTTCTGGTTATAGTGATAAAATCTATTTAGATTTTTCAAAAAAAAAAAAGATTATTCAAATTTTGATGTGAATCAAGTTCATACTTATTTTCGTAGAAACAAAAAAGAAGAAATTAGCAGTATATGCTTTGCATTGTTAAGTATATACTTTGTACATGCACATGTGCACATTGGATTCCATCTACTGATGCACGAGGTATTGTCCTTCTATAACTAAGTATAATTAGTTAGTTAGATCCAAAAGTATCTCCATAATTATATTCTCGTGATTAGTTATGAGAATTTGTAACTGAGCTTCCTATATTATAAGCTTTATAGTACTGCTTTGGCAATCATTTTCTGCCTGTAGTTTACATGCATCTATATCATTACCTCATTAAAGCAAATTATATATTAGAAATTATAAATTAATTCTAATCAATAGCTGACAGAGGAAAAGAGTTATAAATTTAATTTCAAATTGTTTGAATTATAAATTTAATTCAAATCAAACACCATATCCAACACCTAAATATACCTGTCATTCATACTTCTAATTAGATTTTAGATCATTGCATGTCTAGTATAAAAAAAAAAAAAAATTAAAAATGATGTTATTGTTATTTCCAAATTGAAAACATAAAATAAATAATACATGTAAGTACGTGAAATAAATTCACTATTATAACTATAATATGTAAGGTGGATAATATAAGTGTATACAAATAAGTATATATATAATATTTTTTTTAAAATTAAAAAGAAGAATTCAAAGAAAATTTGTCATTGCTCGCAAAGGAGATGAGTAGCTGATTTCAATAGTAGTATTATATTCTAACATTTAATTGGCTGAACCGTTTATTTTAATTTAACATATTTTTAAATGCTGTGGATGCATTTTTTCTTTCTCACAAGAATAAATTTTTTGCTTTATATATAATTCTTGTGTTGCGTAGGTTTTTATTCCGAATTTGGAGACGTTGAATATCAAGAGTGTATATAAATTGAAGAAATTATGGGATCAACAATTTGACAGGTTATCATTTTGTAATTTGAAAACTCTGAATGTATGGTGTTGTCATGGGATTTCAAAACTACTCCCATTTAATGTGTTGGAAAACTTGGAAGAGTTGGAAGTGAAATATTGTAATTCCTTAGAAGTAATATTTGATTTGGAGGGAACAACGATAGAAGAAACACACGATGTTGTCAAGTCATCACATTTGAGGAAATTGAATTTAGATGGACTACCCAAACTGAAACATGTATGGAATAAGGAACCCAAAAAAATTCTTGGTTTTCAGTTTTTGTCTACAATAGAAGCTTCGGAATGTGACAGCCTCAAATATTTATTTCCAGCCTCAGTTGCCAAAGCTCTTCCGAAGCTTCATTTCCTAAGCATAAGAAGATGCTGTGAGCTTCTGACTATTGTTGGAAGGGAAGAAGAAGGAGCTGATGTCCCAATTAATTTCGTATTTGCTAGAGTAACTGAATTGCATCTTCAACGGTTACCGAAACTTATGAGCTTTTATCCTGGAACATATTCTACAGAATGGCCACTATTACAAAAATTTTATTGTAAATCTGTTAACAGGAGTTGGAATTTTTTTGGGGCTGGACTTCTTGGATTTGAAGAATTCCACTGTCAAAATGGACTTGAAGTGTCAATTCATTTATCTCTTGCTCTTGCCATTCAAAAGGTACCAAACTTGTTCATCTCTTCCTTTTGAATTAGCTCGTTCATATTTAAAGTCCTTAAAGTTTATAATTTTATCATCAATAAATATGTTTCTAATGGTTATTTATTATGTTAAGTGTTTTCTTGGTTCTCTTGTGTATTTAAAATCAACTAAATAAAAAAAAAAAGGCTGAAAATTCTGTTCTTTTTGGAGAAAAATAGAAATAGCAGTAACAGATAAAAAGTGAGAAAGCAAAGTTATATTTATTTATTTTAAATAATTAACATTTTATTTTTTGATTATTTAATTAATTAAATACAGTTAAATATTTTACAATTAATAAGGATCTTTAGCAAATGTTGAAATGATTGATTTAAATAGTTACCTCCTATATCCACACTTATGATGGACCTGAAGCATCTATTCAGTTGCCTCTTGCCATTTTAAAGGTACTAAAACTTATTAACTCGGTCATGGTATTTAGAATTATTTAATTAATTAAACTGATTGATTTTAATGAATTTTTTCTATGCTAAGTATTTTCATGATTCTTTTTGTGTATTTAGAATTAACAAAATAAAAAAATGGTTAAAAATTCTGTTATTTTAAGAAAAAAATAAAAATAACAGTCGCAGATTGAAAGTGGAAGAGTAAAGTTATGTTTATTTATTTTAAATAATTAGTTATGTTCATTGATTATTTAATTTAATACCGTTAAATGTTTTACAATTAATAAGAATCTTTAACAAATGTCCACTTAAAAAAAAATTGTGTTTATATATGGTGAAAAGAAATGCTATTTAGTAATATAATTATTATTATTAATATATGTAAGGCCATTTATTATTTTTTTATTTGTTCACCAAACATTAGCGAAAGATTCAAAATTTAATCAAATCTTTTATGCATATAACCATTGAAGTAATCTTACTTGGCTACCCTTTTAGCTAGCAATGAAGATAATAGTTAGGATATCTCTGGTAGAAGACTATAAAAACTGTAAAATTTATTCTGTTTGAAATATATTTAGTTGTAAAAATAAATTTAGGGAAACAAAAATACTAAATAGAAAAATTATTTGGTTTAAATATTTTTCATCCGTAAACTATTTGTTAATCCTCACTTTGAGCCTTCATTATCCCTACTATACATAGCCCTAATTCAAATAACTTAGTAATTTTTACTATATATAATTACATAATTATATATTAATATGGTTTTAAAAGAAAATAATTCTAGTGTAGTTTGTGCCATTTCAACTTTTTTTTTTTTTTTTCATTTCTGTTAAAAATTCGTCCTTAGCTTAGAGTTGATATTTTGAAGCACATAATCAAGATAGATATAATCATTGTGAGTATAGTCATGAGCATTCTGTGACCATAATTATCTCATGGCTAATATTTTGCATGTTTATAAAAATGAAAAACTGATTAAAGAAAAAATATAAAATGACAAATTTAGTCTATTGTTCTGTTAAAATGCCACTTTTATTTATAAAATATAATTTACATTATAAGTTACTACATTTTAGTTTTTATAATTATGATTACATTTATGTATTAATTAAGTTCTTTAATTTGTTTTTCAGTCAATTCCAACGTTAAGAGAGTTAAAATTGGGTTGTAACAAAAATATGATGGCATGGATTCAACGATATTCACCTGATTTTTGTTGGAATGAACTTAAAATTCTCAAACTTAAATTCTTTCATGAGGTGCCTCTATGGACATTTATCAAAAGTATGTATGCCTTGGAAACTCTTCATGTAAAGTGTGGTTCACTTGAAGAGATATTTTCACCTGAGAGAGAAGTAATTGACATAACACAGCGTGGCAGAGGAATACATATCAAGACTGATTATTGATAGACTTTCCAAATTAAAGCACATATGCAGAGAAGGCAATGAACCGAATCCAATTCTCGAGAGACTAGAAGAGCTCTATATCAGTGAATGTTCTGGTCTATCAAATTTAGTGCCATCATCAATAAAATTCAATCATTTGGCATCAATAAAAGTATTTGGTTGCAATGGTATTTTACATTTAATGTCACCATTCACAGCTAAAAGCTTGAGTCGACTCACCACAATGGAGATAATGGAATGTAAAATGATAAAAGAAATAGTGGCAGGTAAGGTGACTGATGATGAAATCACGTTCAGCGAATTGAAGAGTTTAACGCTTGACAATTTACCACGGTTGAAAAGCTTTTGCTCATTGAACTGTGTCTTCAATTTCCCAGCTTTGGAAAATGCAGTCATAAAGCGATGCCCCAAGCTGAAGTTATTTTCCAAGCAAGCCCCTATCACAACAAAGCTTCCAAGTGTAAAGGAGGGTTACAGGTTGAGTGCAAAATGCTATTGGGAGGATGACCTTAATTCTACTGTACAAAAGCTGTATACAAATAAGGTATGCAGAAATTCATATGCAATTATAAATTACGGTACAAAAAACCTTGTGATCGTTTAATGAAAAGGATGCCATCGTCTTTGTTCTATTATTATTTTGATTGTTAGTTCCAAGATATATAAGCACATGATTTTAAGGAACATACACATTCTTTTTAATTATGTGTGTATGTAGTAATATATGTATTTACCAAATCTAACAAACCGTATTTGATTGCACAGTTATATTATGAGCTAGAGGATTTAAATCTTTCAGAGTATCCAGAGCTAAAGCAAATATGGCATACCCAACTTCCTAATGGAGCATTTTGTAAATTGAAGACTCTAACACTTTCAAACTGTGAATGGTCCTCAAAAGTGCTTCAGTGGAATGTATTGAAGTGCTTAGTCGGATTAAAAGAGCTGAAAGTGGAATCTTGTAAGTCTGTAGAAGTTGTGTTTGATTTGGAAGGAGCCAAAGATGAGGAAAGAGACTATGTATTGGCACTGAGCACATTGACTTTAACTTTCCTACCAAATTTGAAGCATATATGGAACAAAGATCCACAAGGAATTCTTAATTTTCTTAAATTAACCAAATTGAAACTTGTGGATGTACCTAAACTAGACCACAGCTTGGTTGAAAAGGTAAGTAACCTTCAGGCTTCTACTCTATTTATAATTTATTTTTTGGTAGCAATAATATTTGTATAATATTAAATATCATTAATCTTCTAGATCACTTTCGAAAATATACTATCATTTAGTTCAATCGTTGATTATCACTTGTCATTAATAAATGCACTAACTTTATGATCAAAATTATAATTTAGTTTCTACTCTTTTAACAGAGTTAAACATATATATTTAATACCTTAAATAGAAAGAAATATTATAATTATATTATTGTTGCTTGTACTAGTTAGTGTAATACCAAAACAATTTGACGGTGATAAAACTAAAAGGCCAAATGTGAAACATTATTAGCTAAAAGAATACTATGCCAAATCCAGTCATTTATTGCTCTATATGTATATCTTTGCATCAAGTTTGATATGTTTGCTCTATGGTTTCACACACACTTTTGGCATGTTTACAGTTCAAACAATAATTATTATTATTATGATTAATGTTATATAGGAATTGGTGCATACTAAATACACATAACTTATATATATACACAAAAATATTTTATGCATGTATATATATATTTTAATTTTCAACTGTGGTTTCTCAGGCAATCCCCCACTTAGAATTAAGGAGATTGGTAGTAGACAAAGCCATAATGACATGGTTCAGACAATTTCCAGCAGACCACCTTAATTCCCTTGAAGTGCTTGGATTGCAATTCTTATACGATCTCAACACGGGATTTCCATATTCTGTCCTCCAAAAAACGTCCAACTTGAAAACTCTTATCGTTAAAGATGGTTTATTTGAGGAGATATTCCCTTTCAAACAACAGGTTGTTGAGGGAAACCATAGCGCTGTAGTACAACTTAAATGCTTAAGGGTTGAAAATCTCCAAAAATTAAGGCATATATGTGAAGAAGGATATGAATTGGATCCAAGTCTGAAGAATCTTAAAGGATTATACATTAAGAAATGTTCTCGTTTGTTGAACTTAGGGCCTTCATCGCTAACTTTCAATCTTTTGACAGAACTGGCAATTAAAAAATGTGAGCAGTTGTCATATTTGATGACACCATCAACAGCAAAAAGTTTGGGTGAACTTAAGTATCTGATCATAGAAGAGTGTAGTATGATAAAAGAAATAATATTAGGCAAGGGGGTTGATGCTCAAACAATAGATGAGATCACATTTAGCAGATTGAAAGGTTTAGTGCTTAAAAACTTACCATGTTTGGAAAGCTTTTGCTCAATGAATTATGCCTTCAATTTCCCGTCTTTGGAAGATCTAGTCATATGGCAATGCCCCAACCTGAAGAAGTTTTCCAACGGAGTCTCTAGCACGCCAAATCTAGAACGTATAGTTGGAGACTTGTTTGAGTTTGATCTGAATTCTAATGGACAAGAGACGTATAAATATAAGGTTCACAGCAATTTCATCTCCTTGGAATTCTGGGATTATGTTCTTTTTACTAGTTGACTTGTGAGTAGGACTGTGTTTTCTTGTGCTTAGATTCTTAAATTGTGTGTAACATATTATTCTTTGAGTAGATTGTTTCTGAAGATGACTTGCTGGTTATGTATGTCTTCTCGGATGTGGACAGCGAGAGCGATGACGAACACCTGAATGAATTAGATCAATTTGAAGGTGAGAGTCACCTTTTTGTTTGCCAAAATGTAGGTGCCTGAAAATGGGAGAAAGTAATATCTGAATTAAGTAATAATGATTGCTAATTCCAAATGTACTAAAGTGCTAAGAATATTCCAATTATGAGTTGTATATGATACTTATGCATAACAGTACATTGGTCCATAGATTCTATATAAAGCAACATTTCGAAGTTGATTTTCGTCTTCTTTTTAATTTCAATGCCCTTTTTAGTAGAGGAAGAAGACAAAGTGGAAGAACACAAGGAACATGAAGAGGAGAAAGAAGAGAACATTAATAGGTGCGTAACTGAGCAAAGCACTATAAGCTATTCAGAAAGTAGAGACATAGATTTGCAAGCTTGTACAAATGAAGATATTACTTATAGCACTCCACTTTTGGCAATAAGTCAAGAATACCAAACCTCAGGTGCACAATACCCTTCATATAGTTTTGGAGTATTTTCTTCTTATTTTGATTATATACAATGTCTAATTACTAGAATCAAATTACATAATGATGCTTTTGCCTCTTTTCTATTAATCTAAAATTGGATTGACATCTATTTGTTCCAATGAATTATTCAATAGGAAAAGGAGGCAGTCAAAAGAAGATAGAGGACATGAATGTAATTGAGCAGAGTACCACAAGTTATTCAGAAAACGTGGAAGCTCATAAGAAACAGAAGCAAGGGTTCGAAATATCAATCAGCAATTTTGATAGTGAGAAAAGGCTTCAAGAACAACATATAAATTTTAGAGAGGTGTATCTTGAATCCTTTTTCTTCAATTCATCACTACTGAAAATATTTATAAGATTACAAAACTATCAATGAAAATGGACTCTATATATGCTAGCTTACAATGTGATTGCGTTTTCTTGATGAGGCATATAAATTAAGTTTACAATAAAGTAAAGAAGCATATACATAATACTTGTTAATGCACAGAGTATGGGAGAGACTACAAATGATGACAAAGGCCTTCTACTGGAGATATTGACAGAGGCAACTTCATCACTTGTAGGTTTATTGTTGTCTCTTTGGTGCATATTACTAAAGAATAAAATATTTCAGTGCTCAATACTATGTCATTTTCTATAGGATTCTATCATTGAAGAACCAATGAGTGAACTGGTTTTGATGGACCGACAAGAAGGACTTGAACAAAATCAAGTTACCATTGAATTTCTTGACAGAACTGATGTGATTCCAGAAGCTGTACATAATGCTATAGAACTCATTGATCGTAGTATTTCTACAGTTTCAACATCAACGGAACTGCAAGGCCTTAGTAGGTGTTCTTCCATTTCCCAACCTTTCTCCTCCATTGCCAATGCAGCAGGTACAATTTTTATCTCAACTTCTAGTAATATTATATACAAATCTTGATAAAATAGTGACTAATTTTCTGCATTTACTTGAAATTTAAACTTACATGCTATAGCATGTAAATTAAGATTCCAAAATCAAGGGTCTTATAGTTACATTCAAGTAGTGCTTGAAGATTTTCCCTCAAGCTCATGAGATGTCAGATATTAATGCAGGTTCCTTAGAGGTAAAACCAATTGAAGTAGTTCAATCAACGCAAGATTCCCAAGAAAGTGACAGCAATGGCAGTAAATCCAATAGCTTCCTTCAAACACAAACGATGACAAGACATGGTGGGGAATTACAATCAAAGGAAGTCCATCAAGAACCGAAAAAGCCACATATTAGTCCAACAAACCAAGGAGAGGTATCTCATTTACTATATATTATCTTGCGAATGTTGTTAGCAAAATACAGTAGAGCTTAGACTGATGACTTAGGGATTATTTATGATTCTTTTGTAGGAGATACCTAAAAAGGAGCCAAATAGTGAAGTAGTTTTGACAGACCGACAACTTACCCTTGAGGGAAACAAAGGTATTAAAAATTTGCCCACCAGATCTATTACACATTCAGATGGAGTTTTAATGAATACTATACTAATATGGTCTTTACGAAATTTTAGCATCAAGGGAATTGCAACCCCTTGCTACAAGTTCTCACCTTTCACCAATTTTTGGTTATCCTCCGTCTAATTCTTATCAGTCTCTCGATTCTGCAGCTGAAACTTCAGGTAATGCTATCTAATTAACGGATAACTTCACTTATAAATTCGTTGGTCATCTCGTCCTTTCTTTTTCATCAAGCAATCAAAAAAACTTCAACATTCTTAACCAACTATGTTATTATTTTTAGGTTCTTTAACATTGTCTTCAATTAATGATACCACGGATATTTCAGGTCCTCCCTTAACATCCAATGCTGCAATACCATCACCACTGGAGGACCTTCTGTCTCGGCTCCATCTTTTCTCATCATATGAGGAGATGTCTTATTTGCGTGATGGCTTTTCTCGCTACCCTTGGGCTTTACATCTGCTGGAATCTTGGAGTGATGAGCGTTGGAAGTGGTCCTATTTCATTATTTTCGCTCGTGTGCTATGTATTTTGCAAACGACAAGAGCAGCGGATCTTTCTGAGACACTAAATGCTGAGCTGAATTCTTCTTTGAACACTTTGGAGAGTGTTGGTTTTAATGCTAATTGGATTGCTGCAATCCGCGGTCACATTTGTTATTGCCAAGATGGTTTAACCAACGTTAATGAGGCTAAGGCATTGAGGGCTAGTAAAGATGTCATTGCAAGTCGGTTCACAGAGTTTGAGTTGGCTATGCGGACTGAGCTTGCAAGAATAGATGCTTTGTTGGCTAAATATGCTCAAAGAGAGGAGTTGGCTCGCAATGTCATAGGACTTCCTTGATCTGGCGTATTGCTCTTTCTGCTTTTGTTTCCAAAATGCTCATACATCTTTGTGAATGTTATTTGCCTGCTATTGTTTTATCTTTCAATTTTCAAAGACCTAACTTGGGATCACTAATAATTATTGGAAATGCTAGTTCTACGCGTGTTTATAACTATAATAGCTGTTTGTGTGAGTAAAATTATAAAACCAAAAAAAGAAGAAGATAAAAGTAAAAGAGAAATATATATAAAAAAAAAAAGAGCTATAAAAACTGAATGTACAAAAATAAATGTATACGTAACACAATTCAATAACTATATCCTCCTTACACCTCATTCCATGTGTCATAACTCCATTCGCCCTAACATGAATGCCACATCATCCCCTCTTGCTACTGTGGGTGCTGATGGTCTCTCCCCTAACATTCTCATAGGTGTAAGATAAATTTTAACTGATGTACATTCATTACGAAAAAGCATTAGATTCTCAATCGTTTTTTGTGAGAATCTTTGAAAATAGGTTGTTTATAGATTGCTCTATTTATGCTCTTCTACTCCCATGCCTCTCTTTTACTGCCTCTGCTGAGTTTCAAAGGAAACACTAAACAATGTGTACTGCAATCTCTCTCGTCAACGTGACAAACCATGGTCCCGAAAGAATCACCAATGAAAAACTGCATCTACAAGCACATATACTCGGAACACTTGATGAATAATACGGTTAAAGAAACAAGAAAAATTTCCATTCTTTTTTTGTTCTATTATTAAGAATGGACTCAAAAGAAAACCTTGAATTTGATTTATGAAAAGCATTAAATGAGGTGTATTAGTTTATGATATCAACAACTTCATTTTTTTTTTCTTTTTTTGTTGTTCTTTAGAATTTGGGTGATATGAATATAGATTGCAATCTGCTATACCATAATTGCTAATGTGTCAGTACATAAGTCATTGGATTGTACTGTCAAGTAACATCTAACATTTTGTTAGTCAGTAATTGTAGTGTAGGGCAGTCCAAATTCAGATGACATAGCTGGTTGCTTCGGTCTTGGCAAATCCAAAATATCAAATTAATTAGGGAATATGTTTGTTGTTAATAAATGGATATTGACGGACTTCATAACATTGATTATGATCTAACATGTCAGATTATCCTGAAAGATGAAGGGATATTACTATCTTTAAGATAAATTTCATAAATTAAGTACATTTTTTGTGAAAAACCATTAGATTTTCAGTTTTGTGTCTGCGAGAATCTCTGGAAAGACATTATTGATTTTTATTACTCTATTTATATTATATTCTACTAATCCATCATTGTCAACAAGATTAATCCCATGTTTCTTACTGAGTTTCAATTAATGTAAACACAAAACAGTTAAAAGCATATCTATCTAAATCCATTGTTATCATAATCCCTTGTACTCTGTTGTATTAAATAATTTAATTTGACTTGAATAAGCCACAGCTTGTAGAAGTAATGATTTTTTTATCATTATTTATTTTTTTATTTTGGAGACATTGAAAACCACTGCTTCGATTTATGAACAGCTTGAAAACTGGTAGTTTCGTTATAATATATGAACAACTGTATCTATTATCGTGTAAAGAGAAAAGTTTCACATGCCAGTTCATAGAAGGTTCTGTCTGAGGCATTCTCATAAGATGTAAGATGAATTTCATTTAAAATATTTTTCTTATGAGAAGTCAATTTTCACGCAATAAAACGTGCACTCATACAATTAATACAATGTAACATGAATTATTAAATAGATTAATCCATTTAAAACTCTATATTATCTTTAAACAAGAATGGAACTCTTTAATACAAATATATATTTAAAGGAAGAAGATAGCACACAAGAAGATGCGGTACTTTTATTTTTTTTAATAGTTTCTTCTTATTTACTTATAGGAAGAAGCAGCACAAGACTTGATCATGCGAGCCGCAGCTTACAACTTTAAGTGCAGAAGTGACACTATTGAACCAAACTACTTCCAAAGGTATAATTGTTTGAGCATTTATATGTATACATATACACCCTTGTAAATTAAACTAGTTGTACAATTGAAATATTGAAAAAAGTTATGTTTACATAACTTATTTATATATCTCAATTAAGATGTTTTATATTCCAATATTCATTTTTCGTGCAAAATAATAAGAACACCGAATGAATGATCATAATTGATTCCAAATATAATTTGATTAGTTTTCTTTTTGTTGTGCATTATAGAAAAATCGTGTAACACTTCCCAGGCTATCGCTGTACCATAAGATGATTTTTACGAAGCATTTATTATACTAAAAATTATAAATCAAGCCGATTGTATAAATGGCAATTCATTAAGTTCTTAGAATTTTTTGAGATTTAACTCAAATATATCTATCTAGACTGAACTCTTAAATAGTGATTATTCGGCAGTACTCTCCTCCCAGCGATACATCCTTTTCTGGATTTTAGCAGATGGGCGTTCTGCCAAATTGTTAGGGAAACGTGTTTCTGAAGAGTATTAGTTTTGTCTTATAACGTGTTTTAAGGAGAAACATTTGGAACATGTAAATTATATGGATGCATTAAATGCAATTTACAAACTTTAGATTTGAGTGAAATAAATTTAATAATAACTTGCTTACTTGGTTGGGACAACTTAAAAACACCTTTACTTTATATCAAATTCATTCTCTAATTCTATTTCCTCTTGTCTTGAAAAAATGTCAAACTAACGCAAATTGGAACTCTCTTCCAACCATTTGAATGGGACAATTCCACATAGTCTTGGACATCTTGCAAATCTCCAATTCTTTCATGTTGGTTATAACCATTTGGATAGGGTCTTTCCTGATTTTTTTGCATAACTTGTGATCTAATAATCCTAAATCTTTCAAATGATAGTTTCAATTGATTACTTTCAAAAAGCAATGGACAGCTAGCAAATCTACGAAAACTCTTTCTGTCATATAATAAGTTTATTGGTGTCATTTCTACTAGTCTTGATCAACTTATGAACCTAAGAATACAATTGAACATGTTGAATGGTAGCATACCTTCAGAACTATGCCAGCTCTGTGCACTAAAAATTTTGGACCTTGCAAACAACAATCTAATGGATTCAATACCCCACTGCAATAGGCAATCTTAAAGGAATGAGTATCAACAAATCATCAGCTGAAGCCGATAAAAAGTTTAACCCCAAGAATTTGGGGTACAGCCAGTATGTTGCAGAGCCTCCATGGAATGATAATGAAGATGCCAAAAAAGTCATGAAGAAAAGAGAAATAGAATATACGAAAAACTTGAAGTTTTTAGCAAACATGGATTTGTCAAACAACAATTTGGTGGGTTTAATTCCTGAATGAATAATTTCACTCAATGGATTGGAAGACCTACATCTATTAAACAATAATCTAAGTGTAGAGATCCCAAGAAACATAGGAAATATGAAATCACTTGAATCCTTTGATGTTTCCTACAACAAGTTATCAGGGGAATTTCAAATACTACTCGACTTTAATTTTTTTGAGTCACTTAAATTTGTCATACAATAACTTTTTAGTACTAATTCTAACAGAAAATCAGTCTTTTACTCTTGATGACCCATATAATTATATTGAAAATTCACTTCTCTGTGGAGCTTCACTGCCAAAGAAGGAGTACAGATGATGCTTCTCATCAAATTCCTGGCAACAAAGGAAAGGAAGAGGATAACAAGCAAAATGACTCTGAAAAAGTGTGGTTTTACTTCGTCATAGCAGTTGGCTTTACAATTGGGTTCTGGGGAGTCATTGGGATTTTACTAATCAAGAAGAGATGGAGACATGCTTGCTTCAGGTGGGTGGATAATGCAGTCGATAATTTATATGTTGCAATTTTCATAAGGTAGCAAGGCGGAAAAGGAAGATGTTGGGGAACAATGTCTGTGAGTGAGTAGGGGCATTTACTATGTGTATATAAATTATGTTTTTATGTGTGCTATTGAACATCTCTGTAAGTGTAAGAACAATCGTTGTGGGGTAACTTTTTCCTTTTTATTTTGTTTTCTTGTTACCAATATGTTGTGATGTTCTGTATTTCTATTTATCCATAACATGACATGCATACAGTTCTGCCTTTTGTTTTAATCTCTGTTGATCGAAATAAAATTCAAAATAGAGAGCCATAGATTGCGAGTTTGAATATAACTAACTCTAAATATGCTATGGTTTTCTGTCTGCAGCAGCACCAGTAGCATCACTTCTATTGCACTATTCCCTCATTGACTTCCAGACTATGTATTATTTTATTTTAACCATCATGTAAGTGTGATTGCATTTTGTTTTATTATATCTTTTTTTACCAAGATATTTTTTATTAATGATGTTCAAAAATAAAGTTGAACTTTAAAAATATTACAGAGAATACCAGTGTTTATAATATCAAAAACTTAAATTCCTAAACAAACTTATAAAACAACCCATTCAACCATTCATATAGGAAACTCGATGTTACTCTGCTAATATAAATTGGACTGGCTATCTGTCTCTGCTAATGGATTTTGTTCTACTTTCTAAGATTGTTAAACATATAATATTAAATGCTTTTTTTTGCACGCTAGCTTGATGTTCAAGGACCAGAGTCAACACCTTGGCAACATCACACAACCACAGTTATATATCAAGTAAGGAAAATTTTCATAAAAAAAGTGTAAAAAGTTAAAGAGAATAAATATTAGAAAAGTTAGTATGCAATTAGAAGAATTTTTTTGGAAAAGCTGGCGTTAATTATTAAATTGGAGTGGCGTTCTACAGAATGAATATAATAATTGCCTAGTGGGAAATCGGTGTGCAATGGGGAGTTAGCATAACTTGTTTTTGCGCAATTTATCAAGGGTCTTCTCAGCTCGCTGAAGTCAGGGATAAAAATGCGAACGTGCAAATTTAAGGCTAGAATAGGTTGGGCTGATGTCTCAAAATAGGAGAACGGTTAAACTTGGACAAATAAGTTGAAGTATCTCTCCTTACAGCAAAATTTTCACGGCTCTCTTTTCAATTCAAACTCACTGATTATTATGAAACATATTTTGTAATCGTCCAAATTGAGAGATTATTAAAAGTAATATATATTGATGATAATTTTTTTTTATAACATATATGCGTAAATGTCCCAAATTTAGGTGATGTGAATATAGATTGCAATCGGCAATACCATAATTGCTAATGTGTCAGTACGTAAGTCATTGAAAATTGTACGGTCAACTAACATCTCACGTTTTGTCACTCAGTAATTGTAGTGTATGGCAGTCCAAATTCAGATGACATAGCTGCTTGCCTCCGTCTTTGCAAATCCAAAATATCAAATTAATTAGGGAATATGTATGTTTTAATAAATGAATATTGACAGACTTCATAACATTGATTATGATCTAACGTGTCAGATTATCTTAAAAGATGAAGAAAGATTACTATCTTTAAGATAAATTTTATAAATTAAATACGTCTTTTGTGAAGAAGCATTAGATTTTCGGTTTTGTGTCTGCGAGAATCTTTGAAAAGACATTATTAATTTTTATTACTCTACTTATATTATATTCTACTAATCCATCATTGTCAACAAGATTAATCCCATGCCTCTTACTGAGTTTCAATTAATGTAAGCACTAAACAAGTAAAATCATATCTATCTAAATCCATTGTTATCGTAATCCCTTGAATTCTATTGTATTAAATAATTTAATTTAACTTGAATAAGGTACAGCTTGTAGAAGTAATGAATTTTTTATCATTATTTATTTTTTATTTTGGAGACATTAAAAATCATTGCTTCGACTTATGAATGATATGAAAAGTGGTATTTTCGTTATAATATATGAACAATTGTATTTATTATCAGTGTAAAGAGAAAAGTTTCACATGTCAGTCCATAGAATATTCTGTTTAAGTTGTAAGATGAATTTCATTTAAAATATTTTTTTTATGAGAAGTCAATTTTCACGCAATAAAATATGCACTCATACAATTAATACAATATAACATAAATTATTAGATAAATTAATTAATTTAAAATTCTACATTATCTTTAAACAAGAATGGAACTTTTTATCACAAATATATATTTAAAGGAAGAAGATAGCACACAAGAAGATGCGGTAATTTTTTTTTTATTTTTAATAGTTTCTTCTTATTTACTTATAGGAAGAAGCAGCACAAGACTTGATCATGCGAGCCGCAGCTTACAACTTTAAGTGCAGAAGTAACACTATTGAACCGGACTACTTCCAAAGGTATAATTGTTTGAGCATATATATGCATACATATACACCCTTGTAAATTAAACTAGTTGTAAAATTGAAATATTAAAAAAAGTTATGCTTATAACAAACCAAAATTTATATATCTCAATTAAGATGTTTTATATTCCAATATTCATTTTTTGTACAAAATAATAAGAACATCGAATGAATGGTCATAATTGATTCCAAATATAATTTGATTAATTTTCTTTTTGTTGTGCATTATAGAAAAATCGTGTAACACTTCCCAGGTTATCGCTGTACCATAAGATGATTTTTACGAAGCATTTATTATACTAAAAATTATAAATCAAGCCGATAGTATACATTAAATTTTTAGAATTTTTGATATTTGGTCAACCTGTGAATCCAATTGAGCTGAATCTTTCTTCCAACTCCTTAAACGGGAGATTTTCAGAAATAGAAGCATGGTCTCAAATGAAATATCTTCATAGGTTGCATATTGCCGATAACCACATCAAGGGACAACTTCCTAAAAATATTGTCATTATAATGCCTAGTTTATCTTCGTTGTTTCTTGGAAATAACCATTTAAATGGATCAATGCTAAACTCTTGGTGTAAAATTGAGCATCTCACCAATCTTGACCTTTCAAACAATCAAATGCAGAGGGCTGTTCCACGTGAAAGTGAAAAATCATCAAATGCAAAGGACAGATACTCGATGGCGTTTGTTTAATTTGTGCTGTTGAAACAGCTGTAGCACACTCTTAATTTCTTTATTGACTTCTATTGACTTCACTGTCCAATTTATGAAGTCCGTGTATTATTCATGCTATATTTATACTTACTTCTGTACACTATTTTTTTTAATTTTTTATTTATAATTTTACTTTTAAGACATAATTTAAAAAAAAAATAGAGTTTACATTAATAAGTGTATATATAGGTTTTCCCCTTATCAGTATTGCTTCCTTAAAAGATCTTTCACCACAATGAACATATATTGTCCTCTATCTTGCAAGTTGTACCTCAACTTGATCCATGCAAAGAAGTTAAGCTAGAATTCATGGACAATAATAAGCTGCAATTCAAGAAACTTAGTTGTAATATTAGTTTGAAGCATTGTTATTAGTCCCTTTTAAGAGAACTTTAAAAATTAATTAATTAAGAGAAGGAATTAGATTCAAATAAAATTGCATCTGTTCATTTCCTATCAAAGCTTATAGTCAAGAATGTTGAATAATAATTATAAACACTGCATGAATTGTTGTGAAGTTATTCTCATAGGTGTAAGAAATTTTTCGATTAGAATAAATTTCTTATAATTTTTTAGTTTTAAACATCAATGATTTGAAATGGAGCAATAAGGAATACGTATTGCAAAGTTTAACTTGGCATCAATTTGCAGTCTAACAATGGGTTTAGCAAAGTAGTGGTAGACGATGGATTAGCAAAGGAGCACAAAGTAACAATGAGTTAAAACTTTAGTCTCAGTGGTTGTAATTTTTTAGTTTTAATTTTCAGCCACAAGCCTCAAACACAAAAACTGTTGTCGGTTTTGGTTTTTAACTAGCGTTTAAACTATTTTAGCTGAATTTTCAAAACAAAAAAAAAAGTTTTAATTTTGGTTTCTAGTTATAAAAACTTGAAAATATTAATTTTCACCCTTTATTATTCATAAAATGTGTTCTCCAATTCCAGACTTTGTCTAAAATTATAAACTGTGAAATTAAGATTTCAAAAAAAAAAAAAAAAACTTATTTAAGTTTTTATAAGTTTAATTTTCAAAACTTAAAAACTTAAAACCTAACAAAATAACATTTAAGTTTTTTTCTTTTAATTGGTAAGTTAATGAAGTTTTAATGTCATATGAAAATTAATTTAATTTAAAAGATTTAATTATTAAAAAAAGAATTCATTATAATTTTATTTTTATTTGATAATTATAATAGTTGAAACAGAATATTCCTGTTGTGGGTGTGACGAACCAACCCAGAAATTTCGGTTGAAATGAAAAGCTAATACACAATAGGATAACTTAAGGCAAACTTTGATGTTTGATTAGACAGTGTTCATGCGTAGAGTATAATTAAAAGGAGGGGATGAAAGAGGAGAGAGAAGAGAAAGAGAGAGATTTTAACGAAGGGAACTTCTCTTTTTATTTGAATTAGAGAAAAATATAATTTTATTATTATAATTTTATAAATAAGAAAAAAAATAAGATATAAGTGCATTTATGTTCAAAAGATATAATTATTTTTCTCTTCCGAAATCATCCAATTTTAAAGTGATGAGATTAACGAAGAGGGGAAAAAAATTAGTGGTTAAAATTCTTTCTCCTTTTATATTTGAAACAAATAATGTAAAATATTAAGAATCATTCTCCTCCTCTCTCCTCCCATCCAACCAAACATTGTGTCAGAGACAAAGCAAACTTTCATCAATTAATTGAAGATAGGATATTAATATCCTACATAATGTAACCTTTTTTTTTTTTTCTTTTAATATTGCATTGTAATTTGTATAATATTTTCATTTTTTAAATTTTTCAAGAGAACAAAATTAAGTTAGGTAGATGAGATGAAGAGATGGAAATGTGTGGCCAGCTGTTGATTTTCCACTGCGTCTCATATTTAGGTATCACAACTGACTGCATATTCTTGTCCAGAATATTAAATTAAAAAGGAAAGATGCTTTTGGACAAATTATTGTAAAAGATGAAGCAAGATTGGTTTCATACTACTTTTTGATAAAGATGCATGAATTACACGTCAATTATTCATAATCATCCCTATATTCTTCTTTGTCTTTTGCAAAAGCCCACTCACACTTTTCTAAAATATACATATGGCCCACTACAAACACATATCCACTTTTTTACTTCATCGCGCATGGGATTGGGTTAAAAATGTTAGTAGATAATTTCTAAGGACCGAGTAGTGTATAATATATCTTAAAAACCCACCTTGTATAATATATTTTTAACTAATTAAAAGGTATAAATTAGTACAAATTACCCAATAGATAATATATTATATTGTATATATTGTATGCACAATTAGTCCCAAATAATAATAAATAGCCAAAATAACTCTTAATTTTCATATTGCTATAAAGCTTTTCTTAAAGCTTAGTCATTAATTAGATAAAACTAAATTAATTATTAAAACTTGATATTGACCACAAAAGTTTCGTGTACATAAAAGCAGTGTGTATTAGACAAAGTGTATTTTAGGGAGTAGCCTACACTTTCTTGGAGAAGGAGCTAGGGAGTAAAAACCAAGCCACGTACCCGCCAGTTGCCTTATGTAGTGGTTTTATTTTTACAATTTTATTTTTTGAAAATATTTGTTGAATTTTTTATTTTTATTTTCACTTATTTCCATGTCCATTTAATACTTAATTGTCATCTTAAAAGAATTTTCAGATCAAAAAACGAATTTTGATGAATTATTAGTATTTTTATTGAAAAGAAATAAAACAAAAAGTTCATAAAATTATAAAATTGCCATTGCTTATGTATCAGGAAATGTTTTCAATGGTAATAGTTTTGAGAAAGGGAAAAAAGTTTTAAACTTCAATGATTTGAAATGGAGCAACTTTTAAGTGAATTATCACATTACCTTTTCATTTTCATTTTTCTTTACCTAAATATAAAATTTCTAACCCTAACCCTTCAATATTAACACGTGTAAATTGATAAAAATAAATTAATGTATATTAACGTTTCTGATTAAGAAATGAAAAGGACAACGCACATATATTCTGAAAACTTGACCAAAATTTAAATCATTAGAGAAAATGATTCATAATTTAGTGATTCAATCAGGTTTGATCATGATCGAATTAGTATTTTTTAATATATGAATATTTTATTAAAAATACTAAAATTATTATCTATATATATAATAAGTTTTATTAAAAGAAAAGAGTAAAAAAATCCAAAATTAAAATTACTTTATTTAAAAAAAATTATTTTAATTTTTAATTTATATAAAAAGAAGAGAGAAAAAAATAATAAGATAATGTGTAAGCTATTTCATTCAAAGCAATGATATGAGTTATGTATATCAAATGAAATTTTACATTTAATATATTTAAAAAGATATTTTATCTTTATTTATAAATATATGTCTCTCATAACGTTACAAATTATTCTTTTATAATTAGAAAATTTGGGCCACAAAAAATTCTTCTCCTTTGATTAGAAGTTGGATCAAATTAAGAATTTATTTAAAAGATTTTAAAAAACATCTTTCTTAAAAAGAAAAGTGAGAACAATTCAAATATAAACGATTCAGTTAAAATCGATTTTTGACATTTAACTGAACTGATCTAAAAATCAATTTACGGTCATAGTGCAATTCGATTCTCATAACACTAGTTTTGATTACGAGATGTACCATTGAAAACCATAACACTTGTGAATTCAGTGGTAAATCACTTTTACTATGAGAGGTGCACGCCTCTTAATCACGATGGATAAACAATGATTTAAAACTAAAACCATAATTCCAGTGGTCGTAATTTTTTAGTTTTAGTTTTCAAACACAAACTTCAAAACAAAATATGTTCCACAAAATTGTTGACGGTTTTGGTTTTTAACTAATTTTAAAACTATTTTAGCTGAATTTTCAAAACAAAAAAAAATTATTTTGGTTTCTGGTTATAAAAATTTGAAAGTACTAATTTTCATCCTTTACTATCCATAAATGTTCTCCAAATCCAGACTTTCTCTAAAATTACAATCTATGAGATTAAGATTCCAAAACAAAAACCTTATTTAAGTTTTTGTAAGTTTAATTTTTCGAACTTAAAACTTAACAAAATAAGATTTAAGCTTCTTTTTTTTTTTTTTTTTTGCTGTTAGGTTACTGAGTTCCTAATATCATATCAAAATTAATTCAATTAAAAAGATTAAACTATTAAAAAAAGTTCATCTATAATTTTATTTTATATGTGATAATTATAATTTTAAAAAAAAAAAAAAAGGCCCTATCATAGAAGTTGTCATTGAGCTTTTCCACATGAAAGTTAATATTATGAATTCATAGAAGTAACATATTTCGTAAGGCAATGCTTGATTAAAAGGAGGAGAGGGGTTTTAACGAAGGAAAAAGTCTCATTTGTTTGGATTATAAAGAAGAAAAAAGATATAAATTTATTATAACTTTATAAGTAAAAAAAAAGAAGATAAAATATAAAAATATTATTGTTTAAAAGATGTAATTATTTCTCTCTCCTTCAAAACTCTAATTTTAAGGATGAAGAGATGAAGGAGAAAATGAGTGATTAAAATCTCTCCCCTCTCCTTTTATGTTTTGAAACAAATAATATAAAATATTAAGAATTGTTCTCCTCCCCTTCAGTCCAACCAAACATTGTGTAAGGGACAAAGCAAACTTTCATCAATTAATTAAAGATAGGATATTAATATTCTACATAACCCCTTTTTTTTTTGTCCTTTTAATATTGCATTGTAATTTGTATAATATTTTCATTTTTAAAATGTTTCAAGAGAACAAAATTAATATATCTTTATGTTTGATGAAAGAATATTTTTATATCATGTTATTGTATATATTAAAAAATCTAAATTATATATATTAGGATATTAGAAAAGGTAAGTAGTAATGTATAACATAGCTATTAAGTTAGGTAGATGAGATAAAGAGATGGAAATATGTGGCCATCAGTTGATTTTCCACTGGTTGATGAAAGTCTCTGGGATTTCAAGTATAGGGTTTGTTTATTAAATATAATGGATACAAGAAGGAGATAATTATGTTTGACTAGTTTCTCATATTTAGGTATCACAACTGACTATATATTTTAGCCAAGAGAACAGTTGCACTGCACAGCAAATTCCATGTCCTAATCTTCTCAAAATTGATATGAAAATTTGGTGGGTTAGCTCCAAAATTGTACAACTTGGTAATTTTTTAATATGAATCAATTGTTAGTAATTAATGGATTGGTATGTTGGTACTTTCTTTTACCCTTATTCTTTAGGGTACTCTCTCGTCTTACAATGAAAGGGAGAAGTTTTTAAATTTATGGTGCTCTGAGGAGATTTTATTACTGTATAATTGCGAAGATATTCTTATAAATGTATGACAAATTTTATTTAAAGTACATTTCCGATGGAAAAGACATTAATTCTTGGCTTTATGTTCGCGAGATTCTCTATAAATTTATTGTTTGGATTACACTCCTTATCATCTAATCCACCATCGTCAAAGATTAATCACATGCCATGCATCTTTCTTACCAGATATACTGAGTTTCAAAGCAAACACTATATGAGTGCTCTGCCATGTCCCTCTCCAGTTATTATTCTTACCTATTGATCTAATCCATGGCCATCTATGTTAGATTCACTTCGAACAGGAAAATGATAGTTTCACCTCTCCGTGCACACTCTTTATACACTTTTTGTGTTTTAGTTTATTCATATAAGTAAAATTATAAATAAAAAATACAAAAAAAAAGTAAGTGTGAACAGCTTGACTTATTTTGTGTTCTTTATATGAAATAGTAAAAAGTCTACTTACTCTTGTCCATTGATAGAATTTGGATGCTTGTAGCAAGTTGGTGCTATGTGGGCAGCTCCAGAATATTAAATTAAAAAAGAAAGATGCTTTTAGAAAAAATTGTCACGTCTGTAATTAAAATATAAAAAGTACAAGGACCTCATAAAGTTTATTTTGATATGGGCGATTTATTTCATACAACTTTTTCATTTATCTGTACATTAATTATAGTAAAAGAAGAAGGAAGATTGGTTTCATATAACTTTTTGATAAAGATGCATGAATTACCCCTCAATTATTGATAGTCATCCCTATATTCTTCTGTCTTTTGCAAAAGCCCACTCAGATTTTTCTAAAATATATACATGGCCCACAACAAACATATATCCACTTCTAACTACTAAAAATATGACACATATTTATATTTTATGCACCATTTGCTTTTTCAAAAGTTGATTGAAATATTGTTTTTGACATATCGTCTCAATCATGTCTACACCTTTTGTAAAAGCCCACTCAATTTTTTTCCAGAATACTTACTTAGGCACACAACCTAAAACATTAACACATATCCACTTTTACCTACTTAAAAATGTCACACATTTATGTTATTGTGTACCTTTTTTTTTTCCAAATTTGATTGAAATTTTGTATTTGACATATTGTCTCAAATCATATTAATTTTTTTCATAAGACAATTTCTGTTTTTCAAGTCATATCCTACTTTTATTAAAATATTATTTTTAATTTGAATTATTAAAAATAATTAAAATTAATAACAATATGAGTTCTCACATTGTATTTTAAGGCCAGTCTCATTCTTATTAAAATAATATATAAATTACTTTGTATATTTTGTTTTTTAAATTGCTTGTCTTGACATATCTATATAAGATTCGGAATAAAATTTTATGTGTTTTGTTATTATTTAAAAAATTAAAAAGGATACAATTTTATGTTTTAATTTCCTTTCAAATTCTAAATTATCTCATCTTAAAATTATCCCAAATCCATAAGCAGCTTTAATTTTTATCTTTTCTCACTTTGTTAGTTATGGTTCATAATGGTTAGACAGTACCTATTTTGTTTAAAAATGTTTTTATGTCTTCATTTTTTGAAATGTAATTTTTAGGGATAATAGTTTGATTTGGCTCATACTCAATGAATCTCTATCATTTTTACCTCATTGGTATGGGGATGGGTTAAAAATTTTAGTAAATAATTTCTAAGGCTAGGAATGAGTAGTGTATAAAGTATCTCAAGTACCCACCTTGTATAATATATGCATTTATTTAAATATACATTAATATATATATATATATATATATATACTTCAAAAAATTGAAAAGATAAGTTGTGTCTCACATCAAGGTCCTAATACGTATTGTTGACTAACTAAAAGGTATAAATTAAAGCAAGTTACCCAATAGACAATATGTTATATTGTCTATACTGCATGCACAATTGGGAGTAGACAAAGTGAATTTTAGGGAGTAGAGATATGGATCTTAGACTTCCTTAGAAGGGGCTAGGGAGTAGGAACCAAGCCACATACCCATTTAATACTTAATTGCCATCTTAAAAGAATTTTCAGATTAAAAAAAAAGAATTTTGATGAATTATTAGCATTTTTATTGAAAAGAAATAAAAGAAGAAGTTCATAAAATTATAAAATTGCAATTGCCTATGTATCAGGAAATGTTTTCGACGGTAATAGTTTTGAAAAAGAGAAAAAAGAAAAGTTTGAAACATCAATGATTTGAAATGGGGCAACTTTTGAGTGAATTATCACATTAACTTTTTATTTTCATTTTCCTTTACCTAAAAATAAAATTTCCAACCGTAACCCTTCAATATTAAAACCTGTAAATTGATAAAATAATTAATGTATATTAACGTCTCTAGCTAAGAAATGAAAAGGACAACTCACATGCATTCTGAAAATTTAACGAAAATTAAATCAATGGAGAGAATAATTCACGTTCAATAAGGATTAAATCGTGATCGAATTAGTATTTTTAATATATGAATATTTTATTAAAAATACTAAAAATATCAAATACATATATATACATATATATATAATAAATTTTATTAAAAAAGAGTAAAAATCCAAAATAAAAGTTAATTTTTAAAAAAATTGTTAGAATATTTAATTTTAAGATTCTAAAACATAAAATCTTATCTAAGTTTTTATAAGTTTAATTTTTAAAACTTAAAACCTAATAAAATAAGATTTTAATTTTTTTTAATTGATAAGTTAACGAGTTTTTAATATTATATTAAAATTAATTTAATTCAAAAGATTAAATTATTAAAAAAAGAACTCAACCATAATTTTATTTTATATTTGATAATTATAATAGTCACTTTGATGAAACAGAATATGCCTGTTGTGGGTGTGACAAACCAACCCGAAAATTTCGGTTGAAATGAGAAGCTAATACACAACAAGATAACGCAAGACAAACTTTGATGTTTGATTAGACAGTGTTGACGTGTAGAGTATAATTACGGACTAACCTTTTATAAAGATAAAATTATAAAAATATAAATATTGGGACTTCATTTTATGGCCCTTCACATTTATCATTTCTCTTACTTTAATTTTTTTTTAAATATTCATTTTACTCTTAAAGCCTTAACCCCCCCTTTCATTTTTTCACTCAACTGGTCGAAAGCCCGAGCCGCGCCCCATTCCTTACATTTTCTCTTCTTTCTTCTACTTTCATCCCCAAAGCCCCATTCAATCTTCACCTTTATTGGATTTTTAACACAAATCTTAAAGTCCCTATCTAAGTTTATTTTTTAATATTATACTCTTAAACTTTAAATTTGGTCATTTATGAAAGAAAAATGAGTGTGAGACGCAGTGGAATGAGAAATGGCCGTTCCTCATTGCAAAAAGTGTTTTAGAGTGAGAAACAGAAGTAGAGAACTATCTAGAATGCCAACTGTTTTGCACTCGAAACAGTTATAGAAAACTGTTTGGTACTCCAACAATCCTACAAATACTATTAAAAAGATTTTAAATTGATATATAAAAAAAAAAAGAAAATAAAAACATTTAAAAATATTTTTCTTATTATTTGGTCTTTATTTTTAATAAATCTAACAAAATTATATGCTTATGCTTTTATTTATTAAAAATTATAAAATTCATGTAACATAATTTTTATTTTATCTGAACGAATGATTTCATGAATAATTTAATCATTCTATTCATCTTTTGTAATTCGAACTTTTTCATAATATTATTGAAACTGTTTTTAGTCAATTAAACTAACCACATCTCAAGTTACAATTAAGGAAAACAGAAGAAAAAAAAAAAACTAAGCTAGCGGAACGTAACAGAACGATACAGAAAGAGAACGGAGGGTGCGAGACGAAGAGCGAGCGATGGAGAAAGAAGAGGATGGAGACAAAGCAATGGAGAGTAAATTTTAATGAAAAATAAAAACTAAAATCTCTTATTTTAATAAATCTTTTCAAACAATAAATGACCGATGAATTAGGATTTGATAGTCGAAAGAGGGGAGGGGGACGGTGCTTGGCATCGAGAGGGCGAGAGGGTTGGGATGTTATCTTGAGACAAGGATATTTTGGTCATTTTCTGTGCATACGAATGATTTGTGTAAAGGTGGGATGACCTTAATTAATTCCTACAGTATAATTATGAACTAAACTTTTATAAATTTAGTTCTCTTTTTATTTGAATTATAAATAGAGAAGAAAGAAAGGAGAAAAATATATAAATTTATTATTATAATTTTATAAGTAAGAAAAAAAATCAAATGTAAGGGCATTTATGTAGAAAAGATATAATTATTTTGCTCTTCCAAAATCTTTTAATTTTAAGGTAAGGAGATTACGAAAAGGGAGAGAAAAATGAATGATTAAAATTTTTCTTCTTTTTATATTTGAAACAAATAATGTAAAAGATTAAGAATCATTCTCCTCCTCTCTCCTTCGGCCCAAACAAACGTTGTGTTATTAGAAACAGAGCAAACTTTCATCAATCAATTGAAGATAGGAGATTAATATCCTGCATAACTTTTTTTTTTTTTCCTTTTAATATTGCATTGTAATTTGTATAATATTTTCATTTTTAAAATGTTTCAAGAGAACAAAATTAATATATCTTTATGTTTAATGAAAAATATTTTTGTATCATGTTATTGTATATATTAAAAAAATCTAAAATATATATATTAGTATATTAGAACAGGTAAGTAGTAATGTATAACATAGTAATTAAGTCAGGAAGATGAGATAAAGAGATGGAAATGTGTGGCCAGTAGTTGATTATCCACTGATTGAATAGTGTTTCTGCACTAATAGCGTCAAAAAGCCACATCAAATCATGCTTCCCTTGCGAATCACTCGTGTTTTGATTTTCCAGTTGAGGAGAGATCAAATCGCACTGCCATTCTCCTAATATTGATTTCAATTACTATAAACACTGCACTGCGAAAATAAAGCATTTTTTTTTTTAAATAATCAATAAGTTGCCGATACTAATGCTTTATTTTTTTAAAATTTTTATGTAGTCCACAATAACGTGATAATTTGATAAACATGCATGAATTACACCTCAATTATTGATAATCATCCCTGTATTCTTCTTTGTCTTTTGCAAAAGCGCACTCAGATTTTTTAAAATATACACATGGCCCACAACAAACACATACCCACTTTACCTACTAAAAATATGACACATATTTATATATTGTACACCATTTGCTTTTTCAAAAATATGACATATTGTCTCAAATCATGCTACACCTTTTGTAAAAGCCCACTCAAATTTTTCCAAAATACATACTTAGGCACACAACCTAAAACATTAACACATATCCACTTTTACCTACTTAAAAAATGTCACACACGTTCATGTTATTGTGAACCTTTTTTTTTTGCCAAATTTGATTGAAAATTTATTTTTGACGTATTGTCTCAAACCATGTCAAATTTTTTCATAAGACAATTTCTGTTTTTCAAGTCATATCCCACTTTTACTAAAATATTGTTTTTGATTCGAATTATTAAAAATCATTAAAATTAATAATATTATGAGTTATTTGAAGGTCTCTTTCATTCTTATTAAAATAATATATAAATTATTTTATATATTTTGTTTTTTAAATTGTTTATCTTGATATATTTATATAAGATTTGAAATAAAATTTTTTGTGTTTTGTCCTTATCTTGAAAATTAATAAAAATATAATTTTATGTTACAATTTTATGGAAAATTTTAAAAGTTATCTCAAGTCCTATATCCACCTTTAATTTTTACCTTTTCCCACTAGTTATGGCTCAAAATGGTTAGACGGTCCCTATTTTGTTTAAGAAATATTTTTATGTCTTCATTTTTTAAAATGTATTATTGAGGGATAATAATTTAATTTGACTCTTACTCAAAGAGTCTCTATCATTTTTTACTTCATCGTGTATGGGATGGGGTTAAAAATTTCAGTAGATAATTTCTAAGGCCAGCAACGAATAGTGTATATTACATCTCAAGTACCTACCCTGTATAATATATGCATTTATTTAAATATACATTAATATATATAGATACTTAAAAAAAATGAAAAAATGAGTTGTGTCTGACATGGTCCTAATGCGTATTGTTAATTAATTAAAAGGTATAAATTAAAGCAAGTTACTCAATGGATAATATATTATGTTGTGTATATTAGATGCATAAGTGGTCCCAAATAATAGTAAATAGCCAAATAACTCTTAATTTTCATATTGCTACAAAACTTTTTTAAAACTTAGTCATTAAATAAGATAAAACTCAATTAATTATTAGAACTTTATTAGGGTTCATATAATCCATCTTTTATTTTGATGTAATATTTTTTAGAAGATAACAAGTTATTTAAGATAGTTTAAATAAAATATTTCTTTTATAAAACCATTTCAAGTTTGAACTGACTTTTAACATATGGCCCAGTGAATTGACCTGATGCAGAGGGCTGTTCCCCATGAAGGTGAAAAATCATCAAAAGAAAAGGACAGATATTCGATGAAACAGCTGGAACACACTCTTAATCTGTTTACTGACTTCTATTGACTTAATCTGCATCATTTCACTTCCACTTTCAGTTCTCCTTTGTCCTTCAATTTCATCTCTCTGGCTTTGTTTTGCTATCTACCGGAAGAAGCAACAAACAAAGCATTCATTTCAAATCCTTCATTCTCGTTCGTTTATCGGAATCAAAAATCTTATTCTTTAATTCCCTTGTTTCCTTTCCTTTCATCTCTACAATTCTCTTTACTTTCCTTTTCACTGTATTTTTCTTTTCAACAAACTCTTAAAAAAATAGAAAAATATGTTCATCTTCTAAAGTTCTTGTTCGGATTCGTGGTGCTTTATATCAGAGTAGAGTAGAGATCGATGACTTGCTCTGTTGGAGTCATCTCTTGAGGTAAATTGTTTAATTTCATTATATTAGTTCATATATGCTTGCGTTAGTACGCATAAATGTAAAATAAAATAGTTTTTTATTTCATAAATCTTTTCTGTTCTATTTTTTATGCAGTAAATTAACAAGTACACTATTTTATGTCCTAAGGAGTGCAGATTTTTTTCCAAAAAAAAGATGTTATTTTGGTATTAAGTTGCAATAAAAAATTAAAACTGAAATTATAAAAACTTAAATCTAATTATGATTAAAAATTTAAAAACTTAAAACTTAAATTCTTGTCCAACAAAGCCTAAATGTTTATTTCTTGATATGATAGTTGCTAAATATTTAAATCTAGGTATCTGTGTTAACTTTAGATTTCAAAGCAAGTATAAATTCATTTAATTATTAAAATTTTATGGGATTTTAAATGGAGCATTGCAAATTGAATAAAAACAAGTCAGTGCCGTTTAGTTATTTATTTCTTTTCTTTTTTTTTTTAAGATATTGTCCTCTTTAATATTAAAAAGAATTTTTATTTTTGATTTTGTTTGACAGGACATTCTCCGTTGAATATGTTCACTAGCTGTTTACTGTCGTTGTTTGGCTTTACTCTGTTTAATTTGTCTCAAGTAACAACCCTAGCCAACTTTGGACACGATAATATAATTTTTAAAGTGAAGTTTTTATATTTTTATATTTTGAATTTAAACATATTTTTTTTTTTATATATTTAGAGTCGGTATTTAAAGAGCTCAACATTTCTGCATTCTTCGATGCAACTTCTATACATATTATTAGGAGGAATTTTAAGTAGCTTGGCGCATTGCCTTCCCCTGCCTTAATGATCATGTCTTCATTTGTTATTTGATTAATCTCTATTGCTCTGTTTTAAGTTGTTTACATAAAATTTAATAACTCGTTCCACTTTCAATGTACTTATATAGAGTCAAATAGCTTACAAAGATCTGCCTGTGAAAGCGATTGGGAGGAAATGAAGTGTTTCATCTCATATTAATGATCAATATATAGCTTTGCCAATTGGAGTCTTTTCTTAAGGTAAGTTGTATAATTAAGGAACTAATCTTTATTTATTCTTTTAATTTGGGGTATTTGAGCAAAGGCTAATATTTATTAATATATACCAAATTTAAAAATATTCATTAATATATATTATTTTTTTTCAAAAATGTATCAAGATAATATGACTTTGTTTTTTTAACTCTATTTTATATTTTTAGTCTTTATATTTTCAAAATTTATAAAATAATTTTTATAATTTTAAAAATTAAAATTTTTGTCCTTATTCTCAAAATTAAATTTTAAATTTTTTTGAAAGTTATAAAATTTATTTTATAGCTTATAGAAATATAAAAATTAAAACTTTAACTCTTAAAAATTTATAAGAAAGAAAACAATAATTTAACCAATATTTACGTTTTATGTACCTGTACAGAGTCAAATAGTTAGCAAGAGCTGCGTGTGAAAGGCATTCAGAAGCAAGGATGGAAGTTGTTTCCACAATTGTAGACAAATTATTGGAATACACCCTGATTCCAGTTACACGACAAGTGGGCTATGTGATTTCCTACAAAGATAATGTATCCGAGCTTAAGAAACAAGCTATGCGACTCCTACATGAGAGAGAATCTTTACAACACCGAGTTGATGTTGCCCAAAGAAATGTAGAAGAAATCGAAGCTATGGTTAATGATTGGCTATGTGAGGTCAAAAAGAATGCTTCCATGGCAAAGATCTTACTTGATGAAGATGATAAACGCCATAAAAGAAATGCAGAAGAAATCGAAGGGCACGATCTGAAGTGGCCAAGTGATATTGCTTCCAGAGCAGAGGAGCTGCTTGATGAAGATGATAAACGCAGCAAAACTGCATGGTGTTCAAGCAAATCATTCTCAAGTATGTGCTGGAGGCATCAAATTAGTAGAAAGGCAAAAAAGTTGGCACAGGAAATTGCCAATATTAAAGGAGAGAAAGAATTTACTCAGGTTTCTTACCGTGGAGAACTCAACATCACAGAGACATGGTCTTCATCAGCCAACAACGATGAGGCCTTTGAATCCCGAGTGGCAGCTTTGAACCAGATTATGGAGGCACTAGCAGATCCTAATCTTAGATTGATTGGAGTGCATGGGTTAGGTGGTGTGGGCAAGACCACTATGGTCTGTGAGGTTGCAAAAAAAGTTAAAAAGTCACCTGACACAAACGTTGTTTTTGTGGATGTGAAACAGAACCCGAAGATAGAAAAAATTCAACAAGATATTGCTGACATGTTAGGACTCGAACTGAAACAGCAATCTCTTGTTGTGAGAGCAACTTTGTTACGCCAAAGGTTAGAACAAGACAAAGAAAAAAAAATTCTTGTGATCTTAGATGATCTGTGGGAAAAGCTTGATTTGAATGAAATAGGCATCACTTTCGAGAAAGAGAACAAGAATTATAAGATATTAATGACCTCTAGAAAGAGAGATGTGTTGTCTAAAATGGATACTCAAAAGAAATTTTGGCTTAAAGAATTGACAGAAGAAGAAGTTGGGAGTTATTTAAGGTGAAAGTTGCCTTGAATGAAACTTCAGAAAGTGAAGAATTGCTCACTAAAGCAAGAGAGGTTGTTGCAGAGTGTGGTGGGTTGCCTATTGCGATTGTGACAATCGCAGCTGCTCTAAAAGGAAAGGAGGAAATAGCAGAGTGGAGGGATGTGTTGCGACGATTGCAGAATCATGATTATGATGAGATAAATAGACCAATTGTAGTGAGTTATGAAAATTTAAAAGATGATTGCCTTCGATCAATATTCATGCTTGCTGGTGTGATTAATTCTTCTACCACCATTGATTTATTTAAGTACTGTTGTGGCCTGGGCTTATTCTATGACATGGATAATCTTGATGTTCGCATTAGTGAACTAAAAGATTCATGCCTATTACAAGATAATAACTCTTTCAAGAGCCATTTTTCAATGCATGATGTTGTCCGTGACACTGCCATATCAATAGCATCTAAGGATGACCAATTTTTCTTAAAAAAAATTGGGAATGCAGATGAAGATGAATGGATAACAGATGATAAGCTGAAAAGTTGCAGAAAAATGCTTTTAGATTTCAGCAACGTTAGAGAACTTCCAGAGGGACTACAATGCTCAAATCTCGCCTTTTTCTATTTAAGCAGTAAAGACTCTTCTCTGAAATTACCACACAACTTTTTCAAAGGAATGCCTAAACTCAAAGTATTAGTTTTGATCAACATGACCTTTGAGTTTCTGCCTTCCTTAATCAGTCTCTTACGCAATCTGCACACCTTGTGTGTTGAAGAATGTGTTTTGGAGAACATAGAAGGAATTGGGGAATTGAAAGGTTTAAAAATTCTTGGTCTTAGTGGCTCTAAGTTTACAAATTTGCCACTAGAAATAGGGAAGCTGACGAAGCTGCAGTTGTTGGACTTGAGCCGTTGCGTCCAGCTTGAATCTATTCCTCCTGGCGTCCTATTAAACTTGCAAATGTTGGAAGTGTTGTTAATGGGTAACAGTTTTAGTAAGTGGGCTGTTAGTGATCAACAATCTACGGCTAGTCTTGCTGAGATAAAAGATTTGAGGAACTTGAACACTTTAGCAGTACATGTTCCTGATCAAAACATGCTTCCCAAGGAACAGTTGTTTGAGAGTTTACACTTGCAAAGATATGAAGTATGCATAGGTGATCCATGGCGAGGTGAGTCTAAAACTTCAAGGTTCTTGAACCTGGATCTTCATACAGGTATTGACACAAAGCATTACTTCAAAAGTTTGCTAGATCATGTAGAAGATCTGCACGTGAGTGGATTGGCAGGTTTGAAGAATGTTGTTCCAAATATAAACGAAAAAGGTTTGATAGAATTAAAGCATCTTGTAGTCAATGGAAATTCTGAGCTTCAATTCGTAGCTGATTTAGTAGAGCATAAGGATGTGATCTTTCCAAACTTAGAGTCATTGGATGTCGGCTGCTCTTCAAATTTGGTAAGGATATGCAACGGCTCTATCACAGAGAGATCCTTTTTCATATTGAAGAGTCTTTTTTCATTATCCCTTCCAACGTGTCTTCCACATCTTAATGTAATTCAAGTTCACCGGTGCGGAGATTTGGAGGGGATAGTTTCTGACGCTGGACAGGTTGCTGGTCCGCTTCAGTTTGCAGAATTACGCACCTTGACATTAGAGTCTCTGCCTTCACTAATTGGCTTTTATTCTGAAGACGAAACATCTTCTAAAGTTCAGCAGAAGAAAACCCAAGTTGGAGATGATAATATTCTTGATCCTCCGGTTGTACTGTTCTCTCACAAGGTATGTTATTATTATGCATTTATATAATTACCTTTATATATATACAATAAATGGTAAATTATTGGGATTATACAGAGATATATAATTACCTTTATATATATACACTTTAAATGGTAAATTACTTCTAGTTATAGTGATAAAATCTATTTAGATTTTTCTAAAAAAAAAAAAAAGACTATTTAGATTTTGATGTGAATCAAGTTCTTACTTATTTTCGTCAGTAAAAGAAGAGAAACAAAAAAGAAGAAATTGGCAGTATATGCTTTGCATTGTTAAGTTTAAGTATATATTCTGTACATTGGATTCCATCTACTGATGGACGTGGTATTGTTCTTCTATAACTAAGTATAATTAGTTAGGTAAATCCAAAAGTATCTCTATAATTATATTCTCATGATTAGTGATGAGAATTTGTAACTGAGCTTCCTATATTATAAGCTTTGTAGTATTGCTTTGGCAATCATTTTCTGCCTGTAGTTTACATGCATCTATATCATTACCTCATTAAAGCAAATTATATATTAGAAATGATAAATTAATTCTAATCAATAGCTGACAGAGGAAAAGAGTTATAAATTTAATTTCAAATTGTTTGAATTATAAATTTAATTCAAACCAAACGCCATATCCAACACCTAAATATACCTGACATTCATACTTCTAATTAGATTTTAGATCATTGCATGTCTAGTAAAAAAAAAATTAAAAATGATGTTATTGTTATTTCCAAATTGAAAACTTAAAATAAATAATACATGTAAGTATGTGAAATAAATTCACTGTTATAACTATAATATGTAAGGTGTATAATATGAGTATACACAAATAAGTGTATATATAATATTTTTTTAAAATTAAAAGGAAGAATTCAAAGAAAATTTGTGATTGCTCGCAAAGGAGATGAGCAGCTGATTACAATAGTAGTATTGTATTCTATTATTTAATAGGCTGAAGCCTTTATTTTAATTTAACACATTTTTAAATGCTGTGGATGCACTTATTATTTCTCACAAGAATAAATTTTTTGCTTTATATGTAATTGTTGTGTTGTCTTTGTTGTGTAGGTTCTTATCCCCAACCTGGAGACATTGAATATTCGGTATGCAAATAAATTGAATAAATTATGGGATCAACAATTTGATGGATTATCATTTTGTAATTTAAAAATTCTAAATATAAGTAGATGTGATGGGATCTCAAAGCTGCTTCCATTTAATGTGTTGGAAAACTTGGAAGAGTTGGAGGTGAGATATTGTGATTCCTTGGAAGTAATATTTGATTTGGAGGGAACAAGGAAAGAAGAAACACATGATGTTGTCAAGTCATCACATTTGAGGAAATTGACTTTATATGGACTACCCAAACTGAAACATGTATGGAATAAGGATCCCAAAAAAATTCTTCGTTTTCAGTTTTTGTCTACAATAGAAGCTTCGGATTGTGACAGCCTCAAATATTTATTTCCAGCCTCAGTTGCCAAAGCTCTTGCGAAGCTTCATTTCCTAAGCATAACAAATTGCCGTGCGCTTGAGACTATTGTTGGAAGGGAAGAAGAAGGAGCTGATGTCCCAATTAATTTCGTATTTGCTAGAGTAACTAAATTGAATCTTCAATGGTTACCGAAACTTATGAGCTTTTATTCTGAAGACGAAATATCTTCTGAAGTTCAGCAGAAGAAGACCCAAGTTGGAGATGATAATATTCTTGATCCTCCGGTTGTACTGTTCTTTCACAAGGTATGTTATTATTATGCATTTATATAATTACCTTTATATATATACATTAAATGGTAAATTACTTCTAGTTATAGTGATAAAATCTATTTAGATTTTTCTAAAAAAAAAAAGACTATTTAGATTTTGATGTGAATCAAGTTCTTACTTATTTTCGTCGGTAAAAGAAGAGAAACAAAAAAGAAGAAATTGGCAGTATATGCTTTGCTTTGTTAAGTATATACTCTGTACATGCACATGTGCACACTGGATTCCATCTACTGATGCACGTGGTATTGTTCTTCTATAACTAAGTATAATTAGTTAGTTAGATCCAAAAGTATCTCTATAATTATATTCTCGTGATTAGTTATGAGAATTTGTAACTGAGCTTCCTATATTATAAACTTTGTAGTATTGCTTTGACAATCATTTTCTGCCTGTAGTTTACATGCATTTATATCATTACCTCATTAAAGCAAATTATATATTAGAAATGATAAATTAATTCTAATCAATAGCTGACAGAGGAAAAGAGTTATAAATTTAATTTCAAATTGTTTGAATTATAAATTTAATTCAAACCAAACACCATATCCAACACCCAAATATACCTTCCATTCATACTTCTAATTAGATTTTATATCACTGCACGACTAGTTTAAAAAAATTAAAAATGATGTTATTAGTATTTCCAAATGGAAAACATAAAATAAATAATACATGTAAGTATGCGAAAAAAATTCACTGTCATAACTATAATATGTAAGGTGTATAATGAGTGTACATAAATCAGTGTATATATAACATTTTTTTAAAAAAATTAAAAGGAAGAATTCAAAGAAAATTTGTCATTACTTGCAAAGGAGATGAGCAGCTGATTTCAATAGTAGTATTATATTCTAATATTTAATAGGCTGAGCCCTTTATTTTAATTTAACACATTTTTAAATGCTGTGGATGCACTTATTATTTCTCACAAGAATAAATTTTTTGCTTTATATGTAATTGTTGTGTTGTCTTTGTTGTGTAGGTTCTTATCCCCAACCTGGAGACATTGAATATTCGGTATGCAAATAAATTGAATAAATTATGGGATCAACAATTTGATGGATTATCATTTTGTAATTTAAAAATTCTAAATATAAGTAGATGTGATGGGATCTCAAAGCTGCTTCCATTTAATGTGTTGGAAAACTTGGAAGAGTTGGAGGTGAGATATTGTGATTCCTTGGAAGTAATATTTGATTTGGAGGGAACAAGGAAAGAAGAAACACATGATGTTGTCAAGTCATCACATTTGAGGAAATTGACTTTATATGGACTACCCAAACTGAAACATGTATGGAATAAGGATCCCAAAAAAATTCTTCGTTTTCAGTTTTTGTCTACAATAGAAGCTTCGGATTGTGACAGCCTCAAATATTTATTTCCAGCCTCAGTTGCCAAAGCTCTTGCGAAGCTTCATTTCCTAAGCATAACAAATTGCCGTGCGCTTGAGACTATTGTTGGAAGGGAAGAAGAAGGAGCTGATGTCCCAATTAATTTCGTATTTGCTAGAGTAACTAAATTGAATCTTCAATGGTTACCGAAACTTATGAGCTTTTATTCTGAAGACGAAATATCTTCTGAAGTTCAGCAGAAGAAGACCCAAGTTGGAGATGATAATATTCTTGATCCTCCGGTTGTACTGTTCTTTCACAAGGTATGTTATTATTATGCATTTATATAATTACCTTTATATATATACATTAAATGGTAAATTACTTCTAGTTATAGTGATAAAATCTATTTAGATTTTTCTAAAAAAAAAAAGACTATTTAGATTTTGATGTGAATCAAGTTCTTACTTATTTTCGTCGGTAAAAGAAGAGAAACAAAAAAGAAGAAATTGGCAGTATATGCTTTGCTTTGTTAAGTATATACTCTGTACATGCACATGTGCACACTGGATTCCATCTACTGATGCACGTGGTATTGTTCTTCTATAACTAAGTATAATTAGTTAGTTAGATCCAAAAGTATCTCTATAATTATATTCTCGTGATTAGTTATGAGAATTTGTAACTGAGCTTCCTATATTATAAACTTTGTAGTATTGCTTTGACAATCATTTTCTGCCTGTAGTTTACATGCATTTATATCATTACCTCATTAAAGCAAATTATATATTAGAAATGATAAATTAATTCTAATCAATAGCTGACAGAGGAAAAGAGTTATAAATTTAATTTCAAATTGTTTGAATTATAAATTTAATTCAAACCAAACACCATATCCAACACCCAAATATACCTTCCATTCATACTTCTAATTAGATTTTATATCACTGCACGACTAGTTTAAAAAAATTAAAAATGATGTTATTAGTATTTCCAAATGGAAAACATAAAATAAATAATACATGTAAGTATGCGAAAAAAATTCACTGTCATAACTATAATATGTAAGGTGTATAATGAGTGTACATAAATCAGTGTATATATAACATTTTTTTAAAAAAATTAAAAGGAAGAATTCAAAGAAAATTTGTCATTACTTGCAAAGGAGATGAGCAGCTGATTTCAATAGTAGTATTATATTCTAATATTTAATAGGCTGAGCCCTTTATTTTAATTTAACACATTTTTAAATGCTGTGGATGCATTTTTTCTTTCTCACAAGAATAAATTTTTTGCTTTATATATAATTCTTGTGTTGTCTTTGTTGCGTAGGTTTTTATCCCCAACCTGGAGACGTTGACGATCAAATGTGCAGATAAATTGAATAAATTATGGGATCAACAATTTGACAGACTATCATTTCATAATTTGAAAACTTTGAGTCTAAGATTTTGCCATGGGATCTCAAAACTACTCCCATTTAATGTATTGGAAAACTTGGAAAAGTTGGAAGTGAGTTGTTGTAATTCCTTGGAAGTAATATTTGATTTGGAGGGAACAAGGAAAGAAGAAACACATGATGTTGTCAAGTCATCACAATTGAGGAAATTGACTTTATATGGACTACCCAAACTGAAACATGTATGGAATAAGGATCCCAAAAAAATTGTTGGTTTTCAGTTTTTGTCTACAATAGAAGCTTCGGATTGTGACAGCCTCAAATATTTATTTCCAGCCTCAGTTGCCAAAGCTCTTACGGAGCTTCATTTCCTAAGCATAAGAAATTGCGATGAGCTTGAGACTATTGTTGGAAGGGACGAAGAAGGAGCTGATGTCCCAATTAATTTCGTATTTGCTAGAGTAACTGAATTCCTTCTTGAACGGTTACCGACACTCATGAGCTTTTATCCTGGAACATATTCTACAGAATGGCCACTGTTACAAAATCTTTATTGTAAATTTCTTGGCAGGAGTTGGAATATTTTTGGGTCTGGACTTCTTGGATTTGAAGAATTCCATTGTCAAAATGGGTCTGAAGTGTCAACTCAGTTATCTCATGCCATTCAAAAGGTACCAAACTTGTTCATCTCTTCCTTTTGAATTAGCTCGTTCATATTTAAAGTCCTTAAAGTTTATAATTTTATCATCAATAAATATGTTTCTAGGAGAAAAATAGAAATAGCAGTGGCAAATAGAAAGTGAGAAAGCAAAGTTATATTTGTTTATTTTAAATAATTAATATTTTATTTTCTTGATTATTTAATTAATTAAATACAGTTAAATATTTTACTATTAATAAGGATCCTATATCCACACTTATAATGGACCTGAAGCATCTATTCAGTTGCCTCTTGCCATTTTAAAGGTGCTAAAACTTATAAACTCGGTCATGGTATGAGTTCATAAATTTTATAATTTTATCATCAATGAATATGATTTTAATGAATTTTTTTTATGCTAAGTATTTTCATGATTCTTTTTGTGTATTTAGAATTAGCAAAATAAAAAAATCGTTGAAAATTCTTTTATTTTAAGGAAAAAATAAAAATAGCAGTCACAGATAGAAAGTGAAAGAGTAAAGTTATGTTTGTTTATTTTAAATAATTAGTTATTTTTATTGATTGTTTAATTTAATACCGTTAAATGTTTTACTATTAATAAGAATCTTTAACAAATGTCCACTTAAAAAAAATGTGTTTATATATGGCGAAAAGAAAAGCTATTTGGTAATATAATAATAATAATTATTATTAATATATATAAGCCCATTTATTATTTGTTTATTTGTTCACCAAACATTAGCGAAAGATTCAAATTTAATCAGATCTTTTATGCATATAACTGTTGAAGTAATCTTACTTGGCTACCCTTTTAGCTAGCAATAAAGATAGGGTATCTCTGTAGTTGTAAAAATAAATTTAGAGAAACTAAAATACTAAATAGAAAAATTATTTGGTTTAAATATTCTTCATCCGTAAATTATTTGTTAATCCTCACTTTGAGCCTTGATTTTTACTACTATCCCTACTATACGTACCCCTAATTCAAATAAATTTGTAATTTTTACTATATATAATTACATAATTATATATTAATATGGTTTTAAGAGAAAATAATTCTAGTGTAGTTCGTGCCATTTCAACTTTTTTTTTTAATTTCTGTTTAAAATTCGTCCTTAGCTTAGAGTTGATATTTTGAAGCACATAATTATCACTAATCAAGATAGATATAATCATTGTAAGTATAGTCATGGCTAATATTTTGCATGTTTATAAAAATGAAAAACTGATTAAAGAAAATATAAAATGACAAATTTAGTCTATTGTTCTGTTAAAATGCCACTTTTATTTATAAAATATAATTTACATTACAAGTTACTACATTTTAGTTTTTATAATTGTGATTACATTTATGTAATTATTAAGTTATTTTATTTGTCTTTCAGTCAATTCCAATGTTAAGAGAGTTGAAATTGGATTGAACAAAAATATGATGGAATGGATTCAACGATATTCACTTGATTTTTGTTGGAATGAACTTGAAATTCTCAAACTTGAATTCTTTCATGATGTGCCTCTATGGACATTTATCCAAAGTATGCATGCCTTGGAAACTGTTCATGTAAAGTATGGTTCACTTGAAGAGATATTTCCACCTGAGAGAGAAGTAATTGAGACAAGACAGTGTGGCAAGGGAATACATATCAAGACATTGACCATTGATACACTTTCCAAGTTAAAGCACATATGCAGAGAAGGCAATGAACCGAATCCAATTCTTCAGACACTAGAAGAGCTCTACATCAGTAAATGTTCTGGCCTATCAGATTTAGTGCCATCATCAATAAAATTCAATCATTTGGCATCAATAAAAGTATTCGGTTGCAATGGTATTTTACATTTAATATCATCATTTACAGCTAAAAGCGTGAGCCGACTCACCACATTGGAGATACAGGAATGTAAAATGATAAAAGAAATAGTGGCAGACAAGGTGACCGATGATGAAATCACTTTCAGCGAATTGAAGACTTTAACGCTTGACAATTTACCACGGTTGGAAAGCTTTTGCTCATTGAACTGTGTCTTCAATTTCCCAGCTTTGGAAAATGTAGTCCTAGCGAAATGCCCTAAGCTGAAGTTATTTTCCAAGCAAGCCCCTGTCACAACAAATCTTCAAAGTGTAAAGGATAGTATCTTGTCGGATGCAAAAAGTTATTGGGAGGATGACCTTAATTCTACTGTACAAAAGCTGTATACAGATAAGGTATGCAGAAATTCATATGCAATTATAAATTACTGTTCAAAAAACCTTGTGATCGTTTAATGAAAAGGATGCCATCATTTTTGTTCTATTATTATTTTGATTGTTAGTTCCAAGATATATAAGCACATGATTTCAAGGAACATACACATTCTTTTTACCAAATCTAACAAACCGTATTTCATTGCACAGTTATATTACGAGCTAGAGGATTTAAATCTTTCAAAGCATCCAGAGCTAAAGCAAGTATGGCATACCCAACTTCCTGATGGGGCGTTTTGTAAATTGCAAACTCTGACATTTTCAAACTGTGAATGGTCCTCAAAAGTTCTTCACTGGAATGTATTGAAGTGCTTAGTTGGATTAAAAAACCTGAAAGTGGAATCTTGTAAGTCTGTAGAAGTTGTGTTTGATTTGGAAGGAGCCAAAGATGAGGAAAGAGACTATGTATTGGCAATGAGCACATTGACTTTAACTTCCCTACCAAATCTGAAGCATATATGGAACAAAAATCCACAAGGAATTCTTGATTTTCCTGAATTAACCAGATTGGAACTTGTGGATGTACCTAAACTAGACCACTGCTCGGTTGAAAAGGTAAGTAACCTTCCGGCTTCTACTCTCTTTATAATTTACTTTTTTGGTAGTAGTAATATTTGTATGACATTTAATATCATTAATCTTCTGAATTACTTTTGAAAATATACTATCATTTAGTTCAATCGTGGATTATCACTTATCATTAATAAATGCACTAACTTTATGATCAAAATTATAATTTAGTTTCTACTCTTTCAACAAAAAGGGTAAACGTATATATTTAATAGCTTAAATAGAAAGAAATATTATAATTAAATTATTGTTGCTTGTACTAGTTAGTGTAATACCAAAAAAATTTAAAATTAAAAGGCCAAATGTGAAACAATATTAGCTAAAAGAATACTATGCCAAAACCAGTCATTTATTTCTCTATATGTATATCTTTGCATCAAGTTTGATATGTTTGCTCTATGGTTTCACACACACTTTTGGCATGTTTAGAGTTCAAACAATAATTATTATTATGATTAATGTTATATAGGAATTGTTGCGTATTAAATACACATAACTTATACATATACACAAAAATATTTTATGCATGTATATATACACACAATTACTAAGATGTTATTTATATATGTTTTTTTTTTTTTTAATAATTTTCAACTGTGGTTTCTCAGGCAATCCCCAACTTAGAATTAAAGAGATTGGTAGTAGACAATGCCATAATGACATGGTTCAGACAATTTCCAGCAGACCACTTCAATTCCATTGAAGTGCTTGGATTGCAATTCTTATACGATGTCAACACAGGATTTCCATATTCTGTCCTCCAAAACATGCCCAACTTGAAAACTCTTATCGTTAAAGATGGTTTATTTGAGGAGATATTCCCTTCCAAACAACAGGTTGTTGAGAGAAACCATAGCACTGTAGTACAACTTAAATGCTTATGGGTTGAAAATCTCCAAAAATTAAGGCATATATGTGAAGAAGGATATGAATTGGATCCAAGTCTGAAGAATCTTGAAGAATTAAAAATTAAGGAATGTTCTCGTTTGTTGAATTTAGGGCCTTTATCGCTAACCTTCAATCTTTTGACAATACTGAAAGTTAAAAAATGTGAGCAGTTGTCATATTTGATGACACCATCAACAACAAAATGTTTGGGTGAACTTAAGTATCTGATCATAGAAGATTGTAGTATGATAAAAGAAATAATATTAGGCAAGGGGGTTGATGCTCAAACAATAGATGAGATCACATTCAGCAGATTGAAAGGTTTAGTGCTTAAAAACTTACCATGTCTGGAAAGCTTTTGCTCAATGAATTATGCCTTCAATTTCCCGTCTTTGGAAGATCTAGTCATATGGCAATGCCCCAACCTGAAGAAGTTTTCCAACGGAGTCTCTAGGACGCCATATCTAAAACGTATAGTTGGAGAAGGATGTGGAGACTTGTTTGAGTTTGATCTGAATTCTACTGGAGAAGAGACGTATAAATATGAGGTTCATAGCAATTTCATCTCCTTGGAATTCTTGGATTATGTTCTTTTTACTAGTTGACTTGTGAGTAGGACTGTGTTTTCTCGTGCTTAGATTCTTAAATTGTTTGTAACATATTATTCTTTGGGTAGATTGTTTCTGAAGATGACCTCCCGGATGTGGACAGCGAGAGCGATGACGAACACCTGAATGAATTAGATCAATTTGAAGGTGAGAGTCACCTTTTTGTTTGCCAAAATGTAGGTGCCTGAAAATGGGACAATGAAAGTAATATCTGAATTAAGTAATAATGATTGCTAATTCCAAATTTACTAAAGTGCTAAGAATATTCCAATTATGAGTTGTATATGATACTTATGCATAACATAATTCATTGGTCCATAGATTCTATATAAAGCAACATTTCGAAGTTGATTTTCGTCTTCTTTTTAATTGCAATGCCCTTTTTGTAGAGGAAGAAGACAAAGTGGAACATGAAGAGGAGAAAGAAGAGAACATTAATGGGTGCGTAACTGAGCAAAGCACTATAAGCTATTCAGAAAGTAGAGACGTAGATTTGCAAGCTTGTACAAATGAAGATATTACTTATAGCACTCCACTTTTGGCAATAAGTCAAGAATACCAAACCTCAGGTGCACAATACCCTTCATATAGTTTTGGAGTATTTTCTTCTTATTTTAATTTTATACAAGGTCTAATTACTAGAATCAAATTACATCATGATACTTTTGCCTCTTTTCTATTAATCTAAAATATGATTGACATTTATTTGTTCCAATGAATTATTCAATAGGGAAAGGAGGCAGTCAAAAGAAGATAGAGGACATGAATGTAATTGAACAGAGTACCACAAGTTATTCAGAAAACATGGAAGCTCATAAGAAACGGAAGCAAGGGTTCGAAATATCAATCAGCAATTTTGATAGTGAGAAAAGGCTTCAAGAACAACATATAAATTTTAGAGAGGTTCTTGAATCCTGTTTCTTCAATTCATCACTACTGAAAATATTTATAAGATTAGAAAACTATCAATGAAAATGGACTCTATATATGCTAGCTTACAATGTGATTGCGTTTTCTTGATGAGGCATATAAATTAAGTTTACAATAAAGTAAAGAATCATATATATAATACTTGTTATTGCACAGAGTATGGGAGAGACTACAAATGATGACAAAGGCCTTCCACTGGAGATATTGACAGAGGCAACTTCATCACTTGTAGGTTTATTGTTGTCTCTTTGGTGCATATTAATAAAGAATAAAATATTTCAGTGCTCAATTCTTTGTCATTTTCTATAGGATTCTATCATTGAAGAACCAATGAGTGAACTGGTTTTGATGGACCGACAAGAAGGACTTGAACAAAATCACGTTACCATTGAATTTCTTGACAGAACTGATGTGATTCCAGAAGCTGTACATAATGCTATAGAACTCATTAATCGTAGTATTTCTACAGTTTCAACATCAACGGAACTGCAAGGCCTTGGTAGGTGTTCTCCCATTTCCCAACCTTTCTCCTCCATTGCTAATGCAGCAGGTACAATTTTTATCTCAACTTCTAGTAATATTATATACGAATCTTGATAAAATAGGGACTAATTTTCTGCATTTACTTGAAATTTAAACTTACATGCTATAGCATGTAAATTAAGATTCCAAAATCAAGGGTCTTATAGTTACATTCAAGTAGTGCTTGAAGATTTTCCCGCAAACTCATGAGATGTCAGATATTAATGCAGGTTCCTTAGAGGTAAAACCAATTGAAGTAGTTCAATCAATGCAAGATTGCCAAGAAAGTGACAGCAATGGCAGTAAATCCAATAGCTTCCTTCAAACACAAACGATGACAAGACATGGTGGGGAATTACAATCAAAGGAAGTCCATCAAGAACCGAAAAAGCCACATATTAGTCCAACAAACCAAGGAGAGGTATCTCATTTACTATATATTGCGAATGTTGTTAGCAAAATACAGTAGAGCTTAGACTGATGATTTTGCGATTATTTATGATTCTTTTGTAGGAGATACCTAAAAAGGAGCCAAATAGTGAACTAGTTTTGACAGACCAACATCTTACCTTTGAGGGAAACAAAGGTACCAAGAATTTGCCTAACAGATCTATTATACATTCAGATGGAGTTTTAATGATTACTATACTAATATGGTCTTTACGAAATTTTAGCATCAAGGGAATTGCAACCACTTGCTACAAGTTCTCACCTTTCACCAATTTCTGGTTATCCTCCGTCTAATTCTTATCATTCTCTCGACTCTGTAGCTGAAACTTCAGGTGGTGCTATCTAATTAATGGATAACTTCACTTATAAATTCGTTGGTCATCTCTTCCTTTCTTTTTCATCAAGCAATCAAAAAAATTTCAATATTCTTAACCAACTATGTTATTATCTTTAGGGTTTTTAACATTGTCTTCAATTAATGATACCATGGCTATTTCAGGTCCTCCCTTAACATCCAATGCTGCAATACCATCACCACTGGAGGACCTTCTGTCTCGGCTCCATCTTTTCTTATCATATGAGGAGATGTCTTATTTGCGTGATGGCTTTTCTCGCTACCCTTGGGGTTTACATCTGCTGGAATCTTGGAGTCATGAACATTGGAAGTGGTCCTATTTCATTATTTTCGCTCGCGTGCTATGTATTTTGCAAATGACAAGAGTAGCGGATCTTTCTGAGACACTAAATGCTGAGCTGAATTCTTCTTTGAACACTTTGGAGAGTGTTGGTTTTAATGCTAATTGGATTGCTGCAATCCGCGGTCGCATTCGTTATTGCCAAGATGGTTTAACTAACGTTAATGAGGCTAAGGCATTGAGGGCTAGTAAAGATGTCATTGCAAGTCGGCTCAGAGAGTTTGAGTTGGCTATGCAGACTGAGCTTGCAAGAATAGATGCTTTGTTGGCTAAATATGCTCAAAGAGAGGAGCTGGCTCGCAATGTCATAGGACTTCCTTGATCTGACGTATTGCTCTTTCTGCTTTTGTTTCCGAAATGCTCATACATCTTTGTGAATTTTATTGCCTGCAATTGTTTTATCTTTCAATTTGCAAAGACCTAACTTGGGACCACTAATAATTATTGGAAATGCTATTCTACGCATGTTTATAACTATGATAGTAGTTGTTTGTGTGAGTAAAGTTACAAAAAAAAAAAAAAAAAGTAAAAGAGAAACATTTAATAAAAAAAAAAAAGTTATAGAAACTGAATGTACAAAAATAAATATATATGTAACACAATCCAATAACTATATACTCCTTACACCTCATTTCATGCGTCATAACTCCATTCGCCCTAACATGAATCCCACATCATCCCCTCTTGCTACTGTGGCTGCTGATGGTCTCTCCCTAAACATTCTCATAGGTTTAAGATAAATTTTAACTGATGTACATTCATTACGAGATTCTCAATCGTTGTATGTCTCATCTTTGAAAATAGGTTGTTTATAGATTGCTCTATTTATACTCTTCTACTCCCATGCTTCTTACTCCCTCTGCTAAGTTTCAAAGTAAACACTGAACAATGTGTACTGCAATCTCTCTCGTCAATGTGACAAACCATGGTCCCGAAAGAATCACCAGTGCAAAACTGCATCTACAAGCACATATACTCGGAACACTTGATAAATAATACGGTTAAAGAAACAAGAAAAATTTCCATTCTTTTTTGGTTCTATTATTAAGAATGTAGACATAAAAGAAAACCTTGACTTTGATTTATGAAAAGCATCAAATGAGGTGTATTAGTTTATGATATCAACAACTTCAATTTTTTTTTTTTTTGTTCATTAGAATTTGGGTGATGTGAATATAGATTGCAATCGGCTATATCATAATTGCTAATGTATCAGTACGTAAGTCATTGAAAATTGTACGATCCAAATTCAGATGACGTTGCTGGTTGCCACGATCTTGGCAAATCCAAAATATCAAATTAATTAGGGAATATGTATATTATTAATAAATAGATATTGACGGACTTCATAACATTGATTATATCTAACGTGTCAGATTACCCTGAAAGATGAAGAGAGATTACTATCTTTAAGATAAATTTCATAAATTAAGTACATCTCTTGTGAAGAAGCATTAGATTCTTAGTTGTGTCCGCGAGAATCTTTGAAAAGACATTATTAATTTCTATTACTCTAGTTATATTATATTCAACTAATCCATCATTGTCAACAAGATTAATCCCATGCCTCTTACTGAGTTTCAATGAATGTAAACACTAAACGGGTAAACTCATATCTATCTAAATCCATTGTTATCGTAATCCCTTGAATTCTATTGTATTAAATAATTTAATTTAACTTGAATAAGGCACAGCTTGTAGAAGCAATGAATTTTTTTATCATTATTTATTTTTTATTTTGGAGACATTAAAAACCATTGCTTCGACTTATGGACGACATGAAAAGTGGTATTTTCGTTATAATATATGAACAATTATATTTATTATCAATGTAAAGAGAAAAGTTTCACATGTCAGTTTATAGAAAGTTCTGTTTGAGTCATTCTCGTAAGATGTAATATGAATTTTATTTAAAATACTTTTCTTATGAGAAGTCAATTTTTACGCAATAAAATGTGCACTCATATAATTAATGTAATGTAACATGAGTTATTAGATAGATTAATCAATTTAAAATTCTATATTATCTTTAAACAAGAATGGAACTTTTTATCACAAATATATATTTATAGGAAGAAGATAGCACACAAGAAGATGCTGTAATTTTCTTCTTCTTCTTCTTTTTTTTTTTTTTTTTTTTTTTGTAGTTTCTTCTTATTTACTTATATAAGAAGAAGCAGCACAAGACTTGATCATGCGAGCCGCAGCTTACAACTTTAAGTGCAGAAGTGACACTATTGAACCGGACTACCTCCAAAGGTATAATTGTTTGAGCATTTATATGTATACATATACACCCTTGTAAATTAAACTAGTTGTAAAATTGAAATATTAAAAAAAGTTATGTTTATAACAAACCAAAATTTTGATATCATTATTCATAACTTATTTATATATCTCAATTAAGATGTTTTATATGCCAATATTCATTTTTCGTACAAAATAATAAGAACACCGAATGAATGGTCATAATTGATTCCAAATATAATTTGATTAGTTTTCTTTTGTTGTGCATTATAGAAAAATCGTGTAACACTTCCCAGGTTATTGCTGTACCATAAGATGATTTTTACGAAGCATTTATTATACTAAAAATTATAAATCAAACCGATTGTATAAATGGTAATTCATTAAATTTTTAGAATTTTTCCAGATTTAACTCAAATATATCTATCTATATTGGACTCTTAAATAGTGATTATTCGGCATTACTCTCCTCCCAATGATACACCCTTTTCTTGATTTTAGCAGATGGGCGTTCTGCTAAATTGTTAGGGAAATTTGTTTATGAAGAGTATTAGTTTTGTCTCATAACATGCTTTAAGGAGAAACATTTGGAACATCTAAATTATATGGATGCATTAAATGCAATTTACAAACTTTAGATTTGAGTGAAAATAAATTTAATAATAGCTTGCTTACTTGTTAGGACAAATTAAAAATCTAAGATACCTTTACTTTAGATCAAATTCATTCTCTAATTCTATTTCCTCTTGTCTTGAAAAATTGTCAAACTAACGCAAAATTGGAACTCTCTTCCAACCATTTCAATGGGACAATTCCGCAGTCTTGGACATCTTGCAAATCCCCAATTCTTTCATGTTGGTTATAACCATTTGGATGGGGTCTTCCCTGATTTTCTTGCACAACTTTTGAATCTAATAATCCTAAATCTTTCAAATGACAGTTTCAATTGATGACTTTCAAAAAGCAGTGGACAGCTAGCAAATCTACGAAAACTCTCTCTGTCATATAATAAGTTTATTGGTGTCATTCCTACTAGTCTTGATCAACTTATGATCCTAAAGTCCCTTTATTTTTCAAGTAACTATTTTGCCGGTGCCATTCTTTCAAGCCTTGAACAACTTGTAAATCTAAATTACCTTGATCTCTCAAATAACCATTTTGATGGTTTCACTCCTCAAATTCTTTAGTAAGCTTGTAAATTTAGGGAGTCTAAATCTTTCAAGAAATAACTTACATGGGAGCATTTCAAATAGTTTTGGTCAACTTGTGAATCCAATTGAGTTGAATCTTTCTTCCAACTCCTTAAACGGGGGATTTTCAGAAATAGAAGGACGGTCTCAAATGAAATATCTTCGTAGGTTGCATATTGCCGATAACCACATCAAAGGACAACTTCCTAAAAATATTGGCAATATAATGCCTAGTTTATCTTTGTTGTTTCTTGGAAATAACCATTTAAATGGATCAATGCTAAACTCTTGGTGCAAAATTGAGTATCTCACCAATCTTGACCTTTCAAACAATCAATTATCTAATACTAGACTACTGGAGGTACAATAACCAACTCCTTGAAGAAATAAATTTGTCATCCAACAAGTTTTCAAGTTATATTCCAAGTTCATTTGGGAATCTGTCTTCACTGTCATGGCTGAATTTGAACAAAAACAATCTCCAGGGAAGACCCTATTCTCCATCAAGAATTCAAAGAAATTGGTCATTTTGGATCTTGGTGAGAATCAATTATCTGGCGTTATACCTCTCTGGACTGGAGACATGTTTCCTATACTGCAAATCCTTAGAATACAATTGAACATGTTGAATGGTAGCATACCTTCAGAACTATGCCAGCTCTCTGCACTAAAACTTTTGGACCTTGCAAACAACAATCTAGTGGATTCAATACCCCACTGCCATAGGCAATCTTAAAGGAATGAGTACAAATCATCAGCTGAAGCCGATAGAAAGTTTAACCCCAAGAATTTGGGGTACAGCCAGTATGTTGCAGAGCCTCCATGGAATGATAATGAAGATGCCAAACAAGTCATGAAGAAAAGAGAAAAGGAATATACCAAAAACTTGAAGTTTTTAGCAAACATGGATTTGTCAAACAACAATTTGGTGGGTTTAATTCCTGAAGGAATAATTTCACTCAATGGATTGTGAGTTAGGCATCTTTTTGAAAAATTAATGTTTTATACAACTTTGTTCTAGTTTGACCATGGTTCAGTATTTTTAGCATATCTTGAGTTGTAGATTTTCAAAAATTATGATTCTTGATTTGTAGGAAATCTAAGAAGGAGATCTACAACTATGCTGAAAGGCCAAAACCCAGTTCTCAGTTCTAATGGGAGAATTATGCTTGCAAAGTCAAGGCAGGAAGTCTGTTCCAGAAATCTGACCTTGCGGCACTTATCATACCATAGCTTGAGCAAAACAACCCAGAATTGAGTGATTCCAGTTTCATTGGAAAGCTAAGACAAAGATCTACAACTTTTATGAGAAAATTTCTCAATTGAAGTCGTTTTGATGACGCGCTGAGCCTTGGAAATTTAGCTTCGGATTCTGGATGGGAAACAAAGTACCAAGTGAAGCTGATAAGAACAAAATATTCTCTGGAATATTCCTAGGCGTGGCATACTTGTAAATAAGTGAGAAACGTGAGATGAGCGGGAGAACCATGTTTTAGCTGAAAATTGAGAGGAAAATGGGGATTTTTTTTGGGCAGTCTGAATATTCATCCCCTTCCTCCCCCTTCTCTCTGCAATCTTCCATGAAAATGGAAGCTTAACCTCTTGTAATCAACCTAGGGAGCTTGAAGACCACCGGGTGACTCTTGAAACTTGACTATTGTATCATTTTGGTATTTTAATTCAATGATTATTGTGCTGGAATTCTGATGCATGGCTGCTTGATTTCTTGCTCCATTTCTCTAATTTCTTGCCATATTCTTGATGGGTTATTCATGTTTTATGGTAGGTTATTGGTTGTGATGATTTTGGATGGGTTATTCTTGGATTATCTCATGTATTTGGGGCTGTTAAACTTGCTGTCATATTAAATCCGAATTTGGTTGAGTGGGTTTTGGTTTTTAAGCTATTAGAACCTATTTCTTGCATGGGCTATTGTTTTGGAATAGGGCTAGTGCTATTGGCCACATGCTAGTGATAATCTATTAGAAAACCTAGGGGTTGTTCATGGGTTATTGAATAATCTCAGCTTGATCTTGATTAACTGAATTAAAATATAATCTTGTGTTAAGGATAGAGTCGTGGTTAGGTCGGATAATCCCTAGGTTGGTTACATTCATGCTATAGTTAATTTATGTTTTAATTTCTTGTAGTGTTTATTTACTGTTTTTGTGATTTTTAATTAACTTGTGTTGTAAACCCCCTCTTTTTAACTTGGGTTAACTGAGACTTGTACTAGTGATTCTCTGAGAACACGACCCTTGGTTGAAAACTCAAGCTCAGATTTAAATTGGCCGCCTCCTATAGTAGTGAAGCTATAGGCGCGTGTGCCAAATTTTGGCACCGTTGCCGGGGAATCACTAGTGTTTTTAGTTATTTTGGGTGCATTCCTGTATATATTTAGATTGTAGATATTGTTTCTTGTGTTAGTTTCATTTTTATTTTATTTTTTTTGAAGATTTTATTTCATTTTTTGGGTCACTAGGTTATATGGTTTGATGTTGTGGTGGTCCCAAAAATTTTAAAAATCATTTGATAGATTATCCCTACTTATTTTGTCATTTTTGGGTTAGTAGTTTAGTATTTTAGTGTTGTTTGTGGTATATTTGTTAGTATAGCTTAGCTGTTTTTGTATGTGGTAGTGGTTGTTAGTGTATGACTAGGTCTGCCTCTGTGCCTGATTTTTTCGCATTAGACCTTGAGATTGAAAGAACTTTCAGGCTTAGGAGGAGACGTTGTCATAGTGCTAATAGCATCCCTGTAGGCAATAATAGTAGTGGTAATCCTAGTGGTTCTATTTACATAGATCTTTTTAGTCCCGTTCTTAATATTCCGGTTGATACCTCTGATGTCCCTACTGTTGACAACCCTGCTGATAATCCTGTTGTTGATATTGTGAACATGGATGCTAATAGGGTTGATAGGACTTTGAAAGAACTTGCTGCACCTGATGTTACTTATTAGCCATTGTGTATTCAATATCTTAAACTTAATGCTGATTTTGAACTTAAATGTGGATTGATACACTTGCTTCCAAAGTTTCATGGTCTTGCAGGTGAAGATCCACATAGACACCTTCAGGAGTTTCATGTTGTCACTTCAACCATGAAACCAAATGGCATTTCTGAAGAGCATATCAAGCTTAGGGCCTTTCCTTTTTCTCTTGATGGTGTGGCTAAGGATTGACTCTATTATCTTCCCACTGGATCTGTTACCTCCTGGAATGATATGAAGTGGCTGTTCTTAGAAAAATTCTTTCCTGCATCCAAAGCTACAGCAATCAGAAAAGACATTTGTGGCATCCAACAAATGACAAGGGAAACATTGTATGAATATTGGGAGAGATTTAAGAAGTTGTGTGCTAGTTGTCCTCATCATCAGATCACTAATCAACTTCTTATCTAGTATTTCTATGAGGGCCTCTTCTCTATGGATCGTAGTATGATTGATGCTACTAGTGGGGGAGCCCTTATTGACAAAACTCCAGCAGCTACCAGAGACTTGATAGCAAACATGGCTGCTAACTCTTAGTAGTTTGGCACCAGAAATGCACTGACTCGACTTGTGAATGAGGTGAAGACTCCCTATGCTGATCAGCAAAGAATGGAGACCCGACTAGATAAGCTCACATCTCTAGTCAGGCAATTAGCAATGACCCAGCACCAGACAGCAATGCAACAGCCACCTGTTAGGTCTTGTGGAATTTGTGCTTCTATGTCTCATACTACAGATGCTTGCCCAACCATGCAAGAGGATCCTGCTGCATTTCAGCCAGTAGCAGCCGCAGGTACATTTATTGGCAAACCACAATACCAGCAATCTTGCTATGACCCATTCAGCAACACTTATAATCCAGGTTGGCGTGATTACCCAAATCTTAGGTATGGCAATGCTCAACAGCCATACAATGCTGCAGCCAAACCCCCATTCTAGCAGCCACAGTTTCCCACCAATCCAGGACCCAGTAGACCTGCCTTTCCACCTAGGCAATAACCATTCTCTCAATAGCAAGCTCAAGCTCCAACATCTACTCCTGCTCCTGCCTAGTCTTTTAAACCATCATTAGAAGAGTTAGTAAAATAGATGGCTATGAACAACCTCCAATTCCAGTAGAGAACAGAATCCACAATACAAAACTTGGAGACACAAATAGGCCAATTAGCCTCTTCTTTGAGCCAAATACAACAAAATCAAAATTCTGACCAACTTCCATCTCAAACTATCCCCAATCCTAAGGGAACTGTGAGTGCTATTACATTGTGGAGTGGGAAAACATTGACATTGCCAGAGCCACCTACTTCTACTGTTACTCCTCCTATTTTAAAAAATAAAGGAGAATCTAGTGGCTCAACTCAGAAGCCTGTACAAGAGCCTAGTATCCCATTACCTTTCCCACAAAGGGTCATTCAACCAAGAAAGGCAACTGAAGCAGAAAAAGAAAAAGAGATACTAGACACTTTTAGAAGAGTTGAAGTGAATATTCTTCTTCTTGATGCAATCAAGCAAATTCCCAAATATGCAAAATTTTTGAAGGAGTTATGCACTCACAAGAGGAAGATGAAGGGCATAGAAAAAGTCACCATGGGTCAAAATGTCTCAGCTCTCCTTTAACCAATGCCACAAAAATGCAAAGACCCTAGTACCTTTACCATTCCATGCACCATTGGGAATCACAAGTTTAAGGATGCCATGCTGGACTTGGGCGCTTCCATAAATGTAATGCCCAAATCAGTGTTTCAGTCTCTTACCATCGGTCCTTTGCATCCCACTGGAGTTGTCATTCAATTGGCCAACAAGAGTACTGTCTACTTTACAGGTTTAATTGAGGATGTCCTAGTTAGAGTTAATGAGCTTATCTTTTATGCTGATTTTTCTATTTTGGATAGGAAGGTGATTATAGTAGATTTCCTATTATTTTGGGCAGGCCATTCTTGAGAACTGCTAGGACTAAAATAGATGTGTATGATGGTACTCTTACTATGGTATTTGGAGATATTGTGGTTACATTCAATATTCATGATGCTATGAGATATCCACCTGAGGATCATTCTGTCTTTTTCTACATGGATATTATTGATTAGCTGTTAGAGGAAAAATATGTTGATATATGCTCTATTGATTTTCCAACAAATGTGGACTTGGATGATTATGTTGATTTTTACTTTGATTGTAATAAATCTAGTCCATGTTCTATTTGTACTGAAATTAATGCATTTATCCATGATGGAAATTCCATTAATGTTGTTGATGGTCTAAATGATATGGTGGATCCTGTTGTACATTCTATTCATATAAATGCAGTGGATTGTGATTCTGTTGAGTCTGTTGTGGTAGAAAATTTCCATGAACTTAATGCAGCAGAGTTGCAGCCAAGTAAATGCTTCCTTTTGTAATCCAGCCACCCAATCTTGAACTTAAGCCACTTTCATAAAATCTTAAATATGCTTATCTAGAGGCAAATAAGCAGCTTCCAGTGATTATTGCTAGTAATCTTCAACATGAACAAGAGGAAAAATTGATGGGTGTTCTGAAGCAATATAAGAAGGCAATTAGATGGACACTTATTGATATTCCTGGCATTAGCCCTGCTGTTTGTATGCATAGAATTTTATTAGAAGATGGGGCTAAACTAGTGAGGCAACCACAGAGGCAACTCAACCTGCTTATTCTTGATGTGGTGAAAAAAGAGGTGACCAAGCTTCTTCAAGCTGGCATTATATATCCTATCTCAGATAGCAAGTGGGTGAGTCCTGTGCAAGTGGTCCCAAAGAAATCTGGAGTGATAGTGGTGGCAAATGAAAAGAATGAATTGATCCCCACCCGAGTACAAAATAGTTGGAGGGTATGCATAGACTATAGGAAGTTGAATCAAGCCACCAGGAAAGATCACTACCCACTACCCTTCATTGATCAGATGTTAGAGCGGCTTGCAGGCAATTCGTATTATTGTTTTCTAGATGGGTACACGGGATATTTTCAAATTCACATAGCTCCTGAAGATCAAGAAAAGACTACTTTCACATGCCCATTTGGTACATGTGCATATAGGAGAATGCCATTTGGCCTCTGCAATGCTCTTGGGACATTCCAGATATGCATGGTAAGTATCTTTTCTGATTTCCTTGAAAATTGCATGGAGGTATTCATGGATGACTTTATTGTTTATGGTTCTTCATTTGATGCATGCTTGGATAGTCTTGCTAGGGTGTTGAATAGATGAATTGAAACTAACCTTGTTCTGAATTATGAAAAGTGTCACTTTATGGTTGAGCATGGTATGGTTTTAGGTCATATTGTATCTAGCAAGGGCATACAGGTAGATCCAGCTAAGATAAATGTTATTTCTACTCTTCCTTACCCCACCAGCGTGCGGGAAATTTATTCTTTTCTTGGTCATGCAAGTTTCTACCGGCGGTTTGTAAAGGATTTTAGCAAGATTGCCCTTCCTCTATCCAACTTGCTACAAAAAGATGTCTAGTTTATCTTTGATGAGGGGTGCAAGGAAGCATTTGATAGATTGAAGCAAGCCCTCACTAGCACACCCATCATCCAGCCTCCTGATTGGGCACCCCCATTCGAGCTTATGTGTGATGCCTCCAATTATGTAGTAGGAGCTGTCCTAGCACAAAGAGTTGGAAAGCTACCTCATGTCATTTATTATGCCTCTCGAACTTTGGATGCTGCCCAATCTAACTATACAACCACAGAGAATGAGCTTTTAGCAATTGTTTTTGCTTTAGATAAATTGAGATCATATTTGCTATGCTCTGAGGTTGTTGTTTTTACTGACCATGCAGCTTTGAAGTTCTTGTTGAAGAAACCAGAGGCAAAACCAAGATTGATTAGGTGGATGTTGTTGCTCTAAGAATTCGATGTTCAGATTGAAGATAGAAGTGGAGCTGAAAATTTGGTGGCAGATCACTTGAGTAGAATTGAGAGACCATTAGATCCATTTCCTCTTCCTGATTCCTTTCCTGATGAGCAGCTTTTGCAGCTGCAGAGTAAGTTACCTTGGTATGCGATACTTGTTAATTACTTGGTTGCTGGTGTTTTTCTTGCATATTTTACTAGAGAACAAAAGCATAAACTAAGAAGTGAATCTAAATATTATGTGTGGGATGATCTTTACTTGTGGAAATTTTGTAGTGACCAAGTAATTAGGAGATGTGTGCCTGATCCTGAATTCCATTCTGTGCTTGCTTTTTGTCACTCCTATGCTTGTGGTGGACATTTTGGTCCCCAACGTACAGCTAGGAAAGTTTTAGATTGTGGATTATTCTAGCCCACCTTGTTTCATGATGCTTATTTATTTTGCAAGTCTTGTGAGCAATGTCAAAGAGTGGGAAATATTAGCTGTAGAAATGAAATGCCTCAACAACCTATCTTGTTCTGTGAAATATTTGATGTGTGGGGTATAGATTTCATGGGTCCATTTCCTAACTCTTTTGGTTTTGTTTACATATTGCTTGTTGTTGATTATGTTTCTAAATGGGTGGAGGCCAAGCCCACTCGGACTGATGATTCCAAAGTTGTTGTGGATTTTGTTAGGTCACATATTTTCTGCAGGTTTGGGATCCTAAGGGCTATCATAAGTGATCAAGGCTCACATTTTTGCAATAGGCAAATGCAAGCATTACTGGCTAAATATGGAGTTGTGCATAAAGTATCTACACCTTACCACCCACAAACCAATGGCCAAGCCGAGCTCTCCAATAGAGAAATAAAGAAAATTCTTGCAAAAACAGTGAAAGTTGATAGAAAAGATTGGAGCAAGCGACTTGAAGATGCTCTTTGGGCTTATAGGACCGCTTATAAGACACCGATAGGGATGTCTCCCTATAGGATTGTCTTTGGAAAGGCGTGCCACCTTCCGGTGGAACTTGAGCATAAAGCCTATTGGGCGGTGAGGATGTGTAATATGGACTTAGCTAAAGCCAGACTAGAAAGAAAATTGCAACTTCAAGAACTAGAGGAGATCCGGTTAGAGGCATATGAGAGCTCCAAATTATACAAAGAAAAGACCAAGGCCTTTCATGATAAAATGATAATGAGAAAGGAATTTTTTGTGGGGCAAAAAGTGTTGCTCTATAGATCTTGCCTTAGATTCATGCCCGATCAATTTAGATCCAAATGGGAAGGCCCTTACATTATCACTCATGTTTTTCCTTATGGAACCATTGAGATTGAAGATGTAGCAACCAAGAGGCGCTTTAAAGTCAATGGACACCGGCTTAAGCACTTTCATGAAGTTATCAAAGAGCAAGAGCAAAACATTGAGGAAGTGGAGCTCTTAGAGGAAGTTGCATATCCACCATGAGGGGAGTTACTTTCTTTCTCTTTCTTAGTTCAATTAATGTTTTAATTTTTTCTGCACTGTTTTCTGTTTCTAGTTTTAATTTTCTGTTTCTGTTTCTGTTTCTATTTCTGGTTCTGTTTTTATTTTCTGGTTTTGTGCATTTTCTGTAGTATGTTATGAACTGTTTTTCACTGCATTCTGCATTTTTCTGCACTGCACTTCCATATATTTTTGCACTTATGGCTTTAAATAAATTTTTTTTTTTGGGTGACATCTTTGACAATGTAAATACTTTTTGGGAGATGCAATACTTTTTGCTACCCTTTTGGAGAGAAGTTTGGATCCAATTTAGCTTTTCATGACACTTTCACATCTTGACTTAATTTCTACGGTGGAAAATTTTGATTTTGTGCATTGATTTTGTTAGTCTAAAAATCCTTGCGAGCTTTTGAACCTATGTTGAGCATCTATCGCCACTATTTTTGCTCACTCTTTTTCTTGTGTGTATTTTCACTCTTGAAGTTTGTCACTCTAGAACTTGCATTCATTCTTTTTAAGGCTACATTTCCATATGCATGCACAAACATGATCGAGGCCTTTCTTTCTTTGTTTTAACCACTTAGCCACTGAGCCAACCTTGCATTTTTACCATTGCTTCCCCTCTTGAGCCTCTTACCCATCCTTGTCACTAGCTCAAATTAAGCCTAAGTGTAAAACCATGATTTTCATATACTTGAAGAGCTTGAGAGCATTGGCATCATCTTTTCTCATGAGTTCTTGCAACTTCATGCTTTGTTCTCTTTTGTCCGGGACGGCCAAAAATAAAGTGTAGGGGGGAGAGACATGTGCTTTAAGTGTTGGTATAAGAAGTGGTATTAAAGAAAAAAACAGAATGATGAAGAAAAGAAAGAAAGGAAAGAAAAATAGTGTGAAAGAGTTGAGGTAAGATTTTTGTATGGAGGAAGTAGAAATGAAAAGAGAGTTTTGCATGGTATTTGGGCTTAGTTGGGCTAAAATTTTTGCAAGAGAATTTTTGCAAATTATATGCTTGAACTCAACTCCCATTTTCTAATTATCTCGTGCTCTTTTAAGTGCTTACCTTATTGTTCTATCTCATACCTCCTTTTTTCCTTAGCCCCATTACAACCTTGAGCAAGTCCTTTTGATTTGTGCACGCATGTGTCTTGAGTAGTGGAGATTAGAATTTTTGCAAGCCTATGGTAGTGCATTTCTTCTTGAGCTGAATTGAGTGAAATACTTACCTATCCAAACACTTAAGAGTTTGAGTGGCATTTGTACCTTGTGGAAGACTTACCATTCTTGATGCATGTTTTCAATTTGAGCCACCTTGTTAATTAATCTAAGATGTGTGAAACCTTGGCATGATTACTTGGATTCTTTTGAACATACTTCCTCAATACTTTTGAAATTCTTATTACACTAATTTTTGATTGGTTTGTCACCATACTTTTGAATACCTTTGGTGGTTTTTGGGTTATCCCTTTCTGATTATCTCCTTTTCGTACTTTTTGTGCAAATTCAGTTTGCCCGGGTCATGCAAAGGTTAAGTGTGGGGGATTTGATATACCACATTTTATATATATATATATATATTTAGCACTTGCACATAGCTATTGCACACTCTTTTTGGCCTAATTTGATAACTTAGATAATATTTATAAGTTAGGCATCTTTTTGAAAAATTAATGTTTTATACAACTTTGTTCTAGTTTGACCATGATTCAGTATTTTTAGCATATCTTGAGTTGTAGATTTTTAAAAATTATGATTCTTGATTTGTAGGAAAGCTAAGAAGGAGATCTACAACTATGATGAAAAGGCCGAAACCCAGTTCTCAATTCTAATGGGAGAATTATGCTTGCAAATTCAAGGCAGGAAGTCTATTCTGGAAATCTGACCTTGCGGCACTTATCATACCATAACTTGAGCAAAACAACCCATAATTGACTGATTCTAGTTTCATTGGAAAGCTAAGACAAAGATCTACAACTTTTATGAGAACAATTTCTCAATTGAAGTCATTTTGATGACGCGCTGAGCCTTGGAAGTTTAGCTTCGGATTCTGGATGGGAAACAAAGTACCAAGTGAAGCTGATAACAACAGAATATTCCCTGGAATATTCCTAGGCAGTGGCAAACTTGTAAATAAGTGAGAAACGTGAGATGAGTGGGAGAACCATGTTTTAGCCGAAAATTGAGAGGAAAATGGAGATTTTTTTTGGGCAGTCTGAATATTCATCCCTTTCCTCCCCCTTCTCTCTACAATCTTCCATGAAAATGGAAGCTTAACCTCTTGTAATCAACCTAGGGAGCTTGAAGACCACCGGGTGACTCTTGAAACTTGACTATTGTATCATTTTGGTATTTTAATTCAATGATTATTGTGCTGGAATTCTGATGCGTGGCTGCTTGATTTCTTGCTCCATTTCTCTAATTTCTTGCCATATTCTTGATGGGTTATTCATGTTTTATGGTAGGTTATTGGTTGTGATGATTTTGGATGGGTTATTCTTGGATTATCTCATGTATTTGGGGCTGTTAAACTTGCTGTCATATTAAATCCGAATTTGGTTGAGTGGGTTTTGGTTTTTAAGCTATTAGAACCTATTTCTTGCATGGGCTATTGTTTTGGAATAGGGCTAGTGCTATTGGCCACATGCTAGTGATAATCTAGTAGAAAACCTAAGGGTTGTTCATGGGTTATTGAATAATCTCAGCTCAATCTTGATTAATTGAATTAAAATATAATCTTGTGTTAAGGATAGAGTCGTGGTTAGGTCGGATAATCCCTAGGTTGGTTACATTCATGCCATAGTTAATTTCTGTTTCAATTTCTTGTAGTGTTTATTTACTGTTTTTGTGATTTTTAATTAACTTGTGTTGTAAAACCCCCCCTTTTGTAACTTGGGTTAACTGAGACTTGTACTAGTGATTCTCTGAGAACACGACCCTTGGTTGAAAACTCAAACTCGGATTTAAATTGGCCGCCTCCTATAGTAGTGAAGCTATAGGCACGCATGCCAGATTGCAAGACCTACATCTATTACACAATAATCTAAGTGAAAGGATTCCAAGACACATAGGAAATATGAAATCACTTGAATCCTTTGATGTTTCCTACACAAGTTGTTGGGGGAATTTCAAACACTACTCTACTTTAACTTTTTTGAGTCCCTTAAACTTGTTATACAATAACTTTTTAGTACTAATTCTAACAGAAAAATCAGTCTTTTACTCTTGATGACCCATATAATTATATAGAAAATCCACTTCTCTATGGAGCTTCACTGCCAAATAAGGAGTACAAATGATGGATCTCATCAAATTCCTGGCAACAAAGGAAAGGAAGAGGATGACAAGCAAAATGACTCAGAAAAAGTGTGGTTTTACTTCGTCATAGCAATTGGCTTTACAATAGGGTTTTGGGGAGTCATTGGGGTTTTACTGATCAAGAAGAGATGGAGACATGCTTGCTTCAGGTGAGTGGATAATGCAGTCGATAATTTATATGTCGCAATTTACATAAGGTAGCAAGGCGGAAAAGGAAGATGTTGGGGAACAATGTCCATGAGTAAGTAGAGGCATTTACTATGTGTATCTAAATTATGTTTTTATATGTGCTATTGAACATCTCTGTAAGTGTAAGAACAATCGTTGTGGGGTAACTTTTTCCTTTTTATTTTGTTTTCTTGTTACCAATATGTTGTGATGTTGTGTATTTCTATTTATCCATAACATGACATGTATACAGTTTTGCCTTTTGTTTTAATCTCTGTTGATCGAAATAAAATTCAAAATAGAGAGCCATAGATTGCAAGTTTGAATATAACTAACTCTAACTATGCTATGGTTTTCTGTCTGCAGCAGCACCAGTAGCATCACTTCTATTGCACTATTCCCTCCTTGATTTCCAGACTACGTATTATTTTATTTTAACCATCATGTAAGTGTGACTGTATTCTGTTTTATTATATCTTTTTTCACCAAGATATCTTTTATTAATGATGTTCAAAAATAAAGTTGAACATTAAAAATACTATAGAGAATGCTAGTGTTTGTAATATAAAAAACTTAAATTCCTTAACAAACTTATAAAACAACCCATTGAACCATTCATATAGGCAACTCGATGTTACCCTGCTAATATAAATTGGACTGGCTCTATCCGTCTCTGCTAATGGATTTTGTTCTACTTTCTAATATTGTTAAACATATAACATTAAATGCTTTTTTTTGTACGCTAGCTTGATGTTCAAGGACCAGAGTCAACACCTTGGCAACATCACACAACCACAGTTGTATATCAAGTAAGGAAAATTTTCATAAGAAAAGTGTAAAAAGTTAAAGAGAATAAATATTAGAAAAGTTAGCATGCAATTAGAAGAATTTTTTTAGAAAAGCTGGCGTTAATTATTTAATTGGAGTGGCTTTCTACAGAATGAATATAATAATTGCCTAGTGGGAAATCGGTGTGCGATGGGTCTTCTCACCTCGCTGAAGTCAGGGATAAAAATGCGAACGTGCAAATTTAAGGCTAGAATAGGTTGGGCTGATGTCTCAAAATAGGAGAACGGTTAAACTTGGACAAATAAGTTGAAGTATCTCTCCTTACAGCAAAATTTTCACGGCTCTCTCTTCATTTCAAACTCATTGATTATTATGAAACATATTTTGTAATTGTCCAAATTGAGAGATTTTTAGAAGGAATACTAACAAATTTACTTATATACCCTCACTAAAATTGTAAAACTATATTTTAATTATTTCAAAATGTTAATTTATAAAACACCAAAAACACCCTCATTTCAAAATATTAAAAAAAAAGTCAATTATACTTGTGAAACACTCATTTTGTAATTTTAGAGAGTTTGTATTAATTAGTGAAATATCAAAATTACCCCCATTTAAGGAAGGCATTCAAAATGACTGTATAATTTTTTGATAAGGAGAGGATATATCTTCCATTCTCCTTCTCTTTCTTTCCATTTATTTCTCTCCTTCTCTTTCCATTTAAGAATTTGTGTGAAGCGTGGGATTGGGAAGTCTGGGAGCTATGGTTGTAATTGATGCCGTTTGAAGCCACGTGATCATTCACTTCATAAGCATGGAGAAAATTTTCATTGAAACATCAAGGTTAAAAATGGAAGAAAATAATAAATTATACACTTTAAGCTCGTACGTTAAAAAAATATAAATGAATTAGTACACCAATTTGAAAATAAGAATATTAAAATAGACAGCTTGTTCATAATTGTTGAAAAATAATTTGGAGTTAAGTAACATAATTAATGTTATTTAGAATGATTTGAGATAAAATTTAAAATTAACATGGGTCTGTAGCCATATATAGATCTGTATTGTCAAGTCCCAACCCAAATTCAAGCCTTCTCACTTCCTATAATTTTTCTTATTTGTTGTGATATATATTTGTCTAAATAACTGTATACAACAGCAAAACCTTTAAATTGCTATTGACAATAATCTGGGAAAAAGTTGCTATCTAGTTTGTCAGAAGAAATCTCTTGATCTCCAAGATCAAATTTTACTTCCAATAACTTTTTATCAAATTTCCCTCTAGTTTGCTGGTATTCTATCAAATTTCCCTAAGCTAACTTTAATAGTTTCGGTTTTACTTATTGTTGTGGCTTACCATTTAATTATGTTTTAGTTTTTTATTTGTTGGAAACCCTATTTTACTTAGCTTAAATTAATCAAGATTCTTAGTAATACAACTCGTAGTTAAAAATTCAAGTTTAAATTTAAATTTAATTGATATTCATAATAGTAACATTATACATGCGTACATAAAAAAAGTTATATGATTTGTTGGGAAATTTCATGATAATATGGTTTTAAAAGACTATGAAAGTCTAAAATAATGATAGAATACCATATAAACTATTGATAGCCAAAAGTCTCTGTTGGCTTGTTAAAGGTGACATATTTTGGTAAAAATAGGCAGCTAACATTTACGAAACTCCTAATCATTCGGTGATCTTTCCAATTAATAATTGTCTATTGTTTTGATGTGTTTTCATCAGCCACGTGTACTATTAAGCTTCTTGCATCGTCATTACTATTTCATGCTCTAAGTCGAGCTTTCATAGCTTTAGTCACCATTTCAATTCAACCGGAAGATAATAACTTTCTCATAATTTCAATTTAACACATATTTATATTTACATAATTATTTTCTTTAGGGAACACATATATAATTGTTTGATATAATACAGTTATTTATTTTATAATGTCCAGTATTAATTAAAACAAGTATGACGGGATGTTTAGATCTCAAGCAACCGATAAAAGAATAATAATAATTAAGATTGAGCAAACTGATAAGTTTATTAAAAATATCATTAATTTAGAAAAAATCTAGGTAAATTATGGACTTATTTGGGCTAAAATGAGTCTCAAAGAGATCCTTATACTAATTACGAAACTTAAGTTCACACTCTTTAAAAAAAATATAATCAATAGGTGTTAGTCTTAGTGGTAAGAAGTTAAGGCATTTTAAATATGTTATCTAAATTTAAATCTATATGTATGCAAAAAATCTTTTAAAAAACTTTATTTTTATTTAAGTTTTTCAATTAGCTTCAATGTATATATGTATAACATTCATCTTATCATGTTCTTTAACCAGGCATCCATTCAAGACCTAAACCATCCTTTGCCACCCTATTAGTGCCTTTTCTCCACCATAAAATATTGACTTAAACATATTAATGGTTTTTTTTTTTTTAACTGATATGATATTATTACTATCCCTAGCTATAAAACTTATAATCCAATCAACATCAATGTTTCAAAGAATAAAGAAGCTATTGAATATGGTTTAACAACGAGATCTGGATCGTATTTAATAGATTTAGAATTTTTGATTATCTCATATAATTAAGAGAAATATTTCAAAGAATGTTGGATAATCCAGATATAGTCACTGGCAAATCAATTTCGTCACCTAAATGGTTTAGTGATTTTGATTGAATTTAGATGCTTGTAAAATTCAAATATTTTTAAGGATCAAATATAACCCTAAATCTTCCCCTTTTTCCTCTCTCACGTTCAACATAATCGAGAAAGCGGAAAGGGGAAAAGAAAAAAGGTATAATTTTTTTTTAATATTCTTGAATCCATCTATTATATCTCTATGTAATATCAATTATTTTTTTAATTAGAAATCGTAACAAGCATGCAAAATTAAGAAAGTTATGGCAGATGATTCTTTCAAGAGTCTAATACTGATGTCTATTAAGTTCTTACTAAAATCACCTTGCTATCAAGATTAGGTTCTTATTAAACTCATGGCAACAACATTAAAACTTAAAAGAAAATTTTGTTGTTTTTATAATTATATTCAACTAAAATTTAAATTAATCAAGTATAATTAATAATGCTATATATCATATGGATTTTATCTTTAAGGATAAAAGAAAAAAAGTTATAACTTTATTATGGTTCATATAATCCATCTTGAATCCATCTATTTTCAAGTTTGAACTGGCTTCTAACATATGGCCAAGTGAATTGAATTGACATGCAGAGGGCTGTTCCACGTGAAAGTGAAAAATCATCAAATGCAAAGGATAGATACTCGATGGCGTTTATTTAATTTGAGCTGTTGAAACAGCTGCATCACACTCTTAATTTCTTTATTGACTTCTATTGACTTAACTGTGCAATTTATAAAGTCCGTGTATTATTCATACTATATTTATACTTATTTCTATACACTATTTTTTTATTTTTTATTTATAATTTTACTTTTAAAACATAATTAAAAAAATAGAGTTTACATTAATAAGTGTATATATAGGTTTTCCCCTTATCAGTATTCCTTCCTTAAAAGATCTTTCAGCACAATGAACATATATTGTCCTCTATCTTGCAAGTTGTACCTCAACTTGATCCATGCAAAGAAGTTAAGCTAGAATTCATGGACAATAATAAGCTGCAGTTCAAGAAACTTAGTTGTAATATTAGTTTGAAGCATTGTTCTTAGTCCCTTTTAAGAGAACTTTAAAAATTAATTAATTAAGAGAAGGAATTAGATTCAAATAAAATTGCATCTGTTCACTTCCTATCAAAGCTTATAGTCAAGAATGTTGAATAATAATTATAAACCCTGCATGTATAGTTGTGAAGTTATTCTCATAGGTGTAAGAAAATTTTCGATTAGAATAAATTTCTTATAATTTTTTAGTTTCAGTTTTCAAACACACACTTCAAAACACAAAAAATCTAAATTAATATAATTTAGACTGACTACATATTCTTGTCCAGAATATTAAATTAAAAAGGAAAGATGGTTTTGGAGAAATTATTGTAAAAGATGAAGCAAGATTGGTTTCATACTACTTTTTTATTTTCTGCACTAATAGCGTCAAAAAGCCATATCAAATCATCCCCCCTTGCGAATCACTCGTGTTTTGATTTTCCATGTCTTTAATGGACAAATCAAACCTCACCCAATCCCAGTTGAGGAGAGATCATTTTCCACCGGTTGATACAAGTCCATGGGATTTCAAGAATAGCTAAGAACGCGGGGTCTTTATACTCTTGTCCATTAGAATTTCGATGTTGTAGCAAGTTGCCGCTCTGTGGGTCGCTTCAGAATATTAAATTCAGAAGGGAAGATGCTTTTGGAGGATTTTGTCACACCTGTACTTAAAATATGGGTAGGACAAGGACTTTATAAAGTTTACTTTGATCTGGACGATTGATTTTATACAACATTTTCGTTTATCTGTATATTAATTAATAAATATATAAATTACTTTGTATATTTTGTTTTTGAAGTTGTTTATCTTTAACGTATTTATATAAAATTTAAGAAAAACTTTTATACTTTTCAATCCTATCTCATAAATTAACAAAGACATAATTTTATGTTCGTCTTAAATTTTAAATTATCTCATCTTAAAATTATATCAAATTCCATCCCCCACCCCTAATTTTAAGTTTTCTCACTTTCTTAGTTATGGTTCAAGATGGTTGGATAGTGCCTGTTTTGTTTGAGAAATGTTTTAATGTATTAGACAATGTGTATTTTAAGGAGCAGAGATATGGATCTTAGACTTCCTAGGGGAAGGGGCTAGGGAGTAGTAACCAAGCCACATACCCACCAGTTGCGATCTGTAGTGGTTTTATTTTTATATTTTCATTTTTTTTGAAAATATTTGTTGAATTTTATATTTTTATTTTCACTTATTTCCATATTCATTCAATACTTAATTGTCATCTTAAAAGAATTTTCATATAAAAAAAGAATTTTGATGAATTATTGGTATTTTTATTGAAAAGAAATAAAAGAAAAAGTTCATAAAATTATAAAATTGCCATTGCCTATGTATCAGGAAATGTTTTCGATGGTAATAGTTTTGAAAAAGAAAAAAAAAAAAAGTTTTAAACATCAATGATTTGAAATGGAGCAATGAGGAATACGTATTGCAAAGTTTAACTTGGCATCAATTTGCAGTCTAACAATGGGTTTTAGCAAAGTAGTGGTAGACGATGGATTAGCAAAGGAGCACAAAGTAACAATGAGTTAAAACTAAAACCTTAGTCTCAGTGGTTGTAATTTTTTAGTTTTAATTTTCAGACACAAACCTCAAAACACAAAAATTGTTGTCGGTTTTGGTAAGTTAATGAAGTTTTAATGTCATATCAAAATTAATATAATTTAAAAGATTCAATTATTATAAAAGAATTCATTATAATTTTATATTATATTTGATAATTATAAATTTAAAATAGTCACTCTAATGAAACAGAATATTCCTGTTGTGGGTGTGACGAACCAACCTGGAAATTTCGGTTGAAATAAAAAGTTAATACACAAAAGGATAACTTAAAACTTTGATGTTTGATTAGACAGTGTTCATGCGTAGAGTACAATTATGGACCAAACTTTTGTAAAGATAAAATTATAAATAAAAATATTAAAAAATATACTATATTATAAATATTTATATGGCATATCTCATCTTTAAATGGCCCTATCATGGAAGTTGGCATGTAGTGACTTTTCCAAGTGAAAGTTGATATTATGAATTCATTGAAGTGAAATATTTCAGTAAGGCAATGTTTGATTAAAAGGAGAGGACGAAAGAGGAGAGAGAAGAGAAAGAGAGAGATTTTAACGAAGGGAACTTCTCTTTTTATTTGAATTATAAATAGAGAAGAAAGAAAAGAGAAAAATAAATAAATTTATTATTATAATTTTATAAGTAAGAAAAAATAAAAATATAAGGGCATTTATGTTTAAAAGATATAATTACTTTTCTCTTCCAAAATCATCCAATTTTAAAGTGAAGAGATAAACAAAAAGGAAAAAAAAATTGAGTGGTTAAAATTCTTTTTCCTTTTATATTTGAAACAAATAATGTAAAATATTAAGAATCATTCTCCTCCTCTCTCCTCCCATCCAACCAAACATTGTGTTAGAGACAGAGCAAACTTTCATCAATTAATTGAAGATAGGAGATTAATATCCTACATAATGTAACCTTTTTTTTCCTTTTAATATTGCATTGTAATTTGTATAATATTTTCATTTTTAAAATGTTTCAAGAGAACAAAATTAATATATCTTTATGTTTAATTAAAAATATTTGTATATCATGTTATTGTATATATTTAAAAAATCTAAAATATATATATTAGTATATTAGAAAAGGTAAGTAGTAATGTATAACATAGCAATTAAGTTAGGTAGATGAGATGAAGAGATGGAAATGCGTGGCCAGCTGTTGATTTTCCACTGCGTCTCATGTTTAGGTATCACAGCTGACTGCATATTCTTGTCCAGAATATTAAATTAAAAAGGAAAGATGCTTTTGGAGAAATTATTGTAAAAGATGAAGCAAGATTGGTTTCATACAATTTTTGATGAAGATGCATGAATTACACCTCAATTATTCATAATCATCCCTATATTCTTCTTTGTCTTTTGCAAAAGCCCACTCACATTTTTCTAAAGTATACACATGGCCCACAACAAACACATATCCACTTTTTTACTTCATCGTGTTTGGGATGGGGTTAAAAATTTTAGTAGATAATTTCTAAGGCCAGGACCGAGTAGTGTATAATATATTTTTAAAACTCACCTTTTATGATATATTGTTAACTAATTAAAAGGTATAAATTAATGCAAATTACCCAATAAATAATATGTTATATTGTGTATATTATATGCACAATTGGTCCCAAATAATAATAAATAGCCAAAATAACTCTTAATTTTCATATTGCTATAAAGCTTTTCTTAAAGCTTAGTCATTAAATGAGATAAAACTCAGTTAATTATTAAAACTTGATATTGACCACAAAAGTTTGGGGTACATAAAAGCAGTGGATATTAGACAAAGTGTATTTCAGGGAGTAGAGACATGGATCTTACACTTCCTTGGAGAAGGAGCTAGGGAGTAAGAACCAAGACACGTACCCACCAGTTGCCTTATGTAGTGGTTTTATTTTTACAATTTCATTTTTTGAAAATATTTGTTGAATTTTTTATTTTTATTTTCACTTATTTCCATGTCCATTCAATACTTAATTGTCATCTTAAAAGAATTTTCGGATCAAAAAAGAATTTTGAAAATAAAAGAAAAAGTTCATAAAATTATAAAATTACCATTGCTTATGTATCAGGAAATGTTTTCAATGGTAATAGTTTTGAGAAAGAAAAAAAGTTTTAAACATCAATGATTTGAAATGGAGCAACTTTTAAGTGAATTATCACATTACCTTTTTATTTTCATTTTTATTTACCTAAATATAAAATTTCCAACCCTAACCCTTCAATATTAACACTTGTAAATTGATAAAATAAATTAATGTATACTAACCTCTCTGATTAAGAAATGAAAAGGACAACGCACATATATTCTGAAAACTTGACCGAAAATTAAATGAATAGATAAAATGATTCATAATTTAGTGATTGAGGTTAGATCATGATCGAATTAGTATTTTTTAATGTATGAATATTTTATTAAAAATACTAAAATTATTATCTATATATATATATATATATAATAAGTTTTATTAAAAGAAAAGAGTTAAAAAATCCAAAGTAAAAGTTACTTTTTTTTTTAAATAATTTTAATTTTTAATTTATATAAAAAGAAGAGATTAAAAAAAATAATAAGATCATGTGTAAGCTATTTCATTCAAAGCAATAATATGAGTTATGTATGTCAAATGAAATTTCACATTGAATATATTTAAAAAGATATTTTATCTTTATTTATAAATATATGTCTCTAAAACCGCTACAAATTATTCTTTTTTAATTAGAAAATTTGAGCCCACAAAAAATTCTTCTCCTTTGATTAGAAGTTGGATCAAATTAAGAATTTATTTAAAAGATTTAAAAAAAAAAAAACATCTTTCTTAAAAAGAAAAGTGAGAACAATTCAAATATAAACCGATTCAGTTTTAATCAATTTTTGACATTTAACTGAACTGGTCTAAAAATCAATTTACGGTCATAGTGCAATTCGATTCTCAGAACACTAGTTTTGATTACGAGATGTACCATTGAAAACCATAACACTTGTGAATTCAGTGGTAAATCACTTTTACTATGAGAGGTGCACGCCTCTTAATCGCGATGGATTAACAATGAGTTAAAACTAAATCCATAATCCCAGTGGTTGTAATTTTTTTAGTTTTAGTTTTCAAACACAAACTTCAAAACAAAATATGTTCACAAAATTGTTGACAGTTTTGGTTTTTTAACTAATTTTAAAACTGTTTTAGCTGAATTTTCAAAACAAAAAAAAAATATTTTGGTTTCTAGTTATAAAAATTTGAAAGTACTAATTTTCATCCTTTATTATCCATAAACGTTCTCCAAATCCAGACTTTGTCTAAAATTACAATCTATGAGATTAAGATTCCAAAACAAAAACCTTATTTAAGTTTTTGTAAGTTTAATTTTTAAAACTTAAAAACTTAAAACCTAACAAAATAAGATTTAAGCTTTGTTTGTTTTGACTGTTACGTTACTGAGTTCCTAATATAAGAATATTGTTGTTTAAAAGATATAATTATTTCTCTCTCCTCCAAAACTCTAATTTTAAGGGTGAAGAGATGGAGGAGAAAATGAGTGATTAAAATCTCTCCCCTCTCCTTTTATGTTTTGAAACAAATAATGTAAAATATTAAGAATTGTTCTCCTCCCCTTCAGTCCAACCAAACATTGTGTAAGGGACAAAGCAAACTTTCATCAATTAATTGAAGACAGGAGATTAATATCCCACATAACCTTTTTTTTTTTTCCTTTTAATATTGCATTCTAATTTGTATAATATTTTCATTTTTAAAACGTTTCAAGAGAACAAAATTAATATATCTTTATGTTTAATGAAAGAACATTTTTATATCATGTTATTGTATATATTAAAAAATCTAAATTATATATATTAGTATATTAGAAAAGGTAAGTAGTAATGTATAACATAGCTATTAAGTTAGGTAGATGAGATAAAGAGAAGGAAATCTGTGGCCACCAGTTGATTTTCCACTGGTTGATGAAAGTCTGGGGGATTTCAAGTATAGGGTTTGTTTATTAAATATAATGGATACAAGAAGGAGATAATTATGTTTAAATAGTATCTCATATTTAGGTATCACAACTGACTATATATTTTAGCCAAGAGAACAGTTGCACTCCACAGCAAATTCCATATCCTAATCTTCTCAAAATAAGCTCCCTTGTAATATTGTAATCCACCAATTTACAATATGAACAATCATTTGGGCTTTAATATTCAGATAAATTCTAACTTCAAAAATCAGAAATCATCCTTTCGAAAGCTTCCACTTATGTGGAAGTGCAATTTCCATACCAATAATTAATTAGAAATTACCATCTTGAAGAGATAAGTCTATTATATTTGAACAAAAATGAACTGCATAGAATAGCAGTACTTTGAACACTTAGTAACTCTTGAAAGGGTTTAAAGGTTTCTTTGACCTAACTGATATGAAAATTTGGTGGGTTAGCTCCAAAATTGTACAACTTGGTAATTTTCTAATATGAATCAATTGTTAGTAATTAATGGATTGGTATGTTGGTACTTTTTTTTTTTACCCTTATTCTTTAGGGTACTCTCTCGTCTTACAATGAAAGGGAGAAGTTTTGAAACTTATGGTGAATTCTTGGTTTTATGTTTGCGAGATTCTCTATAAATTTGTTGTTTGGATTACACTCCTTATCATCTAATCCACCATCGTCAAAGATTAATCACATGCCATGCATCTTTCTTACCAGATATACTCAGTTTCAAAGCAAACACTAAATGAGTGCTCTGCCATGTCCCTCTCTTCAGTTATTGTTCTTACCTATTGATCTATGTTAGATTCAATTCGAACAGGAAAATGAGAGTTTCATCTCTCCGTGCTCACTCTTTTATATACTTTTTGAGTTTGAGTTTATTCATACAGGAAAATGATAGTTTCATCTCTCCGTTCTCACTCTTTTATATACTTTTTGAGTTTGAGTTTATTCATATAAGTAAAACTATAAATAAAAAATTTTTAAAAAAAAAGAAAATACAAAAGAAAAATAAAAAAGTAAGTGTGAACAGCTTGATTTATTTTGTGTTCTTTATATGAAATAGTAAAAAGTCTACTTACTCTTGCCCATTGATAGAATTTGGATGTTGTAGCAAGTTGGTGCTATGTGGGCAGCTCCAGAATATTAAATTAAAAAAGAAAGATGCTTTTAGAAAAATTTGTCACGTCTTCAATTAAAATATAGAAAGTACAAGGACTTCATAAAATTTACTTTGATATGAGCGATTGATTTCATACAACTTTTTTGTTTTTATGTACATTAATTATAGTAAAAGATGAAGGAAGATTGTCTTCGTACAACTTTTTGATAAAGATGGATGAATTACACCTCAATTATTGATAATCATCCCTATATTCTTCTTTGTCTTTTGCAAAAGCCCACTCACATTTTTCTAAAATATATACATGGCCCATAACAAACACACATCCACTTCTACCTAATAAAAATATGACACATATTTATATATTGTGCACCATTTGTTTTTTCAAAAGTTGATTGAAATATTGTTTTTGACATATTGTCTCAATCATGCCTATACCTTTTGTAAAAGCCCACTAAAGTTTTTCCAAAATACATAACTAGGCACACAACCTAAAACATTAACACATATCCACTTTTACCTACTTAAAAATGTCACACACGTTTATGTTAGTGTACCTTTTTTTTTTTCAAATTTGATTGAAATTTTGTTTTTGACATATTGTCTCAAATCATGTTAAATTTTTTCATAAGACAATTTCTGTTTTTCAAGTCATATCCCACTTTTATTAAAATATATTTTTTAATTCAAATTATAAAAAAATCATTAAATAAATAACATTATGAGTTCTTATATTGTATTTTAAGGTCAGTCTCATTCTTATTAAAATAATATATAAATTACTTTGTATATTTTGTTTTTTAAATTATTTGCCAAGATATATCTATATAAGATTTGGGATAAAATTTTACGTGATTTGTTCCTATTTCAAAATTTAAAAGGGATACAATTTTATGTTTTAATTTCATCTCAAATTTTAAATTATCTTATCTTAAAGTTATCTCAAACCCATGCCCACCTCTAATTTTTACCTTTTCCTACTTTGTTAGTTATGGTTCAAAATGGTTAGACAGTACCTATTTTGTTTAAAAAATGTTATGTCTTCATTTTTTGAAATGTATTTTTTGGGAATAATAATTTGATTTGGCTCTTACTCAATGAATCTCTATCATTTGGCTTAGGAACGAGTAGTGTATAATATATCTTAAGTACCCACCTTGTATAATATATGCATTTATATATATATAGCCAGAAACGAGTAGTGTATAATATATTTCAAGTACCCACCTTATATAATATATGCATTTATTTAAATATACATTATAATATATATATGAACAGATAAAAAAAATGAAAAGATAAGTCGTGTCTCACATCAAGGTCCTAATACGTATTGTTAACTAATTAAAAGGTATAAATTAAAGCAAGTTACCCAACAAACAATATGTTATGGTTAGAACTTGGGTCAATTAAGATTTTTTTTAAAAATATTTTTCTTAAAAAGAAAAGAGAGAACGGTTCAAACATAAATCAATTTAGTTTTGATCAGTTTTTAACATCTAACTGAACCGGTCTAAGAATTGATTCACAATCTAACTGGCCGATCCAATCCAATTCCTAGAACACTGGTTTTGATCATGAGATGTATTATTGAAAAGCACAACACTTGTGAATTTAGTGGTGAATCACTTTTACTATGAGAGGTGCACATCTCTTAATCTATCAATATTTTAATCTCTTTATCAATTTAATTTTTTATATTTTAAAATTTTAATTTCATCTCACAAATTTATTAATATAAGTAGTTATTTATGAATTTATTAGTAGTTAAATATTTAAAAAATACTAAATTAATTTAATAAAAATTTTAAAAATATAAATAATTAATTTAATGAACATGAAGTATGTATAATCAATTAATTTGATAAATGTTTTAAGTACAAAAATTAAAATAATATTTAACCCTTGTTAAAAATTAAAAATTATTTATAAAAATCTATTAGACTATGTTTATTATATTTTTTTTTAAAAAAAAAAGGGATAAGATATTATTACTGTCTCTAGCAATAGAACTCATAATCCAATCAACATCAATGTTTCAAAGAATTAAAAAGCCATTGAATATGATTTAATGACGAGAGAGATTTAGATAAATGTAAAATTTTCGATTATCTTATATAACTAAAAGAAATATTTCAAAGAATGTTGAACAATCCAGATATATTCATTGGCAAATCAATTTCATCAGCTAGATGGTTTAGTGATTTTGATTGAATTTAGATTCTTGGAAAATGTAAATACTTTTAAGAATCAAAATATAACCCTAACTCTTCCCCTTTTCCCTCTCTAACCTTCAACATAATAGAGAAAGGGGAAAAGAAAAGGTATAAATTTTTTTAATATCTTGAATCCATCTACTATATCTTTATGTAATATCAATTACTTTTTTAATTAGAAAAGTAGCAAGCATGCAAATGAAAAGGGCAGATACTCGATGAAACAGCTGTAGCACACTCTTAATTTGTTTATTGACTTCTATTGACTTAACTGTTCAATTAATGAAGTCTGTGTATTATTTCCTTAGTGCTTGCCATCTGAATCTCTCATCAGTAGTGCTACTAATATTTATATCTATTTTTTTTTTATAATTTTAACATAATTAAAAAAAAGTAGAGTTACCATTAATAAGTGTACATATAGGTTTTCCCCTTATCAGTATTCCTTCCTTGTTATCTGCATCATTTCACTTCCACTTTCAGTTCTCCTTTCTCTTTCAATTTCATCTCTCTGGCTTTGTTTTGCTATCTACTGGAAGAAGCAAGAAACAAACATTCATTTCAAATCCTTCATTCTCGTTCGTTCATCGGAATCAAAAGTCTTCTTCTTTAATTGCCTTGTTTCCTTTCCTTTCATCTCTTCAATTTTTTCTTTACTTTCCTTTTCACTGTATTTGTTCTTTCAACAAACTCTTGAAAAATCATTAAAAAATTTAAAAAAAGAAAAAGAAAAAGAAAAATATGTTTATCTTCTAAAGTTCTTGTTCGGGTTCGTGGTGCTTTATATCAGGGTAGAGTAGAGGTCGATGACTTGCTCTGTTGGAGTCATCTCTTGAGGTAAATTGTTTAATTTCATTATATTAGTTCATATATGCTTGTGTTAGTAGGTATAAATGTAAAATAAAATGGTTTTTTATCTCATAAATCTTTTCTGTTCCATTTTTTATGCAGTAAATTAACAAGTAAACTATTTTATGTCGTAAGGAGTGCAGATTTTTTCCAAAAAAAGATGTAATTTTGGTATTAAGTTGAAATAAAAAACTAAAACTAAAATTATAAAAACTTAAATCTAATTATAATTAAAAATTAAAAAACTAAAAACTTAAATTCTTGCCCAACAAAGCCTAAATGTTTATTTCTTGATATGATAGTTGCTAAAAAAAAATTTCTGCTAAAAATTTAAATCTAGCTATTTGTGTTAACTTTAGATTTCAAAAACAAGCATAAATTCATTTAAGTATTAAAATTTTATGGGATTTTAAATGGAGCATTGCAAATTGAATAAAAACAAGTCAGTGTGGTTTTGTTCTCTTTATTTATTTATTTCTATTTTTTTTTATGATATTGTCCTCTTTAATATTAAAAAAAATTATTTTTGATATCACTGACATTTTGGACCATATCTTGTTGGACAGGACATTCTTTGTTGAATATGTTCACTAGCTATTCACTTTCATGGTGTAGATTTCTTGTGAACTAATGTCGTTGTTTGGCTTTACTTTGCTTAGCTTGCCTCAAGTAGCAACTCTAACCAACTAAGTTTGACACAATAATATAATTTTTAAAATTAAAATTTTATATTCTCATATTTTGAATTTAAACATATTTTCTTTTTATATACTTAAAATTAATATTTAAAGAGATCAACATCCCAGCATTCTTCAATAAAACTTCTACACATATTAGTAGGAGGGATTTTAAGTAGCTTGGCTCATTGTCTTCCCCTGCCCTAATGATCATGTCTTCATTTATTATTTGATCAATCTCTATTGCTCTGTTTTAAGTTGTTTCCATTAAATTTAATAACTCATTCCACTTTCAATGCACTTTTATAGAGACAAATAGCTTACAAAGATCCGCGTGTGAAAGCATTTGGGAGAAAATTAAGTGTTTCATCTCATCTTAATGATCAATATATAGCTTTGCCAGTTGGAGTCTTTTCTTAAGGTAAGTTGTATAATTTCAATGCATATCGGTTCATCAAGGAACTTATCTTTATTTATTCTTTTAATTTAAGGCATTTGAACAAAAGTTAATCTACCAGTGTATATCACTTTTAAAAAATATTTATTAATATAGATTAGTATATCACTTTTAAAAAATATTTATTAATATATACTAAATTTAAAAATATTTATTAAGATATCACTTTCTTAAGTCATATCATGATAATATGACTTGTGTTAGAAGTCATATCGATACAACTTTTAACTACTTTTTATATTTTTAGTCTTTATTCTTTTAAAATTTATAAAATAATTCTTATAGTTTTTGAAAAGTTAAACTTTAGTTTTTTGTTATCAAAGTCCATTAAGTTCTCATTAACTAAATTATTCTTTTAATTTTATAATTTTTTAAAAATTAAACTTTAGTCCTTATATTTTTCAAAACTTATAAAATAATCTTTGTAGTTTTTAAAAAAATTAACGTTTTATCCTTGTCATTCAATACAAGTCTCCTTTTTGTGGAAGCTCTCTCGTATCTCCTATTTTTGTGCTCTATAATAGATCTCAAACCACACAAATGTAATATTCAAATTCAAATGACACAATAAATCATTCTACGCAACTGCACAATTTCAAAAATTGTGTATAAATTGTCACCTCTGAGATGCAGGATAAGACAAATAAGTGAGCATCCAAATTAAGAATAGAAAGGATTTGGCTTTCTTTATAGAGAAGCATAGCACAAAAAAAAAAAAAAAAACTTATTTGGGATAACAAAGATTAAACTTTAATTTTTAAAAAAAATTACAGGACTATTTTATAGATTTTGAAAATTTAAAAACTAAAACTTAACTTTAAAAAAACTATAAGGACTATTATAAATATTAAAAGAATAATTTAGTTAAAGGAGACTTAATAAACTTTGATGATAAAGACAAAAAAATTAATTTTTTTTAAATTATAAAGATTATTTTATAAATTTTAAAAGTATAAAAATTAAAACTTAACTCTTAAAAAATTATAAAAGAAAAGAATAATTTAACCAATATTTACCTTTTGTGTACCTATACAGAGTTGAATAGTTAGCAAGAGTTACGTGTGAAAAGCGTTCAGAAGCAAGGATGGAATTTGTTTCCATTGTTGTGGACAAATTATTGGACTACACTCTGATTCCAGTTGCACGACGAGTGAACTATGTGATTTCCTACAAAGGTAATGTAGAAGAGCTTAGGGCCGTTTGGTACGCTGGAAAGGAAAGGAGTCACAAGAATGGAAAGGAAAATGATAGCCCTTGAGTCTGGTATGTAATGGAAAAGAAAGGATTTCCTTTCTTTTGTAATGTTTGGTTTGCATAAAAAATTGAAGGAATGGAATATACATTTTTGTGTAAGTACAAATTTACCCTTCTTTTAAGACTTAAAAAAAATACTTCTATCTCCTAATTTTATTACCATGGAATTTTATGGTTGATATTCAAAAAAAAAAAAAAAAACAACATCAACAAAAAGATACCACATTAAAATCTATTCAATAAAAAATATGCTTTCAAAAATTTTTATACTTCCAAAAAATAATATATGAGTCTATGGATTGCTAGAACATTTTTTTTTTTAAAAAAAAAAAAAGTAACTTAATGCTACTAGTCTAAAAAAAGGCATAATAGTACTTAAAAAAAAAAAAGAAAAAAAACATCAAATTTGAATCTTGATAAACTCCAATAACTACTATATAAGTCTTCGAATCCAATCAGCTTTGAATGGCACAGGTATGGTTGGGAAGACAACCAACAAATTCGGATCTTGTGCAAGCTTCATATGAGCATCATATATCTCATTCGGTGTAAGACCTTGAACCTTTAACAAGTCTTCAAATAGCTTTTCTTTCCTCTCATCCATGACTACATCATGAGCCAATCAATGAACCTCCATGTAAAGCTTTTCAGTGGCATGTTAGAAGCTTTGTTCTATGGTTACAATTGCATCTCGAAGCACATCAACCACAACATCATTCTTGTGCTTCTTTCTACTCCCAGAGCTTGACCTAGTCCTCGGTATTTCTGGTACCTCAGATAATGTGTCATCATTTTCATAATCATAGGCAGATTGATGTTCACTTACATTGTCAGGACTTTCTTCAAAATTGACACGATTAGTCTCTTTGTTAATGTCGTCAGCATCTTGGGCATCCTTTCTAGTAGCCCTATCTTTTGCCCAAATAGTGCAAAAGGCATCAAAATGTGGGAATGGTCGATATCTAAAAGGGGCTGCTTTCTTATAAACCTAATACAAAAAATAATATCAATTTCATACAATGAAAAAATTCCTTAAAACATAATAAACCACTCCATCATAAGTAATTAAGTATAACCAAAACTAAAGTGCATATTTCAAATGATAAAGTGTACCTTCAAATATTCATCCCAAACAACCTTGTCAGCAATAACCATATTTTTGTCGCTGTCCCATCCAAATCCATTTTTGTTTGAGCCTTGTACCATATCATACACAACTTGCCAACTAATCTTCAACGTCTTAAGACTAGATTGAATATGTGGATTTCCCTTAATTCCACACCCAGGCAGTTTCTCAATTATCATCGTTTCCAAATATTGTAGAAAACCAGGCTTGAATCCATTGTCACTAACATATTTGTTTGCAATCTTCATTTCTACCAAGCATTCCACCAAAGCAGCATCTTCCTCAGGCAGCCACACATGCTTGCCACCTTGACTGCTTGCTTCACTTTCCATATCTATAAAAACTATCTCAAGATATAGAATCATTATAAAACAAATAAAAGCCATATTTATACAAACTTATAGCATAACAATTAACATAGAAGCACCAAATAATATATGAAAATGTCATTGCATAAATCTAACAACTCATTCACTCAATTTAATACATAAATTGTCACACAAAAATAAAACAAAAAAAAAATCTCAAACAACACAAACTCAAGAACATTCAAAGGTGTCCTCTTTGAGTCCTAAATTGATGATACATCTCATTTGCTAATTGGTCACTCCAATTGCTCCAAGCATTGGTGGGCTCTATAGTTAATATAGGGTTTGACTCTAGAGGCTCATCAACATCAGGTGGCTCATATGAAGGGTATTGTGCATCTAATGGATCGGAATCATTGGATCGCATGATCAAATTGTGCAGCAAACAACAAGCTATAATAACTTGATTATGAGTTCGCACTGGGTACCAAGATGGATGTCTTAATATGCCCCATCTAGCCTTCAAAATTCCAAAACACCTTTCAATGATGTTGTGTGCACGTGAGTGTTTCATATTAAAACACTCACAGGGGGTTGTAGGTATTTGACCCTCCCTCCACTCATTTAGGTGATACCTTTGACCCCTATATGGTGCAAGGAAACCCTCACAGTTTGTATAACCAGCATCAACCAAATAGTATTGACCTGAACCATAAGAAACATATAAATATCAATTTAATTTAACTAAAATATTAATCTCAAGTAATAAAATTTTTTAAATATTACCTTATGAAACTTTTAGTCCATTGGGTCTATTGATTGCATCACGTAACACACGACCATCAGCCACAGACCCCTCCCAACCAGGCAAAACATAAATAAATTGGCCATCTTGAGAACATACACCCAACACATTTGTTGATATATCCCCTTTTCGACTTCGATACCTAGGCTTGTCTCTTGCAGGCACCTTTATCTTGATGTGTGTTCCATCCAATGCACCCAAACAATTCTGCAAATAAAAAAAAATTGAATCAATTTCTCATTTAAAAAATAAATTTATTAATAATATGAGAATATAGATTACCTTAAAACACTTCCATCTCTCATCTGTAGAGTTTGCATCCACCGGTTCAGGAGTCTTAAAAAGCAACCTATTTAGTCGAATCATGGCTTTTAAGACAACATTGAAGTACCTACTTATTGTTTCTCCAGAACGACCAAACTCGAATTGCATTAATCGATTTTTACGATCATGAGCAATAATATGTAAGAATATTGCTACTTGCTCGTCAACAAGCATATTCTTGGTTGGTTTGAGCCCCCCAATCTCAACTAACATAGAACAAAGTTGGTCAAAGGTAGACCTATACATCCTAATTTGGTTATAACAAGTGATGTCACTACTATATATCATTTCCCTAAGGCGTCTCCTTTTTCTGTGCAAGTCCATGGTATAAGACTTTGGAAGTGCACGCTCAGAATGAAGTGCAATAACAACACATGTTAAAAAGAAACATTGTCGCATAATATGCGCCATATGCAACCACCAATATATTATCTGCACGATAACTCCTATTTTCTTGGGATCCATTACTATTAAATAAAAAAAACATTATAATATAAGAATTAATTAATTACTTTCAAAATTGAAGTTAATGAATGAAAAAAAAAAAAAAAAAAAAGCAGTGAAAGAAAGGTAAGGATGAAATTATGAGCTAATTAGACAACAATTAACATCATTATAAAAGAACAAAAATTAGAGATATAAGATGGTAAGCATTAATTGAAATGTCATCATATTTTGGGTTTGATCTAATCTAGTAAAAAATGCCTTAGAGATATATAGCAACTTAGCAAGAGAAAGGATAAGTGTTGCTTTGGACTTGAAGTAGCATATCATCAAATGCAAAAGAAAGAAAAAGAAGAAGCTGAAGAGGTATGGACCTTGGAAAAATGGTTCTAGGTTCATAGAATTATGTCTTAGTTCCTTGTCCTCTAATTGATATCCGTACCATTTTGTTCACTATTAGACATGTGGTCTCTCCACCTCTTGTTCAAAAAATGTCAACAAGTTACCTAAAGCTCAAGGAGAAAGACGAGACACATTTGAAAGAGAGAGAGACATATGGCATTTGGGACCCAAGAAAAGGCATAAGCATGGGGCAATTTTTTTTTAAAGGAAATTCAAAAAACCGTGGCCACTAAGGCATGAAATTTGAGTATTAAAGGCAAATCACAACTGGATCATGCAGTGGCCCCTAACTTTCTTTTTAAGCTACCTTTTATTTCCCAGATTTGAATTTGAAGTGTGGTTAGCTGAACACCATTTGAAACAGTTCCCTCCCAGGCGTTGGTGTCTTTATCTCCTTCCTTGAAGACTTTCGGTGCTAGAAGCCAAAGGTTTTTTTTTTTTTTTTCACTACTAGTTTTCCTGCTAAGGCAATCCCCAGTTCATTCCCAAGTATGATATGAAATAGGAAGGAATATAGTAAAGGCTTTGGCCTACTCTAAAACAAGTAAATTGTTTTTTTTTTTTAACAGAACCAAAGAAGGAGAGAACTATTGGCATTCTGGTTCTGCTTTTTACTGTAATTTGATTGAAGAATAAAGACCCAGTTGCAGAAATTGACAAACGAAACAGAAAAGAAAAACGAACTATAGAAATAAACAAAAAAAGAAATTGAATTGACGACATATAGAAACGAAAAAAAAAAAAAGAAATCCATAGAAGACAAAATCAAGAGAATTGAGCGATGGATTCAGCATACTTGGAAGAACTTCTGATGATTTGATAGGAGATGACGATTGAAGGGCACAGCGTTCTCTATTCAAGGAGTTTTTCAGTCGATAAAAGAGATCAAGAGTAGATAATGTAATTTTAATTTTATAATTTGGACTTTTTTGTAAATGAAAATTTCTTTCCTTTCCTTTCTTTGACTTTCCTTCCAATTTAAAAGGAAAGTTGTAGCCTCCAACTGATGGAAAGTCGTATCCTGAAGGAATGGGCTTTCCTTTACCTTAGAGCTACCAAACAGTGCAAAACGAGAAAAAGTAAAGCGCATTCCTTTCTCTCCCTTTCCTTTCCTGCGTACCAAATGGGCCCAAGGAACAAGCTAAACGACTCTTGGGTGAGAGAGAAGCTTTACAACAGCGAGTTAATGCTGCCACAAGAAATGGAGAAGAAATCGCAGGTCCGGTTATTGAGTGGCTATGTAAGGTCAAAGAGAATGCTTCCAAGGCAAAGCTCTTGCTTGATGAAGATGATAAACGCCATAAAGAAATGCAGAAGAAATCGAAGGTCACGATCTCAAGTGGCCAAGTGATGTTGCTTCCAAGGCAGAGGAGCTGCTTGATGAAGATGATAAATGCAACAAAACTGCTTGGTGTTCAAGCAAATAATTCTCAAGTTTCTTACTGTGGAGAACTGAACATCACAGAGACATGGTCTTCATCAGCCAAAAACGATGAGGCCTTTAGTGGCAGCTTTGAACCAGATTATGGAGGCACTAGCAGATCCTAATCTTAGATTGATTGGAGTGCATGGGTTAGGTGGTGTGGGCAAGACCACTCTAGTCCGTCAGGTTGCAATAAAAGTTAAAGAAAAGTCACCTGACACAAACGTTGTTTTTGTGGATGTGAAACAGAACCCGAAGATAGAAAAAGTTCAGCAAGATATTGCTGATATGATAGGACTCGAACTGAAACAGCAGTCTCTTCTTGTGAGAGCAACTTCAGTACGCCAAAGCTTAGAGGAAGACAAAAAGAAAAATATTCTTGTGATCTTAGATGATCTATGGGAAAAGCTTGATTTGAACGAAATAGGCATGACTTTTGGAAAAGAGAACAAGAATTATAAGATATTAATGACCTCTAGACAAAGAGATGTGTTGTCTAAAATGAATACTCAAATGAACTTTTGGCTTAAAGAATTGACAGAAAAAGAAAGTTGGGAGTTATTTATGGTGAAAGTTGCCTTAAATGACTCTTCGAAAGGTGAAGAATTGCTCGCTATAGCTAGAAAGGTTGTTGGAAAGTGTGGTGGGTTGCCTATTGCCATTGTGACAATTGCTGCAACTCTAAAAGGAAAGGAGGAGATAGCGGAGTGGAGGAATGTGTGGCAACGACTTTAGAATCATGATTATGATGAGATAAATAGACCAATTGTAGTGAGTTATGAAAATTTAAAAGATGATTGCCTTCGATCAATATTCGTGCTTGCTGGTGTGATTAATTCTTCTACCACCATTGATTTATTTAAGTACTGTCATGGCCTGGGCTTATTCTATGACATGGATAATCTTGATGCTCACATCAGTAAACTAAAAAATTCATGCCTATTACAAGATAATAACTCTTCCAAGAGCCATTTTTCAATGCATGATGTTGTCCGTGACACTGCAATATCAATAGCATCTAAGTGTATATATAATATTTTTTTAAAATTAAAAAGAAGAATTCAAAGAAAATTTGTCATTGCTCGCAACGGAGATGAGTAGCTGATTTCAATAGTAGTATTATATTATAACATTTAATAGGCTGAACCGTTTATTTTAATTTAACATATTTTTAAATGCTGTGGATGCATTTTTTCTTTCTCACAAGAATAAATTTTTTGCTTTATATATAATTCTTTCGTTGCGTAGGTTTTTATTCCCAATTTGGAGACGTTGAATATCAAGAGTGTATATACATTGAATAAATTATGGGATCAACAATTTGACAGGTTATCATTTTGTAATTTGAAAACTCTGAATGTATGGTGTTGTCATGGGATTTCAAAACTACTCCCATTTAATGTGTTGGAAAACTTGGAAGAGTTGGAAGTGAAATATTGTAATTCCTTAGAAGTAATATTTGATTTGGAGGAAACAACGATAGAAGAAACACACGATGTTGTCAAGTCATCACATTTGAGGAAATTGACTTTAGATGGACTACCCAAACTGAAACATGTATGGAATAAGGATCCCAAAAAATTCTTGGTTTTCAGTTTTTGTCTACAATAGGAGCTTCGGAATGTCACAGCCTCAAATATTTATTTCCAGCCTCAGTTGCCAAAGCTCTTGCAAAGCTTCATTTCCTAAGCATAAGAAGATGCTGTGAGCTTCTGACTATTGTTGGAAGGGAAGAAGAAGGAGCTGATGTCCCAATTAATTTCGTATTTGCTAGAGTAACTGAATTGCATCTTCAACGGTTACCGAAACTCATGAGCTTTTATCCTGGAACATATTCTACAAAATGGCCACTATTACAAAAATTTTATTGTAAATCTGTTAACAGGAGTTGGAATTTTTTTGGGTCTGGACTTCTTGGATTTGAAGAATTCCATTGTCAAAATGAACTTGAAGTGTCAATTGAGTTAGCTCTTGCCATTCAAAAGGTACCAAACTTGTTCATCTCTTCCTTTTGAATTAGCTCGTTCATATTTAAAGTCCTTAAAGTTTATAATTTTATCATCAATAAATATGTTTCTAATGGTTATTTATTATGTTAAGTGTTTTCTTGGTTCTCTTGTCTATTTAAAATCAACTAAATAAAAAAAAGGCTGAAAATTCTGTTATTTTAGGAGAAAAATAGAAATAGCAGTAACAGATAAAAAGTGAGAAAGCAAAGTTTTATTTATTTATTTTAAATAATTAATATTTTATTTTCTTGATTATTTAATTAATTAAATACAGTTAAATATTTTACAATTAATAAGGATCTTTAGCAAATGTTGAAATGATTGATTTAAGTAGTTACCTCCTGTATCCACACTTATGATGGACCTGAAGCATCTATTCAGCTGCCTCTTGCCATTTCAAAGGTACTAAAACCTATTAACTCGATCATGGTATGAGTTAATAAATTTTATAATTTTATCATCAATGAATATGTTTTTAATAATTTTTTTTTTTTGCTAAGTATTTTCATGAGTCTCTTTGTGTATTTAGAATTAAAAAAATAAAACAATGGTTGAAAATTCTGTTATTTTAAGAAAAAATAAAAATAACAGTCGCAGATAGAAAGTGGAAGAGTAAAGTTATGTTTGTTTCTTTTAAATAATTAGTTATTTTCATTGATTATTTAATTTAATACCGTTAAATGTTTTACAATTAATGAGAATCTTTAACAAATGTCCACTTAAAAAAAATTGTGTTTATATATGGTGAAAAGAAATGCTATTTAGTAATATAATTATTATTATTAATAATATATATATAAGGCCATTTATTATTTGTTTATTTGTTCACCAAACATTAGCGAAAGATTCAAAATTTAATAAAATCTTTTATGCATATAACCGTTGAAGTAATCTTGCTTGGCTACCCTTTTGGCTAGCAATGAAGATAATAGTTAGGATATCTCTGGTAGAAGATTATAAAAACTGTAAAATTTATTCTGTTTGAAATATATTTAGTTGTAAAAATAAATTTAGGGAAACTAAAATACTAAATAGAAAAATTATTTGGTTTAAATATTTTTCATCCGTGAACTATTTGTTAATCCTCACTTTGAGCCTTCATTTTTACTACTATCCCTACTATACATAGCCCTAATTCAAATAACTTTGTAATTTTTATTATATATAATTACATAATTATATATTAATATGGTTTTAAAAGAAAATAATTCTAGTGTTGTTTGTGCCATTTCAACTTTTTTTTTTCTTAATTTCTGTTTAAAATTCGTCCTTAGCTTAGAGTTGATATTTTTAAGCACATAATTATCTCTAATCAAGATAGATATAATCATTGTGAGTATAGTCATGAGCATTCTGTGACCATAATTATCTCATGGCTAATATTTTGCATGTTTATAAAAATGAACAACAAAATGAGAAATTTAGTCTATTGTTCTGTTAAAATGCCACTTTTATTTATAAAATATAATTTACATTATAAGTTACTACATTTTAGTTTTTATAATTGTGATTACATTTATGTATTAATTAAGTTCTTTAATTTGTCTTTCAGTCAATTCCAATGTTAAGAGAGTTAAAATTGGGTTGTAACAAAAATATGATGGCATGGATTCAACGATATTCACCTGATTTTTGTTGGAATGAACTTAAAATTATCAAACTTAAATTCTTTCATGATGTGGCTCTGTGGACATTTATCAAAAGTATGTATGCCTTGGAAACTCTTCATGTAAAGTGTGGTTCACTTGAAGAGATATTTTCACCTGAGAGAGAAGTAATTGACATAACACAGCGTGGCAGGGGAATACATATCAAGACATTGATTATTGATTGACTTTCCAAATTAAAGCACATATGCAGAGAAGGCAATGGACCAAATCCAATTCTCGAGAGACTAGAAGAACTCTACATCAGTGAATGTTCTGGTCTATCAAATTTAGTGCCATCATCAATAAAATTCAATCATTTGGCATCAATAAAAGTATTCGGTTGCAATGGTATTTTACATTTAATATCACCATTCACAGCTAAAAGCTTGAGCCGACTCACAACAATGGAGATAATGGAATGTAAAATGATAAAAGAAATAGTGGCAGGTAAGGTGACTGATGATGAAATCACGTTCAGCGAATTGAAGACTTTAATGCTTGACAATTTACCACGGTTGGAAAGCTTTTGCTCATTGAACTGTGTCTTCAATTTCCCAGCTTTGGAAAATGCAGTCATAAAGCGATGCCCCAAGCTGAAGTTATCTTCCAGGCAAGCCCCTATCACAACAAAGCGTCCAAGTGTAAAGGAGGGTTACAGGTTGAGTGCAAAATGCTATTGGGAGGATGACCTTGATTCTACTGTACAAAAGCTGTATACAGATAAGGTATGCAGAAATTCATATGCAATTATAAATTACAGTTCAAAAAACCTTGTGATCGTTTAATGAAAAGGATTCCATCGTCTTTGTTCTATTATTATTTTGATTGTTAGTTCCAAGATATATAAGCACATGATTTTAAGGAACATACACATTCTTTTTAATTATGCGTGTATGTAGTAATATATGTATTTACCAAGTCTAACAAACTGTATTTGATTGCACAGTTATATTATGAGCTAGAGGATTTAAATCTTTCAGAGTATCCAGAGCTAAAGCAAATATGGCATACCCAACTTCCTAATGGAGCATTTTGTAAATTGAAGACTCTTAACACTTTCAAACTGTGAATGGTCCTCAAAAGTGCTTCAGTGGAATGTATTGAAGTGCTTAGTCGGATTAAAAGAGCTGAAAGTGGAATCTTGTAAGTCTGTAGAAGTTGTGTTTGATTTGGAAGGAGCCAAAGATGAGGAAAGAGACTATATATTGGCAATGAGCACATTGACTTTAACTTTCCTACCAAATTTGAAGCACATATGGAACAAAGATCCACAAGGAATTCTTAATTTTCTTAAATTAACCAAATTGAAACTTGTGGATGTACCAAAACTAGACCACAGCTTGGTTGAAAAGGTAAGTAACCTTCCGGCTTCTACTCTATTTATAATTTATTTTTTGGTAGCAGTAATATTTGTATAAAATTTAATATCATTAATCTTCTAGATCACTTTCGAAAATATACTATCATTTAGTTCAGTCGTTGATTATCACTTGTCATTAATAAATGCACTAACTTTATGATCAAAATTATAATTTAGTTTCTACTTTTTTAACAGAGTGTAAACATATATATTTAATACCTTAAATAGAAATTATATTATTGTTGCTTGTACTAGTTAGTGTAATACCAAAACAATTTGACGGTGATAAAACTAAAAGGCCATATGTGAAACAATATTAGCTAAAAGAATACTATGCCAAAACCAGTCATTTATTGCTCTATATGTATATCTTTGCATCAAGTTTGATATGTTTGCTCTATGGTTTCACACACACTTTTGGCATGTTTACAGTTCAAACAATAATTATTATTATTATGATTAATGTTATATAGGAATTGGTGCATACTAAATACACATAACTTATATATATACACAAAAATATTTTATGCATGTATATGTATATTTTTTAATTTTCAACTGTGGTTTCTCAGGCAATTCCCAACTTAGAATTAAAGAGATTGGTAGTAGACAATGCCATAATGACATGCTTCAGACAATTTCCAGCAGACCACCTCAATTCCCTTGAGGTGCTTGGATTGCAATTCTTATACGATGTCAACACAGGATTTCCATATTCTGTCCTCCAAAAAACATCCAACTTGAAAACACTTATCGTTAAAGATGGTTTATTTGAGGAGATATTCCCTTTCAAACAACAGCTTGTTGAGGGAAACCATAGCACTGTAGTACAACTTAAATGCTTAAGGGTTGAAAATCTCTAAAAATTAAGGCATATATGTGAAGAAGGATATGAATTGGATCCAAGTCTGAAGAATCTTAAAGGATTATACATTAAGAAATGTTCTCGTTTGTTGAACTTAGGGCCTTCATCACTAACTTTCAATCTAATGACAGAACTGGCAATTAAAAAATGTGAGCAGTTGTCATATTTGATGACACCATCAACAGCAAAAAGTTTGGGTGAACTTAAGTATCTGATCATAGAAGATTGTAGCATGATAAAAGAAATAATATTAGGCAATGGGGTTGATGCTCAAACAATAGATGAGATCACATTCAGCAGATTGAAAGGTTTAGTGCTTAAAAACTTACAATGTTTGGAAAGCTTTTGCTCAATGAATTATGCCTTCAATTTCCCGTCTTTGGAAGATCTAGTCATATGGCAATGCCCCAACCTGAAGAAGTTTTCCAACGGAGCCTCTAGAACGCCAAATCTAGAATGTATAGTTGGAGACTTGTTTGAGTTTGATCTGAATTCTACTGGACAAGAGACGTATAAATATAAGGTTCACAGCAATTTCATCTACTTGGAATTCTGGGATTATGTTCTTTTTACTAGTTGAGTTGTGAGTAGGACTGTGTTTTCTCGTGCTTAGATTCTTAAATTGTGTGTAACATATTATTCTTTGAGTAGATTGTTTCTGAAGATGACTTGCTGGTTATGTATGTCTTCTTGGATGTGGACAGCGAGAGTGATGATGAACACCTGAATGAATTAGATCAATTTGAAGGTGAGAGTCACCTTTTTGTTTGCCAAAATGTAGGTGCCTGAAAACGGGACAATGAAAGTAATACCTGAATTAAATAATAATGATTGCTAATTCCAAATGTACTAAAGTGCTAAGAACATTCCAATTATGAGTTGTATATGATACTTATGCATATCATAGTACATTGGTCCATAGATTATATATAAAGCAACATTTCGAAGTTGATTTTCGTCTTCTTTTTAATTTCAATGCCCTTTTTAGTAGAGGAAGAAGACAAAGTGGAAGAACACATGGAACATGAAGAGGAGAAAGAAGAGAACATTAATGGGCACGTAACTGAGCAAAACACTAAGCTATTCAGAAAGTAGAGACATAGATTTGCAAGCTTGTACAAATGAAGATATTACTTATAGCACTCCACTTTTGGCAATAAGTCAAGAATACCAAACCTCAGGTGCACAATACCCTTCATATAGTTTTGGAGTATTTTCTTCTTATTTTGATTATATACAATGTCTAATTATTAGAATCAAATTACATAATGATACTTTTGCCTCTTTTCTATTAATCTAAAATTGGATTGACATCTATTTGTTCCAATGAATTATTCAATAGGAAAAGGAGGCAGTCAAAAGAAGATAGAGGACATGAATGTAATTGAGCAGAGTACCACAAGTTATTCAGAAAACGTGGAAGCTCATAAGAAACAGAAGCAAGGGTTCGAAATATCAATCACAATTTTGATAGTGAGAAAAGGCTTCAAGAACAACATATAAATTTTAGAGAGGTGTATCTTGAATCCTTTTTCTTCAATTCATCACTACTGAAAATATTTATAAGATTAGAAAACTATCAATGAAAATGGACTCTATATATGCTAGCTTACAATGTGATTGCGTTTTCTTGATGAGGCATATAAATTAAGTTTACAATAAAGTAAAGAAGCATATATATAATACTTGTTATTGCACAGAGTATGGGAGAGACTACAAATGATGACAAAGGCCTTCTACTGGAGATATTGACAGAGGCAACTTCATCACTTGTAGGTTTATTGTTCTCTTTGGTGCATATTACTAAAGAATAAAATATTTCAGTGCTCAATTCTTTGTCATTTTCTATAGGATTCTATCATTGAAGAACCAATGAGTGAACTGGTTTTGATGGACCGACAAGAAGGACTTGAACAAAATCAAGTTACCATTGAATTTCTTGACAGAACTGACGTGATTCCAGAAGCTGTACATAATGCTATAGAACTCATTAATCGTAGTATTGCTACAGTTTCAACATCAACGGAACTGCGAGGCCTTAGTAGGTGTTCTCCCATTTCCCAACCTTTCTCCTCCATTACTAATGCAGCAGGTACAATTTTTATCTCAACTTCTAGTAATATTATATACAAATCTTGATAAAATAGTGACTAATTTTCTGCATTTACTTGAAATTTAAACTTACATGCTATAGCATGTAAATTATGATTCCAAAATCAAGGGTCTTATAGTTACATTCAAGTCGTGCTTGAAGATTTTCCCTCAAGCTCATGAGATGTCAGATATTAATGCAGGTTCCTTAGAGGTAAAACCAATTGAAGTAGTTCAATCAACGCAAGATTTCCAAGAAAGTGACAGCAATGGCAGTAAATCCAATTGCTTCCTTCAAACACAAACGATGACAAGACATGGTGGGGAATTACAATCAAAGGACGTCCATCAAGAACCGAAAAAGCCACATTTTAGTCCAACAAACCAAGGAGAGTTATCTCATTTACTATATATTATCTTGTGAATGTTGTTAGCAAAATACAGTAGAGCTTAGACTGATGACTTTGCGATTATTTATGATTCTTTTGTAGGAGATACCTAAACAGGAGCCAAATAGTGAACTAGTTTTGACAGACCAACAACTTACCCTCGAGGGAAACAAAGGTACTAAGAATTTGCCTAACAGATCTATTATACATTCAGATGGAGTTTTAATGAATACTATACTAATATGGTCTTTACAAAATTTTAGCATCAAGGGAATTGCAACCCCTTGCTACAAGTTCTCACCTTTCACAAATTTTTGGTTATCCTCCGTCTAATTCTTATCAGTCTCTCGACTCTGTAGCTGAAACTTCAGGTAATGCTATCTAATTAACGGATAACTTCACTTATAAATTCGTTGGTCATCTCTTCCTTTCTTTTTCATCAAGCAATCAAAAAAACTTCAACATTCTTAACAAACTATCTTATTATTTTTAGGGTTTTTAACATTGTCTTCAATTAATGATACCATGGCTATTTCAGGTCCTCCCTTAACATCCAATGCTGCAATACCATCACCACTGGAGGACCTTCTGTCTCTGCTCCATCTTTTCTCATCATATGAGGAGATGTCTTATTTACGTGATGGCTTTTCTCGTTACCCTTGGGCTTTACATCTGCTGGAATCTTGGAGTGATGAGCGTTGCAAGTGGTCCTATTTCATTATTTTCGCTCACATGCTATGTATTTTGCAAACAACATGAGCAGTGGATCTTTCTGAGACACTAAATGCTGATCTGAATTCTTCTTTGAACACTTTGGAGAGTGTTGGTTTTAATGCTAACTGGATTGCTGCAATCCGCGGTCGCATTTGTTATTGCCAAGATGGTTTAACCAACGTTAATGAGGCTAAGGCATTGAGGGCTAGTAAAGATGTCATTGCAAGTCGGTTCACAGAGTTTGAGCTGGCTATGCGGACTGAGCTTGCAAGAATAGATGCTTTTTTGGCTAAATATGCTTAAAGAGAGGAGTTGGCTCGCAATGTCATAGGACTTCCTTGATCTGGCGTATTGCTCTTTCTGCTTTTGTTTCCAAAATGCTCATACATCTTTGTGCATGTTATTTGCCTGCTATTATTTTATCTTTCAATTTGCAAAGACCTAAGTTGGGATTACTAATAATTATCGGAAATGATAGTTCTACATGTGTTTATAACTATAATAGTTGTTTGTTTGAGTAAAATTATAAAAAAAAAAAAAGAAGAAGAAGATAAAAGTTAAAGAGAAACATAAAAAAAAAAAAGAGCTATAAAAACTGAATGTACAAAAATAAATGTATACGTAACACAATTCAATAACTATATCCTCCTTACACCTCATTCCATGTGTCATAACTCCATTCGCCCTAACATAAATGCCACATCATCCCCTCTTGCTACTGTGGCTGCTGATGGTCTCTCCCCTAACATTCTCATAGGTTTAAGATAAATTTTAACTGATGTACATTCATTACGAAAAAGCATTAGATTCTCAATCGTTGTATGTGAGAATCTTTGAAAATAGGTTGTTTATAGATTGCTTTATTTATACTCTTCTACTCCCATGCCTCTCTTTTACTGCCTCTGCTGAGTTTCAAAGTAAACACTAAACAATGTGTATTGCAATCTCTCTCATCAATGTTACAAACCATGGTCCCGAAAGAATCACCAATGAAAAACTGCATCTACAAGCACATATACTCGGAAGACTTGATCAATAATATGGTTAAAGAAACAAGAAAATTTTCCATTCTTTTTTTGTTCTATTATTAAGAATGTACACATAAAAGAAAACCTTGAATTTGATTTATGAAAAGCATTAAATGAGGTGTATTAGTTTACGATATCAACAACTTCATTTTTTTTTTGTTCTTTAGAATTTGGGTGATATGAATATAGATTGCAATCGGCTATACCATAATTGCTAATGTCAGTACATAAGTCATTGGAAATTGTACGGTCAACTAACATCTAACATTTTGTTAGTCAGTAATTGTAGTGTAGGGCAGTCCAAATTCAGATGACATAGCTGATTGCTTAAGTCTTGGCAAATCCAAAATATCAAATTAATAAGGGAATATGTTTGTTGTTAATAAATGGATATTGACGGACTTCATAACATTGATTATGATCTAACATGTCAGATTATCCTGAAAGATGAAGGGAGATTACCATCTTTAAGATAAATTTCATAAATTAAATACATCTTTTGTGAAAAAACATTAGATTCTCAGTTGTGTCTGCGAGAATCTTTGGAAAAACATTATTGATTTTTATTACTATATTTATATTATATTCTACTAATCCATCATTGTCAACAAGATTAATCCCATGTCTCTTACTGAGTTTCAATTAATGTAAACACTCAACAGGTAAAATCATATCTATCTAAATCCATCGTTATCGTAATCCCTTGAACTCTGTTGTATTAAATAATTAAATTTGACTTGAATAAGCCACAGCTTGTAGAAGTAATGAATTTTTTTATCATTATTTATTTTTTATTTTGGAGACATTGAAAACCGCTGCTTCGATTTATGAACAGCTTGAAAAGTGGAATTTTCGTTATAATATATGAACAACTGTATCTATTATCATGTGAAGAGAAAAGTTTCACATGCCAGTTCATAGAAGGTTCTGTCTGAGGCATTCTCATAAGATGTAAGATGAATTTCATTTAAAATGCTTTTCTTATGGGAAGTCAATTTTCACGCAATAAAATGTGCACTCATACAATTAATACAATGTAACATGAATTATCAAATAGATTAATCAATTTAAAACTCTACACTATCTTTAAACAAGAATGGAACTTTTTATCACAAATATATATTTAAAGGAAGAAGATAGCACACAAGAAGATGCGGTAATTTTGTTTTTTAATAGTTTCTTCTTATTTACTTATAGGAAGAAGTGGCACAAGACTTGATCATGTGAGCCGCAGCTTACAACTTTAAGTGCAGAAGTGACACTATTGAACCGGACTACTTTCAAAGGTATAATTGTTTGAGCATTTATACGTATACATATACACCCTTGTAAATTAAACTAGTTGTAAAATTGAAATATTAAAAAAAGTTATCTTTACATAACTTATTTATATATCTCAATTAAGATGTTTTATATTCCAATATTCATTTTTCGTACAAAATAATAAGAATACCGAATGAATGGTCATAATTGATTCCAAATATAATTTGATTAGTTTTCTTTTTGTTGTGCATTATAGAAAACTCGTGTAACACTTCCCAGGTTATCGCTGTACCATAAGATGATTTTTACGAAGCATTTATTATACTAAAAATTATAAATCAAGCTGATTGTATAAATGGCAATTCATTAAGTTTTTAGAATTTTTTGAGATTTAACTCAAATATATCTATCTAGACTGGAATCTTAAATAGTGATTATTCGGCAGTACTCTCCTCCCAGCGATACATCCTTTTCTGGATTTTAGCAGATGGGCGTTCTGCTAAATTGTTAGGGAAACGTGTTTATGAAGAGTATTAGTTTTGTCTTATAACATGTTTTAAGGAGAAACATTTGGAACATGTAAATTATATGGATGCATTAAATGCAATTTACAAACTTTAGATTTGAGTGAAAATATATTTAATAATAGCTTGCTTACTTGGTTGAGACAACTTAAAAACACCTTTATTTTAGATCAAATTCATTCTCTAATTCTATTTTCTCTTGTCTTGAAAAATTGTCAAACTAACTCAAATTGGAACTCTCTTCCAACCATTTGAATGGGACATTTTCACATAGTCTTGGACATCTTGCAAATCTCCAATTCTTTCATGTTGGTTATAACCATTTGGATGGGGTCTTTCCTGATTTTTTTGCGTAACTTGTGAATCTAATAATCCTAAATCTTTCAAATGATAGTTTCAATTGATTACTTTCAAAAAGCATTGGACAGCTAGCAAATCTACGAAAACTCTTTCTGACATATAATAAGTTTATTAGTGCCATTTCTACTAGTCTTGATCAACTTATGAACCTAAGAATACAATTGAACATGTTGAATGGTAGCATACCTTCAGAACTATGCCAGCTCTCTGCACTAAAAATTTTGGACCTTGCAAACAACAATCTAATGGATTCAATACCCCACTGCAAAGGGCAATCTTAAAGGAATGAGTATCAACAAATCATCAGCTGAAGCCAATAGAAAGTTTAACCCCAAGAATTTGGGGTACAGCCAGTATGTTGCAGAGCCTCCATGGAATGATAATGAAGATGCCAAACAAGTCATGAAGAAAATAGAAATAGAATATACCAAAAAGTTGAAGTTTTTAGCAAACATGGATTTGTCAAACAACAATTTGGTGGGTTTAATTCCTGAAGGAATAATTTCACTCAATGGATTGTAAGACCTACATCTATTAAACAATAATCTAAGTAGAGAGATCCCAAGAAACATAGCAAATATGAAATCACTTGAATCCTTTGATGTTTCCTACAACAAGTTGTCGGGAGAATTTCAAATACTACTCGACTTTAACTTTTTTGAGTCACTTAAACTTGTCATACAAAAACTTTTTAGTACTAATTCTAACAGAAAATCAGTCTTTTACTCTTGATGACCCATATAATTATATTGAAAATCCACTTCTCTGTGGAGCTTCACTGCCAAAGAAGGAGTACAAATGATGCTTCTCATCAAATTCCTGGCAACAAAGGAAAGGAAGAGGATGACAAGCAAAATGACTCAGGAAAAGTGTGGTTTTACTTCGTCATAGCAATTGGCTTTACAATTGGGTTCTGGGGAGTCATTGGGCTTTTATTGATCAAGAAGAGATGGAGACATTCTTGCTTCAGGTGGGTGGATAATGCAGTCGATAATTTATATGTTGCAATTTTCATAAGGTAGCAAGGCGGAAAAGGAAGATGTTGGGGAACAATGTCCATGAGTGAGTAGGGGCATTCACTATGTGTATCTAAATTATGTTTTTATGTGTGCTATTGAACATCTCTGTAAGTGTAAGAACAATCGTTGTGGGGTAACTTTTTCCTTTTTATTTTGTTTTCTTGTTACCAGTATGTTGTGATGTTCTGTATTTCTATTTATCCATAACATGACATGCATACAGTTCTGCCTTTTGTTTTAATCTCTGTTGATCGAAATAAAATTCAAAATAGAGAGCCATAGATTGCAAGTTTGAATATAACTAACTCTAACTATGCTATGGTTTTCTGTCTGCAGCAGCACCAGTAGCATCACTTCTATTGCACTATTCCCTCCTTGATTTCCAGACTACGTATTATTTTATTCTAACCATCATGTAAGTGTGATTGCATTCTGTTTTATTATATCTTTTTTTACCAAGATATCTTTTATTAATGATGTTCAAAAATAAAATTGAACTTTAAAAATACTATAGAGAATACTAGTGTTTATAATATCAAAAACTTAAATTCCTTAACAAACTTATAAAACAACCCATTGAACCATTCGTATGGGAAACTCGATGTTACTCTGCTAATATAAATTGGACTGGCTCCATCTGTCTCTGCTAATGGATTTTGTTCTACTTTCTAATATTGTTAAACATATAATATTAAATGCTTTTTTTTGTACGCTAGCTTGATGTTCAAGGACCAGAGTCAACACCTTGGCAACATCACACAACCAGAGTTATATATCAAGTAAGGAAAATTTTCATAAAAAAAGTGTAAAAAGTTAAAAAGAATAAATATTAGAAAAGCTAGTATGCAATTAGAAGAATTTTTTTAGAAAAGCTGGCGTTAAATATTAAATTGGAGTGGCTTTCTACAGAATGAATATAATAATTGCCTAGTGGGAAATCGGTGTGCAATGGGACTCCTTGATAAGTTAGCATAACTTGTTTTTGCGCAATTTATCAAGGGTCTTCTCAGCTCGCTGAAGTCAGGGATAAAAATGCGAACGTGCAAATTTAAGGCTGAAGTATCAAAATGGGAGAACGGTTAAACTTGGACAAATAAGTTGAAGTATCTCTCCTTACAGCAAAATTTTCACGGCTCTCTCTTCATTTCAAACTCATTGATTGTTATGAAACATATTTTGTAATTGTCCAAATTGAGAGATTATTAGAAGGAATACCAACAAATTTACTTATATACCCTAGTTAAAATTGTAAAACTATATTTTAATTATTTCAAAATGTTAACTTATAAGACACCAAAAACACCCTCATTTCAAAATATTAAAAAAAAAAAAAGTCAATTATACTTGTGAAACACTCATTTTGTAATTTTAGAGAGTTTGTATTAATTAGTGAAATATTAAAAATACCCCCATTTAAGGAAGGCATTCAAAATGGCTGTATAATTTTTTGATAAGGAGAGGATATATCTTCCATTCTCCTTCTCTTTCCATTTAAGGCTCTGTTTGGTATGCTAGAAAGGAAAAGAAAGAGTAAGAAAAGAAATGAGCCAAAAGAATAGAAAGGAAAATAATAGCCCTTGAATTTGTTTTGCTTGCACAAAAAATTAAAGGAATAAAATATATATTTTTGTATAAATTCAAATTTACTCTTCCCTTAAAAGTTATATATATATATATATATATATATATATATATATATATATATATATATATATATATGTATATATATATGTTTTTATTTCTCAATTTGATTACCGTAAATTTCATGGCTAATATTAAAAAAAAATAAAATTATACTTTTATAATGTAATTTTAATTTTATAACTAAGATTGATGATAAAACTTTAATTTAATTTTAATTTTAATTTTATAATATAATTTTTATAATTTAATTTTAATTTTATAATATAAAAAATTAAACTTTATTAATATACAAAGTTATATAATGTAATTTTAATTTTATAATTTGAACTTGTAAATGAAAATTTTTTCCTTTCCTTTCTTTGACTTTTTTTCGAATTTGAAAGGAAAGTTGTAGCTTCCAATTAATGGAAAGTCGTATCCTAAGAGAATAGTATTTCTTTTACCTTAAAGCTACCAAATAGTACAAAACGAGATAAAATAAAGTACATTCCTTTCCCTCCCTTTTCTTTCTTGCGTACCAAATGGGCCCTAAGAATTTGTGTGAAGCGTGGGATTGGGCAGTCCCGGAGCTATGGTTGTAATTGATGCCGTTTGAAGCCACGTGATAATTCATTTCATAGGCTTGGAGAGAAATTGCATTGAAACATCAAGGTTAAAAATGGAAGAAAAATAATAAATTATACACTTTAAGCTCGTATGTTAAAAAAATATAAATGAATTAGTCCGCCAATTTGAAAATAGAATATTAAAATAGAAAACTTGTTCATAATTGTTGAAAAATAATTTGGAGTTAAGTAAAATAATTAATGTTATTTAGAATGATTTGAGATAAAATTTAAAATTAACATGGGTCTGTAGCCATATATAGATCTGTATTGTCAAGTCCGAATCCAAATTCAAGCCTTCTCACTTCCTATAATTTTTCTTATTTGTTGTGACATATATTAGTCTAAATGACTGTATACAACAGAAAAACCATTAAATTGCTATTGACAATAATCTGGGAAAAAGTTGCTATCTAGTTGGTTGGAAGAAATCTCTTGATCTGCAAGATCAAATTTTACTTCCAATAACTTTTTATCAAACTTCCCTCTAGTTTGCTGGTATTCTATCAAATTTCCCTAACCTAACTTTAATAGTTTCGGTTTTACTTATTGTTGTGGCTTACCATTTAATTATGCTTTATTTTTATTTTTTTTGGAAAACCTATTTTACTTAGCTTAAATTAATCAAGATTCTTAGTAATACAACTCGTAGTTAAAAACTCAAATTTTAATTTTAATTTAATCACTATTCATTAGTAACGTTATACATGCATACATAAAAAAGTTGAATGATTTGTTGGGAAATTTCATGATAATATGGTTTTAAAAGACTACGAAAGTTTAAAATAAAGGTAGAATACCATATAAACTATTGATAGCCAAAAAAATCATGCATATATACTACACAAAGTCATATTCCAAGAGTAGAATTCCAAAAGTATCTGTTGGCTTGTTAAAGGTGACAAATTTTGTAAAAATAAGCAGCTAACATTTACGAAACTCCTAATCATTCGGTGATCTTTCCAATTAATAATGGTCTATTGTTTTGACGTGTTTTCATCAGCCACGTGTACTATTAATCTTCTTGCATCGTCATTAGTGTTTCATGCTCTAAGTCGCGCTTTCATAGCTTTAGCCACCATTTTAATGCAACCAGAAGATAATAACTTTCTCATAATTTCAATTTAACACTTATTTATATATACATAATTATTTTCTCTAGGGAACACATACATAATTGTTTGATATAATACAGTTATTTATTTTATAATGTCCAGTATTAATTAAAACAAGTATGATGGGATGTTTTGAGCTCAAAGCAACCGATAAAAGAATAATAATAATTAAGATTGAGCAAACTCATAAGTTTATTAAAAACATCATTAATTTAGAAAAAAAAAATCTAGGTAAATTATGGATTTATTAGGGCTAAAGTGAGTCTCAAAGCACATCCAATAAAATCCTTATACTGATTATGAAACTTTAAGTTCACACTCTTTAAAAAATGTATAATCAATAGGTGTTAATCTTAGTAGTAAAAAAGTTAGCGTCATTTAAATATGTGATCCAGATTTAAATTTATATATATATATATAAAAGTTTTTAAGAAAACTCTACTTTTATTTATGTCTTCCAATTAGTATATATATATATATATATATATTACATTCATCTCATCATGTTCTTTGACAAGGCATCCATTCAAGACCTAAACCATCCTTTGCCACCCTATTAGTGCCTTTACTCCACCATAAAATATTGACTTAAACATATTAATGGTTTTTTTTGTTTTTTAACTGATATGATATTATTACAATCCCTAGCTATAATTATAATCCAATCAACATCAATGTTTCAAAGAATAAAGAAGCTATTGAATATGGTTTAACAAATGAGATCTGGATAGTATTTAATAGATTTAGAATTTTTGATTATCTCATATAATTAAGAGAAATATTTCAAAGAATGTTGGATAGTATTAAGTTCTTATTAAAATCACCTTGCTATCAAGATTAGGTTCTTATTAAACTCATGGCAACAACATTAAAACTTTCAAGAAGAAATTTGTTGTTTTTATAATTATATTCAACTAAAATTTAAATTAATCAAGTATAATTAATAATGCTATATATCATATGGATTTTATCTTTAAGGATAAAAGAAAAAAAGGTATAACTTTATTATGGTTCATATAATCCATCTTGAATCACTAATAGCGTCAAAAAGCCATATCAAATCATGCTTCCCTCACGAATCACTCGTGTTTTGATTTTCCATGTCTTTAATGGACAAATCAAATCTCACCCAATCCCAGTTGAGGAGAGATTATTTTCCACTGGTTGATAAAATTCCATAGGATTTCAAGAATAGATAAGAACGCGGGGTCCGTCCTTGGTAGCATCAAATGAGATGTATATAATATGAAGAGCTTGACTTATTTTGTGTTCTTTATATGAAATAGTCAAAACTCTATTTACTCTTGTCCATTACAATTTCGATGTCGTAGCAAGTTGCCGCTCTGTGGGCCGCTTCAGAATATTGAATTCAAAAGGGAAGATGCTTTTGGAGGATTTTGGCATGCCTGTACAAAATATGGGAAGGACAAAGACTTTGTAAAGTTTACTTTGACCTAAGCGATTGATTTCATACCCACCAGTTGCGATCTGTAGTGGTTTTATTTTTATATTTTCATTTTTCCTTAAAAGGAAAGAGTAAAAAATTTTATATTTACAAATAATTTTATTATAAAATAAAAGTTATAGTGCACACAACATTTGTATGTTTAATATAAACTCTAAGAAATTCATGGAATCAATATTTTATTATTGCATCCTTTTTAGTAAAGTAGGAGATGAAGAATTTTATTTTTTATTTTAAGAAAAGCAACCTAATGAAGAAGTTTTTGTGATTTGCCCGATTGTTAAACCTATCAGGAAATTTTTTGGGACTTAGTCAAAACGCGTGACCGCCCTTGTCAGGAGGACACATTGTCGGGACTTAGTGACGCGTAAATATAAGATGCAATCAACGGACTTTTCCCTTGCTTCCCTTTCAGCTTGTCCAAGAAGAGTGGTGTTAGGCGTACATGTGTTTTTTTAATATTTATTTTTTATGATTTTTTTTTATTTTTAATTATATTTTTTATTTATAATTTTACTGTTATAAATATTTATAAAATAATAAATATATAAAAAATATACCTAAATAATGATACTCGATGAAACCGCTGTAGCACACTCTTAATCTGTTTATTGACTTCTATTGACTTAATCTGCATCATTTCACTTCCACTTTCAGTTCTCCTTTGTCCTTCAATTTCATCTCTCTGGCTTTGTTTTGCTATCTACTGGAAGAAGCGAGAAACAAAGCATTCCTTCCAAATCCTTCATTCTCGTTCGTTTGTAGAATCAAAAATCTTCTTTAATTGCCTTGTTTCCTTTTCTTTCATCTCTACAATTCTCTTTACTTTCCTTTTCGCTGTATTTTTTTTTTCAACAAACCCTTAAAAAATCCCTAAAAAAAGTAAAAAAAAAAAAAAAAGCACAAAAATATGTTTATCTTCTAAAGTTCTTCTTTCGGGTTTGTGGTGCTTCACATTAGAGTAGAGTAGAGATCGATGACTTGATCTGTTGGAGTCATCTCTTCAGGTGAATTGTTTAATTTCATTATATTAGTTCATATATATTTGTGTTAGTACGTATTAATGTAAAATAAAATGGTTTTTTATCTCATAAATCTTTTCTGTTTCATTTCTTATGCAGTAAATTAACAAGTAAACTATTTTATGTCGTATGCAGTGCAGATTTTTTCCAAAAAAAAAAAAAAATAATGTAATTTGGGTATTAAGTTTCCAATAAAAAAATTAAAACTGAAATTATAAAAACTTAAATCTAATTATAATTATAAATTTAAAACTTAAATTCTTGCCCAACAAAGCCTAAATGTTTATTTCTTGATACGATAGTTGCTAAATATATATCTTTTTTGGCTAAATATTTAAATCTAGGTACTAGCGTAAGCTTTAAATTTCAAAGCAAGTATTTATTAGAATTTTATGGGATTTTAAATGGAGCATTGCAAATTGAATAAAAACAACTCAGTGTCGTTTTGTCCTCTTTATTTGTTTATTTCTATTTTTTTATGATATTGTTCTCTTTAATATTAAAAAGAATTTTTATCTTTGATGTCATTGAAATCTTGTTGGATAGGGCTTTCTCCAAGTCTAGGTAGAATATGTTGACTAGGTATCCACTAGCATGGTGTAGATTTCTTGATAACTAGTGTCCTTGCTTGGTTTTACTCTACTTAATAATTAGATCTCCACTTCAAGTAACAACCTTAGCCACCTTTAAAAGTGAGTTTACACAGTAGTATAATTCCTAAAATTAAGTGTTTACATTCTTATATATCGAGTTTAAACATATTTTCTTTCATATACTTAGAGTCAGATTTAAAAAACTCGAATCTTCAATAAAAATTTTATACATATTATTAGGAGGAATTTTAAGTAGCTTGGGACATTGCCTTTCCCTGCCTTAATGATCATGTCTTCAATTATTATTTGATTAATCTCTATTGCTCTGTTTTAAGTTGTTTACATTAAATTTAATAACTCGTTCCACTTTCAATGCACTTATATAGAGTCAAATAGCTTACAAAGATCTGCGTGTGAAAGCGTTTGGGAGGAAATGAAGCGCTTCATCTCATATTAATTATCAATATATAACTTTGCCAGTTGGAGTCTTTTTCGTAAGGTAAGTTGTATAATTTCAATATATATATGTTCATCAAGGAACTTATCTTTAGTTATTCTTTTAATTTGGGACATTTGAGTGAAGGCTAATCTACCTGTATATGTTACTAAAAAATACTTACTAATATATACTAAATATAAAAATATTTATCAATATATTTTTTTTTTCAAAAGTCGTATCATGATAATACGACTTTTGTCAGAATTCATATCACTACAATACAACTTTTAACTATTTTTTATTTTTTAATACTAAAAAGAAAGTCATTTCATTAATTAATTCAACTTCTAGTTTTGCTTTCATATTACATCTTTGAATTTCATGCAATGAAAGCTGGTTTGCATATTGTAGGAAATAAAAGTAGGCAGTGTTGTATGCTTTTCATTTCTTTTCATGCAATGTTTGCTTATTTCTTACAATGTTCACATTTCTTTCGTTGCATGAAATGTTGTCATCAAATGGTATCATTATTATCAATGCAGTGTCGGATTGCAACTGTGAATTTTAAGAAAATAGGCAGTGGTATTTGCTCGCCATCCATAATAGTCACATTGTCTTCATCTTGAAGGAATAAACAAAAGACTATATATATTGTTCCCTTTCAAGGTTAGCTTCAGATTCTCTCCTCTTCTATGTAAATCTTTGCAATCCAATTTCGATTGCTTATTAATCATGTTATTATCTGCTGGTTGGGCCTGGTTTGAATGAACCTTAATTTCATCTTTTCTTTTAAGTATATATTTCACATCTGTTCATGGATAGACTTATCTTTTAAGAATTAAGGGCTGTTATCTCTTCAAGAAAAAAAAATTTATATATCTAATGTACTTGTTCTCATTTTCTAAATTTTCATGGACATATTCTTGCCTTTAGTAAATTTCATCCCTTACTAATTACTTCATTTTTCTGGTTATATCCCTGCGTCTATTTTTTATATTTAATGATTTGATTGAGGTTTATACACTTCATTAGAGTGACTAAGCCTAGCGAAGACTCCCCTTCTAAACTAACAAGTTTAGAGTGGGCATGAGCCACAGATTTCAAAATGGTAATGAAATATCTAGGCCAGCTCACAAAACCTTGAAATAAAAGTTGGGAAAATCCATTGAAAAATTAACAGGAAAACTAATTATTGGAATCAATGAAACGTGTAGAATTATAAGTTTCTGGGCTTTATAGCTCGTTTGTAAAATTAATGTTCAAAAGAGAAAAGACATAGAAACTAGACCAAAACATATATTCCCCAAATTAATAATTCTTAGGTCAATTAGTGATTAAATCTTTAAAAATGATCCTCTTTAGATTTTACTTAACCTGAGAAAAGTTTAATTGATGAAACAAAATTTATTTAACTTCATAGTTTGCTTGATTTGATTTGATTTCAATATATGATTGAGGAGGTTCTGTTTGAAATCTTTTAAAATTCATTTTATGTTCATTTGACTTGCTTTTGAAATTGTATTAAAAAACAATCGTACAGTAACTGGTTGGTTCATTACTTTTTTTTCCTTGAAGACATTATTTTGATCCAGATTTTGTTTTCCTTTTCTTATTTATTTTCTTCATACCAAATTTCTTTTGTATGACGCATTCTCTTCTTTTCAACTTAAAGGTGTTTGAGTTTTTCAATCACAGTTTTGAATTAACTAATAACCAATGCTGGATATAAATCACAGTTTTGAATTAACTAATAGCAACTGGTTTAGTGGTGTGACATCTGCGTAAATTTTAAGACGCTATAAATTGAAAAACTCATTTTTTGTCATGAGTAAAAAAAACAAAAAACAGTTAGTTTTGATAGAGAATAATTAAAAAAAAAGATACATTTATTATTTAAGAATGAAATTACAGACAATTTTATAAAAATAGAGCTATAATTTTTAAGAGTTGAAAGGATAATTGATTAATTAGAAAAATATTTTTGCGAGAAAAAAATTAGTTTGTATTATTTAGAGACAACAAAAATAATGTGACATTAACAATTTAGGACGTGAAAAAATAATTCCCTTAGTATATGATAGATTTTACATAAACAGTACCAAAAAAATATTAAATAAAGATAGATTTCATATAAACTCTTCTTTAATTATAGAAACACCACTTTGTTACCTTTTAGGACACAATTGAAAAATTAAAAAAATTTTAAGACTAGTTAATGAACTTTTTTATACAAGAGATGCAATTTTATTATGAGATAATTAATAAAGTATAAACCATAAAATATTCACAATAAGAGTTGGTAGAGTATCCAACCGACAGATAGTGTCCAACTAAAGAAATTGTAAGTACAATGATGCAATAAAAAGAATATGAAATTTTAGTGACCTTAAGTGCTTTGTAGTATTAATTAAGTAATAAAACTTGGGATGATAACTTAATATGAAATAACTTCAGATTATTAATATTACTCATTCTTCAAAAAATTTTCCCATAAAAAATAATTCACTCACACCTAACTCATTACTCAATCACTATTATGTTTCCTTGAAAATTTAAAACATCAGAGTTAGTTCGACTCTGAAATCAGTAGTCGTATGTTATCCAAATTATTATTTTTCTTTTCTTTCGATAAATGAGCTAATAAATTTTCTTAAAGAAATTCCAGTTTGAAAACATGCATTTGTAAAATATGATTAATTTCTATATGGCATATAGTTGTGACCATAAAACTTATTTAACTTTTATGTAGCTGTATAGAGTCATAGCTAGCAAGCGTTACGTGTGAAAAGTTTTCTGAAGAAAGAATGGAAATTGTTTCCAAAATTGTGGAGAAATTATAGGATTGCACTCTGACTCCAGTGGAACGACAAGTGGGCTATGTGATTTCCTACAAAGATAATGTAAACAAGCTTAAGGAACAAGCTAAACGACTCTTGGATGAGAGAAAAGCTTTACAACACCGAGTTGATGCTGCCAGAGGAAACGCTGAAGAAATCGAAGGTCCGGTGGATGAGTGGCTTAGTAAGGTCAAAGAGTATGCTTCCAAGGCAAAGATCTTGCTTGATGACTATGATAAACGCCATAAAAGAAATGCAGAAGAGATCGAAGGAGAGGATCTGAAGTGGCCAGATGATATTGCTTCCAAGGCAAAGGAGCTGCTTGATGAAGATGATAAACGCAGCAAAACTGCTTGGTGTTCAAGCAAATCATTCTCGAGCATGTGCTGGAGGCATCAAATTAGTAGAAAGGCAAAAAAGTTGGCAGAGGAAATTGCCAATATTAAAGGAGAGAAAGAATTTACTCAGGTTTCTCACCCTGGAGAACTGAACATCACAGAGACATTGGCTTCATCAGCCGAAAATGATGAGGCCTTTGAATCCCGAGTTGCAGCTTTGAACCAGATTATGGAGGCACTAGCAAATCCTAATCTTAGATTGATTGGAGTGCATGGGTTAGGTGGTGTGGGCAAGACCACTCTAGTCCGTGAGGTTGCAATAAAAGTTACAGAAAAGTCACCTGACACAAACGTTGTTTTTGTAGATGTGAAAGAGAACCCGAAGATAGAAAAAATTCAACAAGATATTTCTGACGTGTTAGGACTCGAACTGAAACAGCAGTCTCTTCTTGTGAGAGCAACTTTGTTACGCCAAAGGTTAGAAAAAGACAGAAAAAAATATTCTTGTGATCTTAGATGATCTTTGGGAAAAGCTTGATTTGAATGAAACAGGCATCACTTTTGAGAAAGAGAACAAGAATTATAAGATAATAATGACCTCTAGAATCAGAGATGTGTTGTCTAAAATGAATACTCAAAAGAACTTTTTCAAAGGAATGCCTAAACTGAAAGTATTAGTTTTGATCAACATGACCTTTGAGTTTCTGCCTTCCTCTATCAGTCTCTTATGCAATCTGCACACCTTGTGTCTTGACGAATGTGTTTTGGAGAACATAGAAGGAATTGGGGAATTGAAAGGTTTAAAAATTCTCAGTCTTAGTGGCTCTGAGTTTACAAATTTGCCACTAGAAATAGGGAAGCTGACGAAGCTGCAGTTGTTGGACTTGAGCCGTTGCGTCCAGCTTGAATCTATTCCTCCTGGCGTCCTATTAAACTTGCAAATGTTGGAAGTGTTGTTAATGGGTAACAGTTTTAGTAAGTGGGCTGTTGGTGATCAACAATCTATGGCTAGTCTTGCTGAGATAAAAGATTTGAGGAAGTTGAACACTTTAGCAATAAATGTTCCTGATCAAAACATGCTTCCCAAGGAACAATTGTTTGAGACTATGCAGTTGTAAAGATATGAAGTATGCATAGGTGCTAAATGGCGCAGGTTTGGTGAGTCTGAAACTCCAAGATTCTTGAAACTGGATATTCATACGGGTATTGACACAAAGCATTACTTCAAAAGTTTGCTAGATCATGTAGGAGATCTGCACGTGGGAAGATTGGCAAATTTGAAGAATGTTGTTCTAAATATAAACGAAAAAGGTTTGATAGAATTAAAGCATCTTCTAGTCCATGGAAATTCTGAACTTCAATTCGTAGCTGATTTAGTGGAGCATAAGGATATGATTTTTCCAAAATTAGAGTCATTGGATGTCCGCTATTCAAATTTGGTAAAGTTATGTAATGGCTCTATCACGGAGAGATCCTTTTCCAAATTGAAGGTCGTTAAAGTGTCTTATTGTGATAAAATGAAGTCTTTTTTCATTATCCCTTCCAACGTGTCTTCCACATCTTATTGAAATTCAAGTTGAGCTGTGCAATGTTTTAGAGGGGATAGTTTCTGACGCTGGAGAGGTTGCTGGTCCGCTCAGTTTGCAGAATTACGCACCTTGACATTACAGTTTCTGCCTTCACTAATTGGCTTTTATTCTGAAGACGAAACATCTTCTAAAGTTCAGCAGAAGAAGACCCAAGTTGGAGATGAAAATATTCTTGATCCTCCGGTTGTACTGTTCTCTCACAAGGTATGTTATTATTATGCATTTATATAATTACCTTTATATATATACATTAAATGGTAAATTAATTTTGGTTAGAGTGATAAAATTTATTCAGATTTTTCAAAAAAAAAAAAAAGTTTATTCAAATTTTGATATCGATCAAGTTCTTGTCAATAAAGGAAGAGAAACAAAAAAGAAGAAATTGGCAGTATATGCACATGTAGACATTGTATTCCATCTACTGATGCACGTGGTATTGTCCTTTTATAACTAAATATTTCTGCCATTCATACTTCTAATTAGATTTTAGATCATTGCATGTCTAGTAAAAAAAAAATTAAAAATGATGTTATTGTTATTTCTAAATTGAAAACATAAAATAAATAATACATGTAAGTATGTGAAATAAATTCACTGTTATAGCTATCATATGTAAGATGTATAATATGAGTGTACACAAATAAGTGTATATATAACATTTTTTTTTAATTAAAAAGAACAATTCAAAAAAAAATTGTCATTGCTCGCAAAGTAGATGAGCAGCTGATTTCAATAGTAGTATTATATTCTAATATTTAATAGGATGAATCCTTTATTTTAATTTAACACATTTTTAAATGCTGTGGATGCATTTTTTCTTTCTCACAAGAATAAATTTTTTGCTTTATATATAATTCTTGTGTTGTCTTTGTTTGTGTAGGCTTTTATCCCCAACCTAGAGACGTTGAATATTAGCGGTGCAAGTAAATTGAATAAATTATGGGATCAGCAATTTGACAGAGTATCATTTCGTAATTTGAAAACTCTGAATCTAAAATATTGCGATGCGATCTCAAAACTACTTCCATTTAATGTATTGGAAAACTTGGAAGAGTTGGAAGTGAGTTATTGTGATTCCTTGGAAGTAATATTTGATTTGGAGGGAACAAGGAAAGAAGAAACACATGATGTTGTCAAGCCATCACATTTGAGGAAATTGACTTTAGATTACCTACCCAGCCTAAAACATGTATGGAATAAGGATCCCAAAAAAATTGTTGGTTTTCAGTGTTTGTCTATAATAGAAGCTTCGGAATGTGACAGCCTCAAATATTTATTTCCGGCCTCAGTTGCCAAAGCTCTTCCGAAGCTTCATTTCCTAAGCATAACAAGTTGCTGTGAGCTTGAGACTATTGTTGGAAGGGAAGAAGAAGGAGCTGATGTCCTAATTAATTTCGTATTTGCTAGAGTAACTGAATTGCATCTTCAACGGTTACCGAAACTTAAGAGCTTTTATCCTGGAACATATTCTACAGAATGGCCAATATTACAAAAACTTTATTGTAAATTTGTTGGCAGGAGTTGGAATATTTTTGGGTCTGGACTTCTTGGATTTGAAGAATTCCATTGTCAAAATGGACTTGAAGTGTCAATTCAGTTATCTCTTGCCATTCAAAAGGTACCAAACTTGTTCATCTCTTCCTTTTGAATTAGCTCGTTCATATTTAAAGTCCTTAAAGTTTATAATTTTATCATCAATAAATATGTTTATAATGGTTATTTTTTATGTTAAGTGTTTTCTTGGTTCTCTTGTGTATTTAAAATCAACTAAACAAAAAAATGGCTGAAAATTCTGTTATTTTAGGAGAAAAATAGAAATAGCAGTCGCAGATAGAAAATGAGAAAGCAAAGTTATATTTGTTTATTTTAAATAATTAATATTTCATTTTCTTGATTATTTAATTAATTAAATACAGTTAAATATTTTACAATTAATAAGGATCTTTAGCAAATGTTGAAATGATTGATTTAAGTAGTTACCTCCTATATCCACACTCATAATGGACCTGAAGCATCTATTCAGTTGCCTCTTGCCATTTTAAAGGTGCTAAAACTTAATACCTCGGTCATGGTATGAGTTCATAAATTTTATAATTTTATCATCAATGAATATATTTTTAATGATTCTTTTTTTATGCTAAGTATTTTCATGATTCTTTGTGTATTTAGAATTAATAAAATAAAAAAGGTTGAAAATTCGGTTATTTAAAAAAAAAAAAAAATAGCAGTGGCAGATAGAAAGTGGAAGAGTAAAGTTATGTTTGTTTATTTTAAATAATTATTTATTTTTATTGATTATTTACTTTAATACCGTTAAATGTTTTACAATTAATAAGAATCTTTAACAAATGTCCACTTAAATATATATATATATATATATATATATATATATATATGGCGAAAAGAAAAGCTATTTGGTAATATAATTATTATTATTAATATATATAAGCTCATTTATTATTTGTTTATTTGTTCACCAAACATTAGCGAAAGATTCAAAATTTAATCAAATCTTTTATGCATATAACTGTTGAAGTAACCTTACCTGGCTACCCTTTTAGCTAGCAATAAAGATAATAGTTAGGGTATCTCTGGTAGAAGCTTATAAAAACTGTAAAGTTTATTCTGTTTGAAATATATTTAGTTGTAAAAATAAATGTAGAGAAACTAAAATACTAAATAGAAAAATTATTTGGTTTAAATATTTTTCATCCGTAAATTATTTGTTAATCCTCACTTTGAGCCTTGATTTTTACTACTATCCCTACTATACATGCCCCTAATTCAAATAACTTTGTAATTTTTACTATATATAATTACATAATTATATATGAATATGGTTTTAAAAGAAAAATAATTCTAGTGTAGCTCGTGCCATTTCAACTTTTTTTTTTTTATTTCTGTTTAAAATTCGTCCTTAGCTTAGAGTTGATATTTTGAAGCACATAATTATCTCTAATCAAGATAGATATAATCATTGTGAGTATAGTCATGAGCATTCTGTGACCATAATTCTCTCATGGCTAATATTTTGCATGTTTATAAAAATGAAAAACTGATTAAAGAAAATATGAAATGACAAATTTAGTCTATTGTTATGTTAAAATGCCACTTTTATTTATAAAATATACTTTACATTATAAGTTACTACATTTTAGTTTTTATAATTATGATTACATTTATGTATTAATGAAGTTCTTTAATTTGTCTTTCAGTCAATTCCAATGTTAAGAGAGTTGAAATTGGATTGTTACAAAAATATGATGGCATGGATTCAACGATATTTACCTGATATTTGTTGGAATGAACTTAAAATTCTCAAACTTAAATTCTTTCATGATGTGCCTCTATGGACATTTATCCAAAGTATGTATGCCTTGGAAACTCTTCATGTAAAGTGTGGTTCACTTGAAGAGATATTTCCACATGAGAGAGAAGTAATTGACATAACACAGCATGGCAGGGGAATACATATCAAGACATTGACTATTGATAGACTTTCCAAATTAAAGCACATATGTGGAGAAGGCAATGAACCGAATCCAATTCTCGAGAGACTAGAAGAGCTCTACATCAGTAAATGTTCGGGTCTATCAAATTTAGTGCCATCATCAATAAAATTCAATCATTTAGCATCAATAGCAGTATTCGGTTGCAATGGTATTTTACATTTAATATCATCATTCACAGCTAAAAGCTTGAGCCGACTCACCACAATGCAGATAAGGCAATGTAAAATGATAAAAGAAATAGTGGCAGGTAAGGTGACCGATGATGAAATCACCTTCAGCAAATTGAAGACTTTAACGGTTGACAATTTACCACGGTTGGAAAGCTTTTGCCCATTGAACTGTGTCTTCAATTTCCCAGCTTTGGAAAATGTAGTCATAGCGGAATGCCCTAAGCTGAAGTTATTTTCCAAGCAAGCCCCTATCACAACAAATCTTCGAAGTGTAAAGCATGGTATCTGGCGGGGTGTAAAAAGTTATTGGGAGGATGACCTTAATTCTACTGTACAAAAGCTGTATACAGATAAGGTATGCAGAAATTCATATGCCATCATCTTTGTTCTATTATTATTTTGACTGTTAGTTCCAAGATATATAAGCACATGATTTTAAGGAACATACACATTCTTTTTAATTATGCGTGTATGTAGTCATATATGTATTTACCAAATTTAACAAACCGTATTTCATTTCACAGTTATATTATGGGCTAGTGGATTTAAATTTTTCAGAGTATCCAGAGCTAAAGCAAATATGGCATACCCAACTTCCTAATGGAGCATTTTGTAAATTGAAGACTCTAACACTTTCAAACTGTGAATGGTCCTCAAAAGTGCTTCAGTGGAATGTATTGAAGTGCTTAGTTGGATTAAAAAACCTGAAAGTGGAATCTTGTAAGTCTGTAGAAGTTGTGTTTGATTTGGAAGGAGCCAAAGATGAGGAAAGAGACTATGTATTGGCAATGAGCACATTGACTTTAACTTCCCTACCAAATCTGAAGCATATATGGAACAAAGATCCACGAGGAATTCTTGATTTTCCTCAATTAACGAGATTGAAACTTGCGGATGTACCAAAACTAGGCTACAACTTGGTTGAAAAGGTAACTAACCTTCCAGCTTGTACTAAATTCATAATTTATGTTTTTTGGTAGTAGTAATATTTGTATAAATTTAATTACATTAACCTTCTGAATCATTTTTAAAAATCTACTATCATTTGGCTCAATCGTTGATTATCACTTGCTAGTAGTAAATGCACCAGCTTTGTGATCGAAATTGTAATTTAGTTTCTACTCTTTCAACAAAGAGTGTAAAAATATATATTTAATACCATAAATAAAAAGTAATATTATAATTATATTTTTGTTGCTTGTCCTAGTATACCAAAACAATTTGATGGTGATAAAACCAAAAGGCCAAAAGTGAAACAATATTAGCTAAAAGAATTACTATGCCAAAACCAGTCATTTATTGCTCTATATGTATATATATCTTTGCATCATGTTTGATATGTTTGCTGTATGGTTTCACACACACTTTTGGCATGTTTACTGTTCAAACAATAATGATTTTATCATTAATATTATATAGGAATTAGTGCGTATTAAATACACATAACTTAAATATATATATACAAACACATATTTTATGCATTTACATATATACACACAAATACTAAGATATTATTTATATGTGCTTACTTTTTTCTTTTTCTTTTTTTTTTAAATTTTCAACTGTGATTTCTTAGGCAATCCCCAACTTAAAGAGATTGGGAGTAGACAAGGCCATAATGACATGGTTCAGACAATTTCTAGCAGACCGCTTCAATTCTCTTGAAGTGCTTGGGTTGCAATTCTTAAACGATGTCAACACAAGATTTCCATATTCTGTCCTCCAAAAAATGTCCAACTTGAAAGTTCTTATGGTCAAAGATGCTTTATTTGAGGAGATATGCCCTTTCAAAAGACAGGTTGTTGAGGGAAACCATGGTGGTGTAGTACAACTTCAAGTCTTATGGGTTAAAAATCTCCAAAAATTAAGGCATATATGTGAAGAAGGATATGAATTGGATCCAAGTCTGAAGCATGTTGAAGTATTGTTTGTTGAGGAATGTTCTAGTTTGTTGAATTTAGGGCCTTCATCGTTAACTTTAAATTTTTTGAAACAACTCAGAGTTAAAAAATGTGAGCAGTTGTCATATTTGATGACACCATCAACAGCAAAAAGTTTGGGTAAACTTGAGCATCTGATCATAGAAGATTGTAGTATGATAAAAGAAATAATATTAGGGAAGGTGGTTAATGCTCAAACAATAGATGAGATCACATTCAGCAGATTGGAAGTTTTAATGCTTAAAAACTTACCATGTTTGGAAAGCTTTTGCTCAATGAATTATGCCTTCAATTTCCCGTGTTTGGAAGATCTAGTCATATGGCAATGCCCCAACCTGAAGAAATTTTCCAACGGAGTCTCTAGCACGCCAAATCTAGAACGTATAGTTGGAGAAGGATGTGGAGACTTGTTTGAGTTTGATCTGAATTCTACTGGACAAGAGACGTATAAATATGAGGTTCATAGCAATTTCATCTCCTTGGAATTCTTGGATTATATTCTTTTTACTAGTTGACTTGTGAGTAGGACTGTGTTTTCTCGTGCTTAGATTCTTAAATTGTGTGTAACATATTATTCTTTGAGTAGATTGTATCTTAACTTATTGGAATTGGACATCAGTGAAGATACCTTGTTAGATGTGGACACTGACAGTAAGAACGAACAGCTGGATGAATCAGACAGGAACTCTCAATTTGAAGGTGAGGACATCAGTAAATATGACTTCTTGGATGTGGACAGTGAGAGCGATAAGGAACACCTGAATGAATCAGATCAATTGGAAGGTGAGAGTCACCTTTTTGTTTGCCAAAATGTAGGTGCCTGAAAATGGGACAATGAAAGTAATATCTGAATTAAGCAATAATGATTGCTAATTCCAAATTTACTGAAGTGCTAAAGAATATTCCAATTATGAGTTGGATATGATACTTATGCATAACATATACATTGATCTATAGATTCTATATAAAGCAACATTTTGAAGTTGATTTTTGTTTTCTATTTAATTTCTATGCCCTTTTTAGTAGAGGAAGAAGACAATGTGAAAGAATACAAGGAACAAGAAGAGGAGAAAGAAGAGAACATTAATGGGTGCGTAACTGAGCAAAGCACTATAAGTTATCCAGAAAGTAGAGACATAGATTTGCAAAGTTCTACAAATGAAGGTATTACTCTGAGCACTCAACTTTTGGCAATAAGTCAAGAATACCAATCCTCGGGTGCACAATACCCTTCATATAGTTTTGGAGTAATTTCTTCTTATTTTGATTATATACAATGTCTAAGTACTAGAATCAAATTATATAATGATAGTTTTGCCTCTTTTCTATTAATCTAAAATTGGATTGACATCTATTTGTTCCAATGAATTATTCAATAGGGAAAGGAGGCAGTCAAAAGAAGATAGAGGACATGAATGTAATTGAGCAGAGTACCACAAGTTATTCAGAAAACATGGAAGCTCATACGAAACAGAAGCAAGGGTTCGAAATATCAATCAGAAATTTTGATAGTAAGAAAAGGCTTCAAGAACAACATATAAATTTTAGAGAGGTGTATCTTGAATCCTTTTTCTTCAAGTCATCACTACTGAAAATATTTATAAGATTAGGAAACTATTAATGAAAATGGACTCTATATATGCTAGCTTACAATGTGATTGCGTTTTCTTGATGAGGCATATAAATTAAGTTTACAATAAAGTAAAGAAGCATATATATAATACTTGTTATTGCACAGAGCATGGGAGAGACTACAAATATAGATGATGACAAAGGCCTTCCACTGGAGATTTTGACAGAGGCAACTTCATCACTTGTAGGTTTATTGTTGTCTCTTTGGTGCATATTACTAAAGAATAAAATATTTCAGTGCTCAATTCTTTGTCATTTTCTATAGGATTCTATCATTGAAGAACCAATGAGTGAACTGGTTTTAATGGACCGACAAGAAGGACTTGAACAAAATCAAGTTACCATTGAATTTCTTGGCAGAACTGATGTGATTCCAGAAGCTGCACATAATGCTATAGAACTCATTAATCGTAGTGTTTCTACAGTTTCAACATCAAAGGAACTGCAAGGCCTTGGTAGGTGTTCTCCCATTTCCCAACCTTTCTCCTCTATTGCTAATGTAGCAGGTACAATTTTTATCTCAACTTCTAGTAATATTATCTACAAATCTTGATAAAATAGTGACTAATTTTCTGCATTTACTTGAAATTTAAACTTACATGCTATAGCTGATAGTGTTAATAATCTTCATTGGAATTTAAATTAAGAATCCTCATTTCCTTATGCAATCATCCAAAATTTAAATTAAGATTCCAAAATCAAGGGTCTTATAGTTACATTCAAGTAGTGCTTGAAGATTTTTCCTCAAGCTCATGAGATGTCAGATATTAATGCAGGTTCCCTGGAGGTAAAACCAACTGAAGTAGTTCAATCAACACAAGATTGCCAAGAAAGTGACAGCAATGGCAGTAAATCCAATAGCGTCTTTCAAACACAAACGATGACAAGACATGGTGGGGAATTACAATCAAAGGAAGTCCATCAAGAACCGAAAAAGCAACATATTAGTCCAACAAACCTAGGAGAGGTATCTCATTTACTATATATTATCTTGCGAATGTTGTTAGCAAAATACAGTAGAGCTTAGACTGATGACTTTGCGATTATTTATGATTCTTTTATAGGAGATACCTAAAAAGGAGCCAAATAGTGAACTAGTTTTGACAGACCAACAACTTACCCTCGAGGGAAACAAAGGTACTAAGAATTTGCCTAACAGATCTATTATACATTCAGATGGAGTTTTAATGAATACTATACTAATATGGTCTTTACGAAATTTTAGCATCAAGCGAATTGCAGCCCCTTGCTACAAATTCTCACCTTTCACCAATTTCTGGTTATCCTCCGTCTAATTCTTATCAGTCTCTCAACTCTGTAGCTGAAACTTCAGGTAATGCTATCTAATTAATGGAGGATAACTTCACTTATAAATTCGCTGGTCATCTCTTCCTTTCTTTTTCATCAAGCAATAAAAAAATTTCAATATTCTTAACCAGCTATGTTATTATTTTTAGGGTTTTTAACATTGACTTCAATTAATGATACCGCGGCTATTTCAGGTCCTCCCTTAACATCCAATGCTGCTGTACCATCACCAATCGAGGACCTTCTGTCTCAGCTCCATCTTTTCTCATCATATGAGGAGATGTCTTATTTGCATGATGGCTTTTCTCGCTACCCTTGGGCTTTACATCTGCTGGAATCTTGGAGTGATGACCATTGGAAGTGGTCCTATTTCATTATTTTCGCTCACGTGCTATGTATTTTGCAAACGACAAGAGCAGCGGATCTTTCTGAGACACTAAATGCTGAGCTGAATTCTTCTTTGAACACTTTGGAGAGTGTTGGTTTTAATGCTAATTGGATTGCTGCAATCCGCGGTCGCATTCATCATTGCCAAGCTGGTTTAACCAACGTTAATGAGGCTAAGGCATTGAAGGCTAGTAAAGATGTCATTGCAAGTCGGCTCACAGAGTTTGAGTTGGCTATGGGGACTGAGCTGGCTAAATATGCTCAACGAGAGGAGTTGGCTCGCAATGTCATAGGACTTCCTTGATCTGGCGTATTGCTCTTTCTGCTTTTGTTTCCAAAATGCTCATACATCTTTGTGAATGTCATTGCCTGCTATTGTTTTATCTTTTAATTTGCAAAGACCTAACTTGGGATCACTAATAATTATTGGAAATTCTAATTCTATGGGTGTTTATAACTATAATAGTTGTTTGTGTGAGTAAAATTATAAAAAAAAAAAAAAGTGAAACATTTAGAAAAAGAGCTATAAAAACTGAATGTACAAAAATAAATGTATATGATAACACAATTCAATAACTATATCCTCCTTACACCTCAGTCCATGCGTCATAACTCCATTCGCCCTAACATGAATGCCACATCATCCCCTCTTGCTACTGTGGCTGCTGATGGTCTCTCCCCTAACATTCTCATAGGTTTAAGATAAATTTTAACTGATGTACATTCATTACAAAATTCTCAATCGTTGTATGTGAGAATCTTTGAAAATAGGTTGTTTATAGATTGCTCTAGTTATACTCTTCCACTCCCATGCCACTCTTTTACTGCCTCTGCTGAGTTTCAAAGTAAACACTAAACAATGTGTACTGCAATCTCTCTCATCAATGTGACACACCATGGTCCCGAAAGAATCACCAATGAAAAACTGCATCTACAAGCACATATACTCGAAAGACTTGATATATAATATGGTTAAAGAAACAAGAAAAATTTCCATTCTTTTTTTGTCCTATTATTAAGAATGTAGACATAAAAGAAAACCTTGACTTTGATTTATGAAAAGCATCAAATGAGGTGTATTAGTTTATGATATCAACAACTTCAATTTTTTTTTTTGGTGGTTGTTCATTAGAATTTGGCGGATATTTACACAGATATACCATAAAAAAAATTATGAACAATATATACCACTTTTAAAAATATATACTAATATATATTATTTTTTTAGATATCGTATTACAGTAATACGATATTAGTAATATCGTATTACCGTACTGCGATATTAATATCGCATTACTATACTGTGATATTAGTAATATCGCAAATCAAAGAAAAACGTGAATCAAATTATTTACTTTTATTTTTTTTTACAAATAAAACATAAAAAAGAATTTTTATAGAGTTTTTTACATCCTAAAAATTATCACTAATACATACTACTTCTATAAATATTTACTAATATATACTAATGAAATAGAAAGGATTAAAAATTAAAATTTAATCATGTATTTTTTTTAGTTGCAATGCTTTATTTACTAATTAAATTATATTATATTTTAATTATATATTTTCATTTAATTAATTACTCATTTAATTTGTTTTTAATAATTTAATTTATTAAAAATTTGAAGCATATATATAAATAAAATAAATTTGCAAAATATATAATAAAAATTTTTACAAAAATGAAGAAAAACTATAAAAAGAAAACAAAAATTAAATAATTTATTTTTAATTTTAATTTTTAATTTTTTATTAATAAAATTACATTAATATTTAATTCTACATTTTATTTTATTTTAATTAATTACTTATTTAATTAAATTACAAAGTATAATAAATTTAAATTAAATAAAGTCAATTTGTAAAAGAGTGATGTAATTTTATTAAAATAGTATATATTAATAAATAATTATATAAGTGGTATGTATTGGTGATTATTTTTGAGATGTTATATATGTGTCTAAAAAATTTATAAAAATTTCTTTTATGTTTTATTTTTAAAGAAAAAACAAAAATAAATAATTTAATTATTTTTTCTTTTATTCGTAAATATCATATTACCGTACTGCGATATTTGTGAATTGTTAATTTTTTGATTAAATATTGTATGAAGGTTATATAATATTATTCAAATATGACACTATTGTAATGTAATATTAAAAATATATATATATTAATATATATTTTTAAAAATAATATATATTGATGATAATATTTTTTTATAATATATATGCGTAAATGTCCCAAATTTAGGTGATGTGAATATAGATTGCAATCGGCAATACCATAATTGCTATTGTGTCAGTACGCAAGTCATTGAAAATTGTACGGTCAACTAACATCTTGCGCTTTGTCACTCAGTAATTGTAGTGTATGGCAGTCCAAATTCAGATGACGTAGCTGCTTGCCTTGGTCTTGGCAAATCCAAAATATCTAATTAATTAGGGAATATGTATATTGTTAATAAATGAATATGGACGGACTTCATAACATTGATTATGATCTAACGTTTCAGATTATCCTGAAAGATGAAGAAAGATTACTATCTTTAAGGTAAATTTCATAAATTAAGTACGTCTTTTGTGAAGAAGCATTAGATTCTCGGTTTTGTGTCTGCGAGAATCTTTGAAAAGACATTATTAATTTTTATTACTCTACTTATATTATATTCTACTAATCCATCATTGTCAACAAGATTAATCTCATGCCTCTTACTGAGTTTCAATTAATGTAAACACTAAATAGGTAAACTCATATCTATCTAAATCCATTGTTATCGTAATCCCTTGAATTCTATTGTATTAAATAATTTAATTTAACTTGAATAAGGGGCAGCTTGTAGAAGTAATGAATTTTTTATCATTATTTATTTTTTATTTTGGAGACATTAAAAACCATTGCTTCGACCTATGAACAATATGAAAAGTGGTATTTTCGTTATAATATATGAACAAGCATATTTATTATCAATGTAAAGAGAAAAGTTTCACATGTCAATTCAAGAAAGTTCTGTTTGAGTCATTCTCGTAAGATGTAAAATGTAAGATGTAAGATGAATTTCATTTAAAATATTTTTCTTATGAGAAGTCAATTTTCACGCAATAAAATGTACACTCATACAATTAATACAATGTAACATAAATTATTAGATAAATTAATTAATTTAAAACTCTAAATTATCTTTAAACAAGAATGGAACTTTTTATCACAAATATATATTTAAAGGAAGAAGATAGCACACAAGAAGATGCGGTAATTTTTTTATTTTTAATAGTTTCTTCTTATTTACTTATAGGAAGAAGCAGCACAAGACTTGATCATGCAAGCCGCAGCTTACAACTTTTAAGTGCAGAAGTGACACTATTGAACCGGACTACTTCCAGAGATATAATTGTTTGAGCATATATGTATACATATACACCCTTGTAAATTAAACTAGTTGTAAAATTGAAATATTAAAAAAAGTTATGTTTATAACAAACCAAAATTTTGATATCATTATTCATAACTTATTTATATATCTCAATTAAGATGTTTTATATTCCAATATTCATTTTTCGTACAAAATAATAAGAAGAGTAAAGGCCCTTTTACCCCCTGACACTTTCCAGAAAAACAAATATCCCCTGACACTTAATATTCCCAAATTAAACCCTTACAAATGAAACATTTCCCATATCGAACCCTCTATGCCCCTCCGTCATCGCCCCTTAACTATTTTCGCCTACATGGCACGTTAAGTGCCGACGTGGCCGTTAAGGGTTGATGTGGCGAAGAGGGAGCGGTTGATGTGGCAGCACAGCAAACGCAGCTTAGGATGTCGTTTTGGGCATTAAGGCAGGTTCCAAAACACAAGTTGAACGGCGTCGTTCTTGTGCTGGTGGCCTTTCTCCATTAATGTGTTCAATGGTTGTCTGAGATGCATCTTGTCTGAAAGCAGAAGCAAGGAGGAAAGGAGATTGTGACAAAATCTTGGTGAAGAGGGTGGGTTACTTACGGAACGGCAAGAAGGTGAAGGAGTTCGCATCTAGTTCGAACATGGGTAGTGGATTTCACGATGAACCATCACAATGGAGTAGTGGTCACCAGAGCTCGACCCAAAAGTGTAGGGCTGGAATGTCTTCGGCTCCAACCTGTGGTCACAAGAAGGATGCAAAACTTCTGACTTCTAGAAGTGAACGTAATCTTGGGAAAAAGTTCTGGAGATGTCCTCACTACCTAACTGATGACGATTGCAATTTCTTTCAATGGGCTGATGAACCTTCTTATGAGCGGTGCAAGAAATTAACAAGGGTGAACCTAGGTTTGTTGAAGTCATGAAGAAGGCTGTTATTTTGGGTGAAGGTTCTTTCTGTGCTTCTAATTGTAAGTTGGATTAGGGTTGGGTTTATTATCCTCTCTGTGGCCGAGTATTTTGAGTGGAGATGGGGAAATGTAATGAGTGGGTGTGTGTTGTTGTTGTGTCTTGTGATAGGTAAGTTAGACAAGCTTACCTAAGTAACAATGGAGATAGATTGTCTGTAATATTTGTTCAAATTTCACCATTGATGTAAACTGAAATGGATAATTGAAGATAAAGTTAACAGATTTGTATTAATGCACTTAAATTCATTTTGCAAGAATACATATGGTAATAATTTGCCGCAAGAACAAAACCCATAAACTGTGGTGTGAATTTTCTTAACTCAGAATGAGAAACATCATAAGGAAAATGACAAAAAATATATAATCACAATGCAACTTCAATTATTCACTTACAACAAAAGAAAAATAGCAAAAGGTATAAATTGTTGGACAAAATGGTTCTGTTATTGACAATAGAGGTATTTGCCCAAAATGTTAGAGCATATATTTGTACAAAAGACTATTGCACCATATGTCTATACAAAAGATTCTACTACATATGTTTGCACCATATTTGATTGGCCTTTGTAAGAGGCATATGCCCAAAAATTTTATACAAAGAAACAGTTAAACACAAGACTCAAAAATTCTCCAAAAGTTGCACGAATGGTGTTGATACAGACTATCTATGCCGACTAGATGGCCCAACACCACTCCCTAGACGTGTAGCACCAATAATGCTGCTCCTAGTGGATTCTTGAGAGGGTCCAACTACTATAGCATCAAGTTGTGACACACTTATTTCATTGGCAGTAGTTTTCTTCTTGCTATTTTTCCTTGTAGAGATTCCTTCACTCCTTGCACTCTAGAAGATACAAGTAAATACAAAATAAGCATTTAATCCATAAGAAAACCCATACAAAACATGTCCTAGGTAAATCAAACAAATTAAAATAAAACTGTTTGTCTACTTGAACACTTTGAACTGTCAACCTACAAAAATAGCAAGAAGACAATTAGCACTACAATGAGCATTAGAAACACAATTAAATTATATGGCAAGTCTTACATACCTTATTCTTTGATAGACCCTTACAGGTGTGGGTATTATGGCTCTCAGCACCACACTTTCTACACTTGCTTGCACTCATTCTCCTCTTCATTTTGTAGGGATTTTCCACTTCATTTTGCTCTGGTTTCCTTTTTCATTTTGGTCTTCCCACTGACCTTGTAAATATTGGAGGTAATGGGGGATCTTGTTCTGTCTTCTCCAAGAGATTGTCACCATTGATTGGGTGAATGAAGTCCTCATAAGTCCGAAGTTACACATCCCTACTATAAAAGGTGGACACATAATCTTCAAGTTTGGCATACATGTGAGTGAGTGCCGAAACTACATGCTCACACAGGATTCCACACAAATCCCACTCCCTACATGTGCATGTCCTTTCCTTGACGTTAACAACATATTTTTCAGGCTGCTTAGCTACTTGGTAAATAGCTTCATCTGCATCTCTAGCTCATTTTGCAATCCACCACCTTGAATGAGTCTTTACAAGTTCAAGCTTCCTTTGCGCACTTGGTGTAATTGGACCTTGATACTTGCTCATTTTCTGCCTGCATTCAATTCTCCTTTTGGTAATGTAGTTCTGATCTCCTCAAGCATAGTGATAATAGGCTTCCCCCTAAACGGAACCAAGACACTGTTAAACTGCTCGCACATGTTAGTGACATTCCAGTTCTTCGGGTAAGTTTGAAATGCAGCTCTAGTCTAGAATCTTGGAGGTATACCTGCCAAGAACTCCCATGCCTTTCTGTTGAACTGTTTCAGTGCCTCCATCTTATCATTGAACTCCCACATTGTTTTAGCCTTTGTAAGAGACCAAAATCTATCTTTGTACTCACGTCCTTTGTGACTTTTCGCTAGGTTAGCCCATATGTGCCGAGCACAGTACCTATGGTCCACTTGAGGATAATTATTATCAAATATATGTTGCAATCCCTACAGTCAATCCGAAAACACATCAGTTGCAGTCAAATTAGTAGTACAAACATACGTATATATTAACTACATATATGGTTATAAACTTCAAACAGCATGCCAAAATATATCCACTTCGTATATGAACTTTACATTCCAAACAACATTGCTATTTTTACTACATTCAACTTGCAGTATAATAGGCATAATAAGCATGCTAATGATAAAAAGAATTTTCACCAAATAGCACCACAAACAGTATCAACAATTCAAACAATATAAAAGTTAAAGAGATTATACCTTTTGTCTATCCGATATGAAAGTCTATGTGGATAGTGTGTCTGCTCCAAGATCCTCAATTAACCTTTCAAGGAACCATGCCCAAGTTTTGGTGACTTCTTTTCTTACAACTGCTATAGCAATAGGATACATACCGTGGTCACCATCTTGGCCTACAGCTGCCAGTAACTCACCCCCATAATATCCTTTCAAAAAACACTCATCCACTCCTATCACAGGTCTACACCCTTGTTGTCATCCCTTACGGCATGCATCAAAACAAATGTACACTCTGTCAAAGTGGGGCACCAACTCTGGGCCTACTCTTGTAACACTTATTTCAACGGTTGATCTAGCATTTTTATCCAGCAACTCATGGCAATACTCTCACATTTTTCCATATTGTTCCTTCTCACTACCCTCCACAATCTCCTTTGCAATGTCCCAAGCTCTATATGCCTTTTTAACATTGAGATGTAGCCTATATGTATTAACTATATGGTTCATCAAATCCTCCCTCTTGATGTTTGGATTAGTGCGGATGTAAGGAGCTATTTTGTTGCCAATCCATTTTGCAGATGCAACACCAATCTTCCCAGTACGACCACAGCTATGAGTGTTTTTAAATGTCTTTATTTGAAATGACTGAAGGTCCGTAGCCCAACTACATAAAATAAGCCAAGGACAAGGTGGCACACATGTAACCCTACACCTATTAGACTCATTTTTTTATGAAAATAACATCCTTGCCCTCATGTATAGCATAATCCCTAACAGCTTCCCTGAACTGGTCTAAATTGGCAAACTCCATGCCAAGTTCAAACCTCACATGCCCATAACCCACATTAGGGTTAAATTGTGGCCACCTTGTCTTTTCCTTGCCCTCATCCTCAAACCCTTTAAGAGTGTGCAACTCCTCAGATAAGTAAACATCATCTTCATATGGGTTTATATATATCCCATCATTACCTGTAGGGACCCTTGAGGAACCTTCTCCATGAACAGTATGACCAGTGGCTGTGTCATTTCTTTCATTTCCTTCACCTAACTCCTCCTCAATCCCTTCACTTTCATTTTCAGGGAGGCTTTCATCGATGCCTTTAACCATTGAAGGTCTTGTTGTTTTATTTTTGTCTTGTTGCCTCTTTGCAGCATCACAGTTTTCATCCTCTGAATCAGACTTTATCTCATGGGGATCAATTTTATAAGCCTCATCCTCTGCACTATCATGTTCCTCATAGGAACTATCAGTGAAATGGTCAACACCTCCACCCAGCACACTGTCATCATCATTGCTAGCCCTAAACACCTCTTCCTCACTATTATCACTTCCACTTCTAATATGGGTTTCATTCTCCAACACCTCAACTTCACTGTCAACGAATGTTGGTGTGTCAATAGGGTGCTCCACGTAAATATCTATCTCACGTTGCCCTTTATATTTGCTAACCATTTCCATTGCATCATCATCAGTTATCAACATAACCAGTCCATTATCCATGTTTTGTCCAAGTAACACATAACTACACGATTCCACCCCTGCATAGCCTATATCCTTCAGTAAACCAGCTATCACAGTCAAGTTGAACCTATCAGGATCAACATAGTCCACGTGGTCTACCCAACCCCCTTCATACTGACGTGGTGGACCAGGGATAAATCTACCTCCATGGTGTATGCATAATGTGAAATACTCATCCATTATCCCTAATACAGTGGAGGAAATAATTAGCACACTCAACAACTAAATTAACACAAACTAGACATGTATGGGACCACACCACTACAGTGTCTTCACTACAGACAATAACAGGACTACAACACTATATTTTCCTTTCCTTTACAAACACTAAAAAATTAGTCAATATACCATTTGGGCAGCAAAAACCATTTAAAGGCATTACATGGGACCACTTGACTTCGAACAATACCCTTTCACAACACATTCACCTACACAATCTCACAGTTACCGCACATTCACTTACACATGTTGCGCAACACACACACACCATTTCTAGCAAAACACGTTAGTCAAGGAAATAGGAAGAATCTTACCTATAAAAAGTTGCAAAAGGTTGCAGAGAATCTTCTCAGTTCTGCAAATATTCTGCTATAGCAGTGAATTGCTATTCGATGGAAGATTTGCACTGAATCTTCAAATTCTTCCCCTTTTTCTTTTCGAGCCTCCAGTTTTTACTTGAAACAATAATAAAAAACCCCAATGTTTCAACAAACTACTTTAAATTCGAACAAAAAAATAGTTATACGAAGGTTGAAGGTTCTTGGACACTCATCCTTATTTCCCTCTTCAATGTTCGCCCTACCCACCGAGAACGATGTCATTGTTCTGTTGAAATGAACCGCGCCTAACCCAAACGGCGTCGTTGTAGGTTTTCACAGTGAAGAGAGGTGCCCCGCAGCAACGACAACGTTTTAGTGTGTTACTCTCAACTGGGAGGAACGACGCCGTTTCTCCTTTTGCCCTATTGCCCAAAATGATATCTCAAGCTGTGTTTGGACCCGCACTGCCACATCAACTGCTCCCTCTTCACCACATCACCCCTTAACGGCCACGTCAGCACTTAACATGCCACGTAGGCAAAAACCATTAAAGGGCGATGACGGAGGAGCATGGAGGGTTCGATATGGGAAACATTTCATTTGTAAGGGTCTAATTTGGGAATATTAAAGTGTTAGGGGGTAAAAGGGCCTTAACTCTAATAAGAATACCGAATGAATGGTCATAATTAATTCCAAATATAATTTGATTAGTTTTCTTTTTGTTGTGTATGATAGAAAAATCGTGTAACACTTCCCAGGTTATCGCTGTACCATAAGATGATTTTTACGAAGCATTTATTAAACTAAAAATTATAAATCAAGCCAATTGTATAAATGGCAATTTATTAAATTTTTAGAATTTTTCAAGATTTAACTCAAATATATCTATCTAGACTGAACTCTTAAATAGTGATTATTGGGTAGTACTATCCTCCCAATGATACATCTTTTCTTTCTTGATTTTAGCAGATGGACATTCTTTAATAATAGCTTTGTGTAAGAGGTGTCGTAGCCTCACAAATTAATTCACTACTCTCTTAAAATTATATAATATAGTGTAGGGCAAGTAGGATCGATCCCACGAGGAAGCAAGTATTTAATCTAATAGGATTAAAAGAAAGTAAACTAGTAATTGAAATAACAGAAAATTAAACTATCAACTAACCTAATCTAAACACACAAAAAGGGGGGTTTTGATAGGTAATTGAATGATATTAAAATTCTAGGTAGAATGTAAAGAATGCAAGGAAAAGTGAATAAAGAGAAGTGAGTAAAAATAGATTAAGTAACAGAATTAATAAGGCATGCTTAGCATCGACAAATCCTTACCATGATTGACACAAATTCGATCATTAACACATAGGGAAATTAATTTCGAATAGCTAGACTGTAGAACTTTGTACGACAAAATTTCCTATTTTCCCTTACCGTTTGTTTTGTAACTAAAACGTCTGAGCTCAAAACCTACCAAGTCCAATAACCTCAATACACCAGCGCATGAGATTTAACCGAACTTGGAGCACTAAGATCTATGGAAAACATCATCTAACCTAAACCATAAAGGTCCACCAGTGGCTTTATGTAATTCAGATATGAAATTATTCTAATCAATCCAATTATAGGGTTAACTAGTTGTTACTTATGCCAATTAATTAAGGTTCCAGACTTACTTAATTGGCTAACAATATGAATCATTCAAATAGGTTGGTTAGCTACTCCAAACAAATCCAAATAGATTCAATAACAATGCTGTCAAATAATTTCAGAATACTCAAATCAATTTATCTAACATTAAAATCATAATCTTGTCTCACAAATTTGGTATCATGGCTTAGACATGTCTAGCTAAGCATAAAGGAAATTAAGCTACCATACTAACAGAACCAGTAAAATTCTGGACTGAAAGCATCATCGCTTGAACAAAAATAAACAAAGGAGAAAAATATAAGATGGAATCTCGACAGTAGGGACTACGGCTAAGTGTAGCTCTTGATGTGTGACGTCTTCAACAGTGATGTGTGTCTCTTGGATGCATGGATAATGTGGTGTTGGCGTGGTGTGGTGGGTGTTGGCATGGTGTTTATGCTCTCCAGCCCCTTTGGCTATTTATAATATATCCACTCCTAGTTAGACTCAAAATAGGACTCTTAATTAAATTATATCTCTAAGTACAAGTCAATCCTAATCATACTCTAACTAGAACACTAAGTGGATATATTTTTCTAAGACTTTAATTCCACTTTAATTATGACTTTAGAGAGTCTTCAAAGCTTAGGAGTCTCGATCCTTGTATGACAAGGCTTCTCGGTAATTGACTTGGCTTAAAACTCCTCAAAATTGCATCAATGCAGCCTTTGGGCATCACGGTGGTGAGGTAGGGGCGCCACGGCAGTGACTGGCAGATCTAGAAGCGATGGTCTCTGAAATGCAGCGTCACGGCGCCCATTGGCAGCATTGCCATTTTTCTGCTTTCCAGCTTGGCTTTTCAATGCTTGTTCTTGGCATAGAAATTAATCACTTGTGAAAATATAAATGTTAGTTAAAAACATGCAATTAAGCTCAATTTATATTATCATTCATATGAATTCAAGAATCTTAAAAGTGCTTTAAATCAATTGAAATAGTCTAAGAATGTGCCACTAAACCAAAAAAATATGGGGTTGAAATGTGACTAAAATGAGACTTAACACTTTACTGTTTGGTTAAGACAACTTAAAAATTTAAGATATCTTTGCCTTAGATTAAATTCATTCTCTGATATTATTTCCTCTTGTCTTGAAAAGTTGTCATACTTACAAAAATTGGAATTCTCTTCCAACCATTTGAATGGGACAATTCCACATAGTCTTTGGCATCTTGCAAATCTCCAATTCTTTCATGTTGGTTATAACCATTCGGATGGGGTCTTCCCTGATTTTCTTGCACAACTCGTGAATCCAATATTCCTAAATCTTTCAAATGATAGTTTCAATTGATCACTTCCAAAAAGTATTGGACAGCTAGCAAATCTATGAAAACTCTCGGTCGTATAATAAGTTTACCGGTGTGATTCCTACTAGTCTTGATCAACTTGTGAACCTAAGGTCCCTTTATTTTTCAAGTAGTTATTTTAATGGTGTCATTCCTCCAAGCTTTGGACAACTTGTAAATCTAAATTACCTTGATCCCTCAAATAACCATGTTGATGGTTTCATTCCTCAAATTCTTAGTAAGCTTGTAAATCTAGGGAATCTAAATCTTTCAAGAAATAACTTACATGGGAGCATTTCAAATAATTTTGGTCAACTTGTGAATTCAATTGAGCTGAATCTTTCTTCCAACTCCTTAAACGGGGGATTTTCAGAAATAGAAGGATGGTCTCAAATGAAATATCTTCATAGGTTGCATATTGCCGATAACCACATCAAAGGACAACTTCCTAAAAATATTGGCAATATAATGCCTAGTTTATCTTTGTTGTTTCTTGGAAATAACCATTTAAATGGATCAATGCTAAACTCTTGGCGTAAAATTGAGTATCTCACCAATCTTGACCTTTCAAACAATCAATTATCTGGTGAAATACCAGACTGCTGGAGGTACAATAACCAACTCCTTGAAGAGATAAACTTGTCATCCAACAAGTTTTCAGACATTTGGGAATCTGTCTTCACTGTCATGGCTGAATTTGAACAAAAACAATCTCCAAGGGAGACCCCTTCTCCATCAAGAATTCAAAGAAATTGGTCATTTTGGATCTTGGTGAAAATCAATTGTCTGGCATTATACCTATGTGGACTGACATGTTTCCTATACTGCAAATCCTTAGAATACAATTGAACATGTTTAATGGTAGCATACCTTCAGAACTATGCCAGCTCTCTGCATTAAAAATTTTGGACCTTGCAAACAACAATCTAATGGGTTCAATACCCCACTGCAATAAGCAATCTTAAAGGAATGAGTCTCAACAAATCATCAGCTGAAGCCGATAGAAAGTTTGACCCCAAGAATTTGGGGTACAGCCAGTATGTTGCAGAGCTTCCATGGATCGATAATGAAGATGCCAAACAAGTCATGAAGAAAAGAGAAATGGAATATACCAAAAACTTTTAAGTTTTTAGCAAACATGGATTTGTCAAACAACAATTTGGTGGGTTTAATTCCTGAAGAAATAATTTCACTCAATGGATTGCAAGACCTACATCTATTACACAATAATCTAAGGGGAGAGATCCCAAGAAACATAGGAAATATGAAATCACTTGAATCCTTTGTTGTTTACTTCAACAAGTTGTCAAGGAAAATTTCAAATATTACGTAGACTTTAACTTTTTTAAATCACTTAAACTTGTCATACAATAACTTTTTAGTATTAATTCTAATAGAAAATCAGTCTTATACTCTTGATGGCCTATATAATTATATTGAAAATCCACTTCTCCGTGGAGCTTCACTGCCAAAGAAGGAGTACAAATGATGGTTCTCATCAAATTCCAGGCAACAAAGGAAAGGAAGAGGATGACAAGCAAAATGACTCTGAAAAAGTGTGGTTTTCCTTTGTCATAGCAATTGGCTTGGCAATTGGGTTCAGGGGAGTCACTGGGGTTTTACTGATCAAGAAGAGATGGAGACATGCTTGCTTCAGGTGGGTGGATAATGCAGTCGATAATTTATATGTCGCAATTTTCATAAGGTAGCAAGGCGGAAAAGGAAGATGTTGGGGAACAATGTCCACGAGTGAGTCGGGGCATTTATTATGTGTATCTAAATTATGTTTTTATGTGTGCTATTGAACATCTCTGTAAGTGTAAGAACAATCGTTGTGGGGTAACTTTTTCCTTTTTATTTTGTTTTCTTGTTACCAATATGTTGTGATGTTCTGTATTTCTATTTATCCATAACATGACATGCATACAGTTCTGCCTTTTGTTTTAATATCTGTTGATCGAAATAAAATTCAAAATAGAGAGCCATAGATTACAAGTTTGAATATAACTAACTCTAACTATGCTATGGTTTTCTGTCTGCAGCAGCACCAGTAGCATCACTTTTATTGCACTATTCCCTCCTTGATTTCCAGACTACGTATTTTTATTTTAACCATCATATAAGTGTGATTGCATTATGTTTTATTATATCTTTTTTTACCGAGATATCTTTTATTAATGATGTTAAAAAAATAAATTTGAACTTTAAAAATACTATAGAGAATACTAGTGTTTATAATATCAAAAACTTAAATTCCTTAACAAACTTATAAAACAACCCATTGAACCATTCATATAGGAAACTCGATGTTACTCTGCTAATATAAATTGGACTGGCTCCATCTGGGTCTGCTAATGGATTTTGTTCTACTTTCTAATATTGTTAAACATATAATATTAAATGCTTTTTTTTGTACGCTAGCTTGATGTTCAATTACCAGAGTCAACACCTTGGCAACATCACACAACAACAGTTATATATCAAGTAAAGAAAATTTTCATAAAAAAAGTGTAAAAAGTTAAAGAGAATAAATATTAGAAAAATGTTTTAAAGAAAAGCTGGCGTTAATTATTAAATTAAAGTGGCTTTCTACAGAATGAATATAATAATTGCCTAGTGGGAAATTGGCGTGCAATGGGGCTCCTTGATAAGTTAGCATAACTTGTTTTTGTGCAAATTAAAGGCTAGAATAAGATGGGCTGATGTCTCAAAATAGGAGAACGGTTAAAGTTGCACAAATAAGTTGAAGTATCTCTCCTTACAGCAAATTTTTCATGGCTCTCTCTTCATTTCAAACTCATTGATTATTATGAAACATATTTTGTAATTGTCCAAATTCAGAGATTATTAGAAGGAATACTAACAAATTTACTTATATACCCTCATTAAAATTGTAAAACTACGTTTTAATTATTTCAAAATGTTAATTTATAAAACACCAAAAATACCCTCATTTCAATTTTTTTTTTTAAAAAAAAGTCAATTATACTTGTGAAACACTCATTTTGTGATTTTATAGAGTTTGTATTAATTAGTAAAATATCAAAAACACCCCCATTTAAGGAAGGTATATAAAATGGCTGTATAATTTTTTAATAAGGAGAGCATAAATCTTCCGTTCTCCTTCTCTTTCTTTTCATTTGCTTTCCATTTATTTCTCTCCTTCTCTTTCCATTTAAGAATTTGTGTGAAGCGTGGGATTGGGAAGTCTGGGAGCTATGGTTGTAATTGATGCCGTTTGAAGCCACGTGATCATTCACTTCATAGGCATGGAGAGAAATTTCATTCAAACATCAAGGTTAAAAATGGAAGAAAAATAATAAATTATACACTTTAAACTCGTATGTTAAAAAAATATAAATGAATTAGTCCACCAATTTGAAAATAAGAATATTAAAATAGACAACTTGTTCATAATTGTTGAAAAATAATTTGGAGTTAAGTAACATAATTAATGTTATTGAGAATGATTTGAGATAAAATTTAAAATTCAAGTCCGAATAGTTATATGACTGTAGCCATATATAGATCTTATTGTCAAGTCCGAATCCAAATTCAAGCCTTCTCACTTCCTATAATTTTTCTTAATTGTTGTGATATATGTTAGTCTAAATGACTGTATACAACAGCAAAACCATTAAATTGCTATTGACAATAATCTGGGAAAAAGTTGCTGTCTAGTTGGTCGGAAGAAATCTCTTGATCTCCAAGATCAAATTTTACTTCCAATAATTTTTTTTATCAAATTTCCCTCTAGTTTGCTGCTATTCGATCAAATTTCCCTAACCTAGCTTTAATAGTTTAGGTTTTACTTATTGTTGTGGCTTACCATTTAATACTGATGTCTATTAAGTTCTTATTAAAATCACCTTGCCATCAACATTAGGTTCTTATTAAACTCATGGCAACAACATTAAAACTTAAAAGAAGAAATTTGTTGTTTTTATAATTATATTCAACTAAAATTTAAATTAATCAAGTATAATTAATAATGCTATATATCATATGGATTTTATCTTTAAGGATAAAAGAAAAAAAGGTATAACTTTATTATGGTTCATATAATCCATCTTGAATCCATCTATTTTCAAGTTTGAACTAGCTTCTAACATGTGGCCAAGTGAATTGAATGGACATGCAGAGGACTGTTCCACGTGAAAGTGAAAAATCATCAAATGCAAAGGACAGATACTCGATGGCGTTTATTTAATTTGTGCTGTTGAAACAGCTGTAGCACACTCTTAATTTCTTTATTGACTTCTATTGACTTAATTGTGCAATTTATGAAGTCCGTGTATTATTCATACTATATTTATACTTATTTCTGTACAATATATTTATTTTTTATTTATAATTTTACTTTTAAAACATAATTAAAAAATAGAGTTTACATTAATAAGTGTATATAGGTTTTCCCCTTCTCAGTATTCCTTCCTTAAAAGATCTTTCAGCACAATGAACATATATTGTCCTCTATCTTGCAAGTTGTACCTCAACTTGATCCATGCAAACAAGTTAAGCTAGAATTCATAGACAATAATAAGCTGCAATTCAAGAAACTTAGTTGTAATATTAGTTTGGAGAATTGTTCTTAGTCCCTTTTAAGAGATCTTTAAAAATTAATTAATTATGAGAAGGAATTAGATTCAAATAAAATTGTATCTATTCAATAATAATATCGAAAAAATAATTCTCCATCATTTCCTATCAAAGCTTATTTTCAAGCATGTAGAATAATAACTTCAAACCATAACAATCAGGAATACGTATTGCAAAGTTTAACTTGGCATCAATTTGCAGTCTAACAATGGGTTTAGCAAAGTAGTGGTAGACGATGGATTAGCAAAGGAGCATAAAGTAACAATGAGTTAAAACTAAAACCTTAGTCTCAGTGGTTGTAATTCTTTAGTTTTAATTTTCAGACACAAACCTCAAAACACAAAAATTGTTGTCGGTTTTGGTTTTTAACTAGTGTTTAAACTATTTTAGCTCAATTTTTTTAAAAAAAATTAATTTTGGTTTCTAGTTATAAAAACTTGAAAGTATTAATTTTCACCCTTTATTATTCATAAAATGGGTTCTCCAAATCCAGACTTTGTCTTAAATTATAAACTATGAAATTAAGATCTCAAAAAAAAACTTATTTTAAGTTTTTATAAGTTTAATTTTCAAAACTTAAAAACTTAAAACCTAACAAAATAACATTTAAGTTTTTTTTTTTTAATTGGTAAGTTAATGAAGTTTTAATGTCATATCAAAATTAATTTAATTTAAAAAATTTAATTATTAAAAAAAGAATTCATTATAATTTTATTTTATATTTGATAATTATAATAGTCACTCTAATGATACAGAATATTCCTGTTGTGGGTGTGATGAATCAACCCGCAAATTTCGGTTGAAATAAAAAGCTAATACAGAATAGGATAACGCAAGGCAAACTTTGATGTTTGATCAGACAGTGTTCATGCGTAGAGTACAAATATTGACCAAACTTTTGCAAAAATAAAATTATAAATAAAAAATATTAAAAAAAATATACTGTATTATAAATATTTATATAGTATATCTCATCTTTTATTGGCCCTATCATAGAAGTTGGCATGTAGTGACTTTTCCACGTGAAAGTTGAAATTATGAGCTTATTGAAGTGACGTATTTCAGCAAGGCAATGTTTGATTTAAAGAAGGGAAGAGAAGAGGAAGAGAGAGATTTTAACGGAGGGAAGCATCTCTTTTTATTTGAATTATAAATAAAGAAGAAAGAAAAGAGAAAATATATAAATTTATTGTTATAATTTTATAAGTTTAAAAAAATAAAATATAAGGATATTTATGTTTAAAAGATATAATTATTTTTTTCTTTCAAAATTTTCTAATTTTAAACGAAAAGGGAAAAAAAAAAGTGGTTAAAATTCTTTATCCTTTTATATTTGAAACAAATAATGTAAAATATTAAGAATCATTCTCCTCCTCTCTCCTCCCGTCCAACCAAACATTGTGTTAGAAACAGAGCGAGCTTTCATCAATTAATTGAAGATAGGAGATTAATATCCTACATAACCTTTTTTTTTTTTTTGTCCTTTTAATATTGCATTGTAATTTGTATAATATTTTCATTTTTAAAATGTTTCAAGAGAACAAAATTAATATATCTTTATGTTTAATGAAAGAATATTTTTATATCATGTTATTGTATTATTAAAAAATCTAAAATATATATATTAGTATATTAGAAAAGGTAAGTAGTAATGTATAACATAGCTATTAAGTTAGGTAAGTGAGATAAAGAGACGGAAATCTGTGGCCACCAGTTGATTTTCGACTGTTTGATGAAGGTCTGGGATTTCAAGAATAGGGTTTGTTTAAATATAATGGATACAAGAAGGAAATAATTATGTTTGAATAGTGTCTCATATTTATGTATCACAACTGACTACATATTTTAGCCAAGAGAACAGTTGCACTCCACAGCAAATTCCATATCCTAATCTTCTCAATATAAGCTCCCTTGTAATATTGAAATCCACCAATTTACAATATCAACAATCATTTGGGCTTTAATATTCAGATAAATTCTACCTTCAAAAATCAGAAATCATGCTTTCAAAAGCTTCCACTTATGTGGAAGTGCAATTTTCATACCAATAATTAATTAGAAATTACCATCTTGAAGAGATAAGTCTATTATATTCGAACAAAAATGAACTGCATAGAATAGCAGTACTTTGAACGCTTAGTAACTCTTGAAAAGGTTTAAAGGTTTCTTTGACCTAACTGATATGAAAATTTGGTGGGTTAGCTCCAAAAGTGTACAACTTGGTAATTTTCTTATATAAATCAATTATTAGTAATTAATGAATTGGTATGTTGATACTTTCTTTTACCCTTATTTTTTAGGATAATCTCTTATCTTACAATGAAAGGGAGAAGTTTTTAAATTTATGGTGCTATGAGAAGATTTTACTACGGTATAATTGCGAAGATATTGTTATAAATGTATGACAAATTTTATTTAAAATACATTTCCGATAGAAAAAAAAATTAAATTCTTGGTTTTATGTTTGCGAGATTCTCTATAAATTTATTGTTTGGATTCAAATCCGTATCATCTAATCCACCATCGTCAAAGATTAATCACATGCCATGTATCTTTCTTACCTATTGATTTAATCCCTAGCCATCCATGTTAGATTCAATTCGAACGGGAAAATGATAGTTTCGTCTCTCCGTGCACGCTCTTCATATACTTTTTGAGTTTTAGTTTATTCATATAAGTAAAATTATAAATAAAAAATAAAAAAATACAAAAGAAAAATAAAAAAGTAAGTGTGAACAGCTTGACTTATTTTGTGTTCTTGTCCATTGATAGAATTTGGATGTTGTAGCAAGTTGGTGCTATGTGGGCAGCTCCAGAATATTAAATTAAAAAAGAAAGATGCGTTTAGATAAATTTGTCACGTCTGTAATTAAAATATAGAAAGTACAAGGACCTCATAAAGTTTACTTTGATATGGGCGATTGATTTCATAAAACTTCTTCCTTTATCTGTACATTAATTATAGTAAAAGATGAAGGCAGATTGGTTTCATACAATTTTTTCATAAAGATGCATGAATTACACCTCAATTATTGATAATCATCCCTATATTCTTCTGTCTTTTGTAAAAGCCCACTCAGATTTTTCTAAAATATATACATGGCCCACAACAAACACGTATCCGCTTCTACCTACTAAAAATATGACACATATTTATATATTGTGCACCTTTTGCTTTTTTAAAAGTTGATTGAAATATTGTTGTTCCAAAATACATATTTAGGCATACAACCTAAATCATTAACATATATCCACTTTTACCTACTTAAAAAATGTCACGCACGTTTATGTTAGTCTATACCTTTTTTTTTTTCCCAAATTTGATTGAAATTTTATTTTTGACATATTCCCTCAAACCATGTCAAATTTTTTTCATAAGACAATTTCTGTTTTTCAAGTCATATTTCACTTTTATTAAAATATTTTTTTAATTCGAATTATTAAAAAAAATTAATAACATTATGAGTTCTCACATTATATTTTAAGGTCAGTCTCATTTTTATTAAAATAATATATTAATTATTTTGTATATTTTATTTTTTTAAATTTCTTGTCTTAACGTATTTATATAACATTCACAATAAAATTTTATGTGTTTTGTTTTTATTTCAAAAATTAAAAGGGATACAATTTTATGTTTTAATTTCCTTTCAAATTTTAAATTATCTCATCTTAAAATTATCCCAAACCCATCCCCATCTCTAATTTTTACATTTTCTCACTTTGTTAGTTATGGTTCAAAATGCTTAGACAGTACCTATTTTGTTTAAAAAATGTTTTTATTTCTTATTTTTTGAAGTGTAACTTTTAGGGATAATAATTTGATTTGGCTTACTGAGTGAATCTCTATTGTTTTTACCTCATCGGTATGGGGATGGGTTAAAAATTTTAGTAAATAATTTCTAAGGCTAGGAATGAGTAGTGTATAATGTATCTCGAGTATCCACCTTGCATAATATATGCATTTATTTAAATATACATTAATATATATACACTTAAAAAAAATTGAAAAGATAAGTTATGTCTCTCATCAAGATCCTAATATGTATTGTTAACTAATTAAAAGGTATAAATTAAAGCAAGTTACCCAATACACAATATGTTATATTTTGTATATTGTATGCACAATTGGGAGTAGACAAAGTGTATTTTAGGGAGTAGAGATATGGATCTTAGACTTCCTTAGAAGAGGCTAGGGAGTAGGAACCAAGCCACATACCCATTTCCATATCCATTTAATACTTAATTGTCATCTTAAAAGAATTTTCAGATAAAAAAAAATTGATGAATTATTAGCATTTTTATTGAAAAGAAATCAAAGAAAAAGTTCATAAAATTATAAAACTGCAATTGCCTATGTATCAGGAAATGTTTTTGACGGTAATAGTTTTGAAAAAAAAAAAGTTTGAAACATCAATGATTTGAAATGGAGCAACTTTTAAGTGAATTATCACATTAACCTTTTATTTTCATTTTTCTTTACCTAAAAATAAAATTTCCAACCCTAACCCTTCAATATTAAAATATGTGAATTGATAAAATAAATTAATGTATATTAACGTCTTTAGCTAAGGAATGAAAAAGACAACTCACATGAATTCTGAAAACTTAACGAAAATTAAATCGATAGAGAGTATAATTCACGTTCAGTAAGGATTAAATCGTAATCGAATTAGTATTTTTAATATATGAATATTTTATTAAAAATGCTAAAATTATCAAATAATATATATATATATATATATATATATATATATATATATATATATATATATATATATAAAATAAATTTTATTAATAGAAAAGAGTAAAAATCCAAAATAAAATTTAATTTTTTTAAAAATTGTTAGAATTTTCAATTTTAAGATTCTAAAACAAAAAATCTTATTTAAGTTTTTATAAGTTTAATTTTTAAAACTTAAAAACTAATAAAATAAGATTTAAATTTTTTTAATTGATAAGTTAACGAACTTTTAATATTATATTAAACTAATTTAATTAAAAGATTTAATTATTAGAAAAAGAACTCACGTATAATTTTATTTTATATTTGATAATTATAATAGTCACTTTGACGAAACAGACTATTCCTGTTGTGGGTGTGACAAACTAAACCGAAGATTTCGGTTGAAATGAGAAGCGAATACACAGTAAGATAACGCAAGACAAACTTTGATGTTTGATTAGACAGTGTTGACGTGTAGAGTACAATGATGGACTAAACTTTTATAAAAATAAAATTATAAATATATATATATATATATATATATATATATATATATATATATATATATATATATTTCAATTCAATAATTGTGTATAAGTATTTTTTTGATATTAATATTTATGTAAGAGATCAAATACTTATTATTATTTCGAAAAAAAATATAATATATAAATTTTATTTTATATGCGATTAAATTCTGTACGAATAATATAAATTTAAAAATTAATTTTTTTATTTTTACAAATCACAAAAACTTAAAAGATAATGAGAAGAAATTATTAAGTTTCCTTTCAGTCCTATAGCCATGCGCAGAGATGGGAGAAGGATACGAGGAAAATTCTTTTAGCCCACAAAAATATTATGGTTATTTTACACATTGAGAGCTGATATATGGTAAAGTGAGAAACTGTAGCAGGTAATACCTACGACTCTTCACATTTATCATTTCCCTCTCTTTATTTTATTTTATTTTATTTTTTACCCCTCTCATTTTTTCACTTAACTCGCCGAAGGCCCTGGCCGCGCTCCGTTCCTTGCATTTTCTCTTCTTTCGTTTACTTCACCCCAAAGCTGCCACTCAATCTTTACCTTTATTAAATTTTCAGCATAAGCCTCAATCTAAGTTTATTTTTTAATTTATACTCTTAAAAACTTTAAGTTTGATCATCCAAGAAAAAAATTGAGTGTGGAATACGATAGAACGAGAAACAACCTTTTTTCATAATTTTAGAGTAAAAAACAAACATAAAGAGTTATTTGGAGTGTCAAATGGTTCTTTTAAATTATTTTGCATTCAAAATAATTTTACAGAGCTATTTGGTACTTTAAATAACTTTACAAATACCATTGAAAATATTTTAAATTGATATATAAAAAACTATAAGAACATAAAATGCTATATCTATAAATAATAATATTTAAAAATATTTTTCTTATTATTTTGTCTTTATTTTTAATAAATCTGACAAAATTACACGCTTATGCTTTTATTTATTAAAAATTATAAAATTCTTGTGACATAATTTTTATTTTATCTGAATGAATGATTTCATGAATAATTTAATCATTCTATTCATCTTTTGTAATTCAAACTTTTTCATAATATTATTCAAATTTTTTGGGTCAATTAAACTAACCCATCTCAAGTTACAATTAAGGAGAACAGAAAAAAATAAAAAATAAAAAACTAAGCTAGCGGAAAGTAATAGAATGATATAGAAAGTGAACGGAGGGTGCGAAACGAAGAGCGAGCGATGGAGACAAAACAATTGCATAAACACGGCTCTACACCATTATTTTAAATAAAAATAAGTTTTATAAAGTTGTTAATTTCAACACGGCTTTAAAAAGCGATTTACTAAAAAAAAAGCGTTTTACATAGTTATTTTTGAGTTTTAATAATTTTATAGAATCGTTTTTTCTCTAGATTATTCTCTACCGCCATTTTTCATATTAGATTATAAATAAATATTTTTTATAAAATATTAATTACACACTTAATTTTTACTATGAATAAATTTTAAATAAAAAATAAACATTAAAATCTCTTAGATTAATTAACCTTTTCAAACAATAAATGACTTAAATATAAAAGGTGATGAATTAAGCTTTAATAGTCAAAAGAGAAGAGGGAGATGGTGCTCGGCACCGAGAGGGCGACAGGGGTGGGATGTTATCTTGAAACAAGGATATTTTGGTCATCCTCTGTGCATAGGAATGATTTGTGTAAAGGTGGGATGACCTTGATTAATTCTTACAGTATAATTATGAACTAAACTTTCATAAAGATAAAATTATAAAATATATATGTATATATAAATATTTATATAGCATATCTCATCTATCATAAAAATTGGCATTTAGGTGGCTTTTAACACATGATTAAATGAATTGACATGGAGTGACTTTTCCCCTGAAAGTTGATATTATGAATTCATTGAAGTGACATATTTCAGTAAGGCAATGTTTGATTAAAAGGAGGGGAGGAAAGAGGAGAGAGAAGAGGAATTTTAACAAAAAAAGTGTTTTTTAATTATAAATAAAAAAGAAAGAAGAGGGGAAAAATATTAATTTATTGTCATAATTTTATAAATAAGAAAAAATATAAAATATAAGGATATTTATGTTTAAAAGATGTAATTGTTTTTCTCTTCCAAAATCTTTTAATTTTAAGGTAAAGAGAAAACGAAAAGGGGGAGAAAAATAAATGGTTAAAATTTTTCTTCTTTTTATATTTAAAACAAATAATGTAAAATATTAAGAATCATTCTCCTCCTCTCTCCTTCGGTCCTACCAAACATTGTGTTGTTAGAAACAGAGCAAACTTTCATCAATTAATTGAAGATAGGAGATTAATATCCCACATAACCTTTTTTTTTTTTTTTCCTTTTAATATTGTATTGTAATTTGTATAATATTTTCATTTTTAAAATGCTTCAAGAGAACAAAATGAATATATCATTATGTTTAATCAAAAAATATTTTTATATCATGTTATCATGTTTCTGCACTAATAGCGTCAAAAAGCCACATCAAATCGTGCTCCCCTTGCGAATCACTCGTGTTTTGATTTTCAGTTGAGGAGAGATTAAATCGCATTAAAATTCTTCTAATATTGATTTCAATTACTATAAACACTGCACTGCTAAAATAAAAGCATTTTTTTAAATAATCCATGAGAAGTTTTAAGTTGCAGATACTAATGCTTTATTTTTTAAAAAAATTTATGTAGTCCACAAGAACTTGATAATTTGATAAAGAAGCATGAATTACACCTCAATTATTGATAATCATTCCTGTATTCTTCTTTGTCTTTTGCGAAAGCCCACTTTTACCTACTAAAAATATGACACATATTTATGCTATTGTGCCCCATTTGATTTTTCAAAAGTTGACTGAAATATTGTTTTTGACGTATTGTCTCAAATCATGCCTATACCTTTTGTAAAAGCCCACTCAATTTTTTCCAAAATACATACTTAGGTACACAACCTAAAACATTAACACATTCATTTTTACCTTCGTAAAAAATATCACACACGTTTATGTTAATTGTGTACCTTTTTCTTCCAAATTTGATTGAAATTTTATTTTTGAAGTATTATCTCAAACCATGTCAAATTTTTTCATAAGACAATTTCTATTTTTTAAGTCATACCCCGCTTTTATTAAAATATTTTATTTTAATGTAATATGTTCAAGAAGATAACAAGTCATTTAAGATAGTTTAAATAAAATATTTCTTTTATAAAACCATTTCAAGTTTGAACTGGCTTCGAACGGATGGCCCAGTGAATTGACCTGACATGCAGGGGCTGTTCCCCATGAAGGTGAAAAATCATAAAAAAAGAAAAGGACAGATACTCGATGAAACAGCTGGAACACACTCTTAATATGTTTATTGGCTTCTATTGACTTAACCTGCATCATTTCATTTCCACTCTCGGTTCTCCTTTGTCCTTCAATTTCATCTCTCTGGCTTTGTTTTGCTATCTACCGGAAGAAGCAACAAACAAAGCATTCATTTCAAAGCCTTCATTCTCGTTCGTTTATCGAAATCAAAAATCTTCTTCTTTAATTCCCTTGTTTCCCTTCCTTTCATCTCTACAATTCTCTTTACTTTCCTTTTCACTGTATTTATTTTTTCAACAAACTCTTGAAAAATCCTTAAAAAAGTAAAAAAAAGAAAAATGTTTATCTTCTAAAGTTCTTGTTCGGGTTCGTGGTGCTTTATATCGGAGTAGAGTAGAGATCGATGACTTGCTCTGTTGGACTCATCTCTTCAGGTAAATTGTTTAATTTCATTATATTAGTTCATATATGCTTGTGTTAGTACGTATAAATGTAAAATAACATTGTTTTTTATCTCATAAATCTTTTCTGTTCCATTTTTTATGCAGTAAATTAACAAGTAAACTATTTTATGTCGTAAGGAGTGCAGAGTTTTTTTCCCAAAAAAGATGTAATTTTGGTATTAAGTTGCAATAAAAAATTAAAACTAAAATTATAAAAACTTAAATCTAATTATAATTAAAAATTTAAAAACTTAAAACATAAATTCTTGCCCAACAAAGCCTAAATGTTTATTTCTTGATATGATAGTTGTTAAATATTTAAATCTAGGTATCTGTGTTAATTTTAGATTTCAAAGCAATGATAAATTCATTAAATTATTAAAATTTTATGGGATTTTAAACGGAGCAATGCAAATTGAATAAAAACAAGTCAGTGCCCTTTAGTTATTTATTTATTTATTTTTTAAGATATTGTCCTCTTTAATATTAAAAAGAATTTTTATTTTTGATCTTGTTGGAGAGGACCTTCTCCGTTGAATATGTTCAGTAGCTCACTAGCTGTTCACTGTCGTTGTTTGGCTTTACTCTGTTTAATTTGTCTTAAGTAACAACCCAGCCAACTTTAGAAGTGAGTTTGATACAATAATATAATTTTTAAAGTTAAGTTCTTATATTTTTATATTTTAAATTTAAATATATTTTTTTATACACTTAGAGTCAATATTTAAAGAGCTTAACATCTCTCCATTCTTCAATAAAACTTCTATACATATTATTAGGAGGAATTTTAAGTAGCTTCGGGCATTGCCTTCCCCTGCCTTAATGATAATGTCTTCATTTCTTATTTGATTAATCTCTGTTGCTCTATTTCAATGCACTTCTACAGAGTCAAATAGCTTACCAAGATCTGCGTGTGAAAGCGTTTGGGAGGAAATGAAGTGCTTCGTCTCATATTAATGATCAATATATAGCTTTGCCAGTTGGAGTCTTTTCTTAAGGTAAGTTGTATAATTTCAATACATATCAGTTCATCAAGAAACTTATCTTTATTTATTCTTTTAATTTGGGCTATCTGAGCAAAGGCTAATATTTATTAATATATACTAAATTTAAAAATATTCATTAATATATATTATTTTTTTTCAAAAATCATATCATGATAAAATGACTTTGTTTTTTAACTCTATTTTATATTTTTAGTCTTTATATTTTCAAAATTTATAAAATAATTTTTATAATTTTAAAAATTTAAATTTTCATCCTTATTCTCAAAATCAAATTTTAAAATTTTTTAAAATTATAGAAGTTATTTTATAGCTTTTAGAAATAGAAAAATTAAAACTTTAACTCTTAAAAATTTATAAGAAAGAAAACAATAATTTAACTAATATTTACGTTTTATGTACCTGTACAGAGTTAAATAGTTAGCAAGAGTTACATGTGAAAAGCGTTCACAAGCAAGGATGGAAGTTGTTTCCACAATTGTGGACAAATTATTGGAATACACCCTGATTCCAGTTACACGACAAGTGGGCTATGTGATTTCCTACAAAGATAATGTATCCGAGCTTAAGAAACAAGCTAAACGACTCCTAAATGAGAGAGAATCTTTACAACACCGAGTTGATGGTGCCCAAAGAAATGGAGAAGAAATCGAAGCTATGGTTAATGATTGGCTATGTGAGGTCAAAGAGAATGCTTCCATGGCAAAGATCTTACTTGATGAAGCCGATAAACGCTATAAAAGAAATGCAGAAGAAATCGAAGTTCACGATCCGAAGTGGCCAAGTGATATTGCTTCCAAGGCAGAGGAGCTGCTTGATGAAGATGATAAACGCAGCAAAACTGCATGGTGTTCAAGCAAATCATTCTCAAGCATGTGCTGGAGGCATCAAATTAGTAGAAAGGCAAAAAAGTTGGCACAGGAAATTGCCAAAATTAAAGGAGAGAAAGAATTTACTCAGGTTTCTTACCGTGGAGAACTGAACATCACAGAGACATGGTCTTCATCAGCCAACAACGATGAGGCCTTTGAATCCCGAGTGGCAGCTTTGAACCAGATTATGGAGGCACTAGCAGATCCTAATCTTAGATTGATTGGAGTGCATGGGTTAGGTGGTGTGGGCAAGACCACTCTAGTCCGTGAGGTTGCAATAAAAGTTAAAGAAAAGTCACCTGACACAAACGTTGTTTTTGTGGATGTGAAACAGAACCCGAAGATAGAAAAAATTCAACAAGATATTGCTGACATGTTAGGACTCGAACTGAAACAGCAGGCTCTTGTTGTGAGAGCAACTTTGTTACGCCAAAGGTTAGAAAAAGACAAAGAAAAAAAAATTCTTGTGGTCTTAGATGATCTCTGGGAAAAGCTTGATTTGAATGAAATAGTCATCACTTTTGAGAAAGAGAACAAGAATTATAAAATATTAATGACCTCTAGAATCAAAGATGTGTTGTCTAAAATGGATACTCAAAAGAACTTTTGGCTTAAAGAATTGACAGAAGAAGAAAGTTGGGAGTTATTTAAGGTGAAAGTTGCCTTGAATGAAACTTCAAAAAGTGAAGAATTGCTCACTATAGCAAGAAAGGTTGTTGCAAAGTGTGGTGGGTTGCCTGTTGCGATTGTGACAATTGCAGCTGCTCTAAAAGGAAAGGAGGAGATAGCAAAGTGGAGGGATGTGTTTCAACGATTGAAGAATCTGGATTATGAAGAGATAGAGAGACCAATTGTAGTGAGTTATAAAAATTTAAAAGATGATCGCCTTCGATCAATATTTGTGTTTGCTGGGGTGATTAATTCTTCTGCTACCATTGATTTATTTAAGTACTGTCGTGACCTAAGCTTATTCTGTGACATAGATAATCTTGATGTTCGCATTAGTGAACTAAAAGATTCATGCCTCTTACAAGATAATGATGTTTCCAAGAGCTATTTTTCATGCAGAAGATCTGCACGTGAGAAGTTTGGCAGGTTTGAAGAATGTTGTTCCAGATATGAACGAAAATGGTTTGATAGAATTAAAGCATCTTGTAGTCTTTGAAAATCGGGAACTTCAATTCATAGCTGATTTAGCGGAGCATAAGGATATGATCTTTCCAAAGTTAGAGTCATTGCATGTCCATGACTCTGCAAATTTAGTAAAGATATGCAACAGATCTATCACAGAGAGATCTTTTTCCAAATTGAAGGTTGTTAAAGTGTCTTTTTGTGATAAAATGAACAGTCTTTTTTCATTATCCCTTCCAATATGTCTTCCCCATCTTAATGAAATTGAAGTTTACAAGTGCAAAGTTTTTGGAGGAGATAATTTCTGATGATGGAAAGATTGCTGGTCCGCTTCAGTTTGCAGAATTACGCACCTTGTCATTACATTATCTGCCTTCACTGATTGGCTTTTATTATGAAGACGAAACATCTTCTAAAGTTCATCAGAAGAAGTCCCAAGTTGGAGATGATAATATTCTTGATCCTTCGGTTGTACTGTTCTCTCACAAGGTATGTTATTATTATGCATTTATATAAATACATTTTTATATATACAATAAATGGTAAATTATTGGGAGTATATACATATATAATTACATTTATATATATAGATTAAATGGTAAATTACTTCTGGTTAGAGTGATAAAGTCTATTCAGATTTTTCAAAAAAAAAAAAAAACAAAGATTATTCTGATATTGATGTTTCTTATTAAGACATAAGACCTATTTTTGTCAACAAAAGAAGAGAAATAAAAAAGAAGAAATTGGCAGTATATGCTTTGCATTGTTAAGTACATACTCTGTACACGCACATGTGCACATTGGATTCCATCTATTGATGCTCGTGGTATTGCCTTCTATAACTAAATATAATTTGTTAGTTAAATCTAAAAGTATCTCTCTAATTATATTCTCGTGATTAGTTACGAGAGTTTGTAACTGAGCTTCCTATATCATAAGCTTTGTAGTACTGCTTTGGTAATCATTTTCTGCCTGTTAGTTCACATGCATCTATATCATTACCTCATTAAAGCAAATTATATATTAGAAATGATAAATTAATTCTAATCAATAGCTGACAGAGCAAAAGAGTTATAAATTAATTTCAAATTGTTTGAATTATAAATTTAATTCAAACCAAACACCATATCCAACACCTAAATATACCTGCCATTCATACTTCTAATTAGATTTTAGATCATTGCATGTCTAGTAAAAAAAAAGATTAAAAATGATGTTATTGTTATTTCCAAATTGAAAATATAAAATAAATAATACATGTAAGTATGTGCAATAAATTCATTGTTATAGCTATAATATATAAGGTGTATAATATGAGTGTACACAAATAAGGGTATATAAAACTTTTTTTTTTTTAAATTAAAAGGAAGAATTCAAAAAAAAATTTGTCATTGCTGGCAAAAGATGAACCCTTTATTTGAATTTAACACATATTTAAATGCTGTAGATGCATTTTTTCTTTCTCACAAGAATAAATTTTTTGCTTTATATATAATTCTTGTGTTGTTTTTTTTTTTTTAGGTTTCTATCCCCAACCTGGAGACGTTGAATATTCGCCGTGTAGATAAATTGAATAAATTATGGGGTCAACAATTTGACGGATTATCATTTCGTAATTTGAAAACTCTAAATATAACTGGCTGTGATGGGATCTCAAAGCTGCTTCCATTTAATGTATTGGAAAACTTGGAAGAGTTGGAAGTGAGTTATTGTGATTCCTTGGAAGTAATATTTGATTTGGAGGGATCAAGGAAAGAAGAAACACATGATGTTGTCAAATCATCACATTTGAGGAAATTGACTTTAGAAAGACTACCCAAACTGAAATATGTATGGAATAAGGATCCCAAAAAAATTCTTGGTTTTCAGTTTTTGTCTACAGTAGTAACTTGGGAATGTCACAGCCTCAAATATTTATTTCCAGCCTCAGTTGCCAAAGCTCTTGCGAAGCTTCATTTCCTAAGAAAAAGAAGTTGCCGTGAGCTTGAGACTACTGTTGGAAGGGAAGAAGGAGCTGATGTCCCAATTAATTTCGTATTTGCTAGAGTAACTGAATTGCATCTTCAACGGTTACCGAAACTTATGAGCTTTTATCCTGGAACATATTCTACAAAATGGCCACTATTACAAAAAAATTATTGTGAATCTGTTAACAGGCGTTGGAATTATTTTGGGTCTGGACTTCTTGGATTTGAAGAATTCCATTGTCAAAATGGACTTGAAGTGTCAACTCAGTTATCTCTTGCCATTCAAAAGGTACCAAACTTGTTCATCTCTTTCTTTTGAATTAGCTCGTTCGTATTTAAAGTCCTTAAAGTTTATAATTTTATCATCAATAAATATGTTTCTAAGGGTTATTTTTTATGTTAACTTGGTTCTCTTGTGTATTTAAAATAAACTAAATAAAAAAAATAGCTGAAAATTCTGTTATTTTAGGAGAAAAATAGAAATAGCGGTGGCAAATAGAAAGTGAAAAAGCAAAGTTATATTTGTTTATTTAAAATAATTAATATTTTATTTTCTTGAATATTTAATTAATTAAATACAGTTAAATATTTTACATATTAAAACCTCCTATATCCACACTTATAATGGACCTGAAGCATCTATTCAGTTGCCTCTTGCCATTTTAAAGGTACTAAAACTTATTAACTCGGTCATGGTATGAGTTCATAAATTTTATAATTTTATCATCAATGAATATGATTTTAATGAATTTTTTTATGCTAAGTATTTTCATGATTCTTTTTGTGTATTTAGAATTAAGCAAAATAAAAAAATAGTTGAAAATTCTGTTATGTTAAGGAAAAAATAAAAATAGCAGTCACAGATAGAAAGTGAAACAGTGAAGTTATGTTTGTTTATTTTAAATAAATAGTTATTTTTATTGATTGTTTAATTTAATACCGTTAAATGTTTTACGATTAATAAGAATCTTTAACAAATGTCCACTTAAAAAAAATTTGTGTTTATATATGGCGAAGAGAAAAGCTATTTGGTAATATAATAATAATAATAATAATTAATATATATAAGCCCATTTATTATTTGTTTATTTGCTTACCAAACATTAGCGAAAGATTCAAAATTTAATCAAACCTGTTATCCATATAACTGTTGAAGTAATCTCACTTGCCTATCCTTTTAGCTAGCAATAAAGATAATAGTTAGGGTATATCTGTTTGAAATATATTTAGTTGTAAAAATAAATTTAGAGAAACTAAAATACTAAATAGAAAAATTATTTGGTTTAAATATTTTTCCTCCGTAAATTATTTGTTAATCCTCACTTTGAGCCTTGATTTTTACTACTATCCCTACTATACATACCCCTAATTCAAATAACTTTGTAATTTTTACTATATATAATTACATAATTATATATTAATATGGTTTTAAAAGAAAATAATTCTAGTGTAGTTCGTGCCATTTCAACTTTTTTTTTTTTTTAAATTTCTGTTTGAAATCCGTCCTTAGCTTAGAGTTGATATTTTGAAGCACATAATTATCTCTAATCAAGATAGTTATAATCATTGTGAGTATAGTCATTAGCATTCTGTGACCATAATTCTCTCATGGCTAATATTTAGCATGTTTATAAAACTGAAAAACTGATTAAAGAAAATATAAAATGACAAATTTAGTCTGTTGTTATGTTAAAATGCCACTTTTATTTATAAAATATAATTTACATTATAAGTTACTACATTTTAGTTCTTATAATTATGATTATTACATTTATGTATTAATTAAGTTCTTTAATTTGTCTTTCAGTCAATTCCAATGTTAAGAGAGTTGAAATTGGATTGTAACAAAAATATGATGGCATGGATTCAACGATATTCACCTAAGTTTTGTTGGAACGATATTCAAAAATATGATGTGTCTCTATGGACATTTATCCAAAATATGTATGCCTTGGAAACTTTTCATGTAAAGTATGGTTCACTTGAAGAGATATTTCCACCTGAGAGAGAAGTAATTGACATAACACAGCGTGGCAGGGGAATACATATCAAGACATTGATTATGATAGACTTTTCAAATTATAGCACATATGCAGAGAAGGCAATGAACCGAATCCAATTCTCGAGAGACTAGAAGAGCTATACATCAGTAAATGTTCTGGTCTATCAAATTTAGTGCCATCATCAATAAAATTCAATAATTTGGCATCAATAAAAGTATTCGGTTGCAATGGTATTTTACATTTAATATCATCATTCACAGTTATATTATGAGCTAAAGGATTTAAATCTTTCAGAGTATCCAGAGCTAAAGCAAGTATGGCATACCCAACTTCCTGATGGGGCGTTTTGTGAATTGCATACTCTTGACATTTTCAAACTGTGAATGGTCCTCAAAAGTTCTTCACTGGAATGTGTTGAAGTGCTTAGTCGGATTAAAAAAGCTGAAAGTGGAATCTTGTAAGACTATAGAAGTTGTGTTTGATTTGGAAGGAGCCAAAGATGAGGAAAGAGACTATGTATTGGCAATGAGCACATTGACTTTAACTTCCCTACCAAATCTGAAGCATATATGGAACAAAAATCCACAAGGAATTCTTGATTTTCCTGAATTAACCAGATTGGAACTTGTGGATATACCTAAACTAGACCACAGCTCGGTTGAAAAGGTAAGTAACCTTCCGGCTTCTACTCTCTTTATAATTTATTTTTTGGTAGTAGTAATATTTGTATAACATTTAATATCATTAATTTTCTGAATTACTTTGGAGAATATACTATCATTTAGTTCACTGTTGATTATCACTTATCATTAATAAATGCACTAACTTTATGCTCAAAATTATAATTTAGTTTCTACTCTTTTAACAAAGAGTGTAAACGTATATATTTAATACCTTAAATAGAAATAAATATTATAATTATATTATTGTTGCTTGTACTAGTTAGCGTAATACCAAAACAATTTGACGGTGATAAAACTAATAGGCCAAATGTGAAACAATATCAGCTAAAAGAATATTAGGCCAAAACCAGTCATTTATTTCTCTGTATGTATATCTTTGCATCAAGTTTGATATGTTTGCTCCATGGTTTCACACACACTTTTGTCATGTTTGCAGTTCAAACAATAATTATTATTATAATTAATGTTATATAGGAATTGGTGCGTATTAAATACATAACTTATTTATATACACAAAAATATTTTATGCATGTATATATATACACACAATGACTAAGATGTTATTTATATATGTTTTTTTTCTTTAATTTTCAACTGTGGTTTCTCAGGCAATCTCCACCTTAGAATTAAAGAGATTGGTAGTAGACAATGCCATAATGACATGGTTCAGACAATTTCCAGCAGCCCACTTCACTTCCCTTGAAGTGCTTGGATTGCAATTCTTATACGATGTCAACACAGGATTTCCATATTCTGTCCTCCAAAAAATGTCCAATTCGAAAACTCTTATCGTTAAAGATGGTTTATTTGAGGAGATATTCCCTTCCAAACAACAGGTTGTTGAGGGAAACCATAGCGCTGTAGTACAACTTAAATGCTTATGGGTTGAAAATCTCTAAAAATTAAGGCATATATGTGAAGAAGGATATGAATTGGATCCAAGTCTGAAGAATCTTAAAAGATTATACATTAAGGAATGTTCTTGTTTGTTGAACTTAGGGCCCTTATTGCTAACTTTCAATCTTTTAACAGTACTGAAAGTTAAAAAATGTGAGCAGTTGTGATATTTGATGACACCATCAACAACAAAAAGCTTGGGTGAACTCAAGTATCTGATCATAGAAGATTGTAGTATGATAAAAGAAATAATATTAGGCAAGGTGGTTGATGCTCAAACAATAGATGAGATCACATTCAGCAGATTGGAAGGTTTAATGCTTAAAAACTTAACATGTTTGGAAAGCTTTTGCTCAATGAATTGTGCCTTCAATTTCCCGTATTTGGAAGGTCTAGTCATATGGCAATGCCCCAACCTGAAGAAATTTTTCAACGGAGTCTCTAGTACGCCAAATCTAGAACGTATAGTTGGAGGAGTTGGAGACTTGTTTGAGTTTGATCTGAATTCTACTGGAGAAAAGACGTATAATTATGAGGTACACAGCAATTTCATTTCCTTGGAATTCTGGGATTATGTTTTTTTCACTAGTTGACTTGTGAGTAGGACTGTGTTTTCTCCTGCTTAGATTCTTAAATTGTTTGTAACATATTATTCTTTGAGTAGATTATTTCTGAAGATGACTTCCTGGATGTGGACAGCGAGAGCGATGACGACCACCTGAATGAATTAGATCAATTTGAAGGTGAGAGTCGCCTTTTTGTTTGCCAAAATGTAGGTGCCTGAAAATAGGACAATGAAAGTAATATCTGAATTAAGCAATACTGATTGCTAATTCCAAATTTATTAATATGATAAGAATATTCTAATTATGAGTTGTATATGATACTTATGCATAACATATACATTGATTCATAGATTCTACATAAAGCAACATTTCGAAGTTGATTTTTGTCTTCTTTTTAATTTCAATTCCCTTTTTAGTAGAGGAAGAAGACAAAGTGGAAGAACACGAGGGACATGAAGAGGAGAAAGAAGAGAACATTAATGGGTGCGTAACTGAGCAAAGCGCTATAAGCTATCCAGAAAGTAGAGACATAGATTTGCAAGCTTGTACAAATGAAGATATTACTCTGAGAACTCCACTTTTGGCAATAAGTCAAGAATACCAAACCTCAGGTGAACAATACCCTTCATATAGTTTTGGAGTAATTTTTTCTTATTTTGATTATATACAATGTCTAATTACAAGAATCAAATTATATAATGACACTTTTGCCTCTTTTCTATTAATCTAAATTGGATTGACATCTATTTGTTCCAATGAATTATTCAATAGGGAAAGGAGGCAGTCAAAAGAAGGTAGAGGACATGAATGTAATTTAGCAGAGTACCACAAGTTATTCAGAAAACATGGAAGCTCATAAGAAACAGAAGCAAGGGTTCGAAATATCAATCAGCAATTTTGATAGTGAGAAAAGGCTTCAAGAACAACATATAAATTTTAGAGAGGTGTATGTTGAATCCTTTTTCTTCAACTCATCACTAATGAAAATATTTATAAGATTAGAAAACTATTAATGAAATGGGACTCTATATATGCTAGCTTACAATGTGATTGCATTTTCTTGATGAGGCATATAAAGTTTACAATAAATTAAAGAAGCATATATATAATCCTTGTTATTGCACAGAGTATGGGAGAGACTACAAATATAGATGATGACAAAGGCCTTCCACTGGAGATATTGACAGAGGCAACTTGATCACTTGTAGGTTTATTGTTGTCTCTTTGTTGCATATTACAAATAGTGACTAATTTTCTGCATTTACTTGAAATTTAAACTTACATGCTATAGCTGATAATGTTAATAATCTTCGTTGGAATTTAAATTAAGATTCCAAATCAAGAGTGTTATAGTTACATTCAAGTAGTGCTCGAAGATTTTCCCTCAATTAATCTCATGAGATGTCAGATATTAATGCAGGTTCCTTTGAGGTAAAACCAATTGAAGTATTTCAATCAACACAAGATTGCCAACAAAGTGACAGCAATGGCAGTAAATCCAACAGCTCCCTTCAAACACAAACAATGAGAAGACATGGTGGGGAATTACAAGCAAAGGAAGTCCATCAAGAACTGAAAAAGCCACATATTAGTCCAACAAACAAAGGAGAGGTGTCTCACGTACTATATTTTATCTTGCGAATGTTGTTAGCGAAATCATATTTATATCCAGCTAATCTCATTAAACCAACTTGTAAATATTCATTATTTGCTCATCATCTATTTTCTCATTGATGTTTACGACGTAAATCATACACATTTGTTCTTGTTTTACGTACAGAGTATTAAAGAAAGTGCAGAAGAAGTTGCTCAGAATGATCCCACAGCAAGGAAACTAGAACTACCTATTTCACCACTTGCCAATGAGGAAAACAAAGGTGCTAAGAATTTGCCTATTACCAGATCTAATGAATATTAATTCAGAGTTTTACTCAATACTATACTAATATATTCTTTACAAAATTTCAGCATCAAAGAAATTGCAACTCTTTGCTACAAATCCTCACCTTTCACCAATTTCTCGTTCCCCTCCAGCTAATTCTTATCAACCTCTTGGTAATGTAACTGAAGCTTCGGGTAATGCTATATATCTACTTAACAGATAACTTCATTCATGATATTGTTGTTGGTCATCTCTTCCTTTCTTTTCCATCAAGCAATCAAAGAGTTTCAACGTTGTTTCTCTTTATAGGGTCTTTTCCATTTCCTTCAATTATTGATACCACTGCTACATCAAGTCCCATAACATCACTATTGGAGGACCTTCTATCTCGGCTGCATCTTCTCTTGTCATCAGAGGACACGTCTTATTTGCGCAATGACTTTTCTTGCTACCCTTGGGCATTAAATCTGCTAGAATCTTGGAGTGATAAGTGCTGGAACTGGTCATATTTTATTATTTTTGCTCGCGTTCTATGTATTCTGCAAACAACAACGGTAGCAAATCTTTCTGAGGCACTCTATGCTGAGCTGAGTTCTTCTTTGATCACTTTGGGGAATGTTGGCTTTGATGCTAACTGGATAGCTGCAGTCCACACTCGTATCAGTGATTGCCAAGTTAGTTTAACTAGCTTTCACGAGGCTAAGGCATTGAGAGATATTAAGGATGCTATTGCAAGCCGGCTCATAGAGTTTGAGTCCCTAGTTGATGCTGTGCGTGCTGAACTAGCTGGAATTGATGATATGCTGGCTAAATATGCTCATAAAGAGGAGTTGGCTCGCAATGTTATAGGGCTTCCTTGATTTGGCATATTTCTCTTTTTCTACTTATGTGTCGTACATTTGTGAGAATGTTCTTGGCAATTTTTCTCTTTCTTCCCCCCCCCCCCCCTTTTTTTTTTTTTTTTTATTGAAACTGATCACCCTTTGATTTCCGATAATAAATGCAAAGCAAAATATATAGTATATTTTGTGACGTGTTACCGTAATTTCAAGCTATTTAGGATTGTGATGTAGAGCTGAGTACTTGCAAAAACAAAAAGGAAGAGATTGAGAGAGAATGGGGCTCTTTGACAATAAGTCAGTGAGTCAACAGATGTCCAAGGTGAGAATAGAACGAACTGAGAAAATCTAGATGAGTTGAGGCTTGCTTATCTTTTAGCATAAGTCCGTCGGCTATTTCTACCTATTGGATTCGATGGCATTTATACCATGTTTTGGTTAAAGAAATAAAAAATTTAGCAACATTATCCACTTGATAATACATAAGTGGTGATATGGTGGATTGAGAGTTTACTACTAAACCAAAAGTTATAGTTAAATGTCCAAGTGCAACTACAAGTCTTTTGAGCACTACGGGCAAACGGTAGGAGCCAATTATGTTATCTCCTATATTATTGGCCAATTATTATGTACTCTAATGATCTCACTCTCTTCAACAATTTGCACAAGTTGAGGGGTTTTATTGATAAACTGCAGTTATAGGTTCTAATAACACTTATCAAATCGAGTATTTACACTTAAATTAATGAAAAAATTATTATTTTTATCTTTAACTTTATCTAAAATAACAACTTTACTCTTTAACACTTTTAAAATAATAAAATTATCTTTCATACTTTAAATTATTAATAAATATTTTTTTAGGTTAAATTTTTATCTCAAGTTCCATTAAGTTTTGTTAACGGAAATTAATGAAAAATATATTCGTTAATAATTTAAAAGAGTAAAATAATGTTATTAATTTAGAAGTGTTACAAAAATTATTAATATTAAATAGTGTTATAGAAGAAAAATGATTTTCTCTTAATCAAAAGCTATAACTAATGGCAAGGGCAAAACTACAAATCTATCAAGCACTAAATATGACTAAACTATATGAGCTAATTAACTTTTTTTCTCTTAAATTGTTGACCAATTATATACTCCAACACTAGAATAATCCCTTATATTTTCCTCTCAAAAGGACAACCATACTTCAACAAAGGTCAAGAGCGTCCATGCACTATGCGATTATATGTGCCAAAGTAGGTTTACATGCTATAATGTGTATTATATCAAATACAACTCATGAAACTAGATAAGAATATAATATAGATTTTTCATATAATGATGTGCAAAATCTACTAAAATATATAGAGTATACTCATAATACAATTTATGACTGGCATGATAAGATTCTTTTCGTGACTTCGATGGCTGATAAGATAAGATGGTGACAGAATAACGATATTCGGCTATAGTTTTTTATTTTGGCTTTTTTCTTATGTTGCAAGGAAAAAAAAAGTATATTCATACAATGTAAGCGATATTATTAACTACTTCAAGCAGATATACATGAAAGGAATATAAGCAAGTATACATGCCAATAGAGAATAAAATATTAGTTTTGGTCAATGAAACTTTGGAGTTTACATCAAGTACATCAACAAAGTCCTAATCAAAAGTTTTCTTGATAAATTTATTTTCTTCGGTTCAAATTTTTTTATTAAGTTAACTTTTCAAATCCAAATAAACTTACTGCATTTTAAAATGAAAGAAAATGTTTTATCTCACTGTTTGCCAAATGCTATAATGATACAAAATATAAATTTACAGTCTTAATTTGAACCTTTTTGGAGGGAATCATTTATTGATTAATCTAACTTAAATTAAGTAAGATACAAAAGTGATAATTTTTTAATCAAATTTTATCGTAATTATATTTTTAAAGCTTAAATTTAACTCAATTTTTTTATTAAATAATTTTTACAATAAAAAATATGGTCCCATTTGACATATATGTAATGTTTAATTGTATAAACTTATCTAATATAATTTACTCTTATATGATATTTAATATACACACTATATTAAATAATTTATTAACTTTAGTCAATTTTATTTAATACAGTTCATCTTCGTTTTACTAGTCAGTCCTTTAATGTGATTATACCTGGTAGTATAGCAAAAATATAAATTTCTCTTTCATAACCCAATAAACTCATTCTTCCTCATGAACTCTAAATCTCAATCCGGCCCCTCTGCCGCCTCTCAAATCTACCAACGAGATGTGTTCATCTCATGTTCCAATTCTTGCAATTTCCTTATGATAATTGGTGCTTTCTTTATGATACTGCAAGAAGGGCAGCACAACATGCCACAAAGAAGCTGCAACCAGAATTTTTCATGGAGTTTTGTTTAAAGAGGAGTGAAAGATGTTGAAAAACGAATCTGAAATTTCTTAATAAAATCTAATAAATTTATATTAATATAAAATTTTATATAAAAAGTTTTTTATTAAAATAATTAGTTTTATACAATATCATACTAAATATAATATATTATTGAATTTTTATATTATCAAATTTTATCCTATTATATCTTATACAATGTGCTAAATGGGACCCAAAATAATGTGTTAATCTTCCCTTTAATAGATTATAGATATAATACATTGCAAAATAAATTAGTCAAAGCATAAATATGAATTAAACCCCCCTCCAAAAAAAAAAATCCAAAACGTGAGAATTATTGGTAGAAGATACAGTGGTTTACGTTATAATGAGTCAAATAAAAAAAGATCGCCTTTTAATTGATTTGGATTTTGAATGCTTGACCTAAATTGAATGTCATATGAGAATCAAATCTCCAAAATTTATTTCAATTTTCCAAATTAAAAACAATCAGAAGAGCACCAACCTCGGGAACACTGATAAGTTGACTGCCGCATGTCGATTAGTTGAATAACGTCAATGTTCTCATGGCAATTCTCTCCACGTGTTCTAATCCTATTGGCCCTAACATGTCGATAATTTGAATGCCACATCATCCCCTCTGGCTACTGCATGTGTTCAATGTGTCTCGACTTCTCAGACCACCATACTCTGCTATTCTTCGCTATTCTAGAATTCGAAACGTTTCTCTAAGAAAAGACAGAGTTTTTGTTTATAGCTATATACACCCAGAAGCAGAGCAGACGCGGAATTTGGGCATTTTGGGGCTATAGGCATGGGGAGGAAGAGGACTTCACCTGCGAGCGTTTTGTTTGGATGGGTGAGGAAGCAATCTACGAAAGTGAAGATCTTTTTGGGGTCATTGCTTGTGCTCTTTGCTTTGGTGGCTTTGAAGTTTACGATTGATGACACCATGCATTAATTTCTTGCCTCCGACGCTGTTCATATTGTTGGGACTGTTGTGCTTTTGTACAAGCTCGTTACCCACAAGACATGCTCTGGTATTTTTCTTGTTTTTCTGTAAAAGATGAGATTTTTATGGTTTAATTTTGATGGGTTTATTTTTCTGATTACTTATTAGGAGAACGAGGGTCAGTTTTTGTGGTTGTGTTGATCTCTGTAAATTATTTCTGTCAGAAAATAGAAAAGATTTTGGTTTTAGATTATGGATATGTAAATTGAGAACATTGATTCTCCTATTTTGGTACTTCCATGGGATGGTGGTACTGTATGGAGGATACCAAAGTTCAATTGCTTTAACTCTGTAGAGCTATGTGCTTGGTTTTTCTCATATATTACAGTCTTCATAACTTTGCAAAAATAGCTTGAATCTACTGTTATGCAGACACCAGTATGAAGGAAATGGATTATGCATTGTAAATGGATTATCCGGGTCCCAGTATGAATTCATTCTGTCTAAACCGTATATTGATTTTTGTTTTCTATCTACTTGTTCAATCGTTGTTAACGGAAACCTTTGATACATAACTCACATGAGAGTGTATTTAGTTAAATCATGATTTATCTTCGCAACTTAGTCTTTCTGAAATATTGCTCCTAAACAAATCTCAACTCAAGCTTATGGCTTCTTAAAATATCTCGTTATCGTAGTCCTTCTTTTCGATGTTTAAGGGATTAAGTAATGGTGATATTCTTTCTTGTGGTTCCTCTAGATGTTCTTTCAACTGACTTGAGCCTCAACATAAGGAAGCAGTGTGACAATTTTGACAAAGGAGTTGGTCCTTCATGTATAAATTTCTTGTCCTTGTTTTGCTAAACCAATTTTCAACCTATATTTGTTTTACAAATGATAGATTCCACAATCTAAGAGTCCTGTGCAAATTAATGACTTCTTACCATCAAATTGTCCTTGAAGATTTTCTCTCAAGCTCATGAGATATCAGATATTAATGCAGGTTTTGCAGAGGTAAAAGCTAACGAAGTAGTTCAATCAACACAAGATTGCCAGGGAAGTGACAAGGACCATCAATCTAATAGCTTCCTTCAAAGAGAATCAATGACAAGACATAGTGGAGACTTAGAAGCCAAAGAAGTCCATCAAGAGCAGAAAATGAGACATATCAGTCCAATGAACAGAGGAGAGGTATCTCATGTTCCATGACTTAATTTTATCTTGCGATTATTGTTAGCAAAATCATATACAATTTGTTAATCTCATTAAACTAGCTCGAAACTTTCCATTATTTGTCCCTCTTCTATATATGTTTTGTTTTATTAAATAATGAATATTTGTTCTTGTCATACAGAGTGTTAAAGGAAGGGCAGAAGAAACTGTTAAGAAAGATCTCACACTAGAGAAACTACAACTCAGAGTTTCAGCACTAGTACGTACTTATTGCACTCTCTTTAGTATAAAGTATCAAGTAGAGTCTTAGACTGATGCCTTTGAGCTTATACTTGATTCGTTTGCAGGAGATAATCAAACAAATACCAAAGAGTGCATTAGTTTTGATACACCAACAACATACTCTTGAAGAAAGCAGTGGTAATTAATATTTTACCAACTTAACTAATATACTTTGAGTTTTACCCAATACTATACTAATCATAGTCTTTACAAAATTTCTACATCAAAGCAATTACAACTCCTTGGAAGAAATTCCCTACTTTCACTATTTTCTGGTTCCCCTCCAGATTCTTATCAATCTTTCGGTTCATTAGCTGAAGCTTCAGGTAATCATGATGTATATACTCAATAGAGATGACATCAACATTCATAAAAATTTTGGTCACCTCTTTCTTTCTTTTTCATCATGCAATCACAAAATTTCAACATTCATAGCCAATTGACACTGTTTCCACTTTTAGGGTTTTTCCTATTGCCTTCAATTACTGATACCATAGCCATTTCTGGTCGTCCCTTAACTTCAGATGCTGCAATACCATCACTATTCGGTGACCTTCTATCTAGGCTGCATCTTCTCTTGTCATCGGAGGCCATGTCTTATTTGCAAGATGGATTTTCTCGCTACCCTTGGACATCACGTTTGCTAGAATCTTGGAGTGATAAGTCCTGGAACTGGTAATATTTTGTTATTTTTGCTGGCGTGCTAGTATTTTGCAGACAACAAGAGTGTCAAATCTTTCTGAGGCGCTTTGTGCTGAGCTGACCTCATCTTTGAGCATTTTGGGGAATGTTGGATTTGATGCTAGCTGGATTGCTACAGTCCAAACTCGCATCCACGATTGCCAAGTTAGTTTATCTAACCTTCATCAGACTAAGAAATTGAGGGCTATTAAGGATGCTATCACTCGTCGGCTCACTTAGTTGGATGCTATGAGGATTAAGCTTGCTGAAATAGATGCTTTGCTGGCTGAATATGCTCAAGGAGAGCAGATGGCTTGCAATGTTATAGGTCTTCCTTGATTTGGCATATTTCTCTCTTTCTTTAGTAGCTCATTCATTTGTGAGCGTTCTTGGCTACCATTGTTTTCTGATGCTTTAGACAGTATCATATGAACTCTGTTTGATTTCCAATAATAAATGCAAAGCAAAAATACACACTTTGCAAAGCACCAGCACAGGATAACACCTCTGAGCTTATTGAGTTGGAAGGAAAAATCATGTTAAGTTGTTAACCCAACTCCAGAAATCCTGACGTTGGTTGGGCCAACTTGATTCATTTTCGAAACTACTCAATATAAAACAAATTTTCAACTCAATTATCTATGTTACAAGCGCTTAACATGTAAAAAACCCATTCTAACACCAATTAGCAGTAGCAGTGATCATTTCCATTCTATAATCATCTAATACGTGATAGCATTTCAAGAGATCTAGCAAGAAGTTCTTTGAATTGGAAGGTATTTAATAAAAAGACAAATCCACAGTATAAAGATACGAGTTTAGCCTAAAAACTAACTTTTCAAAAGTTGTATTATTGCATCACCGATACACAATTTCGGACACCCACTTTTTTAATTTATTTCTTAATTTGATCATTTTTTTAACGTCATTGCGCACCTTTTCCTTTACACAATGCGGTCTCTACTGTTTTTTCTTCTTCCTCTCCTCCCTTTTCTCTTCTCCTTTTTCCATTTTTTTTTCCTTCTTCTTCTTCTTCCTCCGAACACATTAGATACCGCAAGTCCTATCACCTGGCCTCCGCAAGCACCAGCTCCGCAACCTCATCTTCTTCTTCGCATGTAATTATTTACTTAACTTGTTTACAATAATTTAATATATATTTAATTAGTTAATTAATTGATTGATAAAAAATTAATATTAAATTAATTAATTGATAATAAATTAATAAATTCTGTACTTCTGATTTCATTTTTCCAACATTTTAACCATTTTACACCTCTATCTTCATTATTTGTTTTGCACTTGATACAAAAACAGATACTTAACTATGGTACTCTCTTTTGCCTTTGTAAGGTTCTTAAGTAAGTGGTAAACTGATAGTCTGTAATGGAGAAAGAGAGATCAATAATTTTATGGACTGATGCATTCAAAATAATAGTATGTAAAATGGACCGAAGGAATTTGAGTTTGAAGTGGAAACCACGTGATTGTTCTCTAGAATAGGAAGGATTGACATGGGAGGTCTTACATGTGAACTAAAATTGTTTTCTAAAAAACTTCACAAATGACGAACACGCAAGGTTGGCAAGTTCTAATCTTATTATTCAAAGTTAAGCCCTTCTCCTCATGGGTGGTGTGAAGAACCTTTGGGTAACAGAAGAGAAATACTGGAAAATCAGAGAAGAAACAAGAAGGAATTGAATTTTCTGTATATTTCGTTCATATCAGATGTGCTTCCACATTTATATGTACAATTGCTGGAAGATAATTTACATCAGAGGCTAGCTGTTATAACTGATTTCTAGAAGCAACTACGAAACTAACTTCAACTAATTCTAAGTAATTGAAGGCAGAAGTATGTGTTAGTTGTGTCAGTTAGGATTTTGTGTGTGTATTTTCACACCCCCCCCCCCCCCCCCCCCCCTCAAGCGGAGCATGTATGTTTAGCAGGCTCAGCTTGCATGTTAAATCATTAAAGCGACTAGGAGGTAATGCTTTTGTGAAGGAATCAACAAGTTGGTTGTGCGTGGATGTATGATAAAGTTAAATGACTCATGTGGTGAGCTTTTCATGAACGAAGTGGCAGTCAATATCAATATGTTTTGTTCTTTCATGAAAAATTGGATTGCGAGCAATATGTATAGTAGAAGCAGAATCACAATAAATGGAAGCAGGTGTGGTGGTGTTGAGACATAAATCTTTGAGAAGATAAGTGAGCCAAGTGACTTCAGCAATGGTATGGGCCAAGGCATGATATTCTGCTTCTGCAGAGCTTCTAGAGATGACTTATTGGCGTTTAGACTTCCATGACACCAGTGAAGACCCTAGAAAGACACAATAACCAGTGATGGAACACCTTGTTTCAAGACATGCACCCCAATCACTGTCACTGAAGGTAGTAATATTCAGATTGAATGATCTGTGGAAGAACAAACCCTGCCCTGGAGTATTTTTGAGATATTTGAGAACTCTGTGTGCAGCATGTAAGTGAGACATATTTGGTTTGTCCATGAATTGGCTGAGGCATTGCACGACATAACTGATGTCTCATCTTGTTAGGGAGAGATAAAGAAGGCGACCAACCAGACGCCTATAGACAGAAGGGTCAAGGAGCAAATCATCATCAGAATGTGTCAGTTTGTGATTGTATTCCATGGGAGTGCTGATAGGTTTAGCCTCAGACAAACCATGTTCTTCTAGTAGTTCTAAGGCAAACTTCCTTTGTGAAAGAGAAATGCCTTTATGAGAGAAGGCCAATTCAAGCCCAATGAAGTACTTGACTCCCTTAAGGTTTAGCAGTTTAAAGTTACTTTGCAGCATGTGTTTGATGTCCTGTAGAATATGATCTGAGGAGGAAGCAATGAAGATGTCATCAACATATATTAATAATGCAACAAAGGAATTAGATGACTTCATAGTAAATAGAGAGTAGTCTGCTTTTGATTGTACGAAACCATTGTTGAGGAGACATTTAGTGAGCTTCAAGTTCCATTGCCGTGAAGCTTGTTTAAGACTATATAAGGATTTTTACAATTTACAAACTAACTTCTGCCCTTTGTATAGACCAGATTTGTACCCTTCAAATGGGCTTTTTATGGTATATCCTTGTGGAAGAGTCATGTAGACTTCTTCATGTAGATCTCCATTTAGGAAAACATTGTGTATGTCAAGTTGAGCAAGAGACCAGTTGAACATGGCAGCCAAAGCAAAAAACACTCTCACTGTTGTATGTTTTACAACTGGGCTGAAAGTTTTTGTAAAGTCAAAACCTTCTTTCTGGTTGTAGCCTTTAGCCACTAATCTGGTATTTTATCTGTCAATTGAACCATTAGGATTGTATTTGATCTTGTAAACCCACTTGGAACCAACTGGTTTCCTACTTACTGGCAATGGGACTACTTCCCATGTTTTGTTATTTTCCAGAACCTATAATTCCAGTGCCATAGCATCCTACCAGTGTTGATATTGTGCTACTTCTTTAAATGATTTAGGTTCAGATGATTGTAGGATTTTGAGAGAAAAAGATTTATGTTGAGGTGATAAACGGGAATAAGAAAGGAAATTTGAGAGAGGATGCAATGTAGAAGTTACCGAATGAGATAATGGAAGGTCAATGTACTAATCTTTGAGGTATAAAGGTATTTTGGTTGTTCTAGTTAGTTTCGAAATAGGTTTGCTGAGGTTGGTCAAGGATAGTATGAAAGGGGGATTGGTATGTGGTGTATGATGTGAAGAAGAAAGTGTAGAAGTGGAGGGAGTATTGATTGCTGGTAAAGAAGTAGCAGGAGGGGAGTGGTTAGTTATGGGAGCAGGAGGGGAAGTGGGTCTTAAACTTGTAGCATCAAGATTAATGGTATATGAAGCGTGCAAATCTTCTGGAATATTGTCATAAGGGAGGGGAAAATTGATTTGGTGTGGAATATGATCAGTATCAGCAGAACTGGAGGTAGGAATGAAGGGATCTTTGGATGAAAAAGGAAATATATCTTCACACCAATGAATATCACTAGTGATGATGACTTTGTGAGAGTTAAGGTCATATAGTTTGTATCATTTAATGCCAACTGGATATTTAATGAACACACAAGGTGTTGATCTAGGTGCAAATTTATGCTTTGTGTGGTGTTTTGTTAAGTGCAAAAGTAAGATAGCCAAAGATTTTGAGATGATTGTAGGATGGTGAAGTGTGGAGTAACTTTTCATGTGGTGAAAGATGTTGTAGGACAGAAGTGGGTAATTTGTTTACTATATGAGTGGCACTGAGTATGGCATCACCCCAGAATTTTATAGGTAATGATGCTTGGAATAAAAGGGAACGAGTAATAGCTAATAGGTGTTGATGTTTTCTTTCAACAAGGCCATTTTGTTGTAGGGTGTATGTGCAGCTCTTTTGGTGTATGATTCCCTTTGAGGTGAGGAAGGAATTCAAAGGAAAGAATTCAGTGCCATGATCAGTGCGAATGTTGAGGATTTCAAGTTGAAATTGCTGTTTGATGAAGTTATAGAAGTTAATGAAAGTTTCGGGGATTTGAGTTTTGTGTTTGAGAAGATAGGTCCAAGCGCACCTTGTGAAGTCATCCACAATGCTCAGGTAATAATGATGACCATATAGATCAACAGTGTTGTAGGGTCCCCATGTGTCAAGATGGATTAGTTGAAATGGAGCAGTGGTGTTAGTTTTATGTAGTGGAAAGGGTTGTTGTTTCAGTTTAGCCATGGGACATATGAGGCAATCACTTACAGTAGACTTTGGAATTTTGATGAAAGACAAATGCTTGATTTTATTAATAGAAGCATGACCTAGGCATTTATGCCATAGGTTGAATTCTTTACATGAATTTACAGAGTTAACAATATGTTGAATAAATATTGGTGAAATTGGGATTTAAAGTAGCAATGGGGATGGATGGTGGGTTGTGTGAAAGCCAGAAGAGTCCTTAAATCAGCTTAGCACGCCCAATCATCATCCTGGTTTCCAAGTCCTGGATTAGACAATGATGGTGAGCAAATAAGAAGGTACAATTAGATGTTTTAGTGACTTAGCTAATGGACAGCAAGTTGTATGTGAAAGAAGGAACTAAGAGCACATTTACTAAAGTGAGGTTTTGTGAGATTTTGATTTTTTCTTTATGTGTAATTTGTGCTCTTGTACCATTTGGCATATGGACAAAGCAATTATGAACAGGTTCATATGAGTGGAATAGATTGTGTGTAAAGACAATGTGGTCAGTGGCACTAGTGTCTAGCACCCAGTGGTTGGATAAATCTAGTTGACTTTTGAGGATAGTAGATAGAGTTAAAGGTTTGTGATGAAGCAAGTGAATCTTACCAGCCATATTGACTAGAGGAGAAGACAAATGAGGTTGAGTATTGGAATTTGGGGTTGGCACGTTGGTTGGAGCAACTGAGACATTATTAAGCAGTTGCAGAAGGCGTTGGAATTGAGGCTTGGACAATGAAAACTGGGAGTAATTAGTGTCAGAGGTAGAGCCACCAATAGGTTCCTCTGGCGAGTTGTTTGCATCAATCTGGTTTGTAGCAATATGTCTGGGTTTGTCAACAGATTTCTGTTGTGGCTTGTTGCCTTTGGACTTTGTGAATTTGAGCCCTGGAGGGAAGCCAATGATTCTGTAACATTTATCTTTGGTATGTCCAGACTTGCCATAATGAGAGCACTTCAACTTATCTTGTTGTGGTTGTTTAGATGCAAGCATAGCTACAGATTTCATGAAGTTAGGCGTGAAGTAGATTTTTCTTTGGGATTCTTCTTGAATAACCATGTTGTACGCTTGATCAAGATTGGGAAATGGTTTCATGCTGATAATCTGAGATCTCAGTGTTTGGAAGCCTTCATTCAACCCATTGAGAAATTTGAAGACATGGTCTTTTTGCAAGATTTTCTCATATTTGGTGAAACATATAGAATTACACTGTCCACATTGACAATGAGGCAAGGGTTCGTATTGCTGCAACTCTTCCCATACAGCCGTGAGTTCAGAGAAGTATTCATCTACTGAGTTGGATCCTTGTGCAATTGTGCAGAGTTTTTGCTACAGAAAACAGATTCTAACATCATCAACTTGACCAAATCTTTGTGCAAGTTTCCCCCAGATTTCATAAGCATCATTCAGATAAAAGATTGTGGCTGATACAGATGGAGAAATGGATTTCAGTAACCAAGATACAAGAAGATCATTGCATCGTTGCCATTGAACTAGCAATGTTGGATTTCCCATGGGTTTTCTGATCTCTCCTGTTAGGAAACCTTGTTTGATCCTAATGGAAACAGCCAAGAGAAATGATCTTTTCCAGGTTGAGTAGTTAGAGGTTGTTAATTCTAGAGAAACATAGACTGAGTTGTAGCTATTTGATGGATGAACGTAGTAAGGTGATGAAGAATCCTCCATTGGAGAGATTGAAGAAGTAGCAGAATGATTGTTTGCCATTGATGCAGATTTGCCACTTGAGTTACGGGTGAGAAAGAATAGTTGCGAACCAAGAAGATAATGATCTAAACTAGTATGAGGTGCGGAAGATGATGATCAGAACCAAAATGGCTTTGATACCATGTGAAGAACCTTTGGGTAACAAAAGAGAAATACTGGAAAATCAGAGAAGAAACAAGAAGGAATTGAATTTTCTGTATATTTCGTTCATATCAGATGTGCTTCCACATTTATATGTATAATTGCTGGAAGATAATTTACATCAGAGGTTAGCTGTTATAACTGATTTCTAGAAGCAACAACGAAACTAACTTCAACTAATTCTAACTAACTGAAGGCAGAAGTATGTGTTAGTTGTGTCAGTCAGGATTTTGTGCATGTATCTTCATAGGTGGACACAACAGACTATCACAGGGTTAAGAAATCAGAAAAACTCTGTAGGTAGTCAAAAATTCAAGTGTGAAGCTATAAATTCAACTTCACATCCAACTAATCTACTCTACAAAATGAAAGCACTTGCAGTGGAATTGAACATATATTCTATCAAAACGCTATAAATTTATGATTAATATCCATAAACAAATACATCAACATAAGGCAAAATAATTCCACCAAAAAAAAAAAAAATCAGATATACCAAACAAGTTTATTAGCTTGACCTTTTTTTTTCTTGCAATTCTCGTTCTCTTGATTGTACCAAATTATACGCCTTTAAATATGTACACTTTTATGCAAGAGAAAAGAGCAAAGGAGCTTATTACCTCTGCAAGCAAAGAAGTTCTAAAATAAATTAATGTGGTAATGACTACACACGAGTTGAACAGTTCAATACCACTAGAGTGAAAGCTAAATTTTAACCATGCATGCTACTCCATGCTTCACATTTTAAGTGTATGACATTTGAATTGTTGCTTATTTAGGTTGGTTTGTTGTTTCACACTTCATTTTAAAAATAAGTCTCTCTTGAAACCTTTAAACCTATGGATCGATGTATGCTCTTATGATAATTATATTATATGCTTAAAGTTTGACACTTAGTTTATTCCTTACATATTATGTGAAATTGCAAACAATTATTCTGCTTGCTCAAAATGTTTTAAGGAAATTGACATTATAGATGGAGTTGTAAGCTGCAAAAGCTGTCTCTCACGAACTACACATGTTATTCCAAGGTTGTAAGTTCAATAATCTTCAATCATGTTTGTTCTTACAAACTTATTATATTAACTTTAAAATAAAAAAAAATGCTAGATCAATAAGTAAGTTTCTACTATATTGGATGTTTAGATGTCGTGTTCAACTTAAATTTCAATAGTCACAACTTGTCCTATGAATACCTATCAACAAAAGAGCTGTATTTGCCTTGATAAAATTTTGTCACATTTTGATATGGGAAATTACGTCTCAAGAAGCTGTGATTCACATTTTGTAATATTATTTTATAATACTTTAGTCAATTATAACCTTATAAAATAATATTTAATATATTAAATGAAACAGATGATTTAATGCACTAAATAAAATAAATTTTATTATTAAAATTTGACATAGTTGATAAATAATAAAATTTTTAAACATAGTATTAGGGGTTCAATTTTCTAATAATGTAAAAGACTTTATTGAAAGGTCATATGCACTTTGATGATTTCTCCACCTCAAAACAAGAGTCTCTACTACTATTAAGAATACCGTTGAGATATATATATATATATATATATATAAAGAGAGAGGACAGTTTTTATAAGGTCAACGCATTAAGTCATTAAGTCTCCAGACTTGAGTCTTCTTAATTAAGTACAGTTTGCATGAAAATTATTGATTACATGTGCCTAAAAATTAAAGAGCTACATGGCTAATAAATTAAGTAGACTTAACCATTGGTATAACCAAGAAAGTTTCTTTATTTATTATAGTGAAGTAATTTTATTTTAAAGGAATTGAGACCTTTGAAAACCTTGACTTCGATCTATGAGAAGCACCAAATGAAGTGTATTATTGTAATCTCATAAACTATTACTACTAACTCCGCATAAAGTTTTTCATACGAATTGAAAATATAATAATTCTTAAGTTATCCCGTGAAGGTATAATAACAAATTGCTTAAGACATACAACTCCAAATAGTAAGTTTATAATTATTGGAGTGTAATTCATAAAATTTTATATTATTATGGGTTGATAGTAAGAGTAGCTCTAAAAGTGCGTTATACTATTTATTATTTGAGCTATGTTATAAATGTTATGAAATAAGATGTGAAACTATTTAAGAAATTTAATAGAATTACATTATTGTAGTAGAAATTTGTGATAGTTGCATGTAGTAGTGATATTATAAAATTTAATAAAAAAATTAAGAGTTGCACAATTTAAAATAGTTTTATTAAACTTCTCAATATATTCATAGTTTGTTAAGAATGAAAATAATTATTTCTTGTTATATTATTTATAAGATATTTTTTTTTAAAATAGTGGATTTTAATATAAGATTTTTTGCAAAATTTTAATTGTATTTATTATTTATCTTTACATTTAAAGTTTATTATTATTAAAATTTTTAATTTTTAATTTTAATTAATGTAGAATTTTAATTTTAAATACAGATAAATTCAAAATGTTGTGATAATTTTTTTTAAAATTAAGAAATTTAATACATTAATTTTAATAACTTTTCTTATATTATATGATTTGGTTGAAAGGATTTTATTAAAACAACAAAGCAAGTAATAAGTTACAAATATTGGTAACATGTAAGTGTATAATGGATAAACTCATTAAAAAAAAAAGTATAATTGATAAAATAATTTTTAACATTATCTTAAGCTTTTAAAATAACAAATAATTAGAAGTAAAAATTTATTGAAAAGGTGACAATAAAAAATAGTACTCCTTAAATTAAATTGACTTCAGTAAGTCACTCCGACAAGCAAGGAAATTTCTGTCATTATGTGCTTTCTTTTATCGTGGAGATATTGGGCACCGTGACTTGGATCCCTGAACATTGGCACGGAAAGAGGTCTACTTTTGTTTTTTTATTTGTTACATGTGACAAGCAAGGAAATTTCTTTATTTTTTAATGAATTGAGACATTGAAAATTGTGACATAATAAATCTATGAAAAGCACGTGAAGAGGTGTATTAATTAATGATAATATAAAAAAACATGACATGACTAACTGGCGGACTAATTAATTTGAGAAATGATATGCGGAGATTTAAATTTTTAGTTGTTTATAAAAATAAAATTATAAATAAAAAATATGCATAAAGGTAAAAATATGTATAAAATTTTTTTAATAAAAATAAAAGAGATAAAAATAAAATATGTATAAAAAATTGTAAAAGGTGAGGGTAAAAAATCAAATATACATATACTGCTAAATTAATTTTTAGTTGTTTCTTGCTGTCACATATTAAAAACTCAATGTATTTACTCTCCCCATTACAACTTCGAAGTTGACGCCAGTTGTCTCTGAAGATTCGCCGTACATTGTGTTGGGGGGGGGGGGGGGGGGGGGGGAGAAGCACAAACTATTTTTTTTTTTATCATCTAAATAAGTTGGAGGTTGGCTTAACTTGTGTAAGTAGTGTGTTTGTTTATGTTTTGGTCAAAATTATAAGAATTATATTAATTTTAATCTTTTAGATGTGAAACTATATTTACACACTTTATGTATGTTCAGTTCATTTTACATTTAGTGTGTGTATTATTAAATTTGTTTCCTTTTAAAGTGGTGCTATGTATATATTTAATTATGTATACTTAATTTTTTGAATATATTTTTTTATTAAATTTTAGTCTTATAACATAATTAAAGATAAATACATTGATACTTAAGTGTTAAGTGTATAGAAACAAATGTATAAATAACTTTGTTTTATAATTGTTTTACTGATTTTGTACACAAATTTAAAAAATAGAATTAATATGTTAAAATTCATTTGAAACTTTTCAATATATTATTAATTTATTATTGCAATTGATAATAAAAACAATTAAGTGTATGAGTGTGTGTGTGTGTATATATATATATATATATATATATATATATATATATGTATAGTGTATGTATTATAGATCAACTCACATTCTTCTAGCTGCCTTCTTCAGTGCTTGTTTTGTCTGTATTCCTTCCACCTAGCTTCTTCTCTGCAACATTTCACTTTCCTTTGGCTCTTCATATTCCATCCTTCAATTTCATCTCTCTGTTGCCTTTGTTCTGAGGAGCAAGAAACATATATACTGTACCTTTCAATCCTTCATTTTCCTTCGTTTGTTTGGATCATAATTTCCTTTTGCCTTGTTTCCTTTCACCACTCAATTAACTTCAAATTCCTTTTCACTGCTTTTATTTATTTTTTTGGCAAAAAATTTTTAACCCCTTCCCCCCTCCAGAAAAAAAGTAAAAACAAAAAATACAAAAAAAAATAAAATTATATATTGCTTTTGGGTTTGCGGTGCTTTATATCAGGTTAAATATCAGTGACTTGTTCAGTTGGAGTCTTTTGTCAAGGTAAGTTGTGCACTTTAATCATATTAACTCATCAAATGAACTTGTCTTTTATTGTTTCTCTAGTTTGGGATATTTCAAGAGCTAATTGTCTCGCTTTATTTGATTAGATCGCTTTGTCCTATATTAAGACCTATGTTTTATATTTCAAAATGTATTCTTCATAGATATATCATATAAGAGCATAAAATGAATGGTCATTATTGATTTTAATATAGATTCTAATCTGATCAATCTTTATTGTGTTCCGTTGAAGTTAATCATAAAAGGCCAAAAAAAAAAAAAAATCTTACACAACTGTAAGATAACTAATTTTATGAAGTATATATTTAAATTACAACCATGCTATCATATTTTCTCTTTCAAAAACAGTATCATCAAACATTATCAATCAAAAGCATTTTTCTGATGTTTGTGCAGTCTTCAATCTGAGTTAGCTTGGAGTCTTCAAAACGGAGCATTACAAATTGAGTAAAAACAAAGGTTAGTATCATTTTGTCCTCTTTATTATTATAGGGAATTTTGATAGAATTCTCTGTATTTTATTTTTTCCTAATATAACTCTATACACAAATTTTGCAGTTTATTAATTCCTCATGTTTACTGTAATTTTCAAGTCATTACTATCGAGCATGAGGGGATACCTAGCTGGAATATAGTCACTAATTTTTTATTTTGATAGCCTATATATGAACAAAAATATATTTCAATATATGATGATTAATTATGGATAAGTTGTGTAATTCAGATTAACTTACCAGTGTTGTTCTTGAATTATGTTTTAACAAATTTTCTCTTAATCTATTTAAACTCGAATGAAAAATTAAAATTTTTGATGTGGAATTAAACCAATTGAAAATGCGATGATGCAATGAAAAGAATTTCTTTTTGAAATCACTAATGTTATATTTTTAAATATCCTCGACTTACTTCAAGTGCTAGTACTTCAAAAAGTTTACTTACATCTAACTCATTACTCAAGCGTTAGTGTGCTTGAAAACACATCAGAATTTCTATTTCAAATCATTACTAATATAGAGACATTGAAAAAAGGTATGATGTTAGCAAACTATAGGATGTGAAGATAGTTTAGAAAACTATTGTTCTTTCATCATTGTTTAGTGTAAAATTTTAGTCATTGCGCTAGGATATAGACGGCAAAAATGCACCTAGTTACTCATAATGAGTTGTTGGATCAAAGTTAGAAAGTAATTAAGAAAGCCAATAAAAAGAAAAGTAATTAAGAAAGATATATCTATTGTTTTAGAATTAGATTGAAATATAAATTTTTTAATAACATAAAACAATTGAATCTCAAATCCTCTAAATACTACCTAATTGCCTCTTACCTCTAGCTTATCCTAGTGGCTAGATTGAAAATAACAATAGAAAATACTTATAATTGATAAGGTTTTTTTTTTTTTTTTTTTTTTTTTTTTCATTTGATATAATTAATAAGAGTTAAACAGGGAATGCATAATTAGTTATTTTCAAAAATTTTAATTTGAATGAGAATATATATACATGAGAATATATATATATATATATATATATATATATATATATATATATTAATGAGTAATAATTTAAAAAAAAATTAGTTTTAAATTGAAAGCTATTCATAATGTTGGCATGCAAAGATTAGAGATTTATCTTTATTTTTTGAATTTACGGAAATTGCATATAAAGTAACAAAAATAAATCAGATATTCCAATGCTATACAATATCTACGCTTCTCGTTCAATTATTAATCAGATACATTTTTCAGATAGTTCTCAATTTGAGTTAGCTGAGTGTCTTCAAATCGGAGAATTGCAAATTGAATAAAAATAAAGGTCAGTGTCCTTTTGTCTTGTCCTCTTTATTATTGTAGATAACTTACATAGAAATTTCTGTATTTTTTTTTTCCTAGTAGAACTTTGTAAGAAGAAAGTCGAAGTTTAGACAGCTATTGCTCATTCATTTTATTGTAATTTTCTAGTCATTGCTATGGTGCATGGTGATACTTACATAGATGGCGAAAGTGTAACTAGTAATGTAGTACATAGTTAAAATTTTCGAAAAATTAATTACCAATTAAGTTATAGACCATGAGTGTTGGAATTTACTAAAGGTGTCAAGTTCAATCAATAAAAATATAATGATGTTAAAATTTGTTAAATTTTTTTAATATAATTTTATATTATTTGATTTATTAAAAAATAAAATCTAATAAGTTATAAACAAAATGCAAAATCTTCTTTTGAAATCCACTATGAATGGTATAGTGTAGTTAGTAATGTTTGTAAAATAGAATTACTGAAATAGAGTGTAAGCACACATTACCATGTAGTTGCTAAGGTATTTTAGGATTGTTATACCAAAGGAATTGCTCAATTAATTATTAAAGGACTAAGCTCAATTGTTATTCAAGTGTTTGAATTGTAATGAATAATTAAATAGAAATATCAAAGCATGTAAAGGATAGTAAGTTGTGACTTGAAATCGATGAAAGAAAAACCTAGGGTTTTGATTTCATCTTAACTCATTTTTCTCAATCCAATTAATTATACTAATGGCCAATCAGGATTTCTAATACGTTAATAAGCCTTCCCAATGTCGAATTAACTTAACCTAACCAACTAATTCAATCATACCTCTATATGAATTGTAATAATCTAAATTACATTAAGTTTTATTAATTCTTTTTTATGATTGTACAGGATCCTAGAATATTCATATCCCTAGCTCCTCTGAATTTAATTCTCATGTTCTAAGTATCTAATTCATTTCTAGTTTATAGACACCCACAAATATTCCTATTAATTGGCCAGATCAACAAAAAGGTAAAATCAAATAAATAGAACTCAGTGATATATAATAAATTAAATTGATTCAGATAAGAATTGAATACATCATGTCTTGGCTACATCATAGCCCTAGCGAAAGATTTAGAACATCATAGTCATGGAAAACAAAAAATAACAACTAAAAGACATGGATTCTAGAGGAGAGAAGAGTAGAAGAAAAACTCTAGGTTAATTTTCTACTTGATTCCTCTCTAAATCTCATGTATTGTTCCTTCAGTTCCCAAAGAGTTAAAAAAGTCCTAACACTAGTTAAGAGAAACCTATTTATAGTTAGGTTATAATTCTCCCTTCAGTAAGAGTCCAAAACAGCCTAAATAGGTCCAACATGTTGAACTAGGTCACAACCCACAGCATAACGTGGCCAACTGCCTCTTGCCCACCCATGCTGTGGCGTGGCCAGTATGCTCTCTGCCTTGCCCTAGACTTCATCTCTACACTATGCATGGATCTCACGCAATGGTGTGGTACTCATTCTCTTTGCCTTGCATTTTTTGCTCTTCCTAGCCATGACTTGGACTCCAAGCTATGGCATGGAAATTTCACTTTTGGCCAATGTTGTTCCTCTTCACGCTATTACTTGGTTCTTTCTATCAAATTGATAACTCTTGCCCTTAAAGCCTCTTTTCATGCAATTCAACTTCAAGTTCTTCATCCTACAAGAATCAAAGATATAGTCTCCAATAAAGGTTAAACTTACACAATTGAGACTCAAATCACAAGAAATTGAGGGTAAAATCTCTATATAATTTGAGCAGTTTTCAAGAGATGATAAGTGCAAATCTTATTTGTTATCATTTATAACAAAAGAAGAAAAGTTGTTTTGAAAGAGAATAATTGAGAAACATAAATTTATTAATTAAGAACGATGACAGAAAATTTTTTATAAAAAAAAAGTAGATCTATAATTAGCAAGAGTTAAAAACATAATTAGTCAATTCAGAAAACATAAGTTTGTAATATATTTAGACAAAACAAATGTGATATTAACAAATTAGGATGTGATATAATAACTCCCGTAATATGACCTGAAAGATTTCACATAATTTTTTCGTTGTTTATGCTATAAAACACCGGATATTTTAATTTTAGAGCACAACTGAAAATTTGTTTAAAAAAATTATAATGTCTAGTTAAAGCGATTGAAAGCACAATGATCTTTAAAAAAAAGAAAGAAAGAAAGAAAGAAAACACAATGATGCAACGAAAAGAATATGAAATTTTAGTGACCTTAATATGAAATAAAAGTGCATTGTAGGTACTAATTAAATATGAAACTTGGGATGATAATATGAAATAACTTCAGATTATATAAATTACTAATACGTCAAAAATTTTCATGTAGCACTTTTCTGATTTAAAAAAAAAAATTAAAACTTATTTATTTTTTATGTAGCTGTGTAGAATCAAATAACTAGCAAGAATTACACGCGAAAAGCATTCGGAAGCAAGGATGGAATTTGTTTCCATTGTTGTGGACAAAATATTGGAGCACACTCTGATACCAGTTACACGACAAGTGAACTATGTGATTTTCTACAAAGGTAATGTAGAAGAGCTTAAGAAACAAGCTAAACGACTCCTACGTGAGAGAGAATCTTTACAACATCGAGTTGATGTTGCCCAAAGAAATGGAGAAGAAATAGAAGGTATGGTTAATGATTGGCTATGTGAGGTCAAAGAGAATGCTTCCAAGGCAAAGATCTTGCTTGATGAAGATGATAAACGCCATAAAAGAAGTGCAGAAGAAATCGAAGGTCACGATCTGAAGTGGCCAAGTGATATTGCTTCCAAGGCAGAGGAGCTGCTTGATGAAGATGATAAATACAGCAAAACTGCATGGTGTTCAAGCAAATCATTCTCAAGCATGTGCTGGAGGCATCAAATTAGTAGAAAGGCAAAAAAGTTGGCACAGGAAATTGCAAATATTAAAGGAGAGAGAGAATTTACTCAGGTTTCTTACCGTGGAGAACTGAACATCACAGAGACATGGTCTTCATCAGCCAAAAACGATGAGGCCTTTGATTCCCGCGTGGCAGCTTTGAACCAGATTATGGAGGCAATAACAGATACTAATCTAAGATTGATTGGAGTGCATGGGTTAGGTGGTGTGGGCAAGAGCACTCTAGTCCGTGAGGTTGCAATAAAAGTTAAAGAAAAGTCACCTGACACAACAGTTGTTTTTGTGGATGTGAAACAGAATCCGAAGATAGAAAAAATTCAACAAGATATTGCTGACATGTTAGAACTCAAACTGAAACAGCAGTCTCTTGTTGTGAGAGCAACTTTATTACGCGAAAGGTTTGAGAAAGACAAAAAGAAAAATATTCTTGTGATCTTAGATGATCTTTGGGAAAAGCTTGATTTGAATAAAATAGGCATCATTTTTGACAAAGAGAACAAGAATTATAAGATATTAATGACCTCTAGAAAAAGAGATGTGTTGTCTAAAATGGATACTCAAAAGAACTTTTGGCTTGGAGAATTGTCAAAAGAAGAAAGTTGGGAGTTATTTCAGGTGAAAGTTGCCTTGAATGAATCTTCGAAAGGTGAAGAATTTCTTACTATTGCAAGAGAGGTTGTTGGAAAGTGTGGTGGGTTGCCTGTTGCAATTGTGACAATTGCTGCTGCTCTAAAAGGAAAGGAGGAGATAGCAGAGTGGAGGGATGTGTTGCAACGACTACAGAATCATAATTATGATGAGATAAATGGATCAATTGTAGTGAGTTATGAAAATCTAAAAGAGGATTGCCTCCGATCAATATTTTTGCTTGCTGGTGTGATTAATTCTTCTGCCATCATTGATTTATTCAAGTATTGTTATGGCCTAGACTTATTCTATGGCATAGATAATCTTGATGCTCGCATAAGTGAATTAAAAGATTCATGCCTATTACAAAATAATGACCCTTCCATGAGCCATTTTTCAATGCATGATGTTGTCCGTGACACTGCCATATCAATAGCATCTAAGGATGAACAATTTTTCGTAAAAAAAATTGGGAAGGCAGATGAAGATGAATGGGTAACAAATGATAAGCTGAAAAGTTGTAGAAAAATGCTTTTAGATTTCAGCGACATTGGAGAACTTCCTGAGGGACTACAATGTTCAAATCTCACCTTTTTCTATCTACGCAGTAAAGACTCTTCTCTAAAATTGCCACACAACTTTTTCAAAGGAATGCCTAAACTCAAAGTAATAGTTTTGATTAACATGACCTTTGAGTTTCTGCCTTCCTCAATCAGTCTCTTAGGCAACCTGCACACCTTGTGTCTTGAGGAATGTGTTTTGGAGAACATAGAAGGAATTGGGGAATTAAAAGGTTTAAAAATTCTGAGTCTTAGTGGCTCTAAGTTTACAAATTTGCCACTAGAAATAGGGAAGCTGACGAAGCTCCGCTTGTTGGACTTGAACCGTTGCGTCCAGCTTGAATCTATTCCTCCTGGCGTCCTATTAAACTTGCAAATGTTGGAAGTGTTGTTAATGGGAAGCAGTTTTAGTAAGTGGGCTGTTGGTGATCAACAATCTACGGCTAGTCTTGCTGAGATAAAAGATTTGAGGAAGTTGAACACTTTAGCAATAGATGTTCCTGATCAAAACATGCTTCCCAAGGAACAATTGTTTGAGAGTTTACACTTGCAAAGATATGAAGTATGCATAGGTGATCCATGGCGCAGGTTTGTTGAATCTATAACTTCAAGGTTCTTGACAGTGGATCTTCATACAGGTCTTGACACAAAGCATTACTTCAAAAGTTTGCTAGATCATGTAGGAGATCTGCACGTGGAAGGATTGGCAGATTTGAAGAATGTTGTTCCAAATATAAACGAAAAAGGTTTGATAGAATTAAAGCATCTTGTAGTCAATGGAAATTTTGAACTTCAATTCATAGCTGATTTAGTGGACCATAAGGATGTGATTTTTCCAAAATTAGAGTCACTGGACGCCCGAAACTCTCCAAATTTAGTGAAGATATGCAACGGCTCAATCACGGAGAGATCATTTTCCAAATTGAAGGTTGTTAAAGTGGTTTTTTGTGTTAGAATGAAGAGTCTTTTTTCATTATCCCTTCCGACTTGTCTTCCACATCTTAATGAAATTCAAGTTAAGATGTGCAGAGTTTTGGAGGGGATAGTTTCTGATGCTGGGAATGTTGCTGGTCCTTTTCAGTTTGAAGAATTACGCACTTTAACATTAACACATGTGCCTTCACTAATTGGCTTTTATTTTGAAGACAAAACATCTTCTAAAGTGCAGCAGAAAAAGACCCAAGTTGGAGATGATAATATTCTTGATCCTCTGGTTGTACTGTTCTCTCACAAGGTATGTTATTATTATACATTTATATAATGACTTTATATATATATACAGTCATAAAATTTATTCAAATTTTTCAAAAAAAAAAAGTCCATTCAGATTTTGACGTCGATTAAGTTCTTGTTAAGACATAAACTTTTTTTCTTCAATAAAAGAAGAGAAACAAAAAAAGAAGAAATTGGCAGTGTATGCTTTGCATTGTTAAGTTTAAATACATACTTTGTACATGCAAATGTACACATAGGTTTCCACCTACTGATGCATGTGGTATTGTCCTTCTATAACTAAGTATAATTAGTTAGTTATATCCAAGGATATCTCTGTAATTATATTCTCGTTATTAGTTATGAGATACAAAATTTTGTATCTGAACTTCCTATATTATAAGCTTTGTAGTACTGTTTTAGTAATCATTTTCTGCCAATAGCTCACATGCATCTATATCATTACCTCATTAAAGCAAATTATATATTAGAAATGATAAATTAATTATTATCAATAGCTGACAGAGGAAAAGAGTTAAAAATTTAATTTCAAATTGTTTGAATTATAAATTTAATCCAAACCAGACACCATAGCATTGTTCTGATTGTTTCACATAGAAATATTCGGCACATAAATATACTCGCCATTCATCCTTGTAACTAAATTTTAGATCGATGCATGTCTAGTAAAAAAAAAATAAAAAAATGATGTTATTGTTATTTTCAAATTGAAAATATAAAATAAATAACACATGTAACTATGTGAAACAAATTCTCTGTCATAATTATAATATACAAAGTGTATAATATAAATATATATAAATAGGTATACACATAATATTTTTTATGATTAAGAAAAGAATCTAAAGAAAATTTGTCATTGCTCGCAAAGGAGATGAGCAGCTGATTTCAATAGTAGTACCCTTTATTTGAATTTAACACATTTTTAAATGCTGTGGATGCATTTTTCCTTTCTCACAAGAATAAATTTTTTGCTTTATATATAATTCTTGTGTTATTTTTGTTGTCTAGGTTTTTATCCCCAACCTGGAGACATTGAATATTAGGAGGGTAAATAAATTGAATAAATTATGGGATCAAAAATTTGACGGAATATCATTTCGTAATTTGAAAACTCTGAATATAACTAAATGTGATGGGATCTCAAAGTTACTTCCATTTAATGTATTGGAAAACTTGGAAGAATTGGAAGTGAGCTCTTGTAATTCACTGGAAGTAATATTTGATTTGGAGGGAACAAGAAAAGAAGAAACGCATGGAGTTGTCAAGTCATCACATTTGAGGAAATTGAATTTAGATGGACTACCCAAACTGAAACATGTATGGAATAAGGATCCCAAAAAAATTCTTGGTTTTCAGTTTTTGTCTACAATAGAAGCTTCGGAATGTGACAGCCTCAAATATTTATTTCCAGCCTCAGTTGCCAAAGCTCTTGCGAAGCTTCATTTCCTAAGCATAAGAAGTTGCTGTGAGCTTGAGACTATTGTTGGAAGGGAAGAAGAAGGAGCTGATGTCCCAATTAATTTCGTATTTGCTAGAGTAACTGAATTGCATTTTCAACGATTACCGAAACTAATGAGTTTTTATCCTGGAACATATTCTACAGAATGGCCACTATTACAAAAACTTTATTGTAAATTTGTTGGCAGGAGTTGGAATATTTTTGGGTCTGGACTTCTTGGATTTGAAGAATTCCATTGTCAAAATGGGCTTGAAGTGTCAACTCAGTTATCTCCTGCCATTCAAAAGGTACCAACTTGTTCATACTTAAAGTTCATAATTTTATCATCAATAAATATGTTTCTAATGGTTATTTTTTATGCTAAGTATTTTTTTGGTTCTCTTGTGTATTTAAAATCAACAAAAAAAAAAAAAAAAACTTGTTGAAAATTCTGTTATTTTAGGGGAAAAATAGAAATAGCGGTCGTAGATAGAAAGTGGAAGAACAATGTTGTATTTGTTTATTAATTAGTGGTTTTTATGGATTATTTAACTTAACATAGTTAAATATTTTACAATTAATAAGAATAATGTCCACTTTTAAAAAAAAAATTTACATATGGGGGAAAGAAAAGCTATTTGGTTACATAATTATTATTATTAATAATATATATAAGCTCACTTATTTTTTGTTTATTTGTTCACCAAACATTAGTGAAAGATTCAAAATTTAATTAAATCTTTTGTGCATATAACTGTTGAAGTATCCTTACTTGGCTACTCTTTTAGCTAGCAGTAAAGATAATAGTTAGGGTATGTTTGGGTAGAGGATTGTAAAAACAGTAAAATTTATTCTGTTTGAAATATATTTAGTTGTAAAAATAAATTTAGAGAAACTATTTAGTGGAATACGAAATAGAAAAATTATTTGATTTAAATATTTTTATCCATAAATTATTTGTTAATCCTCACTTTGAGCCTTGATTTTTAGTACTATCCCTACAATACGTACCCCTAATTCAAATAACTTTCTAATCTTTACAATATATAATTACATAGTTATATATTAATATGGTTTTAAAAGAAAAAAAATTCTTGTGTAGTTCGTGCCATTTCAACTTTTTTAATATTTAAAAATTGTCCTTAGCTTAGAGTTGACATTATGAAGTACATAATTATCTCTAATCAAGATAGATATAATCAATGTGAGTATAGTCATGAGCATTCTGTGACCATAATTATTTCTTGGCTAATATTTTGCATGTTTATAAAGATTAAAAACTGATTAAAAAATATAAAATGACAAATTTAGTCCGTTGTTACAAAATATAATTTACATTATAAGTTACTACATTTTAGTTTTTATGATTATGATTACATTTATGTATTAATTAAGTTCTTTAATTTGTCTTTCAGTCAATTCCAATGTTAAGAGAGTTGAAATTGTATTGTAACAAGAATATGATGGTATGGATTCAACGATATTCACCTTATTTCTATTTGAGTGAACTTCAAATTCTTAAACTTAGATTCTTTCATGATGTGCCTCTATGGTCATTTATTCAAAGTATGTATGTCTTGGAAACTCTTCATGTAAAGTATGGCTTACTTGAAGAAATATTTTCACATGAGAGAGAAGTAATTGACAAAACACAGCATAGCAGCGAAATACATATCAAGACATTGACTCTTGATAGACTTCCCAAATTGAAGCACGTGTGCAGAGAAGGTGATGAACCGAATCTAATTCTCCAGAGACTAGAAAATCTATATGTCAGGAAATGTTCTGGTCTATCAAATTTAGTGCCGTCATCAATAAAATTCAATCATTTGGCATCAATAAAAGTATTCAATTGCAATGGAATCTTGCATTTAATATCATCATCCACAGCTAGAAGCTTGAGTCGACTCACAACAATGGAGATAACGGAATGTAAAATGATAAAAGAAATTGTGGCAGATGAGGTCGCTGATGATAAAATCACATGTGAGATCAAATTCAGTGAATTGAAGACTTTAACGCTTGACAATTTACCAAGGTTGGAAAGCTTCTGCTCAATGAACAGTGTCTTCCATTTCCCAGCTTTGGAAAATGTACTCATAGTGGGATGCCCCAAGCTGAAGTTCTTTTCCAAACAAGCCCCTAACACGACAAATCTTCAAAGTGTTAAGGACAGTTGCAGGTCGGATGCAAAAAGTTATTGGGAGGATGACCTTAATTCTACCGTACAAAAGCTGTATATAGATAAGGTATGCAGAAATTCCACTAGCTTAAAATTGTTAGATTTTGTCCATAAATTTTTTTGGAATGGAATTATATGTAATTATGAATTATGGTTCAAAAAACCTTATGATAGTTTAATGAAAAGGATGTCATCGTCTTAGTTCTATTATTATTTTGATTGTTAGTCCAAGATATTATAAGCACATGATTTTAAGGAACATACACATTCTTTTAAATTATGCATTTATGTAGTCATATATGTATTTGCCAAATCTAACAAACTGTATTTGATTTCACAGTTATATTATGAGCTAGAGGATTTAAACCTTTCAGAGTATCCAGAGCCAAAGCATATATGGCATACCCAACTTCCTGATGGGGCGTTCTGTAAATTGCGTACTTTGATATTTTCAAACTATAAATGGTCCTCGAAAGTGCTTCAATGGAATGTATTGAAGTGCTTAGTCAATTTGAAAGAGTTAAAAGTGGAATTTTGTAAGTCCATAGAAGTTGTGTTTGATTTGGAAGGAGCAAAAGATGAGGAAAGAGACTATGTATTGGCAATGGAATTCTTCAGCACATTGACTTTAACTTCCCTACCAAATCTGAAGCATATATGGAACAAAGATCCACAAGGAATTCTTGATTTTCCTGGACTAACCAGATTGAAACTTGTGGATGTACCTAAACTAGACCACAGCTTAGTTGAAAAGGTAAGTAACCTTTCGGCTTCTACTCTATTTATAATTTATTTTTTGGTAGCAGTAATATTTGTATAATATTTAATATCATTAATCTTCTGGATCACTTCTAAAAATATATCATGATTTAGCTCAATCGTTGATTATCACTTGTCATTAATAAATGCACTAACTTTATGATCAAAATTGTAATTTAGTTTTTACTCTTTTAACAGAGTGTAAAAGAATATATTTAATACTGTAAATAGAAAGTAATATTATAATTATATTATTGTTGTTTGTCCTAGTTAGTATTATACCAAAACAATTTGGCGGTGATAAAACTATAAGGCCAAAAGTGAAACAATATTAGCAAAAAGAATACTATGCCAAAACCAGTCATTTATTGTTCTATATGTATATCTTTGCATCAAGTTTGATATGTTTGCTCTATAGTTTCACACACACTTTTGGCATGTTTACCGTTCAAACAATAATTATTATTATCATTAATGTTATATAGGAATTGGTGCATATTAAATACACATAACTTATATAAACACAAATATTTTATGCATGTACATATTTACACATAAATACTAAGATGTTATTTATATATGTTTACTTTTTTAAAAAGAAAAAATCAACTGTGATTTATCAGGTAATCCCCAACTTAGAGTTAGAGAGATTGGTAGTAGACAAGGCTATAGTGGCATGGTTCGGACAATTTCTAACAGACCGCTTCAATTCCCTTGAGGTGCTTGGATTGCAATTCTCAAATGATGTCAACACAGGATTTCCATATTCTGTCCTTCAAAAAATGACCAACTTGAAAACTCTTATGGTCAAAGATTGTTTACTTGAGGAGATATTCCCTTTCAAAAAACAGGTTGTTGAGGGAAACCACAGTGGTGCAATACAACTTAAAGGCTTGTGTGTTGAAAATCTCCAAAAATTAAGGCATATATGTGAAGAAGGATATGAATTGGATCCAAGTCTGAAGAATCTTAAAAGATTATGCATTAAGGAATGTTGTCATTTGTTGAACTTAGGGGCTTCATCGTTAACTTTCAATCTTTTGAAAATACTGATAGTTAAAAATTGTGAGCAGTTGTCATACTTGATGACGCCATCAACAGCAAAAAGCTTGGGTAAACTTAAGCGTCTGATCATAGAAGATTGTAGTATGATAAAAGAAATAATATCAGGCAAGGTGGTTGATGCTGAAACAGATGAGATCAGATTCAACATATTGGAAGTTTTAATGCTTAAAAACTTACCATGTTTGGAAAGCTTTTGCTCAATGAATTATGCCTTCAATTTCCCATCGTTGGAAGGTCTAGTCATATGGCAATGCCCCAACCTGAAGAAATTTTCCAACGGAGTCTCTAGCATGCCAAATCTTGAACGTCTAGTTGGAGACTTGTTTGAGTTTGATCTGAATTCTACTGGAGAAAAGACGTATAATTATGAGGTTCAAGGCAATTTCATCTCCCTGGAATTCTTGGATTATGTTCTTTTTACTAGTTGACTTGTGAGTAGGACTGTGTTTTCTTGTGCTGAGATTCTTAATTTTGTACTGTAACATATTATTCTTTGAGTAGATTGTTTCTGAAGATGACTTGCCGGATATGGATGACTTGTGGGATCAGGACAGTGAGAGCGATAACGAACACCTGAATGAATCAGATCAATATGAAGGTGAGAGTCACCTGTTTTGTTTGCCAAAATGTAGGTGCCTGAAAATGGACAATGAAGTAATATCTGAATTAAGCAATAATGGTTGCTAGTTCCAAATTTACTAAAGTGCTAAAGAATAGTCCATTTATGAGTTGTATATGATACTTTTGCATAATATATACATTGATCCAATTCTATATAAAGCAACATTTCCAAGTTGATTTTAGTCTTCTTTTTAATTTCAATGCCCTTTTTAGTAGAGGAAGAAGACAAAGTGGAAGAACACAAGGAACATGAAGAGAAGGAAGAAGAGAACATTAATGGGTGCATAACTGAGCAAAGCACTATAAGCTATCCAGAAAGTAGAGACATAGATTTGCAAGCTTCTACAAATGAAGATATTACTCTGAGCACTCCACTTTTGGCATTAAGTCATGAACACCAAACGTCAGGTGCACAATACCTTCCATATAGTTTTGGAGTAATTTCTTCTTATTTTGATTATGTACAATGTCTAATTCCTAGGATCAAATTATATAATGATACTTTTGCCTCTTCTATTAATCTAGAATTGGATTGACATCTATTTGTTCCAATGAATTATTCAATAGGGAAAAGAGGCAGTCAAAAGAAGATAGAGGACATGATTGTAATTGAGCAGAGTACCACAAGTTATTCAGAAAACATGGAAGCTCATAAGAAACAGAAGCAAGGGTTCGAAATATCAATCAGCAATTTTGATAGTGAGACAAGGCTTCAAGAACAACATATAAATGTTAGAGAAGTGTATCTTGAATCCTTTTTCTTCAAGTCATCACTACCGAAAATATTTATAAGATTAGAAAACTATCAATGAAAATGCACTCTATGTATGGTAGCTTACAATGTGATTGCGTTTTCTTGATGAGGCATATAAATTAAGTTTACAATAAAGTAAGGAAACATATGTATAATACTTGTTATTGCACAGGGAGAGACTACAAATATAGATGATGACAAAGGCCTTCAACTGAAGATATTGACAGAGACAACTTCATCACTTGTAGGTTTTTTGTTGTCTCTTTGGTGTCAAGTATATTGCATATTACTAAAGAATAAAATATTTCGGTGCTCAATTCTTTTTCATTTTCTATAGGATTCTATCATTGAAAAATATGAAGGTATTAAGATGAATACTATTGAGCAAAGCACCACAAGTTGCGGAAAAACCAAAGACACTGATTTGCTAACTTCTACAAATGACGGTATTAATATGAGCACTCCACTTGCAGCAACAAGTCAAGAATATCAAACCTCAGGTGCATAATATCCTTCGTATAGTTTCGGATCCATTTCTTCTTATTTTCATTGTGTTGAATGTCTGATTATTTGAATCAAATTACATAGATTTTTTTATTGGTGGATATAATTAATGGATTCCTATGTCTTATTACAATTTGTTGTCAAGAGATCAATATCCATACAAATCATATCCAATAAGTTGAAGTGCTGTTAAATTTTTGTTAACAAATAATTCACATAACTGACACAAGACTACATCAATCTATCTCTGTTAATCTAAAATTGGATTAACATGTACTCGTTTCAATGAAATAATCAATAGGGGTAGGCAATCAAAAAGTGTTTGAGGACATCAATGTAATTGAGCAAAGTACTGCAAGTTCAGAAAGCAGAGAAGCTCAAAAGACCAAGACACAAGGAATCAACATATCAATTACTAATTTTGATTTCACTTCAAAAGATATGCATAACGCTATAGAAGTAACAAACAATGTTTCCATCGTTTCAGCGTCGAAGGAACTGCAAGGCATTGATTGGAGTTCCCCCATGTCCCAATCTTCCTCTCCTATTGCTAATGTCGCAGGTAATGTTTTTCAAGTGAAATTATATCTTGCATGCTATAGCTCATAGTGTTAATAATCTTCGTTGATTCAGAACGTCCCTTGGAGCATGCACAAGTGGAATCATTTGACTTGCAAAAAGAAACATCAGAAGTTGATCAGATGGTCCAAATCCAATTGGCTTTGGAAAATACTGAAAATGGAGACCATGCTAATTTTCCTAATGTCGATCCACCTGTTGGTATGTTTTGCCTCTCTTTCATTGTTTTCTGTACTATTTTCTTTTATAGTTGAGTACTTTGACTTGCTAATTTCTATTTGTTGGTCTAGATTCTCTTCCTCTACATTCCTCAGAAGCTATGCTTCCTTCCTCAGGAGGCAATGAAGATTACTCATCAGATGGGGACACTAAGAGCAAGAATGAACAACTGAATGAATCAGACAGGAACCATCAATTTGAAGGTGAGTGTCACCATTTTATTGCCAAAATGTAGGTACCTTAATAAGGGACTGTGAAGGCAACGTCTGAATGAAGCAATAATGAGTTGCCAATTCCAATTTTACTAAAGTACTAAAGGAGATTTCAGTACCAAGTTTTATTGGTGGATACCTATGCGTAACATATACATAGTTCCATAGATTCTTTATAAAGCAACATTTCAAAGTTGATTTTTGTTTTCTTTCTAATTTCAATGGCCGTTTTAGTAATGGAAGAAGACAAAGAATCAGGGGGAGAGGAAGAACACAAGGTACACAAAGAGGTGAAAGCAGAAGAGAACATGAATATATACGTAATTGAGCAAAGCATCACAGGCTGTCCAGAAAGCAAAGGCACTAATTTGCAAGCTTCTAGAGATGAAGATTTTAAACTGAGTGCTCCACTATCAGCAACAAGTCAAGAATACCAAACCTCAGGTGCAAAATACCCTTATATAATTTTGGATCAATTTTTTCTGATTATATAGAAAGTCCAATTATTAGAATGAAATTACGTCATGATATTTGTGATTCATTTCTATTAATCTAAAACTAGATTGACATCTACTTGTTTAAATGGACTGATTAATAGAGGAAGGAGGCAATCAAAAGAAGATAGAGTCCATGAATGCAGTTGAGCAAAGTACGGCAAGTTATTTAGAAGTTGGACAGAATGTTACAGAACTCATAAATAATAGTGTTTGTACAGTTTCAACATCAAAGGAAATGCAAGATGTTGCTCAGAGTTCATCCATTCCCAAATCATTCTCTTCCACAGCTAATGGGGCAGGTACTGTTTTTATCTCAACTTCTGCCAATAGTATATATAAATTTGTATAGAATTGTGGTTTTCCACCTTCACTTGAAAATTAAACTTACAAGCTATAGCTAATAGTGCTAATAATCATTATTGATATTCAGAACTTTCCTTAGGGCATGCACAAGTGGAATCATTTGACTTGCAAAATGAAACATCAGAAGTTGATCAGATGGTTCAAGACCAATTGGCTCTGGAAAATATTGACAATGGAGATAATGCTAATATTCCTAACGTAGATCCACCTGTTGGTTTGTTTTGCCCCTCTTTCATTGTTTTCTTCAGCCAGTTTCTTTTATAGTTGAGTACTTTGACTTGCTAATTTCTATTTGTTGTGTTTAGATTCTCTTCCCCTGCGTTCCTCAGAAGCTATGCCTACCTCATCTTCTGGTATGGATACTTTAAAGTAACTAGTTTTAATGTGTTACAAATGGAACCACACTAACATTGCCCTTTATTTAACTGAATATTCATACAGAGTTTCATGCTCAATCTAGAATTAAGGATACTGATGTTGAGGCAAGTAGGGCAGCGATTACAGGTTGTTAGTCAGAATTTTAATAGGCTTTGCTGCATTTTCCCCTCTTTGCCTCTTGTTTGTTATTTAACAGATATGTTTTTTTTCTTTTTTTTCCCCATTTTTGTGGTTGTGTTTCTGTAAAGATACAGGTGATGTTCCTCACCAAAACAAAGAAAGCACTCCACGTGGGCAGAATGAAAAGCACGATGCCATTCATGAAGGCAAGGAAGGAACAGTTCACGAAGGTGTTCCTCTTGGCAATAGTACTGAGGGTGTTGCTTCCTGCCAAGAAATCCTGGATATTGATGTTGGCACCGTTGCTTCTCCTTTACCAAGATTGCGACGTTACTATATTGCATTTTGTTTCTCATTTTTGGCTCTCTTGGGATGTTATTTCCTTTTGGCATATTGGGGTAAGTAACTTTCTTGATCATACTGAAGTTAACTCTTTATCCGTTGCCTTCAACCTTTTTTTTCTTTTTTGTTAGGTCCTGGGATACCCTTGGTTTCCAATAGTTCTCCATCATCTCCCGTTAAGGATGCCATCGACTTAAACAAAGACCAAATCTCTTTACTGAGAGATGCATTTGCTAGGTACCCAAATTTGGGTGGTCCTCAAAAAGATTTCAGCCCTCGTTTTCATGATTGGGCTTACAAGACACTAGCAGATTTATTACACTTTTTGAAGACTGAGAATCCTGTGACCATGGCCGAAGAGCGTGAGAAAGAATTTCATGTGTTGTGTAATGAGGCCATTCAATTAGGGTTTGATAAGACATGGGTGGAAGAGATGAGAAAACGTGTTGTCAAGGATCCAGAGGTTGATTATGCCCAGAAGCGCCTTATGAAGATACTTGATAAAGAACAAGAACTAAAACAAGAGAAAGAGATGTTGAATGAATTTATACAAGAGAGGAGGAAGAAATGCTTTGATTTCTTGTGAACTAAGTGAAGAAGTACAATAAAAAAGAGGGATTAGAAGATGAACATGTTAATTGTATTCAACAGAAGACTCAAATTATGGACACAAACCGTGACATGCACTAGTATTAATTTTTGCTTATGTTATTAGTGTCCTTCAATGCTTTAGCCAATAATTATAGTTCATTCCATGCTCACGATTGATATGGTAGCTTTCCTTCTTAATAAGTACTGTTTTTTATGCATTCATGACAGGTGCTTATGTTTTAATAATATGACGCTGGAGCAAAATTGAATGGTAAGCGGATATGCATAATAAAGAAAAAATAATGCAAAAAAGTTAAATATTTCTCATATTTAACGGATAAACGTGCTAAATCACAACCCAATAAATCAGAAAATCTATAAAAGTTCTTTCAACAAAAAAGAACATATATTGTCCTATTGTCCTGTCTTGCAAGTTGTACCTCAACTTGATGTTAGACAGTTAAACCAGCTAGGCAGATCAGTAACTAATCCAGCTAAGCATATCAGCTGTTAGGTGGTAAGACAGCTAAGCAATGCAAGTTGCAGTCTTGTATTCTGTTGACTATATAGACAGTTAACTTGTAACCATTCTGAACTTAATAACAATCTCTTTTCTTCTCAACATCTTCTTCTTCTCCTTCTTTGTCTCTTCTTCTGCATGATTTCTAGCTTGTTCCAGATAGCTTGTTCCAGATGGTATCAGAGCCATGAAAGATCAAGAATACACACCAGTGAGGGAGATCACAAATATTCCATCATTTGGGCCAAACTCTGACTGTCAAACTTGATCAGAACAATTTTTTAATATGGAGAAACTAGATTCTCAACATAGTGATTGCAAATGGGTTAGAAGGTCTTCTTGATGGAACAAGGAAGTGTCCTGATAAATTTTTTGTTGCAGATAATGGAGAAATCTCTTTGAATCCAGCACACACATTTTGGCAAAGGCAAGATTGACTGGTAATGAGTTGGATCTATGCATCTCTCACTGAAGTATTGATGATACAAATCATGACCTGTAATTTAGCAGCTAAAATTTGGAATTCTTTATCTGAAAGCTTTGTGTGTTCTTCAAGAGCCAGAATAATGGAGTTAAAGCTGCAGTTACAGATAATTTGAAAAGGCAATCAAAACACGTGGGAGTACATGATCAAGGTGAATGAAATCTATGATAATCTCAGGGCAGTTGGTGAAAGAATCAATAATGAAGATCAGATTCTTGCAGTTCTTGTAGGATTGGGACCTGAGTATAATGTATTAGTCCCCTCAGTGAGCCTAGAAAAGATAACATTTGAAGCATTGCAAAGTCATCTGATGACATTTGAAATGAGGCTAGAAAGGCATAAGTCTTTTGAGGATCAAATGATCATACAAGCAAATGCTGCTACACTGAACAATCAGAATAAAAAAGGTAGACACATTTTTTTCTCAAATAGTCAAGGCAATGGTGAAAATAGAGGAAGGTCTAACTTTCAAGGAGAAAGATATGGAAATAGAGGTCACAGTGGTAATGGCAGAAGCAAGAATCAAAATTTTCATCCTCACAGTTAGATCTGTCAAAAACCTGGGCATATTGCCACTAATTACTGGTACAGATTTGATGGGATTATCAGCCAAAGAACATCTCCAAACAATATCAAGATCCTCAAGCATTTACTGCTACTGTTGGCATTGAAGACATGCAAGATTCTACCCCATGGTTCTTAGATACTGGGGCTACACATCATGTTATACGAGATCTAGACAATCTTCAGTTTCATAACCCCTTTCTTGGCAATAACAAATTAACAGTTGCAAATGGTAAGAAGTTGAATATACACAATGTTGGCATGACATCAATTCACACGCACAAACACCCTTTAATGCTCAAACACACCTTACACATTCCAACCATCAATTCTAATTTGATTAGTATTCACAAGCTATGCCTTGATAACAATGTTTACCTTGAATTTCATCCCTTTTTCTATGTGATCAAGGATTAGAAAACCAAAGAGCCTCTACTTTAGGGAAAACTTGAAGAAGGAATGTATCGTCTTGCATCAAGACAAATCAACAGTCCAAACCCAGTTATTGTATCTTCTGAGTCTTTATAGTGTTCTCATTCTAAGCCTGTAAAAATTAGTTCACCTATATCCACTTTTCAAGTTTTTTTCTAGAGATAACTCTACTCCTTTACCATTTGTAACTATTGTCAAATAGCCAAGAGTCATCAGTTACCATTTGTAAACTTCTATTCTAGAGCAATAAAACCACTTAAATTAATTCATACTGACTTGTGGGGTTCACCCTCTTGCAAATCTGTTAATGGTGCTTGTTACTACTTGTTACTGATTGATGATTACAACAAATATATATGGGTGTATTTGCTCAGGGCTAAAAGTGATATATTTGTAGCATTCAAACAATTTCAATCTATGGTAGAAAGGCAGTTTGAAAGAAAAATAAAAACATTGCAATCTGATAATGGTATAGAATTCACAATCATGACTTCCTGGTTACAACAACAAGGAATTACACATCAATTCTCTTATCCCTATACACCATAACAAAATGGTAGAGTTGAAAGAAAAAATCACCACATCATAGAAATAGCCTTGGCTCTTCTGCACACTTTTGGTATACCTTCTAAATATTGGACATATATTATTCAAACAGCAGTGTTTCTTATCAATAGATTGCCAAATATAGCACTACACTTTTAAGTACCTTATACACTACTTTTTCATCACAGACCTGATTACTCCAGTCTAAAGGTGTTTGGATGCTTGTGTTTTCCTTATTTATGCCCATATAGATCACACAAGTTGGAACCAAGATCTACTACTTGTTGTTTTTTGGGGTTTAACACTCAACATAAAGGATATCTATGCCTGGATATAAAAAGCAACAAGATTTACATTTCAAGGCATGTAATTTTCTCTGAGAATGAGTTTCCACTTCTGAAGCTCACTGCATTGCTTCAACATAGTCAACAACCTTTCTCCATACGAATTCAAGCACCCTTCACAGATGTTACTGTCACAGCCATATCTACTGCATCAGGCACTCCGAATGTGCCTCCTACTAATTCTGATAAACTTATCAATGATACAATATCTGCAGCATCTCATTCTTCATCTACCAACTCTTCTGAAATGTCTCACTTAGATTCTAGTGTTGCCCTTCCTCAAAGATCAGTTTCTCCTCCAAGAAGAGTTGTTACTCGTAGTTAAAATGATATACACAAGCCAAAGGTGTATGCTGCAACGACTGATTATCTCACAACTGAACCTTCCACCTACAAGCAAGCAAGTCAATCTGTTCATTGGTTGAAAGCAATGGAAATTGAATATAATGCCTTAATTGCCAACAACACTTGGACTTCCAACAGAAACCAATATAGTAGGATGTAGGTGGATCTTCAAAATCAAATACAAACCCAATGGAGATATAAAACGTTACAAGGCCAGGTTAGCGGCACAAGACTTCACTCAAACATATGGCTTGGACTATTTTGATACTTTTAGTCCAGTGGTTAAACCAGCAACCATCAAAACAATCCTCACTGTGGCACTTGCTAATAATTGGCTAATTAGGCAATTGGATGTAAACAATGCCTTTTTAAATGGAGACTTTGAGGAAGATGTGTTTATGAAGCAACCACAGGGATTTGAGAATCCAAGCTATCCTCATTATGTTTGCAAACTCAACAAAGCTCTTTATGGATTAAACCAAGCTCCAAGAGCCTAGTTTACCAAGCTCAAAAACACCTTACTGTCATGGGGTTTTGTTTGTGCCAAGTCAGATAAAACTCTCTTCATTTTCTCAAAGGAAAACCAGTTGATTTATCTTCTTGTATATGTTGATGATATCATTCTCACAGGCTCCTCTGGTAAGCTGACTAAAGAACTTACTAATGCATTGAACTATCAATTCTCACTTAAAGATCTGGGTATGCTTAATTATTTCTTAGGCATTCAAGTCACATGGCATTCACATGGTTTGCATTTATCACAAGCCAAGTATATTATTGATCTGCTGAATAAAGCAGGGCTGCAGTTTTCAAAACCAGTAACCACTCCAATGCTTAGCTCCAAAATTCTGTCAATAAATGATGGTACTCCTCTTTCAGATGGCTCCCTTTACAGAAGTATTGTGGGGGCTTTACAATATTGCACAATAGCCAAGCCTGATATTGCTTATTGTGTGAACAGATTATGTCAGTTCTTTCATAAACACACTGATGTACATTGGCAGGTTGCAAAAAGGGTCCTTCGTTACCTCAAAGGAACACTCAGCTTTGGCATTTCTTTGAGCAAACCATCTTCTTTCTCTCTCACTACCTTTTCAGACTCAGATTGAGCAGGTTGTGCAGATGAAAGGCCCAGCACTAGTGGCCATGCTGTCTTTCTTGGTCACAACTTAATCTCCTAGCTTGCAAGTAAGCAGAAAGTTGTATCTAGATCCAGTACAAAAGCAGAATATCGTGCTCTAGCAAATATTGCAGCAAAACTGCAATGGTTGTAGTCATGCCCAAAATTCCTCTCATTCTCTATGATAATCTTAGTGCCACTTACTTAGCTACAAATCCTATATTTCATGCAAGAACAAAGCACAGTAAAATTGACTACCATTTCTTACGAGAGAGAGTTCAGAACAAGTCAATGAAGATTTGTCATATACCCTCATGTGCTCAAGTAGCTGATATATTCACAAAACCACTTTCCTCCTCCATGTTTCTCCTCAATCATGACAAATTCACCATTCGTCCTTCTCCAGTGAGTTTGAGGGGGGATGTTAGACAGTTAAACCAGCCAGGTAGATCAGTAACTAATCCAGCTAAGCATATCAGCTGTTAGGCAGTTAGACAGCTAAGCAATGCAAGTTGCAGTCTTGTATTTTGTTGACTATATAGACAGTTAACTTGTAACCATTCTGAACTGAATAACAATCTCTCTTCTTCTCAACATCTTCTTCTTCTCCTTCTTTGTCTCTTCTTCTGCGTGATTTCTAGCTTGTTCCATACTGATCCATGCAAAGAAGTTAAGCTAGAATTCATAGACAATAATAAGCTGCAACTCAAGAAACTTACTTGTAATATAGTTTGAAGCATTGTTCTTAGTCCCTTTTAAGAGAACTTTAAAAAGTAATTAATTAAGAGAAGGAATTAGATTCAAATAAAATTGCATCTATTCAATAATAATTTAGAAAAATAATTCTCCATCACTTCCTATCAAAGCTTATATTAAGAATGTAGAATAATAATTTCAAACCATAACAAGGAGGAATACGTATTGCCATTTCACCAGTTCATTTTGTTCCATATAAACACTGCATGTATAGTTGTGAAGTTATTCTCATAAGTGTAAGAAAATTTTCGATTAGAATAAATTTCTTAAAAATAACCAAATTTAAAATCAACTTTAAAACCATAAAAAAAAAAATCGCATTTATGTCGAGTTGTAAAATATCTTACCTCTTCTTGTCACACTCATCAGACCCTGCACATTCCCCACCCCACCCTGGACAACTCCCTGCCACGCATGTTCTGGATCTTGCAGTTTAACTTGGCATCAATATGCAGTCTAACAGCGGGTTTAGCAAAGTAGTGGCAGACGATGGATTAACAGTGAGTTAAAACTAAAACCTTAGTCCCAGTGGTTGTAATTTTTTAGTTTTAGTTTTCAAACACAAACTTCAAAACAAAATATGTTCCACAAAATTGTTGACGGTTTTGGTTTTTAACTAGTTTTAAAACTATTTTAGCTGAATTTTCAAAAAAAAAAAAAAAATTGGTTTCTAGTTATAAAAATTTGAAAGTGCTAATTTTCACCCTTTATTATCCATAAAATGTTCTCCAAATCCAGACTTTGTCTAAAATTACAATCTATGAGATTAAGATTCCAAAACAAAAACCTTATTTAAGTTTTTATGAGTTCAATTTTTAAAACTTAAAACCTAACAAAATAAGACTTAAGCTTCTTCTTCTTTTTTAACTGTTAGGGTACTGAGTTCGTAATATTATATTAAAACTAATTCAGTTCAAAAAATTAAACAATTATAAAAAGCTTATGTATAATTTTATTTTATATTTGATAATCATAATTAAAAAAAAGGCCCTATCATAGAAGTTGGCATTGAGCTTTTCCACATGAAAGTTAATATTATGAATTCATAGAAGTAACATATTTCAGTAGGGCAATGTTTGATTAAAAGGAGGGGAGGGGAGAGGAGAGGAATTTTAACCAAAGCAAAAGGTCTCTTTCTTTGGATTATAAATAGAGGAAAAAGAAATATAAATTTACTATTATAACTTATAAGTAAAAAAGAAATATATAGTATAAGAATATTTTTGTTTAAAAGATGTAATTATTTCTCTCTCCTCCAAAACTCTAATTTCAGGGGTGAAGAGATGGAGGAGAAAATGAGAGATTCAAATCTCTCCTCCTTTTATGTTTTGAAACAAATAATGTAAAATATTAAGAATTGTTCTCCTCACCTTCCGTCCAAGCAAACATTGTGTAAGGGACAAAGCAAACTTTCATCAATTAATTGAAGATAGGAGATTAATATCCTACATAACCTTTTTTTTTTTGTCCTTTTAATATTGCATTGTAATTTGTATAATATTTTCATTTTAAAAATGTTTCAAGAGAACAAAATTAATATATCTTTATGTTTAATGAAAGAATATTTTTATATCATGTTATTGTATATATTAAAAAATCTAAATTATATATATATTAGTATATTAGAAAAGGTAAGTAGTAATGTATAACATAGCTATTAAGTTAGGTGGATCAGATAAAGAGATGGAAATCTGCGGCCACCAGTTGATTTTTCCACTGGTTGATGAAAGTCTGGGATTTCAAGAATGGGGTTTGTTTAAATATAATGGATACAAGAAGGAAATAATTATGTTTGAATAGTGTCTCATATTTAGGTATCACAGCTGACTACATATTTTAGCCAAGAGAACAGTTGCACTCCACAGCAAATTCCATATCCTAATATTCTCAAAAGAAGCTCCCTTGTAAAATTGTAATCCACCAATTTACAATATCAACAATCATTTGGGCTTTAATATTCAGATAAATTCCAACTTCAAAAATCAGAAATCATCCTTTCAAAAGCTTCCACTTATGTGGAAGTGCAATTTCCATACCAATAATTAATTAGAAATTACCATCTTATATTTGAACAAAAATGAACTACATAGAATAGCAGTACTTTGAACACTTATTAACTCTTGGAAGGGTTTAAAGGTTTCTTTGACCTAACTGATATGAAAATTTGATGGGTTAGCTCCAAAATTGTACAACTTGGTAATTTTCTAATATGATTCAGTTGTTAGTAATTAATGGATTGGTCTGTCGGTACTTTCTTTTACCCTTATTCTTTAGGGTAATCTCTCTTGTCCATTGATAGAATTTGGATGTTGTAGCAAGTTGGTGCCATGTGGGCAGCTCCAGAATATTAAATTAAAAAAGAAAGATGCTTTTAGAAAAATTTGTCACGTCTGTAATTAAAATATAGAAAGTACAAGGACTTCATAAAATTTACTTTGATATGGGCGATTGATTTTATACAACTTTTTCGTTTATCTGTACATTAATTATAGTAAAAGATGAAGGAAGATTGGTTTCATACAACTTTTTGATAAAGATGCATGAATTACACCTCAATTATTGATAATCATCCCTATATTCTTCTGTCTTTTGCAAAAGCCCACTCAGATTTTTCTAAAATATATACATGACCCACAACAAACACATATCCGCTTCTACGTACTAAAAATATGACACATATTTATATATTGTGCACCATTTGCTTTTTCAAAAGTTGATTGAAATATTGTTTTTGACATATTGTCTCAAATCATGCCTATACCTTTTGTAAAAGCCCACTCAAATTTTTCCAAAATACATACTTAGGCACACAACCTAAAACATTAACACATATCCACTTTTACCTACTTAGAAAATGTCACACACGTTTATGTTATTGTGTACCTTTTTTTTCTTTCCAAAATTTGATTGAAATTTTATTTTTGACATATTCTCTCAAACCATGTCAAATTTTTTCATAAGACAATTTCTGTTTTTCAAGTCATATTTCACTTTTATTAAAAGATTGTTTTTAATTCGAATTATTAAAAATCATTAAAATTAATAACATTATGAGTTCTCATATTGTATTTTAAGGCCACTCTCATTCTTATTAAAATAATATATAAATTACTTTGTATATTTTGTTTTTTAAATTGTTTATCTTGATATATTTATATAAAATTTGAAATAAAATTTTATTTGTTTTATTCTTATCTTGAAAATTATTAAAAATAAAATTTTATGTTACAATTTTATCTCAAAGTTTAAATTACCTCATCTTAAAGTTATCTCATGTCCTATATCCAGCTTTAATTTTTACCTTTTCCCACTAGTTATGGTTCAAAATGGTTAGACGGTCCCTATTTTGTTTAAAAAGTGTTTCTACGTGTTCATTTTTTAAAATGTATTATTTGGGGATAATAATTTGATTTGACTTTTACTCAATGAATCTCTATCATTTTTTACTTCATCGTGTTTGGGATGGGGTTAAAAATTTTAGTAGATAATTTCTAAGGCCAACAACGAATAGTGTATATTATATTTTAAGAACCCACTCGTATAATATATGCATTTATTTAAATATACATTAATATATATAGATACTTAAAAAGATGAAAAGATAAGTTGTGTCTCACATCAAGGTCCTAATGCGTATTGTTAACTAATTAAAAGGTATAAATTAAAGCAAGTTACCCAATAAACAATATGTTATGTTATGTATATTATATGTATAATTGGTCTCAAATAATAATAAATGGTCAAAATAACTCTTAATTTTCATATTGCTACAAAACTTTTTAAAAATTTAGCCATTAAATAAGATAAAACTCAATTAATTATTAGAACTTTATTAGGGTTCATATAATCCATCTTTTATTTTAATGTAATATTTTTTAGAAGATAACAAGTTATTTAAGATAATTTAAATAAAATATTTCTTTTATAAAGCCATTTCAAGTTTGAACTGGCCTTCTAACGTAGGGCCCAGTGAATGACTTGATATGCAGAGGGCTGTTCCCCATATTTAAATAAAATATTTATTTAAAGGACAGATACTCGATGAAACAGCTGGAACACGCTCTGAATCTGTTCACTGACTTCTATTGACTTAATCTGCATCATTTCACTTCCACTTTCAGTTTGCTATCTACTGGAAGAAGCAAGAAACAAAGCATTCATTTCAAATCCTTCATTCTCGTTCGTTTATCAGAATCAAAAATCTTCTTTAATTGCCTTGTTTCCTTTCATCTCTACAATTCTCTTTACTTTCCTTTTCACTGTATTTGTTTTTTCAACAAACTCTTAAAAAATCCATAAAAAAAGTAAAAAAAAAGAAAAAGAAAAATATGTTTATCTTCTAAAGTTCTTGTTCGGGTTCGTGGTGCTTTATATCAGAGTAGAGTAGAGATCGATGACTTGCTCTGATGGAGTCATCTTTTGAGGTAAATTGTTTGATTTCATTATATTAGTTCATATATGCTTGTGTTAGTACGTATAAATGTAAAATAAAATGGTTTTTGATCTCATAAATCTTTTCTGTTTCATTTTTTATAGAGTAAATTAACCAGTAAACTATTTTATGTCGTAAGAAGTGCAGATTTTTTCCAAAAAAAAGAAGTAATTTTGGTATCAAGTTGCAATAAACAATTAAAGCTGAAATTATAAAAACGACTAAAATATTATTTTGATCCCTCTTAGATTTGAGTTGTCGCAAACTAGATTTTTTTAGATTGATCGTCACAAAATAGTCTCTCTTAGATAGACTAAAATACTATTTTGATCCCTCTTAGATTTGAGTTACCGTAAATTAATCTTTTTTAAATTGATCGTCACAAAATAATCCCTCTTAAATATAAAATAGTCGCAAAAGTGTCCCTTCATTTGTTATTTGATTAATCTCTATTGCTTTGTTTTAAATTGTTTACATGAAATTTAATAACTCGTTCTACTTTCAATGTACTTATATAGAGTCAAATAGCTTACAAAAAGCTGCGTATGAAAGCGTTTGGGAGGAAATGAAGTGCTTCATCTCATATTAATGATCAATATATAGCTTTCCCAGTTGGAGTCTTTTCTTAAGGTAAGTGGTATAATTTCAATATATATCAGTTCATCAAGGAACTTATCTTTATTTATTCTTTTAATTTAGGCTATTTGAGCAAAGGCTCATATTTATTAATATATACCAAAATTTAAAATATTCATTAAAATATATATTTTTTTTTTCAAAAATGGTATCATGATAATATGATTTTGTTTTGTAACTCTATTTTATATTTTTAGTCTTTATATTTTCAAAATTTATAAAATAATTTTTATAATTTTAAAAATTTAAAATTTCGTTCTTATTCTCAAAATTAAATTTTAAAATTTTTAAAAAATTATAAAAATTATTTTATAGCTTTTAGAAATATAAAAATTATAACTTTAACTCTTAAAAATTTATAAGAAAGAAAACAATAATTTAAGCAATATTTACGTTTTATGTACCTGTACAGGGTCCAATAGTTAGCAAAAGTTACGTGTGAAAAGCGTTCAGAAGCAAGGATGGAAGTTGTTTCCACAATTGTGGACAAATTATTGGAATACACCCTGATTCCAGTTACACGACAAGTGGGCTATGTGATTTCCTACAAAGATAATGTATCCGAGCTTAAGAAACAAGCTAAACGACTCCTACATGAGAGAGAATCTTTACAACACCGAGTTGATGTTGCCCAAAGAAATGTAGAAGAAATCGAAGGTATGGTTTATGATTGGCTATGTGAGGTCAAAAAGAATGCTTCCATGGCAAAGATCTTACTTGATGAAGATGATAAACGCCATAAAGGAAATGCAGAAGAAATCGAAGGTCACGATCTGAAGTGGCCAAGTGATATTGCTTCCAAGGTAGAGGAGCCGCTTGATGAAGATGATAAACGCAGCAAAACTGCATGGTGTTCAAGCAAATCATTCTCAAGCTTGCGCTGGAGGCATCAAGTTAGTAGAAAGGCAAAAAAGTTGGCAGAGGAAATTGCCAAAATTAAAGGAGAGAAAGAATTTACTCAGGTTTCTTACCGTGTAGAACTGAACATCACAGAGACATGGTCTTCATTAGCCAAAAACGATGAGGCCTTTGAATCCCGAGTGGCAGCTTTGAACCAGATTACGGAGGCACTAGCAGATCCTAATCTTAGATTGATTGGAGTGCATGGGTTAGGTGGTGTGGGCAAGAGCACTCTAGTCCGTGAGGTTGCAATAAAAAAGTTAAAGAAAAGTCACCTGACACAAACGTTGTTTTTGTGGATGTGAAACAGAACCCGAAGATAGAAAAAGTTCAACAAGATATTGCTGACATGTTTGGACTCGAACTGAAACAGCAGTGTCTTGTTGTGAGAGCAACTTTATTAAGCCAAAGGTTAGAGAAAGACAAAGAGAAAAATATTCTTGTGATCTTAGATGATCTCTGGGAAAAGCTTGATTTGAATGAAATAGACGTCACTTTTGAGAAAGAGAACAAGAATTATAAGATATTAATAGCATCTAAGGATGACCAATTTTTTTTAAAAAAAAATTGAGAAAGTTGATGAAGATGAATGGATAACAGATGATAAGCAGAAAAGTTGCAGAAAAATGCTGCTTTTAGATTTCAATGATGTTGGAGAACTTCCTGATGGACTACAATGCTCAAATCTCACCTTTTTCTATCTATGCAATGAAGACTCTTCTCTAAAATTACCACACAACTTTTTCAAAGGAATGCCTAAACTCAAAGTATTAGTTTTGATCAACATGACCTTTGAGTTTCTGCCTTCCTCAATCAGTCTCTTACGCAACCTGCACACCTTGTGTTTTGAGGAATGTGTTTTGGAGAACATAGAGGGAATTGGGGAATTGAAAGGTTTAAAAATTCTCAGTCTTAGTGGCTCTAAGTTTACAAAATTTCCACTAGAAATAGGGAACCTGACGAAGCTGCAGTTGTTGGACTTGAGCCGTTGCGTCCAGCTTGAATCTATCCCTCATGGCGTCCTATTAAAGTTGCAATTGTTGGAAGGTTTATTAATGGGTAACAGTTTTAGTAAGTGGGCTGTTGGTGATCAACAATCTATGGCTAGTCTTGCTGAGATAGAAGATTTGAGGAACCTGAACACTTTAGCAATAAATGTTCCTGATCAAAACATGCTTCCCAAGGAACAATAGTTGGAGAGTTTGCACTTGCAAAGATATGAAGTATGCATAGGTGCTGAATGGCGCAGGTTTGTTGAGCCTAAAACTCCAAGGTTCTTGAAACTGGATCATCGTACAGGTATTGACACAAAGCATTTCTTCAAAAGTTTGCTAGATCATGTAGAAGATCTGCACGTGGAAGGATTGGCAGATTTGAAGAATGTTTTTCCAAATATAAACGAAAAAGGTTTGATAGAATTAAAGCATCTTGTAGTGAGTGAAAATTGTGAACTTCAATTCATTGCTGATTTAGTGGAACTTAAGTATATAATCTTCCCAAAATTAGAGTCATTGAATGTCTTCTCTTCAAAATTGGTAAAGTTATGCAATGGCTCTATCACGGAGAGGTCCTTTTCCAAATTGAAGGTTGTTATATTGTATGATTGTAAAGAAATGAAGAGGCTATTTTCATTATCCCTTCCAACGTGTGTTCCACATCTTAATGAAATTCAAGTTCGCTGGTGCAAAGATTTGGAGGGGGTTGTTTCTGACTCTGTAAAGGTTGCTGGTCCGCTTCAGTTTGCAGAGTTACGTACTTTGACATTTGAGTATGTGCCTACACTAATTGGCTTTTATTATGAAGACGAAACATCTTCTAAAGTTCAGCTATTAAGAGGTATTGACTAAGTCGGTTTTTATCAAATAAGACCACAAAAGTAATAAAACTCTTCTATTAAGTTTTAAATAGTTACATTATCACAGCTCGAACTTAAAATCCCAAATTAAATTACAATATTTTGTATCAGTTAATATACACGCTTAGTGCCATGTACTCTATCACAGCGAAACAAAGCTAAACAAGCAAACTATTCGATTGCCAGCTGTACAATTATAACACATGATGACTAAGACAAATCCAAAGCAATTCACCAACAAAAAAATAAATCAAAGAATGGAAGAGTGACAGGGCAATTTTAGAATAAAAAAATTAAGTAAAGAATGGAGAAGTTATTTCTTTAAAATTTCTTAATATTAATTTGGAGGAAAATAGAAAGTGATTTTTAGGTGGGTCCTATATCTATTTTCTCTCCACTTTTTTATTTCTCTCTTGTTTTCACCTCTTATTCGAATAGAAAAGTTTTATTTTCTTTCATGTTTTCTTTTCAAATTTTCTCTCCATCGAAATATAATGTTAAATGGGACAAAATTTTTGTTAAAACGAAAATGAAAATAGGACGGAAGGGATATTTGCTTTGTATATTCATATACAAAAACTTTATTGCCACTGAAAAGTTGACCCAAGTTGGAGATGATAATATTCTTGATCCTTCGCTTGTACTGTTCTCTCACAAGGTATGTTATTATTATGCATTTATATAATTACATTTTTATATATACAATAAATGGTAAATTATTGGGAGTATATACATATATATAATTACCTTTATATATATACATTAAATGGTAAGTTACTTCTGGTTAGAGTGATAAAGTCTATTCAGATTTTTCAAAAGAAAAAACAAAGTTTATTCTGATTTTGATGTTTCTTGTTGAGACATAATACTTATTTTTGTCAACAAAAGAAGAGAAACAAAAAAGAAGAAATTGGCAGTATATGCTTTGCATTGTTAAGTTTAGTATATACTCTGTACATGCACATGTGCACATTGGATTCCATCTACTGATGAACGTGGTATTGTCCTTCTATAACTAAGCATAATTAGTTAGTTAGATCCAAAAGTATCTCTATAATTATATTCTCGTGATTAGTTATGAGAATTTGTAACTGAACTTCCTATATTATAAGCTTTGTAGTACTGCTTTGGTAATCATTTTCTGACTGTAGCTCACATGCATTATATATTAGAAATGATAAATTAATTCTAATCAATAGCTGACAGAGGAAAAGACTTATAAATTTAAGTATGTGAAATAAATTCACTGTTATAACTGTAATATGTAAGGTGTATAATATAAGTGTACACAAATAAATGTATATATAATATTTTTTTTTAAATTAAAAAGAAGAATACAAAGAAAATTTGTCATCAAAGGAGATGAGCAGCTGATTTCAATAGTAGTATTATATTCTAACATTTAATAAGCTGAACCGTTTATTTTAATATAACATATTTTTAAATGCTGTGGACGCATTTTTTTCTTTCTCAAAAGGATAATTTTTTTGCTTTATATATAATTCGTGTGTTGTGTAGGTTTTTATTCCCGATTTGGAGACGTTGAATATCAAGAGTGTATATAAATTGAATAAATTATGGGATGAACAATTTGACAGGTTATCATTTCGTAATTTGAAAACTCTGAATGTATGGGGTTGTTATGGGATTTCAAAACTACTCCCATTTAATGTATTGGAAAACTTGGAAGAGTTGGAAGTGAAATGTTGTTATTCCTTAGAAGTAATATTTGATTTGGAGGGAACAACGATAGAAGAAACACACGATTTTGTCAAGTCATCACATTTGAGGAAATTGACTTTAGATGGACTACCCAAACTGAAACATGTATGGAATAAGGATCCCAAGAAAATTCTTGGTTTTCAGTTTTTGTCTACAATAGAAGCTTGGGATTGTGATAGCCTCAAATATTTATTTCCAGCCTCAGTTGCCAAAGCTCTTGCGAAGCTTCATTTCCTAAGCATAACAAGTTGCTGTGAGTTTGAGAGTATTGTTGGAAGGGAAGAAGAAGGAGCTGATGGCCCAATTAATTTCGTATTTGCTAGAGTAACTGAATTGCATCTTCAACGGTTACCAAAACTTATGAGCTTTTATCCTGGAACATATTCTACAGAATGGCCACTATTACAAAAATTTTATTGTGAATCTGTTAACAGGAGTTGGAATTTTTTTGGGTCTGGACTTCTTGGATTTGAAGAATCCCATTGTCAAAAAGGACATGAAGTGTCAATTCAGTTATCTCTTGCCGTTCAAAAGGTACCAAACTTGTTCATCTCTTCCTTTTGAATTAGCTCGTTCATATTTAAAGTCCTTAAAGTTTATAATTTTATCATCAATAAATATGTTTCTAATGGTTATTTTTTATGTTTAAGAGTTTTCTTGGTTCTCTCGTGTATTTAAAATCAACTAAATAAAAAGATGGCTCAAAAATCTGTTATTTTAGGAGAAAAATAGAAATAGCAGTCGCGGATAGAAAGTGAGAATGCAAAGTTATATTTGTTTATTTTAAATAATTAATATTTTATTTTATTAATTATTTAATTAATTAAATACAGTTAAATATTTTACAATTAATAAGGATCTTCAGCAAATGTTGAAATGATTGATTTAAGTAGTTACCTCCTATACCCACACTTATAATGGACCTGAAGCATCGATTCAGTTGCCTCTTGCCATTTTAAAGGTACTAAAACTTATTAACTCGGTCATGGTGTGAGTTCATAAACTTTATAATTTTATCATCAATGAATACGTTTTTAATGATTCTTTTTTTATGCTAAGTATTTTCATGATTCTTTGTGTATTTGGAATTAATAAAATAACAAAAGGTTGAAAATTCTGTTATTTTAAGAAAAAAATAAAAATAGCAGTAGCAAATAGAAAGTGGAAGAATAGAGTTATGTTTGCTTATTTTAAATAATTAGTTATTTTTATTGATTACTTAATTTACTACCGTTAAATGTTTTACAATTAATAAGAATCTTTAACAAATGTCCACTTAAAAAAAAAAAAATTGACTCATAAAAAAACAATTGTGTTTATATATGGCGAAAAGAAAAGCTATTTGGTAATATAATAATAATAATTATTAATATATATAAGCCCATTTATTATTTGTTCACCAAACATTAGCGAAAGATTCAAAATTTAATCAAATCTTACTTGGCTACCCTTTTAGCTAGAAATAAAGAAAATAGTTAGGGTATCTCTGGTAGAAGCTTATAAAAACTGTAAAATTTATTCTGTTTGAAATATATTTAGCTGTAAAAATAAATTTAGAGAAACTAAAATACTAAATAGAAAATTTATTTTGTTTAAATATTTTTCATCCGTAAATTATTTGTTAATCCTCACTTTGAGCCTTGATTTTTACTACTATCCCTACTATACATACCCCTAATTCAAATAACCTTGTAATTTTTACTATATATAATTACATAATTATATATTAATATGGTTTTAAAAGAAAATAATTCTAGTGTAGCTGGTGCCATTTCAACTTTTTTTATTTTTTCTTATTTCTGTTTAAAATTCGTCCTTAGCTTAGAGTTGATATTTTGAAGCACATAATTATCTCTAATCAAGATAGATATAATCATTGTGAGTATAGTCATGAGCATTCTGTGACCATAATTATCTCGTGGCTAATCTTTATCATGTTTATAAAAATAAAAAACCGATTAAAGAAAATATAAAATGACAAATTTAGTCTAGTGTTCTATTAAAATGCCACTTTTATTTATAAAATATAATTTACATTATAAGTTACTACATTTTAGTTTTTATAATTATGATTACAATTATGCATTAATCAAGTGCTTTAATTTGTCTTTCAGTCAATTCCAATGTTAAGAGAGTTGAAATTGGATTATAACAAAAATATGATGGCATGGATTCAACGATATTTGCCTGATTTTTGTTGGAATGAACTTAAAATTCTCAAACTTCAATTCTTTCATGATGTGTCTCTATGGACATTTATCCAAAGTATGAATGCCTTGGAAACTCTTCATGTAAAGTATGGTTCACTTGAAGAGATATTTCCACATGAGAGAGAAGTAATTGACATAACACAACGTGGCAGGGGAATACATATCAAGACATTGACTATTGATAGACTTTCCAAATTAAAGCACATATACAGAGAAGGCAATGAACCAAATCCAATTCTCGAGAGACTAGAAGAGCTCTACATCAGTATATGTTCTGGTCTATCAAATTTGGCGACATCATCAATAAAATTCAATCATTTGGCATCAATAAAAGTATCTGGTTGCAATGGTATTTTACATTTAATATCATCATTCACAGCTAAAAGCTTGAGCCGACTCACCACAATAAAGATAAAGAAATGTAAAATGATAAAAGAAATAGTGACAGGTAAGGTGACTGATGATGAAATCACGTTCAGCGGATTGAAGACTTTAACGCTTGACAATTTACCACGGTTGGAAAGCTTTTGCTCATTGAACTGTGTCTTAAATTTCCCAGCTTTGGAAAATGTAGTTATAAAGCGATGCCCCAAGATGAAGTTATTTTCCAAGCAAGCCCCTATCACAAAAAAGCTTCGAAGTGTAAAGGACGATCACTTGTTTGGTGCAAGAAGTCATTGGGAGGATGACCTTAATTCTACTGTACAAAAGCTGTATACAGATAAAGTATGCAGAAATTCATATGCAATTATAAATTACGGTTCAGAAAACCTTGTGATCGGTTAATGAAAAGGATGCCATCGTCTTTGTTTTATTATTATTTTGATTGTTAGTTCCAAGATATATAAGCACATGATTTTAAAGAATATGCACATTCTTTTTAATTATGTGTGTATGTAGTCATATATGTATTTACCAAATCTAACAAACCGCGTTTGATTGCGCAGTTATATTATGAGCTAGAGTATTTAAATCTTTCAGAGTATCCAGAGCTAAAGCAAGTATGGCATACCTAACTTCCTGATGGGGCGTTTTGTGAATTGCATACTCTGACATCTTCAAACGGTGAATGGTCCTCAAAAGTTCTTCACTGGAATGTATTGAAGTGCTTAGTCGGATTAAAAAAGCTGGAAGTGGAATCTTGTAAGTCTGTAGAAGTTGTATTTGATTTGGAAGGAGCAAAAGATGAGGAAAGAGACTATGTATTGGCAATGAGCACATTGACTTTAACTTTTTCTACCAAATCTGAAGCGTATAAGGAACAAAAATCCACAAGGAATTCTTGATTTTCCTGAATTAACCAGATTGGAACTTGTGGATGTACCTAAACTAGACCATAGCTCGGTTGAAAAGGTAAGTAACCTTCCGGCTTCTACTCTCTTTATAATTTATTTTTTGGTTGTAGTAATATTTGTATAACATTTTATACCATTAATCTTCTGGATCACTTTTGAAAATATACTATTATTTAGTTCAATCATTGATTATCACTTGTCATTAATAAATGCACTAGCTTAACTAGAAAGAAATATTATAATTATATTGTTGTTGCTTGTACTAGTCAGTGTAATACCAAAACAATTTGACGGTGATAAAACTAAAAGGCCAAATGTGAAACAATATTAGCTAAAAGAATACTATGCCAAAACCAGTCATTTATTGCTCTATATGTATATCTTTGCATCAAGTTTAATATTTTTGCTCTATGGTTTCACACACACTTTTGGCATGCTTACTATTTCAACAATAATTATTATTATGATTAATGTTATATAGGAGTTGGTGCGTATTAAATACACATAACTTATACATAAAAATATTTTATGCATGTATATATACACACACAATTACTAAGATGCTATTTATTTATATATATATATATATATATATATATATATATATATATATATATATATATATATATTTAATTTTCTACTGTGGTTTCTCAGGAAATCCCCAACTTAGAATTAGAGATTGGTAGTAGACAATGCCATAATGACATGGTTCAGACAATTTCCAGTAGACCATCTGAATTCCCTTGAAGTGCTTGAATTGCAATTCTTATACGATGTCAACACAGGATTTCCATATTCTGTCCTCCAAAAAATGTCCAACTTGAAAACTCTTATCGTTAAAGGTGGTTTATTTGAGGAGATATTCCCTTTCAAACAACAGGTTGTTGAGGGAAACCATAGCACTGTAGTACAACTTAAATGCTTATGGGTTGAAAATCTCCAAAAATTAAGGCATATATGTGAAGAAGGATATGAATTGGATCCAAGTCTGAAGAATCTTAAAAGATTACACATTAAGGAATGTTCTCATTTGTTGAACTTAGAGCCTTTATCGCTAACTTTCAATCTTCTGAACGAACTGGAAGTTAAAAATGTGAGCCGTTGTCATATTTGAAGACACCATCAACAGCAAAAAGTTTGGGTGAACTTAAATATCTGATCATAGAAGATTGTAGTATGATAAAAGAAATAATATTAGGCAAGGGGGTTGATGCTCAAACAATAGATGGGATCACATTCAGCAGATTGGAAGGTTTAATTCTTAAAAACTTACCATGTTTGGAAAGCTTTTGCTCAATGAATTATGCCTTCAATTTCCCGTCTTTGGAAGATCTAGTCATATGGCAATTCCCCAACCTGAAGAAATTTTCAAACGGAGTCTCTAGCATGCCAAATCTAGAACGTATAGTTGGAGAAGGAGATGGAGACTTGTTTGAGTTTGATCTGAATTCTACTGGACAAGAGACGTATAAATATAAGGTTCACAGCAATTTCATCTCCTTGGAATTCTGGGATTATGTTCTCTTTACTAGTTGACTTGTGAGTAGGACTATGTTTTCTCGTGCTTACATTCTTAAATTGTGTGTAACATATTATTCTTTGAGTAGATTGTTTCTGAAGATGACTTCCCGGATGTGGACAGCGAGAGCGATGACGAACACCTGAATGAATTAGATCAATTTGAAGGTGAGAGTCACTTTTTTGTTTGCCAAAATGTAGGTGCCTGAAAATAGGACAATGAAAGTAATATCTGAATTAAGCAATACTGATTGCTAATTCAAAATTTATTAATATGCTAAGAATATTCTAATTATGAGTTGTATATGATACTTATGCATAACATATACATTGATCCATAGATTCTAAAGCAACATTTCGAAGTTGATTTTTGTCTTCTTTTTAATTTTAATGCCCTTTTTAGTAAAGCAAGAAGAAGTAGTGGAAAAACACAAGGAACATGAAGAGGAGGAAGAAGAGAAAATTAATAGGTGCGTAACTGAGCAAAGCACTATAAGTTATCCAGAAAGTAGAGACATAGATTTGCAAACTTCTACAAATGAAGGTATTACTCTGAGCACTCCACTTTTGGCAATAAGTCAAGAATACCAAACCTCGGGTGCACAATACCCTTCATATAGTTTTGGAGTAATTTCTTCTTATTTTGATTATATACAATGTCTAATTATTAGAATCAAATTATATAATGATACTTTTGCCTCTTTTATATTAAACAAAAATGACAAGACATGGTGGGGAATTACAAGTGAAGGAAGTCCATCAAGAACCGAAAAAGCCACATATTAACAAACAGAGAGGTATCTCATGTTTATCTTGCGAATGTTGTTAGCGAAATCATATTTATAAGCAGCTAATCTCATTAAACCAGCTTGTAAATATTCATTATTTGCTCATCTTCTATTTTTCTCATTGATGTTTACGACGTAAATCATACACATTTGTTCATAGAGTATTAAAGAAAGAGCAGAAGAAGTTGCTCAGAAAGATCCCACAGCAAGGAAACTAGAACTACCTATTTCACCACTTGCCAATGAGGAAAACAAAGGTGCTAAGAATTTGCCTACCAGATCTAATGTATATTAATTCAGAGTTTTACTCAATACTATACTAATATATTCTTTACAAAATTTCAGCATCAAAGAAATTGCAACTCCTTGCTACAAACTCTCACTTTTCACCAATTTCTCGTTCCCCTCCAGCGAATTCTTATCAACCTCTTGGTAATGTAACTGAAGCTTCAGGTAATGCTATATATCTACTTAACAGATAACTTCATTCACGATATTATTGTTGGTCATTTCTTCCTTTCTTTTCCATCAAGCCATCAAAAAGTTTCAACGTTGTTTCTCTTTTTAGGGTCTTTTCCATTGCCTTCAATTATTGATACCACTGCTACATCAAGTCCCATAACATCACTATTGGAGGACCTTCTATCTCGGCTGCATCTTCTCTTGTGATCAGAGGACATGTCTTATTTGTGCAATGGCTTTTCTCGCTACCCTTTGGCATTAAATCTGCTAGAATCTTGGAGTGATAAGTGTTGGAACTGATCATATTTTGTTATCTTTGCTCGTGTTCTATGTATTCTGCAAAAAACGACGGCAGCAAATCTTTCTGAGGCGCTCTATGCTGAGCTTAGTTCTTCTTTGATCACTTTGGGGAATGTTGGCTTTGATGCTAACTGGATAGCTGCAGTCCACATTCGTATCAGTGATTGCTAAGGCATTGAGAGATGCTAAGGATGCTATTGCAAGCCGGCTCATAGAGTTTGAGTCCCTAGTTGATGCTATGCGTGCTGAACTAGCTGGAATTGATGATATGCTGGCTAAATATGCTCATCAAGAGGAGTTGGCTCACAATGTTATAGGGCTTCTTTGATTTGGCATATTTCTCTTTTTCTACTTATGTATCGTACATTTGTGAGAATGTTCTTGGCACTTTTTCTTTCTTTTCCTTTTTTTTTTTTTTTTTATTGAAACTGATCACTCTTTGATTTCCGATAATAAATGCAAAGCAAAATATATAGGATATTTTGTGATGTGTTTCCGTGATTCCAAGCTATTTAGGATTGTAACGTCGAGCTGAATGCTTGCAAAAACGCAAAGAAAGAGATTGAGAGAGAATGGGGCTCCCTGACAGTAAGTCAATAAGTCAATAGATGTCCGAAGTGAGAATAGGACGAGCTGAGAAAATCTAGATGAGTTGAGGCTTGCTTACTTTTTGGGAGAAGTCCGTCGGCTACTTCTACCTATTGGATTCGATGGCATTCACACCATGTTTTGGTTAGAGAAATAAAAAATTCAGCAACATTATCCACTTGATAATACACAAGTGGTGATACGGTGGATTGAGAGTTTACTACTAAACCAAAAGTTGTAGTTAAATGTCCAATTGAAACTACAAATCTTTTGAGTACTATGGGCAAACGGTAGGAGCCAATCATGTTATCTCCTATATTATTGGCCAATTATTATGTATTCTAATTATCTCACTCTCCTCAACAATTTGCAGAAGTTGTGGAGCTTGAAACCGCAATCATAGGTTCTAATATCACTTATTAGATCAAATATTTACACTTAAATTAATGAAAAAGTTATTATTTTTGTCTTTAACATTACCTGAGATAGCAAATTTACTCTTTAACACTATTGAAATAACAAAATTATCCTTCACACTTCAAATTATTAACAAATATATTCTTTTGTTAAATTTTCATCCCAAGTTCTATTAAGTTTCATTAACATAAATTAATGAAAAAATATATTTGCTAATAATTTAAAAGTATAAAACAATTTTATTAATTTAGAAGTGTTAAGAATAAAATTATTAATATTAAATAGTGTTATAGAATAAAAATGATTTTCTCTGAATCAAAAGCTATAACTAATTGCAAGGGCAAAACTACAAATCTTTCAAGCACTAAATATGACTAAACTATATGAGCTAATTACTTTTTTCTCTTAAATTGTTGACCAATTGTATACTCCAACACTAGAATAATCCCATATATTTTCCTCTCAAAAGGACAATCATACTTCAACAAAGGTCAAGAGCGTCCATGCACTATGCGATTATATGTGCCAAAGTAGGTTTACATGCTATAATGTATATTATATCAAATACAGCTCAAGAAACTAGATAAGAATATAATATAGATTTTTCATATAATGATGTGCAAAATCTGCTAAAATATATAGAGTATACTCATAAAATAATACAATTTATGACTGGCCTATTAAGATTCTTTTTGTGACTTTGATGGCTGATAAGATAAGATGATGACAGAATAACGGTAGTTTTTTTTTTTTTTTTTTCTCTTATGTTACAAGAAAAAAAATTTATATTTATACAATGTAAGAGATATTATTAACAACTTCAAGCATATATACATGAAAGGAATATAAAACAAGTATACATGCCAATAGAGAATAAAATATTAGCTGTTGGTCAATGAAATTTTGGGGTTTACACCAAGTACATCGACAAAGTCCTAATCAAAAGTTTTCTTGATAAATTTACTTTCTTCGGTCTAAATTTTTTTATTAAGTTAACTTTTCAAATCCAAATAAACTTAATGCATTTTAAAATGAAAGAAAATGTTTTATCTCACTGTTTGCCAAATGCTATAATGATACAAAATATAAATTTACAGTCTTAATTTGAACCTTTTTTGGAGGGAATTATTTATTGATTAATCTATTAAATTAAGTAAGATAAAAAAGTGATAATTTTTTTTATCAAATTTTAATGTAATTATATTTTTAAGGTTTAAACTCAACTTGATTTTTTTATTAAATAATTTTTACAATAAAAAATATGGTCCCATTTGACATATATATAATGTTTTATTGTATAAACTTATCTAATGCGATTTACTCTTATATAATATTTAATGTACACACTATATTAAATAATTTATCAATGTTAGTCAATTTTATTTAATACAGGTCATCTTCGTATTACTAGTCAGTCCTTTACTATGATTGTACCTGTAGTATAGCAAAAATATAAATTTCTCTTTCATAACCCAATAAACTCATTCTTCTACATGAACGGTGAATCTCAATCCAGCCCAAACGAAAGTATGCATTCCCTCTGCCGCCTCTCAAATCTACCAACGAGATGTGTTCATCTCATGTTCCAATTCTTGCAATTTCCTTATGATTGGTGCTTTCTTTATGATAGTGCACGAAGGGCAGCACAACACGCCACCCAGAAGCTGCAACCAAAATTTTTCATGGAGGTTTGTTTAAAGAGGAATGAAAGATGTTGAAAAACGAATCTGAAATTTGTTAATAAAATCTAATAAATTTATATTAATATAAAATTTTATATAAAAAGTTTTTTAATTAAAACAATTAGTTTTATGCAATATCATACTAAATATCATATATTATTAAAAAATTTATATTATCAAGTTTTATCCTATTATATCTTATACAATGTGCTAAATGGGACCCAAAATAATGTGTTAATCTTCCCTTTAATAGATTATAGATATAATACATTGCAAAATAAATTAGTCAAAGCATAAATATGAATTAACCCCCCCCCCAAAAAAAAAAAAAAAAAATCCAAAACGTGAGAATTATTGGTAGAAGATACAGTGATTTACGTTATAATGAGTCAAATGAAAAAAGATCGCCTTTCTTTTTTTTAATTGATTTGGATTTTGAATGCCTGACCTAAATTAAATGTCATATGAGAATCAAATCTCCAAAATTTATTTCAATTTTCCAAATTAAAAACAATCAGAAGAGCATCAGCCTCGGGAACACTGATAAGTTGACTGCCACATGTCGATAAGTTGAATAATGGCAATGTTGTCATGGCAATTATCTCCACGTGTCCTAATCCGATTGGCCCTAATATGTTGATAATTTGAATGCCACATCATCCCCTCTAGCTACTGCATGTGTTCAATGTGTCTCGACTTCTCAGTCCACCATACTCTGCTATTCTTCGCTACTCTAGAATTCGAAACGTTTCTCTAAGAAAAGAAAGTTTTGTTTATAGCTATATACACCCAGAAGCAGAGCACACGCAGAATTTGGGCATTTTGGGGCTATAGGCATGGGGAGGAAGAGGACTTCGCCTGCGAGCGTTTTGTTTGGATGGGTGAGGAAGCAATCTACGAAAGTGAAGATCTTTTTGGGTTCATTGCTTGTGTTCTTTGCTTTGGTGGCTTTGAAGTTTACGATTGATGACCACATGCATTAATTTCTTGCCTCCGACGCTGTTCATATTGTTGGGACTGTTGTGCTTTTGTACAAGCTCGTTACCCACAAGACATGCTCTGGTATTTTTCTTGTTTTTCTGTAAAAGATGAGATTTTTATGGTTTAATTTTGATGGGTTTATTTTTCTGATTACTTATGGGGAGAACGAGGGTCAGTTTTTGTGGTTGTGTTGATCTCTGTAAATTATTTCTGTCAGAAAATAGAAAAGATTTTGGTTTTAGATTATGGATATGTAAATTGAGAAGATTGATTCTCCTATTTTGGTACTTCCATGGGATGGTCGTACTGTATGGAGGATACCGAAGTTCAATTGCTTTAACTCTGTAGAGCTATGTGCTTGGTTTTTCTCATATATTACAATCTTCATAACGTTGCAAAAATAGCTAGAATCTACTGTTATGCAGACACCAGTATGAAGGAAATGGATTATCCGGGTCCCAGTATGAATTCATTCTGTCAAAACCTTATGTTAATTTTTGTTTTCTATCTACTTGTTCAATCGTTGTTAATGGAAACCTTTGATACATAACTCACATGAGACTGTATTTAGTTAAATCATGATTTATCTTCACAACTTAGTCTTTCTGAAATATTGCTCCTAAACAAATCTCAAATCAAGCTTATGGCTTCTTAAAATATCTCGTTATTGTAGTCCTTCTTTTCGATGTTTAAGGGATTAAGTAATGGTGATATTCTTTCTTGTGGTTCCTCTAGATGTTCTTCCAACTGACTTGAGCCTCAACATAAGGAAGCAGTGTGACAATTTTGACAATGGAGTTGGTCCTTCATGTATAAATTTCTTGTCCTTGTTTTGCTAAACCAATTTTCAACCTATATTTGTTTCACAAATGATAGATTCCACAATCTAAGAGTCCTGTGCAAATTAATGACCTCTTACCATCAAATTGTCCTTGAAGATTTTCTCCCAAGCTCATGAGACATCAGATATTAATGCAGGTTCCGAAGAGGTAAAAGCTAATGAAGTAGTTCAATCAACACAAGATTGCCAGGGAAGTGACAAAGACCATCAATCTAATAGCTTCCTTCAAACAGAATCAATGACAAGACATAGTGGAGACTTAGAAGCCAAAGAAGTCCATCAAGAGCAGAAAATGAGACATATCAATCCAATGAATAGAGGAGAGGTATCTCATGTTCCATGAGTTAATTTTATCTTGCAATTATTGTTAGCAAAATCATATATAATTTGTTAATCTCATTAAACTAGCTCGAAACTTTCCATTATTTGTCCCTCTTCTATATATGTTTTGTTTTATTAAATAATGAATATTTGTTCTTGTCATACAGAGTGTTAAAGGAAGGGTAGAAGAAACTGTTAAGAAAGATCTCACATTAGAGAAACGACAACTCAGAGTTTCACCACTAGTGCGTATTTATTGCACTCTCTTTAGTATAAAGTATCAAGTAGAGTCTTAGACTGATGCCTTTGAGCTTATACTTGATTCGTTTGCAGGAGATAATCAAACAAATACCAAAGAGTGAATTAGTTTTGATACACCAACAACATACTCTTGAAGAAAGCAGTGGTAATTAATATTTTACCAACTTACCTAATATGCATTTAGAGTTTTACCCAATGCTATACTAATCATAGTCTTTACAAAATTTCGACATCAAAGCAATTACAACTCCTTGCAAGAAATTCCCGACTTTCACTATTTTCTGGTTCCCCTCCAGATTCTTATCAATCTTTCGGTTCATTAGCTGAAGCTTCTGGTAGTCATGATGTATATACTCAATAGAGATGACATCAATATTCATAAAAATTTTGGTCATCTCTTTCTTTCTTTTTGATCACGCAATCACAAAATTTCAACATTCGTAGCCAATTGACACTGTTTCTACTTTTAGGGTTTTTCCTATTGCCTTCAATTACTGATACCATAGCTATTTCTGGTCGTCCCTTAACTTCAGATGCTGCAATACCATCACTACCTGGCGACCTCCTATCTAGGCTGCATCTTCTCTTGTCATCGGAGGCCATGTCTTATTTACAGGATGGATTTTCCCGTTACCCTTGGACATCACGTTTGCTAGAATCTTGGAGTGATAAGTCCTGGAGCTGGTACTATTTTGTTATTTTTGCTCGCGTGCCAGACAACAAGAGTGTCAAATCTTTCTGAGGCGCTTTGTGTTGAGCTGACCTCATCTTTGAGCATTTTGAGGAATGTTGGATTTGATGCTAGCTGGATTGCTGCAGTCCAAACTCGCATCCACGATTGCCAAGTTAGTTTATCTAACCTTCATCAGACTAAGAAATTGAGGACTACTATGGATGCTATCACACATCGGCTCACTGAGTTGGATGCTATGAGGATTGAGCTTGCTGAAATAGATGCTTTGCTGGCTGAATATGCTCAAGAAGAGCAAATGGCTTGCAATGTTATAGGTCTTCCTTGATTTGGCATATTTCTCTCTTTCTTTAGTAGCTCATTCAGTTGTGAGCGTTCTTTGCTACCATTGTTTTCTGATGCTTTAGACAGTATCATATGAACTCTGTTTGATTTCCAATAATAAATGCAGAGCAAAAATACACACTTTGCAAAGCACCAGCACAGGATAACACCTCTGAGCTTATTGAGTTGGAAGGAAAAACCATGTTAAGTTGTTAACCCAATTCCAGAAATCCTGATGTTTGTTGGGCCAACTTGATTCATTTTCGAAACTACTCAATATAAAACAAATATTCAACACAATTATCTATATTAAAAGCTCTTAACATGTAAAACCCATTCTAACACCAACTAGAAGTAGCAGTGATCATTTCCATTCTATAATCATCTAACACGTGATAGCATTTGAAGAGATCTGGCAAGAAGTTCTTTGAATTGGAAGGAAATTAATAAAAAGACAAATCACAGTATAAAGATACAAGTTTAGCCTAAAAACTAACTTTTCAAAAGTTGTATTATTGCATCACCGATACACAATTTCTGACACCCACTTTTTTAATTTATTTCTTAATTTGATCATTTTTTTTTTTACCTCATTGCGCACCTTTTCCTTTACACAATGCGGTCTCTGCTATTTTTTCTTCTTCCTCTCGTCCCTTTTCTCATCTCCTTTTCCATTTTTTTCTCCTTCTTCTTCTTCTTCTTCCTCCAAACACATTAGACACCGCAAGTCCTATCACCTGGCCTCCGCACGCAGCAGCTCCGCAACCTCATCTTCTTCTTCGCATTTAATTATTTAATTAACTTGTTTACAATGACCAAATATATATTTAATTAGTTAATTAATTGATTGATAAAAATAAATAAATAATTGATAATAAATTAATAAATTCTGTACTTCTAATTTCATTTTTCTAACATTTTAATCATTTTACACCTCTATCTTCATTATTTGTTTTGCGCTTGATACAAAAACAGATACTTAACTAAGGTACTCTCTTTTCCCTTTGTAAGATTCTTAAGTAATTGGTAAACTGATAGTCTGTAATAAAGAAAGAGAGATCAATAATTTTTTATGGACTAATGCATTCAATATAATAGTATGTGAAATGGACCAAAGGAATTTGAGTTTGAAGTGGAAACCATGTGATTGTTATCTAGAAAAGGAAGGATTGACATGGGAGGTCTTACATGTGAACTAAAATTGTTTTCTAAAATACTTCACAAGTGACGAACACGCAAGGTTGGCAAGTTCTAATCTTATTATTCAAAGTTATGCCCTTCTCCTCATGGGTGAACAGGACAGACTGCCACAAGGTTAAGAAATCAGAAAAACTCAGTAGGTAGTCAAAAATTCAAGTGTGAAGCTATAAATTCAACTTCACATCCAACTAATCTACTCTACAAAATGAAAGCACTTGCATTGGAATTTAACATATATTCTATCAAAACGCTATAAATTTATTGTTAATATCCATAAACAAATACATCAACATAAGGCAAAATAATTCCACAAAAAAAAAATAAATTCAGATATACCAAACAAGTTTATGAGCTTGACCTTTTTATTTCTTGCAATTCTACTTCTCTTGATTGTATCAAATTATACGCCTTTAAATATGTACAACTTTATGCAAGAGAAAAGAGCAAAGAGCTTATTACCTCTGCAAGCAAAGAAGTTCCAAAATAAATTAATTTGGTAATGACTACCCACGAGTTGAACAGTTCAATATCACTAGAGTGAAAGCTAAATTTTAACCATCCATGCTACTCCATGCTTCACATTTTAAGTGTATGACATTTAAATTGTTGCTTATTTAGGTTGGTTTGTTGTTTCACACTTCATTTTAAAATAAGTCTCTCTTGAAACCTTTAAACCTATGGATCAATGTATGCTCTTATGATAATTATATGCTTAAAGTTTGATAATTAGTTTATTCCTTACATATTATGTGAAATTACAAACATTTATTCTGCTTGCTCAAAATGTTTTAAGGAAATTGACATTATAGATGGAGTTGTAAGCGGCAAGAGCTGTCTCTCACGAACTACACGTTATTCCAAGGTTGTAAGTTCAACAATCTTCAATCATGTTTGTTCTTACAAACTTATTGGTTATATTAACTTTAAAATAGAAAATGCTAGATCAATAAGTAAGTTTTTACTATATTGGATGTTTAGATGTCGTGTTCAACTTAAAGTTTAATAATCACAACTTGACCTATGAATACCTATGAACAAAAGAGCTATATTTGCCTTGATAAAATTTTGTCACATTTTGATGTCTGGAATTCTGTCTCAAAAAAATATGATTCACATTTAATATATTATAACTTTATAATATATTTAATATAACTTTAGTCAATTATAATATTTTATGATATATTTAATATATTTGATATGTAATGTTATTTTATAATATTTTAGTCAATTATAACTTTATAAAATAATATTTAATATATTAAATGAGACTGATAATTTGACACACTAAATAAAATAAGTTTTATTATTAAAATTTATTATAATTGATAAATACTAAAAAAAATTTCAATATGTTACTGCAGATTCAATTTTCTGATAATGTATATGAAAAAAAACTTTATTAAAAGGCCATATACACCTTGATGATTTCTCCAGCTCAAAATGAGGAGTCTCTACTACTATTAGAAATACCTTTGAGATATATATATATATATATATATATATATATATATATATAGAGAGAGAGAGAGAGAGAGAGAGAGAGAGAGAGAGAGAGAGAGGGAGGACAATTTTATAAATGAACCCGTTAAGTCTTCAGACTCGAGGGTCTTCTTAATTAAGTACAGTTGCATGAAAATTATTGATTACATGTGCTTCAAAATTAAAGAGCCACATGGCTAATATATTAAGTAGACTTGAATAAGCCATTGGTATAAGCAGTGAAGTGATTTTATTTTAAAGGAATTGAGACGTCTGAAAACCTTGACTTTCATATTAAAAAAAAAAAATCCTTGACTTCGATCTATAAGAAGCACCAAATGAGGTGTATTATTGTAATGTCATAAACTATTACTACTAACTCCGCATAAAGTTTTTTATACAAATTGAAAATATAATAATTCTTAAGTTATCCCGTGAAGGTGGAAGAAGAAATTGCTCAAGTCATATTATTAGAGTGTAATTCATAAATTTTATATCATTATATGGGTTGATAGTGTGAGCAGGTCTAAAAGTGAGTTAGGCTATTTATTATGTGAGCCATGTTATAAATGTTATGAAATAAGATGTGAAATTATTTAAGAAATTTCTAGAATTTTATTATTAGAATAAAAATTTGTTATAGTTACATAAAATACTGCAAATCATGTGAAATTATAAGATCTAATAAAAAATTAAAGAGTTATGCTATTTAAAACAGTTTTATTAAACTTCTCCATATATTCATAATTTGTTAAGAATGAAAATAATTATTTTTTTGTTATATTATTTAGAAGATATTTTTAAAAAATAATGGATTTTCATAAAAGATTTTTGCAGAATTTTAATTGTATTTATTATTTATTTTTACATTTAAAAATTATTATTATTAAAATTTTAATTAATGTAAAATTTAACTTTAAATAAAGATAAAGGTAAAAATATTGTGATAGTTTTTTAAAAATTAAGAAATTTAATACATTAATTTTAATAATTATTCTTATATTATATGATTTTCAAGGATTTTATTAAAACAAAAAAGCAAGTTACAAATATTAGTAACATGTAACTGTATAATGGATAAACTCATTAAAAGAAAGTATAATTGATAAAATAATTGTTAACATTATCTTAAACTTTTAAAATAACAAATAATTAGAAGTAAAAATTTATTAAAAAAAGTGACGATAAAAAATAGTACTCCTTAAATTAAATTGACTTCAGTAAGTCACTCCGAGAAGCAAGGAAATATCTTTGTCGTTATGTGCTTTCTTTTATCGTGGAGACATTGGGTACCGCGACTTGGATCCGTGAACATTGGCATGGAAAGAGGTCTAATTTTTTTTTTTTTATTTATTACATGTGACAGGCAAGGAAATTTCTTTATCATTATGCTGTTTTTTTTTTTTTAAAAAAAAAAATGAATTGAGACATTGGAAAGCATGTGAAGAGGTGTATTAATTAATGATAACATGAAAAAAAATGACACGACTAACTGGCGCGCTGATTAATTTGAAAAATGATATGTGATGATTTAAATTTTGAGTTGTTCATGAAGATAAAATTATAAATAAAAAATATGTATAAAAATTATAAATAAAATATGGATAAAAAATTATAAAAGTTGAGGGTAAAAAATATATATATATGCATATACCGCTCAATTAATTTTTAGTTGTTTCATGTTGTCACATATTAAAAACTCAATGTATTTACCCTCTCCATTACATTTTCGAAGTTGACGCCAGTTGTCTGCAGATTCGCCATATTAATAGGTTTGGAGAGATTTGAGTGTTCCCACACATTGTGTCGGTGGGCAAAAACTAATTTAATTAAAAAAGCAGGTATCATCTAAATAAATAGGAGATTGGTTGAATGTGTGTAAGTAGTGTGCTATGTTTTGATGAAAATTAAGAATTATATTAATATTGATTTTTCAGATATGAAACAATATTTACACACTTCATGTACACTCAGTTTATTTTATATCTAGTGTATGTATTATTAGATTTATTTCTTTTTAAAGTGGTGTTATGTATATATTTAGTTCACACTCAATTTGTTAATATATTTTTATTTATAATTTTGTTTTTATAACATAATTAAAAATAAATACATCTGAGTATATAAAAACAGGCGTGTAAATAATTTTTTTATAATTGTCATTTACAGGTTAAATTAAAAAAAAGTTAATATGTTAAAATTCATTTGAAACTTTTCAATATATTATTAATTTATTATTGCAATTGATAATAAAAACAATTAAGTTTATGAGAGTATATATATATTTATATATATATATAGTGTATGGATTATAAATCAACTCATATTCTTCTAGCTTCCTTCTTCAGTGCTTGTTTGTCTGTATTCCTTCTCCTAGCTTCTTCTCTGCAACATTTCACTTTCATTTTCTCTGGCTCTTTCCATCCTTCAATTTCATCTCTCTGTTGCCTTTGTTCTGAGAAGCAAGAAACATATATAGTGTACCTTTCAATCCTTCATTTTCCTTCGTTTGTTTGGATCATAATTTCCTTTTGCCTTGTTTCCTTTCACCACTGCAGTTAACTTCAAATTCCTTTTCACTGCTTTTATTTATTTATTTTTGGCAAAAAACTCTTAAAAATCCCCCAAAAAAAGTAAAAACTGTTATAAATATTTTGATTGGATACCCATTTAATGGAATATTCCCTAGGGCTGATTTAATATTTATCTATTTGTAATTTATTAAATAAACATTATCCTTTTAGGATTAGAGTTTCACTTTCATTGTGTATATATACCCCCTTAGTGGATGAATAAAGTTAGCCCTTTTGGAGGCTCTATTTTTCTCTCCTCTCAATTCTCTCTACTTTATTCTCTGTGTCTATTTTTTCACAACACGTTATTAGCACGACACTCTACTCCTATTGCTATCTAATTTTCATCTTTTATTCATCAAGAAAGGGTATCGCTTGGAGATTAGTTTTCTCTTCCAGCCACCAAACATATGCATGGTTCTGCACTCATGACTGATCAAAGAATAGAAGGAAGCTGCCACGCCAAATCTGCCACCAAATGGGCATATGATAATTGGTCTCCTCTTTACAAAAGCAGGTAACATTTATATTATGGAAGGAAAATCTTTTAGAATTATATATATAACCCGTAGGTACACAAGAAGAAATGAAGTAAGTACTCTTCAAGTTTATTAGCTTGCAAATATGCTTTAAATCCATGATTCTTTTTTTATTCCCTCATTGGGTTATTATTTTATAAAATATTCTCCATTAACTATTCCCAGCAAAAGTGGCCAAGCTATAATCACATGGCTTTGAACATGAGTGTCACGAATTATACTAAGGAATTTTATATTCCTAATAATGAATAAAATTTATACCTCATCCAGAAGTATGAGGCAATTTAATTTCTTTCATATTTCTCATCCAGAAGCATGAGAAAAATTTGAATTCTTTTAATTTGTCTCATCCAGAAGTATGAGATTACTCTTCTAATTTATCTCATCCAGAAGTATGAGATAATTCTTTTAATTTGTCTTATCTAGAAGTATGAGATTACTGTTTTAATTTATCTCATCTACAATTATGAGATAACTCTTAATTTTTCTCATCCAGAAGTATGAGATTACTTTTTTAATTTATCTCATTCAGAAGTATGAAATAACTCTTTTAATTTGTCTCATCCAGAAGCATGAGAAAAATTTGATTTCTTTTAATTTGTCTCATCCAGAAGTATGAGATTAACTTTTTAATTTGTCTCATCTAGAATTATTAGAAATTATTTTAATTTGTCTTATCCAGAAGTATGAGATAATTTTTTTAATTTGTCTCCTCCAGAAGTATGAGACAATTTTATTCATTTGATACACCCTCATCTAGAAGTATGAGGAATTTTATGATCAACAATTATTTTTCTATAAAATGGATCCTGAAGTTATCCATTCAAATAGTATAAAGTGGATCTTGAAGTTATCCACCTAATTGATATAAAACAGTAGATCCTGAAGTTATCTACACTCAAAATAGATCTTGAAGTTATCTATACTCAAATATATGCGGAATAAAATTACGCATATTTTAATTTTCCTTTCGCCTCTTTTCTAAATCTTTGTACACATTTGTTTTGTTTTATATTAATGACAACTTGATCTCTTTGATATGTCTCATCTAAAAGTATGAAAGTAATTTATTTTCTAAGTTGTTTGCAAAGTCTCATCCTGAAATATGAGATAATTAATTTTCTTTTATATGTCTCAACCTGAAGTATGAGACAATATGATTCCTTTGATGTCTCATCTAGATGTATGAGATATTTTAATTTCTTTCATACATCTTGTCTAAAAGTATGAGATAATTTAATTTCTTTGATATATCTCATATGAAAATATGAGACAATTTAATTTATTTAATAATGCAACTATGACAAGTTATCTTATTTTGCAATTTATTTTTATTGTTATTGTTTGAATTGAATGAGTGGATCTTTGAGTCATGACTAATAGCACAAAGTGGATCAAGTTATTCACATAGAAGTATGTTGCTATATCATGGGAGCCAACTTGTGAGAGAACATCCTACATGGGCTGACACTACTCTAAACTAAAGCTTTGAGGTTAATACTTTGTACATCTCTTGGATATATAATATTTGGTGATGCATATTATATTTTTTATTATTATTATTTGGTGATGTTACTCTATGGGGACAAGAAAAGGCCATGAAGGACATGAATATCTTATAACTTAAAATGCTTTGATAGCCTCGCAGTTAGTATCCTCTACTTGCTGAAAATAACTTCTTGTTATCATACAAAGTGATTGGTGTCAAAGCTTCTACATTAGTATTCTTCCAGATAATGACTTCTCACTTATCTTACTCCTTAATTTCTTTTAATGATGCTTGTTATTGTAAAGACCCCTAATGTTGTTTGGCTTGCCACTAGTGGTTGCCTCTGGATTCTCCCTTTATGGCTAAACTCTATGTTTTATTTGAAACAATGTAAGATCATTATGAGGTATGTGGTGCACCTTATACTGTGCTATAGTAATCATATCTATGTAGTAAATTTTCTATGCTCACACTAGATTTTTAGCTATTGTAAGTCAGCCCTACTATATGAGTTGTATTGATGAATGCATATTACTTAGGTGGTTAAAATTAACTTATTCCTTTACTAAGCCTTTTAGTATAATGTTATGGTATTTTGAGCTAGCTATTTGAGCCTAATTCACATTGCATGTGGTTTATGAAGTAATCCATACCTTGGGCATGTGTTAAATCATATTGAATCATTTGTTGGTATTTAGTTTATTGTGATGCCCTCAATTCAAGAACTTTAGTTGAAATTACAAATTTATCAACTTCATTCTTAGTGCTTCTTCGTCATACTTTCAACATGCTATTATGACTAATGTTTGGATACTTTTGAGTATCATTTGAGGTTATTTATTCTCAGATTATCTATATGTTTCACTACTTTAAATTATGGAAGGATTATACATTCAATTTGAAATATTCAAAAGTGTAGGTTGTCTTACAAAGTTTATGTTTAGACCCCATGTAACATTTTGGTTATGCATTTCAAGTCCTAGCCTACAAGGAAAGGGAATTTATGAATATTATTTATTGTTATTCTGTAGTATTTGAAATATCATATTATAGTAAATAAAAATAAATCTTTACTAGAAAGCATAAGTCATTATCTCATAATGATTTTTTCTATTCCATGAAGTGAATGGATAAACTATCAAGATATATAAGCACAAATATGGCTATGGATAAACTATCAAGATATATAAGCACAAATATGGCTATGATTTGGAAAATATAGTATTAGTTATAATACTATAAATACCTCCCACCAGAAGTGAGAGAGTAGTGAAAAAAAAAGTAGTAAAAGGATATTTGAAAAACCACTATTATTTTGAGGCCATTGAGTTTGTACCTGTTGTACAACTAAACATCTTTTCAATACTTTTCAAGTATGAAAGAAAGAGATTAATTGTTGAGACAATTTTGCTCCAATCAAATGATGTTTTCGACTTTGGCTATGATAATGTGACAATTAAATGTGTCAAATTTCGTTTCCTTGAATGTAATGAGAGAATACATAAGAAATTATTGTTATAGTTTATTTAGTTAATTTACTTTTAATAATTCTAAGTTATTTGCTCTCTTGTTTAAGCTTTATCAATTTCACATATTATATGATTTTACATTTCTATTGTACAAAATAATGTTACACTATATTCAATAGTGCAAATATAATTGAGAGCTCTTGAAGAGCTAGAGGAATTAAAATGATGATAAAATGCTCTTGAAGAGCTAGTTAATGTTTTCATTAAGAAATTATTTGCGTCTTCCTCTAATTTTTACTACATATATGCAATTGAAATATATGTTGTTGTAAACTAGAAGTTTACAAGTCAAAATAGTTCATTATTTGGCGTGAACAGTTGAGCCATCTCGAGTCAATAATGATGTAAAAATAATTGAAAATGATCATGTGAATTTTTATTGAAGAGCTAGAAGATTCTTTAATCGAAACATCTAGTTTCTCATATGCTATTTGTTCCCAAAGAAAATTCATTTGCGTTAGCAAAAGTAAGAGTGAATCCCTCGTCTTTTAAAATGTACACGAGGTGAAAATATTTATGGGCCTATAGACCCACCAAGTGGATCATTTAGATACTCTTTAATTTTAATTGATGCATCGACTAAATGATCATATATTTGGGTTAACTCATAACCTGAAGTTTATGAGATTACTTGTTCAATGGATTGAATTAAGAGCGTAATGCCTTAGTTATATCTAGATGAGCAACACACCTAGTTAATGCTAGTGAATTCACTCTTCAAAGATTGACTATTGGAACACATAAAATGGACTTGCAGGCACCTAAAATTAATTGCAAGACCATTACTTATGAAATCTAAACTTCCAATATTAATTTGGGAACATGTGAATATTCATGTTGTAACATTGATTCACATCATGCCAACAAGTTTGAACTCCCTCTTATAATTGGTTTATAGTCAAGAACCAAATATATCCCATCTATGAATGAATAGTTAATGCTCCACCACAATGTATTAAGATGGGACCTCAATAGAGGTTAAAACATATGTTGGATATAAATCTCTATATATTGAGTCACTTAAATGATATTTATTTGTGGCTTGATAAGCCACTTGTATTTTTAATAAATCATTTATTCCAACATTAAGGGGGAGAGAATAATTAGTTGGAAAAGGAAAGCATTTATAATGAATTATCACCTTGATCCTCATGTAAAGCAAATATGGACTAGAAGTTCATATGATAATTTATTTGTATAAACTGCCAGATGCATTGCTTGACTAGTAAAAGTGAGTAAAATTATGTGTACTAACTGCTACTGCTCCAATCAAAATACAATGTAAACATACTGGTTCCAAAGATAAAGTCCTCGAAAAGAAAAGGAGCTAAGAATCAAAGATGGTCAAATCGAGGATAGAGTAGCTCCATAAGAGTTACTTGAGGTAACTCTAGAAGAGTCCTCAGACATAACTAATATTTTAGTTTCAAAAGAAACTCAAGTACCTGAAAGTCATGAAAATAAAGAGATCTCTATAGAATATGATGGAACCAGAATGAAATCAATATTGTTGACAATGTTCACATACAATATAGCGCTTGTAATAAAAGATATTGAGGGTCATTAGTAAAGATTTGTAGAGAAAGAAATGATTGGCCAAAAATTGAAAAGACGCAATTGAGGTTCACTTAAAAAGTGAAAAGATTTTAGACCTATAGTCCAAACACTTGAAGTGAAAAGCTAGTTATGGATGAATGGATTTTTGTGTAAGTACAAAAGAAAAATGATACTTAAGGATTTTTGCAAATAACTGGCATTGATTTTGAAGATATATAATTAATTGTGGTGGATATAAGTATCTAATGATACTTATTTAGTCTGGCAGTACATGAATGATATTATTTGCGTCTAATGAATATTGTTGTAGTCGACTTATTCAATAATGACATCCCTGAAGGATTTGATTTGCCTGAAAAATTTTATACGATCATTTGAGTTAAATTTTGTCGAAGGAAATATATATAGAAATAACCCATTTGTCTGCATATTAGTTAATTTGTGTTTATGATTTATTATTAGAACTCCTGAAGAGCTTCCAAAGCTATAAATTACTTATAGAGACAATTTGCATTGAAATGCTTATATAGTAGAAGTGCTAAAGTGATTATATATATATACGAATTATATCTATTATGATCGCTAAATGCTAACATACATTCTCTTTAGAACTTGTGAGAATGATAAAGAAATATTTGGTCCTGAAGTACCAAATCTTGGTACAATTTAACTAGTTGTCAATATGACAATCTAGCAAATTTGTTACCATGACATTAACTTCTACAATATTTGAATGATCTTGTCCAATATTAGAGTTCGTCGACACAAATAACTTGATTGATACGCACTGCACTCTTTTTCCCTTCACCATGGTTTTTCCCATTGGGTTTTCCTGGTAAGGTTTTTAATGAGGCAGCATTTGATTGCGTATACAAAAGAATTATGTACTCTCTTCCTCACTAGGTTTTTGTCCCATACCCATTTAATGGAATATTCCCTAGGGCTGATTTAATATTTATCTATTTGTAATTTATTAAATAAATATTATCCTTTTAAGATTAGGGTTTCACTTTCATTGTGTATATATAACCCCTTAGTGGATGAATAAAGTTAGCCCTTTTGGAGGCTTTATTTTTCTCTTCTCTCAATTCTCTCTACTTTATTCTCTGTGTCTATTTTTTCACAACAAAAACAAAAAGTACCCCAAAAAAAATTATATTTTACTTTTGGGTTTGCGGTGCTTTATATCAGGTTAAATATCAGTGATTTATTCAGTTGGAGTCTTTTGTCAAGTAAGTTGTACAATTTAATCATATTAATTCATCAAATGAACTTGTCTTTTATTGTTTCTCTAGTTTGGAACATTTCAGGAGCTAACTATCTCGCTTTATCTGATTAGGTCGCCTTTTCCCATTTCAAGATCTATGTTTTATATTTCAAATTGTATTCTTCATAGATAAATCAAATGAGAGCATAAAATGAATGATCATGATTGATTTTAATATAGATTCTAATCTGATCACTCTATATTGTGTTTCGTTGAAGCTAATCATAAAAGGAAAAAAAAACCATGTTACACAACTTTAAGATAATTAATTTTATGAAGTATATATTTAAATTAAAACCATGCTATCATATCTTCTCTTTCAAAAACAGTATTATCAAACATTATCAATCTGCAGTCTTCAATCTGAGTTAGCTTGGAGTCTTCAAAACGGAGCATTACAAATTGAGTAAAAGCAAAGGTCAGTATTATTTTGTCCTCTTTATTATCATAGGGAAATTTGATAGAATTCTCTGTATTTGTTTTTATTCCTAATATAACTCTGCAAAAAAATTTGCAGTTTACTAACTCCTCATGTTTATTGTAATTTCAAGTCATTATTAATATGGAGCATGAGGGGATACCTGGCGATGATATAGTCACTACTTTGATTTGGATAGCATCTATATGAACAAAAATATATTTCAATATATGATGATTAATAATAGATAAGTTGTATAATTCAAATTAACTTACCAGTTTGGTTTTTAAAACTATGTTTCGAAATCACTAATGATATATTTTTCAATATCCTTGGCTTACTTAAAGTCCTAGTACTTCAAAGAGTTTACTCACACCCAACTCATTACTCAAGCGTTAGAGTGCTTGAAAATACATCGGAATTTCTATTTCAAATCATTACTAATATTTAGACATTGAAAAAGGTATGATGTTAGAAAACGATCGAATGTGAAGATAGTTTAGAAAACTGTTGTTCTTTCATCATTGTTTAGTGTAATTTTTTAGTCATTTGCGCTAGAATATAGACGGCAAAAATGTACCTACTTACTCATAATGAGTTGTTGGATCAAAGTTACAAAGTAATTAAGAAATCCAATCAAAAAAAGAAAAAAGAAAGAAAGTAATTAAGATATATCTATTATTTTAGAATAAGATTGAAAATAAATTTTTTAGTTACATAAAACAATTGAATCTCAAATTCTCTAAATACTACCTAATTGCCTATCCTAGTGACTAGATTGAAAATAATAATAGAAAATACTTATAATTGATAGGTTTTTTTTTAAAAAAAGTGACATAAGTTAAAAAGAGAATGCATAGTTAGTTATTTTCAAAAAAATTTAATTTTTATGAGAATATATATACATGAGAATGTGTGTTTATATATATATATATGTGTGTGTGTGTGTATGTATGTGCATATGTATAAGTATATGTATGTATGTATTTATGAGAATGTAATAATTTAAAAAAAAATATTATTTTCAAATTGAAAGCTAGTCATAATGTAGGCATGCAAAGATTAGAGATTTATCATTATTTTTTGAATTTACAGAAATGGCATATAAAGTAAAACAAAAAAAAAGAAGAAATCATATATTCCAATGTATAATCTTTTCCTCTCTTCTCCTTCAATTATTATTCAGATACATTTTTCTGATGGTCCTCAATTTGAGTTAGCTGCGTGTCCTCAAATCGGAGAATTGCAAATTGAATAAAAATACAGGTCAGTGTCCTTTGTCCTTTTATCCTCTTTATTACTGTAGAGAACTTACATAGAAATTTCTGTATTTTTTTTCCTAGCAGAACCTTGTACGAAAAAAAAAGTTGGAAGTTTAGAAAGCTATTGCTCATTCATGTTATTGTAATTTTCTTGTCATTGCTATGGTGAATGATGATAGTTACAGGGATGACGAAAGTGTAACTAGTAATGTAGTACATCTTTAAAGTTTCCAAAAAATTAATTACAAATTAAGTTATAGACCATCGAGTGTTAGAATTTTACTAAAAGACTTAGATATAAAATGATTTATTAAGTTGAAATTTATTAAAAATGACTTTGTGATGTTAGATATAAAATGATTTATAAAAAAAAAAAATCAAATAAGTTATAGACAAAATGCAAAGGTTGTTTTGAAATCCACTGTGAATGATATAGTGTAGTTAGTGATATTTGTAAAATAGGGTTATTGAAATAGAGTGCAAGCTTACAATGCTATGTACTTGATAAGTTATTTTAGGATTGTCGTATTTAAGGAATTGCTCAATTAATTATTAAAGGAGTAAGCTCAATTGTGATTCAAGCATTCGAATTGTAATGAATAATTAAATAAACATATCAAAGCAAGTAAAAAGATAGAAAGTTGTGACTAGAAATCAATAAGAAAAAAATTAGGGTTCTGATTTTATCTTAATTCTCTGTATTGAATTATTTACTTTTCTCAATCTAGTTAATTATACTAATTGCTAATCGGGATTCCTAATATGTTAATAAGCCTTCTTAATGTCAAATTAATCTAACTTAAACTATCAATTCAATCACTTCCCTATATAAATTGTAGTAGTTTAAATTGTATTAAGTTTTATGAATTCATATAATATCCTTATCCTAAGCTCCTCTATAGATATAATTCTCATGGTCTAAGTATCTAATTCCTTCCCAGTTTATAGACACTCACAAATATTCCTATTAATTGGCCATATCAACAGAAAGGTAAAATCAAAAAAATAGAACTCAATCATATATAATAAATTGAATTGATTAAAATAAGAATTTAACACATCACATTTTGGCTACATCATAGCCCTAGTGAGAGATTTAGAATATCGTAGTCATGGAAAACAAAAAATAACAACTAAAAGACATGGATTCTAAAGGAGAAAAGTGTAAAAGAAAAACTCTAAGTTACTTTTTCACTTGATTCATCTGTAAATCTCACGTAATGTTTTTTTTAGTTCTCAAAGGGTCAAAAAATTTTAAAACTAGTTAAGAGAAACCTATTTATAGTTAGGCTACAATTATCCCTTGGTAGAAGTCCAGAACCGCTCAAAACAGCCTAAATGGGTCCAAGATCTCGAACTGGGTCACAACCCACGGAGTGTGGCAACTTCCTCTCGCCCACCCACGCTATAGCGTCGCATCCTGTGCGCTGTGGCATGGCTGGTGCTCTCTACCTTACCCTGGACTTCATCTCCACGCCGTGGCATGGATCTCATGCTATGGTGTGGCACTCATTATCTTTGCCTTGTATTTTCTACTCTTTCAAGCCGTGGCTTGGACTCTGGGCTATAGCATAGAAATTTCCCTTCTAGCCAAAGTCGTCTCTTCAATCTTCCACTTGCTTCTTTCCATTAAATTGATTAACTCTTACTCTTTAAGCCTCTAAATGCCTCTTTTTACACAATTCAACTTCAAATTCTTCATCCTAAAAGAATCAAAGATATAGTCTCAAATAAAGATTGAATATACACAATTGAGACTCAAATCACAAGAAATAGACGGTACAATCTCTATATCATTCTCATTCATAAGTTAGATATTTAAGTAGTTTTTAAGAGATGATAAGTTGAATCCTTATTTGTTTTCATTTGTAAGAGAAGAAGAAAGTTTTTTTGAAAGAGAATAATTGAGAAAATTTATTAATTAAGAACGATAATAGAAATAATTTAATAAAAAGTAGATCTATCATTAACAAGAGTTAAAAACATAATTAGTCAATTCAAAAAAAATTATTTTTATGAAAAAACATAAGTTTGTATTATATTTAGAAAAACAAATGTGATATTAACAAATTAAGATATGAAATAATAACTCCCATAATATGACTTGATAGATTTTACATAAATTTTTCGTTAATGATGCTATAAAACATCAATGTGTTAATCTTAGAGCACAACTGAAATTTTTTAAAAAAAATTCTAATGTCTAATTCAGAAAAAAGAAGAAGAAGTTAATGTCTAATTAAAGCGATTGAAAGCACAATGATCTTTTAAAAAAAGCACAAAGGAAAAGAAAACACAATGATGTAATGAAAGGAAATTTTAGTGACCTTAATATGAAATAACTTCAGATTATGTAAATGACTAATACGTCAAAAAATTTCGTGTAGCTGTAACCAAAAATTTAATAGCTTATTTAACTTTTCTGATGTGAAAAATAAAAAATAAAAACTTATTTAACTTTTATATAGCTGTGTAGAATCAAATAGCTAGCAAGAGTTACGTGTGAAAAGCGTTCAGAAGGAAGGATGGAATTTGTTTCCATTGTTGTGGACAAATTGTTGGAATACACTCTTATTCCAGTTGCTCAACAAGTGAACTATGTGATGTTTTACAAAGGTAATGTAGAAGAGCTCCAGAAACAAGTTAAACGACTCCTACGTGAGAGAGAATCTTTACAACACCGAGTTGATGATGCCCAAAGAAATGGAGAAGAAATCGAAGGTATGGTTAATGTTGGGCTATGTGAGGTCAAAGAGAATGCTTCCATGGCAAAGATCTTACTTGATGAAGACGATAAACGCCATAAAAGAAATGCAGAAGAAATCGAAGGTCACAATCTGAAGTGGCCAAGTGATATTGCTTCTAAGGCAGAGGAGCTGCTCGATGAAGATGATAAACGCAGCAAAACTGCATGGTGTTCAAGCAAATCATTCTCGAGCATGTGCTGGAGGCATCAAATTAGTAGAAAGGCAAAAAAGTTGGCACAGGAAATTGCCAATATTAAAGGAGAGAAAGAATTTACTCATGTTTCTTACCGTAGAGAACTGAACATCACCGAGACATGGTCTTCATCAGCCAAAAACGATGAGGCCTTTGAATCCCGAGTGGCAGCTTTGAACCAGATTCTGGAGGCACTAGCAGATCCTAATCTTAGATTGATTGGAGTGCATGGGTTAGGTGGTGTGGGCAAGACCATTCTAGTCCCTGAGGTTGCAATAAGAGTTAAAGAAAAGTCACCAGACACAAACGTTGTTTTTGTGGATGTGAAACAGAACCCGAAGATAGAAAAAATTCAACAAGATATTGCTGACACGTTAGGACTCAAACTGAAACAGCAGTCTCTTGTTGTGAGAGCAACTTCATTACGCCAAAGCTTAGAGGAAGACAAAAAGAAAAATATTCTTGTGATCTTAGATGATCTCTGGGAAAAACTTGATTTGAACGAAATAGGCATCACTTTCGGAAAAGAGAACAAGAATTATAAGATACTAATGACCTCTAGAAAGAGAGATGTGTTGTCTAAAATGGATATTCAAAAGAACTTTTGGCTTAAAGAATTGACAGAAGAAGAAAGTTGGGAGTTATTTATGGTGAAAGTTGCCTAAAATGAATCTTCAAAAGGTGAAGAATTGCTAGCTATAGCAAGAGAGGTTGTTGGAGAGTGTGGCGGGTTGCCTATTGCCATTGTAACAATTGCTGCTGCTCTAAAAGGAAAGGAGGAGTTAGCAGAGTGGAGGGATGTGTTGCGACGATTGCAGAATCATGATTATGATGAGATAAATAGACCAATTGTAGTGAGTTATGAAAATTTAAAAGATGATTGCCTCCGATCAATATTTGTGCTTGCTGGTTTGATTAATTCTTCTGCCACCATTGATTTATTCAAGTACTGTTGTGGGCTGGGTTTATTCTATAGCATGGATAATCTTGATGTTCGTATCAATGAACTAAAAGATTTATGCCTATTGCAAGATAATGACTCTTCCAAGAGCCATTTTTTAATACATGATGTTGTCCCTGACACTGCCATATCAATAGCATCTAAAGATGACCAATTTTTCTTAAAAAAAATTGAGAAGGCAGATGAGGATGAATGGGTAACAGATGATAAGCTGAAAAGTTGCAGAAAAATGCTTTTAGATTTCAGCAACATTAGAGAACTTCCAGAGGGACTACAATGCTCAAATCTCACCTTTTTCTATCTATGCAGTAAAGACTCTTCTCTAAAATTACGACACAACTTTTTGAAAGGAATGCCTAAACTCAAAGTATTAGTTTTGATTAACATGACCTTTGAGTTTCTGCCTTCCTCAATCAGACTCTTACGCAACCTGCACACCTTGTGTCTTGATGAATGTGTTTTGGAGAACATAGAAGGAATTGGGGAATTGAAAGGTTTAAAAATTCTCAGTCTCAGTGGCTCTAAGTTTACAAATTTGCCACAAGAAATAGGGAAGCTGACGAAGCTCCAGTTGTTGGACTTGAGCCGTTGCGTCCAGCTTGAATCTATTCCTCCTGGCGTTCTATTAAACTTGCAAATGTTGGAAGTGTTGTTAATGGGTAGCAGTTTTAGCAAGTGGGCTGGTGGTGATCAACAATCTACGGCTAGTCTTGCTGAGATAAAAGTTTTGAGGAACTTGAACACTTTAGCGATAGATGTTCCTGATCAAAACATGCTTCCCAAGGAACAATTGTTTGAGAGTTTGCACTTGCAAAGATACGAAGTACGCATAGGTGATACATGGCGCAGGTTTGGTGAGTCTAAAACTTCAAGGTTCTTGAGACTGGATCTTCATACAGGTATTGACACAAAGCATTACTTCAAAAGTTTGCTAGATCATGTAGGAGATCTGCACGTGGGAAGATCGACAGCTTTGAAGAATGTTGTACCAGATATAAACGAAAAGGGTTTGATAGAATTAAAGCATCTCGAAGTCTTTGCAAATTATGAAGTTCAATTCATAGCTGATTCAGTGGATCATAATAAGGATATCTTTCCAAAATTAGAGTCGTTGGATGTCAGTTCTTTACATTTGCTAAAGTTATGCAACGGCTCTATCACAGAGAGATCTTTTTCCAAATTAAAGGTTGTGAAAGTGTCTTTTTGTCATAAAATGAAGAGTCTTTTTTCTTTATCCCTTCCAACATGTCTTCCACATCTTAATGAAATTCATGTTGAGTCGTGCGAAGTTTTGGAGGGGATAGTTTCTGATGATGGAAAGATTGCTGGTCCGCTTCAGTTTGCAGAATTACGTACCTTGACATTAGACTGTTTGCGTTCCCTAATTGGTTTTTATTCTGAAGACAAAAAATCTTATGAAGCTCAACAAAAGAAGCCGCAACTTGCAGATGATAATATTCTTGATCCTCCGGTTGTGCTGTTCTCTCACAAGGTATGTTATTATTATGCATTTATATAATTAACTTTATATATATACATTAAATGGTAATTACTTCTGGTTAGAGTGACAAAATCTATTCAGATTTTTTTTTAAAAAAAAAAGTCTACTCAGATTTTGATGTCCATTGTCCCATTAAAATGCCACTTTATTTATAAAATGTAATTTACATTCCAAGTTATTGCATTTTAGTTTTTATAATTATATTTACATATTAATTCAGTCCATTAATTTGTTCTTTTCAGTCAATCCCAATGTTGAGAGAGTTGAAATTGGATTGTGATAAGAGTATGATGGCATGGATTCAACAATATTTACCAGATTTTTGCCTGAGAAAACTTCAAATTTTCAAACTTAGATTCCTTCATGATATGCCTCTATGGTCATTTATTCAAAGGATGAATGCCTTAGAAACTCTTCATATAAAATATGGTTCACTTGAAGAGATATTTTCACTTGAGAGAGTAGCAATTGACAAAACACAGTATGGCAATAGCATAAATATCAAAACATTGATTCTTGATAGACTTCCCAACTTAAAGCACATATGCAGAGAAGGAGATGAACTGAGTCCAATTCTTGAGAGAATAGAAGACCTAGACATCATGAAATGTTCTGGTCTATCAAATTTAGTGCCCTCATCAGTAAAATACAATCATTTGGCATCAATAAAATTATTCAATTGCAGTGGGATCTTGCATTTAATATCATCATTTACAGCTAAAAACTTGAGCCGAATCACCACAATGGAGATAAAGAAATGTAAAATGATAAAAGAAATAGTAGCAGATAAGGTTACTGATGACCAAATCACATGTGACATTACATTCAGTGAATTGAAGACTTTAACGCTTGACAATTTACCAAGGTTGGAAAGTTTTTGCACATTGAACTGTGTCTGCAATTTCCAGCTTTGGAAAATGGAGTCATAGTGGAATGCCCCAAGCTGAAGTTATTTTCTAAGCGAGCCCCTAACAAAACAAATCTTCGAAGTGTAAAGGATAGTAAATTGTCAGATGCAAAAGGTTATTGGGAGGATGACCTTAATTCTACTGTACAAAAGCTGTATACAGATAAGGTATGAAGAAATTCCACTAGCTTAGAGCTGTTGGATTTTGTCCATAATTTTTTTGGAATGGAATCCATATGCAATTATAAATTACGGTTCAAAAAACCTTGTGATAGTTTAATCATCGTCTTTGTTCTATTATTATTTTGATTGTTAGTTCCAACATATATAAGCACATGATTTTAAGGAACATACACATTCTTTTTAATTATGTGTACGTAGTCATATACGTATTTACCAAATCTAACAAACCATATTTGATTGCACAGTTATATTATGAGCTATGGGATTTAAATCTTTCAGACTATCCAGAGTTAAAGCAAATATGGCATACCCAACTTCCTGATGGAGCATTTTGTAATTTGCATACTCTAACACTTTCAAACTGTGAATCGTCCTCAAAAGTGCTTCAGTGGAATGTATTGAAGTGCTTAGTCAATTTAGAAGAGTTGAAAGTGGAATTTTGTAAGTCCATAGAAGTTGTGTTTGATTTGGAAGGAGCCAAAGATGGGGAAAGAGACTATATATTGGCAATGGAATTCTTCAGCACATTGACTTTAACTTCCCTACCAAATCTGAAGCATATATGGAACAAAGATCCACAAGAAATTCTTGATTTTCCAAAATTAACCGGATTGAAACTTGTGGATGTACCTAAACTAGACCACAGCTTGGTTGAAAAGGTAAGTAACCTTCCAGCTTGTACTCTATTTATAATTTATTTTTTGGCAGTAGTAATATTTGTATAATATTTAACATCATTAATCTTTAGGATCACTTTTGAAAATTTATTATCATTTAGCTTGATTGTCACTTGTCATTAATAAATGTCACCCACTTTATAATTAAAATCATAATTTAATTTCTACTCTTTCAACAAAGTGTAAAAGTGTATATTTAATACTGTAAATCGAAAGTAATATTTTAATGTTGTTATTATTGCTTGTCCTAGTTAGTGTTATACCAAAACAATTTGACGGCGATAAAACCAAAAGACCAATAGTGAAACAATATTAGCTAAAAGAATTATTATGCCAAAACCAGTCATACATTGCTCTATATGTATATCTTTGCATCAAGTTTGATATGTTTGCTCTATGGTTTCACACACACTTTTGGCATGTTTACTGTTCAAATAATAATTATTATTCTGATTAATGTTATATAGGAATTGGTGTGTATTAAATACACATAACTTATATATATATTACACACAAATATTTTATGCATGTTCATATGTACACACAATTACTAAGATGTTATTTATATGTGCTTACTTCTTCTTCTTCTTCTCCTTCTTCTTCTTTTAATTTTCAACTGTGGTTTCTCAGGTAATCGTCAACTTAGAGTTATCGAGATTGGTAGTCGACGAGACCATAATGACATGGTTCAGACAATTTCTAATAAATCACTTCAATTCCCTGGAAGTGCTTGGATTGCAATTCTTAAACTATGTCAACATAGGATTTCCATATGATGTCCTCCAAAAAATGTCCAACTTGAGAACTCTTATTGTTAAAGATGGTTTATTTGAGGAGATATTCCCTTTCAGAAAACAGGTTGTTGAGGGAAACCATAGCGGTGTAGTACAACTTATAGGCTTATGGCTTGAAAATCTCCAAAAATTGAGGCATATATGTGAAAAAGGATATGACTTGGATCCAAGTCTGAAGAATCTTAAAGTATTATACATTGAGGAATGTTCTTGCTTGTTGAACTTAGGGCCTTCATCATTAACTTTCAATCTTTTGAAATTACTGAGAGTTAAAAAATGCGAGCAGTTGTTATATTTGATGACACCATCAACAGCAAAAAGTTTGGATAAACTTAAGTATCTGATTATAGAAGATTGTAGTATGATAAAAGAAATAATATTAGGCAGGGGGGTTGATGCTCAAACAATACATGAGATCACATTCAGCAGATTGGACACTTTAATGCTTAAAAACTTACCATGTTTGGAGAGCTTTTGCTCGATGAATTCTGTCTTCAATTTCCCGTCTTTGGGAGAACTAGTCATATGGCAATGTCCCAACCTGAAGAAATTTTCCAACGGAGTCCCTAGCACGCCAAATCTAAAACCTATAGTTGGAGAAAGTGGAGACTTGCTTGAGTTTGATCTGAATTCTACTGGAGAAAAGATGTATAAATATGAGGTTCGCAGCAATTTCATCTCCTTGGAATTCTTGGATTATTTTTTTTTTTTTTACTAGTTGACTTGTGAGTAGAACTGTGTTTTCTCGTGCTTAGATTTTTACATTGTGGGTAACATATTATTATTTGAGTAGATTGTTTCTGAAGATTACTTCTTCGAATTGGACATCAATGAAGATTCCTTGTTAGATTGGGGCATTGAGAGTGAGAATGAACAGCTGAATGAATCAGACAGGAACCATCAATTTGAAGGTGAGTGTCCCCTTTTCGCTTGCCAAAATGCAGGTGCCTGAATATGCGACAATGAAAGTAACATCCAAATTAAGCAGTTATGAGTTGCTAACTCCAAATTTACTGAAATGCTAAAGACGATTCCAATCATGTGTTGTATATGGTACCTATGTATAACATATACATTGATCCATAGATTCTATATAAAACAACATTTCGAAGTTAATTTTTGTTTCCTTTTTAATTTCTATGCCCTTTTTAGTAGAGGAAGAAGACAAAGTGGAAGAACAAAAGGAACATAAAGAGGAGAAAGAAGAGAACATTAATGGGTGCGTAACTGAGCAAAGCACTATAAGCTGTCCAGAATGTAGAGACATTAATTTGCAAGCTTCTACAAATGAAGATATTACTCTGAGCACTCCACTTTTGGCAATAAGTCAAGAATACAGAACCTCAGGTGCACAATACCCTTCATATAGTTTTGCAGTAATTTCTTCTTATTTTGATTATATACAATGTCTAATTACTACAATCAAATTATATAATGATACTTTTGCCTTTTCTATTAATCTAAAATTGGATTGACATCTAGTTGTTCTAATATTTAACTATTCAATAGGGAAAGGAGGCAGTCAAAAGAAGATAGAGGACATGAATGTAATTGAGCAGAGTACCTCAAGTTATTCAGAAAGCATGGAAGCTCATCAGAAACAGACGCAAGAGTTCGAGATATCAATCAGCAATTTTGATGGTGAAAAAAGGCTTCAAGAACAACATATAAATTTTAGTGAGGTGTATCTTGAATCCTGTTTCTTCAAGTCATCACTACTGAAAATATTTATAAGATTAGAAAACTATCAATGAAAATGGACTCTATATATGCTTGCTTGCAATGTGATCGCGTTTTCTTGATGAGGCATATATATTAAGTTTACTATAAAATAAAGAAGCATGTGTATAATACTTGTTATAGCACAGAGTATGGGAGAGACTACAAATATAGATGATGACAAAGGCCTTCCACTGGAGATATTGACAGAGGCAACTTCATCACTTGTAGGTTTATTGTTGTCTCTTTGGTGTCAAGTATTTTGCATATTACTAAAGAATAAAATATTTCAGTGCTCAATTCTTTTTCTTTTTCTATAGGATTCTATCATTGAAGAACCAATGAGTGAACAGGTTTTGATGGGCCGACAAGAAGGACTTGAACAAAATCAAGTTACCATTGAATTTCTTGACAGAACTGATGTGATTCCAGAAGCTGTACATAATGCTATAGAACTCATTAATAGTAGTGTTTCTATTGTTTCAACATCAAAGGAACTGCAAGGCCTTGGTAGGTGTTCTCCCATTTCCCAACCTTTCTCCTCCATAGCTAATGCGGCAGGTACAATTTTTATCTCAACTTCTAGTAATATTGTGTACAAATCTTGATAAAATAGTGACTAATTTGCTGTATTTACTTGAAATTTAAACTTACATATTATAGCTGGTAATGTTAATAATCTTTGTTGGAATTTAAATTAAGAATCCTCATTTCCTTATGCAGGCATCCAAAATTTAATATTTCTAGCTAAAGGCCTTGCTATATGATTTCATTTGCTCGTAACCTTAAAATATGTGACATTCTTGTAGTTTCTCCGAGAAACATGCCAAGTGGACTTGACCTTAGCAAGTCAACAGATACAATAATTGACTTTCCAAAGATGACGGAAGATTCTTATCAAGGACCAAGGAATGAGGGAAGGGATGACCATCCCCTTGATAATTTGGACATTGAGGCTGGTCCTTCAGGTACAACTTAGTAATACTCTCATTATCTTTCAACATGTTGAAACAGTATGAAGATTTATTTCATAACTTTAAAATGTCCAAGTTCTTATTCTATTAATTTAACCAACTCAATTTGATGTTGTTTCACCTTCATAATTAAGCCTTTTCTATTAATTTATTTTGTTTAAAATATCAATAGGTCAACAAAATAGAGGTACCATTATATTGCCCAAGCGAATAGACTATCTTCACAAATTTTGTGCAATAATGTGTAGCATAAAAATTATAGTCTTCCCAACTATCTCATCACCAAAGTCTCTTCTATATCTGAGGGATAAGTAATGCTTTAAAGTCTTTCTTGTAGTTCCTGTGGATGACCTTCCTACTGACTTGAACCTCAACAACAAAAGGAAGCAGTGGGACAATTTTGACAGTTGCATTGGTCCCTCGTGTATAAATCTATAATTGTTGTTTTGTAGATTAATTTTTAATCCTCTATTTCTCTCACAAAGGATAGATTCCAAAATCAAGGGTCTTATAGTTTCAATCAAGTAGTACTTGAAGATTTTCCCTCAAGCTCATGAGATGTCAGATATTAATGCAGGTTCCTTAGAGGTAAAACCAATTGAAGTAGTTCAATCAACACAAGATTGCCAAGAAAGTGACAGCAGTAAATCCAATAGCTTCCTTCAAACACAAATAATGACAAGACATGCTGCGGAATTACAAGCAAAGGAAATCCATCAAGAATCAAAAAAGCCACGTATCAGTCCAACAAACAAAGGAGAGGTATCGCATGTACTATATATTATCTTGCGAATGTTGTTAGCAAAATCATATTTAAGTAGCTTATCTCATTAAACCAGCTTGTAAATATTCATTGTTTGCTCATCTTCTATTTTTCTCATTGATGTTTACGACATAAATCATTCACATTTATTCTTGTTATACGTACAGAGTGCTAAAGAAAGAGCAGAATTTGCTCAGAAAGATCCCACCGCAAGAAAACTAGAACTACCTATTTCACCACTTGCTCATGAGGAAAACAAAGGTACTAAGAATTTGCCTACCAGATCTAATGTATATTAATTCAGCGTTTTACTCAATACTATATTAATATATTCTTTACAAAATGTCAGCATCAAAGAAATTGCAACTCCTTGCCACAAATTCTCACCTTTCACCAATTTCTCGTTCCCCTCCAGCTAATTCATATCTACCTCTTGGTCATGTAACTGAAGCTTCAGGTAATGTTATATATCTACTTAACAGATAACTTCATTCATGATATTATTGTTGGTCATCTCTTCCTTTCTTTTCCATCAAGCAATCAAAAAGTTTCAACGCTGTTTCTCTTTTTAGGGTCTTTTCCATTGCCTTCAATTATTGATACCACTGCTACATCAAGTCCCATAACATCACTATTGGAGGACCTTCTATCTCGGCTGCATCTTCTCTTGTCATCAGAGGACATGTCTTATTTGTGCGATGGCTTTTCTCGCTACCCTTGGGCATTAAATCTGCTAGAATCTTGGAGCGATAAGTGCTGGAACTGGTCATATTTTGTTATTTTTGCTCGTGTTCTATGTATTCTGCAAACAACAACGGCAGCAAATCTTTCGGAGGCACTCTATGCTGAGCTGAGTTCTTCTTTGATCACTTTGGGGAATGTTGGCTTTGATGCTAACTGGATAGCTGCAGTCCACACTCGTATCAGTGATTGCCAAGTTAGTTTAACTAGCTTTCACGAGGCTAAGGCATTGAGAGATACCAAGGATGCTATTGCAAGCCGGCTTATAGAGTTTGAGTCCCTAGTTGATGCTATGCGTGCTGAACTAGCTGGAATTGATAATATGCTGGCTAAATATGCTCATAAAGAGGAGTTGGCTCGCAATGTTATAGGGCTTCCTTGATTTGGCATATTTCTCTTTTCCTACTTATGTGTCCTACATTTGTGAGAATGTTCTTGGCACTTTTTCTCTTTCTTTTCTCCCTTTTTTTTTTATATTGAAACTGATCACTCTTTGATTTCCGATAATAAATGCAAAGCAAAATATATAGTATATTTTGTGATGTGTTACCGTAATTCGGAGCAATTTAGGATTGTGATGTCGAGCTGAATACTTTTGTAAAATAAAAAAGAAAGAGATTGAGAGAGAATTGGGTGTTTCGACAATAAGTCAATAAATGTCCAAGGTGAGAGTAGAACGAACTGAGAAAATCTAGATGAATTGAGGGTTGCTTACCTTTTGGGAGAAGTCCGTTGGCTATTTTTACCCATTGGATTCGATGTTTAAAGAAATAAAAAATTCAGCAACATTATCCACTTGATAATACACAAGTGGTGATATGGTGGATTGAGAGTTTACTACTAAACCAAAAGTTATAGTTAAATGTCCAAGTGCAACTACAAGTCTTTTGAACACTATGGGCAAACGGTAGGAGCCAATTATGTTCTCTCCTATATTATTGGCCAATTATTATGTACTCTAATTATCTCACTCTCTTCAACATTTTGTACAAGTTGTGGAGGCATTTTATTGATAAACCGCAATTATAGGTTCCAATATCACTTATCAAATCGAGTATTTACACTTAAATTAATGAAAAAATTATTTTTTTTATTTTTAATATTATCTAAAATAACAAATTTACTCTTTAACATTTTTGAAATAATAAAATTATCTTTCATACTTCAAATTATTAACAAATATATTTTTTTGTTAAATTTTTATCTCAAGTTCCATTAAGTTTTATTAACAAAAATTAACAAAAAATATATTTGTTAATAATTTAAAAGAGTAAAATAATTTTATTAATTTAGAAGTGTTAAAAAATTATTAATATTAAATAGTGTTATAGAAGAAAAATAATTTTCTCTTAATCAAAAGCTATAACTAATGGCAAGGGCAAAACTACAAATCTTTCGAGCACTAAATATGACTAAACTATATGAGCTAATTACTTTTTTTCTCTTAAATTGTTGACCAATTATATAATCCACCACTAGAATAATCCCATATATTTTCCTCTTAAAAGGACAACCATACTTCAACAAAGGTCAAGAGCGTCCATGCACCATGCGATTATATGTGCCAAATTAGATTTAAATGCTATAATGTAATTATATCAAATACAGCTCATGAAACTAGATAAGAATATAATGTATATTTTTCATATAATGATGTGCAAATACTCATAAAATAATACAATTTATGATTGGCCTGCTAAGATTCTACAATAAAAAAAAAAAACAAAAAATGATCCCATTTGATGTATATATAATATTTGATTATATAAACTTATCCAATATGATTTACTCTTATATAATATTTAATATGCACGCTATATTAAATAATTTATAAATTGTAATCAATTTTATTTGATACAGTTCATCCCGCCTGGTAGTATAGGAAAAATATAAATTTCTCCTTCATAACCCAATAAAATCATTCATCCACATGAACGGTGAATCTCAATCCGGCCGCCTCTCAAATCTACCAACTAGATGTGTTCATCTTATGTTCCAATTCTTGCAATTTCCTTATGGCAATTGGTGCTTTCTTTATGATACTGCAAGAAGGGCAGCACAACACGCCACACAGAAGCTGCAACCAAAATTTTCATGGAGTTTTGTTTAAAGAGGGAAGAAAGATGTTGCAAAACGAATCTGAAATTTTTTTAATAAAATCTAATAAAATTATATTTATATAAAATCTTTATATAAAAATTTTTATTAAAATAATTAATTTTATACTATATAATTTTTTTTTTATTATATCTATTAAACATCATGTATTATTAAATTTTTATATTATCAAATTTTACCTTATTATATTTTATACAATATATCAAATGGAACCTAAAATAACGTGTAAATCTTCCCTTTAATAGATTATAAATATAATACATCTCAAAATAAAATAGTGAAAGCAAAAAAAAATATGAATTAAACCCCAAAAAATCCAAAACATGTGAGAAGAATTGGTAGAAGATACAGCAATTTACGTTATAATGAGTCAAATAAAAAAAGATTGCCTTTCTCTTTTTTAATTGATTTGGATTTTGAATGTTTGACAGAAATTAAATGCCATATGAGAATCAAATCTCCAAAATTTATTTCAATTTTCCAAATTAAAAACAATCAGAAGAGCACGAACTTCGGGAACACTGATAAGTTGACTGCCACATGTCGATAAGTTGAATAACGTCAATGTTCTCATGGCAATTCCCTCCACGTGTCCTAATCCCATTGGCCGTAACATGTCGATAATTTGAATGCCACATCATTCCCTTTAGCTACCGCATGTGTTCAATGTGTCTCGACTACTCAGTCCACCGTACTCTGCTATTCTTGGCTATTCTAGAATTCGAAACGTTTCTCTGAGAAAGGACAGAGTTTTTGTTTATAGCTATATACAACCAGAAGCAGAGCAGACGCAGCATTTGGGCATTTTGGGGCTATAGGCATGGGGAGGAAGAGGACTTCGCCTGCGAGCGTTTTGTTTGGATGGGTGAGGAAGCAATCTACGAAAATGAAGATCTTTCTGGGGTCATTGCTTGTGCTGTTTGCTTTGGTGGCTTTGAAGTTTACGATTGATGCCACATGCATTAATTTCTTGCCTCCGACTCTGTTCATATTGTTGGGACTGTTGTGCTTTTGTACAAGCTCGTTACCCACAAGACATGTTCTGGTATTGTTTTTCTGTAAAAGATGAGATTTTTATGGTTTAATTTTGATGGGTTTATTTTTCTGATTACTTATTCGGAGAACGAGGTTCAGTTTTTGTGGTTGTGTTGATCTCTATAAATTATTTCTGTCAGAAAATAGAAAAGATTTTGGTTTAAGATTATGGATATGTAAATTGAGAAGATTGATTCTCCAATTTTGGTACTTCCATGGGATGGTCGTACTGTATGGAGGATACCAAAGTTCAGTTGCTTTAACTCTGTAGAGCTATGTGCTTGGTTTTTCACATATATTACAATCTTCATAACGTTGCAAAAATAGCTAGAATCTACTGTTATGCAGACACCAGTATGAAGGAAATGGATTATCTGCATTGTAAATGGATTAGCCGGGTCCCAGTATGAATTCATTCTGTCAAAACCTTATGGTGATTTTTGTTTTCTATCTACTTGTTCAATCGTTGTTAACGGAAACCTTTGATACATAACTCACATGAGACTGTATTTAGTTAAATCATGATTTATCTTCACAACTTAGTCTTTCTGAAATATTGTTCCTAAACAAATCTCAACTCAAGCTTATGGCTTCCTAAAATATCTCGCTATCGTAGTCCTTCTTTTCGATGTTTAAGGGATTAAGTAATGGTGATATTCTTTCTTGTGGTTCCTCTAGATGTTCTTCCAACTGACTTGAGCCTCATCATAAGGAAGCAGTGTGACAATTTTGACAATGGAGTTGGTCCTTCATGTATAAATTTCTTGTCCTTGTTTTGCTAAACCAATTTTCAACCTATATTTGTTTCACAAATGATAGATTCCACAATCTTAGAGTCCTGTGCAAATTAACGACTTCTTACCATCAAATTATCCTTGAAGATTTTCTCTCAAGCTCATGAGACATCAGATATTAATGCAGGTTTCGAAGAGGTAAAAGCTAATGAAGTAATTCAATCAACACAAGATTGCCAGGGAAGTGACAAAGACCATCAATCTAATAGCTTCCTTCAAACAGAATCAATGACAAGACATAGTAGAGACTTAGAAGCCAAAGAAGTCCATCAAGAGCAGAAAATGAGACATATCAGTCCAATAAACAGAGGAGAGGTATCTCATGTTCCATGACTCAATTTTATCTTGCGATTATTGTTAGCAAAATCATATATAATTTGTTAATCTCATTAAACTAGCTCGAAACTTTCCATTATTTGTCCTCTTCTATATATGTTTTGTTTTATTAAATAATGAATATTTGTTCTTGTCATACAGAGTGTCAAAGGAAGGGTAGAAGAAACTGTTAAGAGAGATCTCACATTAGATAAACTGCTACTCAGAGTTTCACCACTAGTACGTACTTATTGCCCTCTTTAGTATGAAGCATCAAGTAGAGTCTTAGACTGATGCCTTTGAGCTTATACTTGATCGTTTGCAGGAGATTTTCAAACAAATACCAAAGATTGAATTAGTTTTGATACACCAACAACATACTCTTGAAGAAAGCAGTGGTAATTAATATTTTCCCAACTTACCTAATATATATTTAGAGTTTCACCCAATACTATACTAATCGTAGTCTTTACAAAATTTCAGGATCAAAGCAATTACAACCCCTTGGAAGAAATTCCCGACTTTCACTATTTTCTGGTTCCCCTCCGGATTCTTATCAATCTTTCGGTTCATTAGCTGAAGCTTCTGGTAGTCATGATGTATATACTCAATAGAGATGACATCAATATTCATAAAAATTTTGGTCATCTCTTTCTTTCTTTTTGATCACGCAATCACAAAATTTCAACATTCGTAGCCAATTGACACTGTTTCTACTTTTAGGGTTTTTCCTATTGCCTTCAATTACTGATACCATAGCTATTTCTGGTCGTCCCTTAACTTCAGATGCTGCGATACCATCACTGTCCGGCGACCTCCTATCTAGGCTGCATCTTCTCTTGTCATCGGAGGCCATGTCTTATTTACAGGATGGATTTTCCCGTTACCCTTGGACATCACGTTTGCTAGAATCTTGGAGTGATAAGTCCTGGAGCTGGTACTATTTTGTTATTTTTGCTCGCGTGCTAGTATTTTGCAGACAACAAGAGTGTCAAATCTTTCTGAGGCGCTTTGTGCTGAGCTGACCTCATCTTTGAGCATTTTGGGGAATGTTGGATTTGATGCTAGCTGGATTGCTGCAGTCCAAACTCGCATCCACGATTGCCAAGTTAGTTTATCTAACCTTCATCAGACTAAGAAATTGAGGGCTACTAAGGATGCTATCACGCGTCGGCTCACTGAGTTGGATGCTATGAGGATTGAGCTTGCTGAAATAGATGCTTTGCTGGCTGAATATGCTCAAGGAGAGCAGATGGCTTGTAATGTTATAGTTCTTCCTTGATTTGGCATATTTCTCTCTTTCTTTAGTAGCTTATTCATTTGTGAGCGTTCTTGGCTACCATTGTTTTCCGATGCTTTAGACAGGATCATATGAACTCTGTTTGATTTCCAACAATAAATGCAAAGCAAAAATACACACTTTGCAAAGCACCACCACAAGATAACACCTCTGAGCTTATTGAGTTAGAAGGAAAAATCATGTTAAGTTGTTAACCCAATTCCAGAAATTCTGACGTTGGTTGAACTTGATTTATTTTCGAAACTACTCAATATAAAACAAATATTCAACACAATTATCTATCTTACAAGCTCTTAATATATAAAAAAAAAAAACCCATTCTAACACCAATTAGCAGTAGCAGTGATCATTTCCATTCTATAATCATCTAACACGTGATAGCATTTGAAAAGATCTAGCAAGAAGTTCTTTGAATTGGAAGGAATTTAATAAAAAGACAAATCACAGTATAAAGATACAAGTTTAGCCTAAAAACTAACTTTTCAGAATTTGCATTATTGCATCACCGATACACAATTTCTAACACCCACTTTTTTAATTTATCTCTTAATTTGATTATTTTTTTAACGTTATTGCGCACCTTTTCCTTTGCACAATGCGATCTCTACTATTTTTCTTCTTCCTCTCCTCCCTTTTCTCTTCTCCTTTTCCATTTTTTTTTTTTTTTTTTTTTTTTGCCTTCTTCTTCTTCCTCCTCCAAACACATCAGACACCGCAAGTCCTATCACCTGGCCTCCGCACGCAGCAGCTCCGCAACCTCATCTTCTTCGCATTTAATTATTTAATTAACTGGTTGACAATAATTAAATATATTTAATTAGTTAATTAATTGTTTGATAAAAAATAAATATGTAATTAATTAATTGATAATAAATTAATAAATTCTGTACTTCTAATTTCATTTTTCTAACATTTTAATCATTTTACGCCTCTATCTTCATTATTTGTTTTGCACTTGATACAAAAGCAGACACTTAACTAAGGTGCTCTCTTTTCCCTTTGTAAGGTTCTTAAGTAAGTGGTAAACTGATAGTCTGTAATGGAGACAGAGAGATCAATAATTTTTTATGGACTAATGCATTCAATATAATAGTATGTAAAATAGACCAAAGGAATTTGAGTTTGAAGTGGAAACCATGTGATTGTTATCTACAATAGGAAGGATTGACATGGGAGGCCTTACATGTGAACTAAAATTGTTTTCTAAAAAACTTCACAAATGACGAACACGCAAGGTTGGCAAGTTCTTATCTTATTATTCAAAGTTAAGTCCTTCTCCTCATGGGTGAACATGACAGACTGCCACAAGGTTAAGAAATCAGAAAAACTCAGTAGGTAGTCAAAAATTCAAGTGTGAAGCTATAAATTCAACTTCGCATCCAACTAATCTACTCTACAAAATGAAAGCACTTGCATTGGAATTGAACATATATTCTATCAAAACGCTATAAATTTATGATTAATATCCATAAACAAATACATCGACATAAGGCAAAATAATTCCAAAAAAAAAAAAATCAGATATAGAAAACAAGTTTATGAGCTTGACCTTTTTATTTTTTGCAATTCTCGTTATCTTGATTGTACCAAATTATATGCCTTTAAATATGTACACTTTTATGCAAGAGAAAAGAGCAAAGGAGCTTATTACCACTGCAAGCAAAGAAGTTCCAAAATAAATTAATGTGGTAATGACTACCCACGAGTTGAACAGTTCAATATCACTAGAGTGAAAGCTAAATTTCAACCATCCATGCTTCACATGTATGACATTTAAATTGTTGCTTATTTAGGTTGGTTTGCTGTTTCACACTTCATTTTAAAAATAAGTCTCTCTTGAAACCTTTAAACCTATGGATCGATGTATGCTCTTATGAAAATTATATGCTTAAAATTTGACAATTAGTTTATTCCTTACATATGTGAAATTGCAAACATTTATTCTGCTTGCTCAAAATGTTTTAAGGAAATTGACATTCTAGATGGAGTTGTAAGCTGCAAGAGCTGTCCCTCACGAACTACACATGTTATTCCAAGGTTGTAATTTCAATAATCTTCAATCTTGTTTGTTCTTAAAAACTTATTGGTTATATTAACTTTAAATTAGAAAATGCTAGATCAATAAGTAAGTTTTTACTATATTGGACTGTTTAGATGTCGTGTTTAACTTAAAGTTCAATAATCACAACTTGACCTATGAATACCTATTAACAAAAGAGCTGTATTTGCCTCGATAAAATTTGTCACATTTTGACGTGTGAAATTACGTCTCAAGAAGCTGTGATTCACATTTTTTAATATTATTTTATAATATTTTAGTCAATTATAATCTTATAAAATAATATTTGATATATTAAATGATATTGATGATTTAACACATTAAATAAAATAAATTTTATCATAAAAGTTTGATATAATTAAGAAGTAGTAGGATTTTTTAAACATATTATTAGGGGTTTAATTTTCTGATAATATGTATAAATAGACTTTATTGAAAGGTCATAGACACTTTGATAATTTCTCCACCTCAAAACTAGAGTCTCTACTACTCTTAGGAATACCGTTGAAATATATATATATATATATTTCATGCTTTGAGCGATTGTGAAAGAAGCAAAAACTTATGGAGGGAACTTGGATGTGGAGACTAATTTTTTAATGCTTCTCTGCAAAGCTGGCTTACTAAAGCTTTCACTAGTCGAGAGGCCACTCTCCTTAGTATTCCTTGGGACACTATCTTCTCTTATTCTTGTTGGATTCTATGGCAAGATCATAACAATTCTATTTTGGTTGAGAGGTTAACCCAGTGAACCCTAAGAACCGAGTTCTTGCAGCTGCTGCTGAGTATTACCACATCAGCACTGATTCACACAAATCTAAGTCGAAAAAGTTATACCAAATAGGCTGGACCTCCCCTCCAATTGGATGGTATAAACTAAATTGTGATGCCTCGGGTACAAAGAATCCAGGTTTTATTTCTTATGGTGAAGTTATTAAAGACTCATCTGGAAATTGGATCCATGGCTTTTGTGGCCAAATGGGTCAGTGAATAGTTAATAGAGGGGAAATTTGGTGCATTGTGAAAGGAATTCAAAGAGCAAATATTCTAAACATAGATTATTTGGTTATAGAATCTGATTCTGTTAAAGCTATTAATTTCCTTTTATATATGCGCACCTTCTCACCCTTGGAAAATGTTACATGATGTTTTCAGATCAGAGAGCACGAAGCTGAAGGAAGTTGAAGCTCTTGCATGTATCTAGGGAGGGAAACCAATTTGCTGATGGGTTTGGCTGGACTAGGTCTTCAAGTGGAGGATGTCTTTATTACTTTTGAACATGTTCTTAGTACTTTGAATTTACTGTGTTTTTCAGACTTATTGGGGATTACTAACCCTAGACTCTGTAATATTTAATCTCTAGCAGATTTCGGCCAAAAACATTTGTGAGAATGTTGTTGGCACTCTTTTCTCTCCCATTGTTTTTTAATGATTTATAGGTGATATGAACCTATCACTCTTTTCGTCTTTCAAAGAAAGAAGTGTGGTGATATCAATCAGTAACCATGTTTTGGTTAGAGAAATGAGAAATTCAGCTACATTGCCCACTTGATAATACACAAGTTGCATGGTGAAATCCGAGTTTGATTAAAAAAATAAAATAAAGAATTTTCAGAAAATGCCTAAAAATTGCCACCAAAATCAGGTCAGTCCAACTCGAACCTCACTGACTGAAATCAATTTGAGTTAATCTGATCACTCCAAAACAAATTCCATATCCGAATCCATTCAAATAAGCTCCCTTGTTAATTATAATCCATACCAACTTATTAGATATTGAGATACTCTTATCAAAGGTTTGATCTAATATGAAAAGTCAGAAATCGACCTTTCAAAAGCTTTCATCTCTGTGAAAGTGCAATTTTTATATATACCAACTTAATTGGAAACTACAATATTCAAGAAGATGCGTACAAGTCTATAGCGTTTGAACAGAAATTAATGAACCGACCTGAACATAATAGCCTATTTTGAAAATAATATTAATTTTTAGCGGTTTCAAAAGTTTCTTTGACTTAAATGATATGTACATATTAGCGGGGTTAGCTCCAAAATTGCACAACTTTGTAGTTTTCCAACATGATTCCTTTGTTCCCAATGAATCATTGAGTTGGCATTTTTTCTTTTCTTCTTTAGGGTATTATTTTGTCTTATAATGTAAAGTGAAAAGTTCCTTGTAGTGTTCTAAGAAGATTTTACCGCTGGATATTGCAAAGGTGCTCTCATAAATGTAAGATAAATTTCATTTAGAGAACATTTCGTATGAGAAAGCATTAGATTATCAATTTTGTGTTTGCCAGATTCTCCATAAATATATTGCTTGGAGTACTCTTCTCATACACTACTACCCCAAGACTAATCACATGTAGTGCCTCTTTCTTTGATTACCAGATCAACTCCAGTGCCTCTTCAATTATTATTTAATATTTGAATGTTGATGCGGTAATATTACATTAAAGAGAATTTAATAATTAAGCCACTAAAAGCAAGAAAGTTTCTTCATATATTTAAGAATGGAGACATATGAATACCTTAATCTATGAATAGCATCAAATTAAATGAGGTGCATTAGTTACAAGATACGAAAAACTTGATTTTTTTTTTTTGTTCTCTATTGTTATGTAAGAGTAAAAACCTTTAATTTGTCCATTAGAATTTGGATGTTTTGTAGCAAGTTATGTCCATTACCAACTCCAGAATATTAAATTAAATTAAGTAGTAAGATGTCCATATGTTTGTACTTAAAAAAATGGAAAGGACAAAGATTTCATAGCATTTGCTTTGATCTGGGCAAATAGAAGATGAATGAAGATGGGGGTCATACAATTTATTTATTTTTTTCTGTACATTCAGATTAATTGTGCCAAAGCATACTGCACTTGCAAATAATAGCAAGGACGTTACTATATATGCAACTGGCTCTATATTCAATTAGGTCACATTTGATTTGTGTAAACAATTGAAGTACGACAAGAGAAGGCTTTTATTTATGAAATGAATGAATGGGAGACTTTAGACCCTCGGAATAAAATTGAACATGAAAGCAAAGTTAGCCATATAAAATTTTATCTTCCACCTGCTTCTCCTTTTCCAACCACGCCTACCACCTGCAGGCTGACGTGGCAAGATTTGAGTAATTGAGATTGATAACATAACTCTATTATTGTATTGCATTGACTTGATCAATAAACCACTTGTAGAAGCAAGAAAAATTATTTAGCATTACAATTTTTTTTTTTTTTCAAAGTGGAGACATATGACAAATTGTTTTACTGGCTCTACTAAGTTTCAATATAAACACTTAAAATTAGGGTTCACCCCAAATCTCTCGTCAATTATTATGATCCCATGAGCTCTATTGCATTAATTTATTGACTTAATTTAAACTATAAACCACTGGTAGAAGCATGGAAATTTCTTCATTATTATTATTTTATTTTGAGAATGGAGATGTATGTGGAGATTTTTATTGACATTTGCTGTAGTTATTTAATGGAAAGGACAAGGACTTCATAGCGTTCATGTTGTCCCGTTGGAACACATGGTTTGTTCATGAATATATAATAGAATTCTATTGCCTTGTCCAATATATGAAGCATGCGGTTTATCCATTCAGACCATTCCTCAGACCATATTCTAACTCCTTGACCAGTGCGTGTCCTCTCATTATTCCTGCATTATTCTCTGCTGTATGAGCTGCTTCTTAACATTTAAATTAGAAATTGAAGTTTGATCAGCTTTCAACCACTGACAGCTTGTCGAGAGTGTTTTACAACGTTACAACATTAAACCATTAATACTGTTCAGCTGCCAATGCATTTTCAAATTATTTAATGGCTAATGTTTAGAAAGCTATGTTCATTTTATTAAATGGAAATGAAAGGAAAGTATGCAAGAGACACAATTACAATCCCATTGGGAAACAACGAGTAAAGAATACTGCCTTTCATTGTATTTTAAACAATAAATAAAGAATAAAAGGTCATCTTTGTAAGTGGAAAATGATTTCCCAATCCAAGAGTCAAAAAGAAAAAACCGTATGAAATCAATTTGAGTTAATCTCACTTCAAAGGAAATTCCATATCCCAATCCATTAAAACAGAGCTCCCTTGTTAAGGGTACTACACCAACTTACAACATCAACAACCATTTGGGCTTTGATATTGAGATATTCTTATCAAACGTTTGATCTAACTTGAAAAATCAGAAATCAACCATTCTAAAGCTTTCATCTCTGTTTATGTGCAATTTTTATACCAACTTAGTTGGAAACTACAATCTTGAAGAAGAGGTATACAAGTCTCTTGCAATAGAACAGAAATGAACTGAACAGAATAACTTATTTGGAAAACTATATATCGTAATTCTTGTAAGTGTCAAAATGACATGAAAAAAAAAAAGGGTTAGCACCAAAATTGCACACCTTTGTAATTTTCCAACATTATTCATTTGTTCATAATGGATCGGTGAGTAGGAATTTTTTTTTTTATCACTTGTTTAGCATATTATTTTGTCTTATAATGTAAATGGAAAAGTCCCTCATAGTTTTCTAAGGTTTTACCACTGTATATCTACTAAGCTACTCTCATAATTGTAAGGTAAATTTCATTTAGAGGACATTTCCTGTGAGAAAGCATTCGATTCTCAGTTTTTTGTTTGACAGATTCTCTATAAATATTTTGTTTGGATTACCCTTAACATACACTGCTAGCGAGAATAATCACATGCCATGCCTCTTTTCTTAATTACCAGACCAACTAGAAGTTTCAATATAAAATCTAAACAAGTGCTCTACGGTCTCTCTATTCAATTATTATTATTAACGTTCAATGTAATATTACATTTAATAGGATTGAATAGGGAGAAAATTGTCTGCCTAACCAAATCTTGTTTCATGAGACACTGATTGGTCAAATTACATTAATATAATGTAACCTGACCAATCGTTGTCCCATGAGATAAGGTTTGAGACAAAATAAGAGGTAAAGGATGTTGTCCCGATTGAGTAATTAAGCCATAGATAAAAGCAAGGATGTTTCTTTATATATTTAAGAATGGAGACATATGAAAAACCTTGAGTACTTAATCTATGAATAGCATCAAATTAAATGAGGGATGTATTAGTTATAATATGAACAACTTGACATTTTTTTTTTTAATTGTTTTGTTCTTTAATGTTACGTAAGAGTGAAAACTCAATTTATTTTATCCGTTAGAATTTGGATGTTTCCTAGCAAGTTGCCTCCGTCGGCAGCTCCAAAATTTTGGTAGCTGCCTATGGAGGATTCTATCAAGTCTGTACTTTAAAAAAAAATGGAAAGGACAAAGACTTCATAATGTTTACTTTGACATTGGCAGATGACATTATGATTTGAGGGAAAAGCAATGTGCACATCCTGTGTACACTCTGCATTTTAGTTTATTTGCAAATGGAAAACTATAAACAAAGAAAGTAAGAGAGATATAAAGAAAAAAATAAGTATGCACAAACAGATATACATATATCATGGCTCATAATTTAAAATAATTTAAAATAGAAGATGAATAGAGATGGTTTCATACCATTTTTTTTCCTGTACGTTCAGACTGTGTCAAAGCAAACTGCACTTACAAATGATAGCAAAGGACATCACTATATATGCAAGTGGCTCTATAATAGGTCACATTTGATTTGTGTAAAGAATTGAAGTGCGACAAGAGAAGACTTCTATTTATGAATGAATGGGAGACTTTATTATATAAACAATTCCAGATTCTCTGCAGATATATTATTTGGATAACTCTTCTCTTATACAGCTATAGCCCACCATCTTGGTTCGTGGATAAGATTAATCACATGTTGTGCCTCTTTTTCTAAAATCCAGATCAACTCAGTTTCAACATAAAATGTAAACAAACGCTATTATCTCTCTCTTCAATTATTCTTTCTAAAAGTTGATGTAATATATTATTATTTTATTTTTTTTTTGGTAATAAGTAAGAAAATCTATTACTAAACCAAAATAGTTGGTGCAATGTTACATTAAAGAGACTATGATCTAAGAAAATCATTGGTAGAAGCAATGGATGTTCTTTATTTATCTATTTGTTCTGAATGGAGACCTATGAAAACCTGATCTATGAATATCATCCAAGGAGGTGCATTAGTTATAATATGAACAACTTGTCTCTCTTTTTCTTTTTTTTATTGAGAACTCTATTTACTTTGTCCAATTAGAATCTGATTGTTGTGGCAAGTTGCCTCTCTGTCGTCAGCTCCACAATATTAAATTATAAGAAATGTGCTTATGGAGGATTTTATCATATCTGTATATTAAGAAAATGGAAAAGACAAAGACTTTGTTACGTTTACTTTGGTCTTGGCAGGTGAGATTAAACAGGTGAAGACGACAAGACATGGCTTTTATTTATGAATAAATAGGAGACTTTAGAACCTGGGAATAAAAAAGATCATTAAATCCATGTTTGTGAGTATGTTTGGAAGGAAAAGAATAGAATGGAAAGGTATATCCAAAATATTTCCCTCGTTTGGGGTACTAGTTCATATGAATTCAATCTCAGAAGCTCACTACAGTGACAGTATACCTTCAAGCTCAAAAAGCATTTCCAAAAATACTTACACATTATCTACCACAACAAAGTCTTTACATTAGGTGAGTGATTTGAACCTACATTCTAGTAGGATATAGTTTCAATTCTTAATAACCAGACTATCTTTTGTTGGCTTTTAGAACTTGAAGTCGTCATTGCTTGAATGTTGAATCTTAGCTAGTAATTTAAAGAAGTAAAAGTCTATTATCTATTTATAATTTGGTTGGTATCAGCTCGTGACATGAATAAATTGTGCTTAATATAATTGCACCTGCAACTTTATTTTTATTTTTTATTTTTTATTTTTTGATGGAGCAGCTACCTCTTTAATTAGTTTTTATCTTCATTAATAAAACGTCATTTTTCCAAGACATCCCCCCATGTGTTAAAGTAATTAGCTAATACAAAGATAAAATCATTGAGACTTTTTTTTTATTATTTTTGAAGAAATGATGATCCCTAAGAAGGAAACATCAGAAAATTTCAGAACAATCATTTTTTTTGTGAGAGAATTTTCACATATGCGTGTTTTTCCATTGAAACAATTAGAAAATTCTCACAGACGATGTAAAGGAAAGGCTTTCTTTCTTCAATGCAAACACAGGTGCGCTACCTTCCTTTCTTTCAATTATTATATTTAGTAGTTGTTGTAATCCCATGAACTCTATAGCATTAAATTGACACTGGCAAAGTAAGGAAATTTACTTAGATCCCATAGTTTTGAATTGTATGTTCTTAATTTTTAAATACAACTAAAAATGAAATATTTTCAAACTAAAAATGAATTATGAAAGCAAAGTTAGCCATATAAAAGTATATCTTCCACTTGCTCCTCCTTTTTCACCTACCCCTATCACCTGCTCATAGATTTTACAATCTTAATGATTTTAATTGATACAAATAGAATCTTATGGGACTATGTTGTCTTATAATATAAAAGGAAAAGCTCTTCATATTGTTTTAAAGTTTTACCCTTAATTGGATAATAATGAAAGTTCTTATAGGTGTAAATTAATTTCATTGTAGTTCATTCCTTAAATTAAAAAAAAAAAAAAAATTGGATTCTCTGTTTTCCATTTGTGAGATTCACTGAAATTATATTGTTTGGCTTACTCACTTACACTAATCTTTCATTGTTAACAAGATTAATCCCTTCTTTTTTACCCGCTTCACTGAGTTTCAACCTAAAGACTGGGCTGGTGTGCTGCTATCTCTCTCTCTCTCTCTCTTCAATTATTAGTTTTAATTAGCAATTGATGTAATCCCATGAATTCTATAACATAAAAAAAAAAAAAAAAAAAAATGGCTTGATCAATAAACCACTGCTACAAGCAAGGAATTTTTTATTAACTTTTTTAATTCGAGAAATTAGAAAACAGTGGCTTTGATCTATGAATAGCATCAAAATATAAGTGTGTCTTAGTTATAATATGAACAACTTGACTTTACATTTAATTCTTATGAAAGATGGAAGATTAAAAACCCTATTTACTTTGTCCATTAGACGTTGGATGTTTCTAGGAAGCTGCATCTGCCGGCGGCACCACAATATTAAATGGAATTGGTGAGATGCTTATGGAGATTTTTCTTAAAGTTTGTAATTAAGAAATGGAAAAGGACAAAGACTTACTAACGTTTACTTTGTCTGTTGAAACATCTCTAAAACTGGCTTTGATTGTTATTACTTTTTGTTTTTGGTGAAAGCACTGGCTTTGTGTATAATTGTATCGTAGAATTTCATTGACTTAACTTTCCAATATATATATGAAGTGTGTTGATCCTTCTCAAGTGCTTGCTTTTCAGTATTCCTGCGTCCCTTGCTCTCTTCATGCCTCTTTTCACTTTCATTCTCAGTTCTATGGCTTTGTTCTGATATATACATCTACTCTGAGAAGCAAGAAACAAAGCATGCCTTCCAAATCCATCATTTCGTTGCTCTATTGTAATCAAACTTTTCTTTTGCCTTGTTTCCTTCCCTTCCATCACTAGAATTCACTTCAAATATTTCCTTTCATTGTATTTCGTAATAAACTCCTAAAAACTCCCTAAAAAAGTTTAAAAAAATATATATTTATCTTCTGCTTTTGTATTTGTGGTGCTTCATATGATGTATCAAATGAAAGGATGTCAGTGACAGCTTGGTCTTTTGAAGTCTTTCTTAAGGTAACCCTTTTAATTTTATTATATTAATTCATCATATTACATTTGGGCTAACTATTTCTTTACCTTTATCGTTTGGCTCTTTGATTGGATTGTCTTTTATTGTCCCATTATGAATAAATTGTTATTATCTTGCTTGTTTGTAAATTATGATATAATTTAATTTAATTTACTTTGAATACAACAAATGAGAACTTTAATCACAAATATTTGATGGATGAAGATAACACAATAAGATATGAAAGTTTAATTTATCTTATAAAATAGTTGAAAAATTAAAAATATTAAATTAGAGTTATGTTTATAACAAGCAAACTTTTTTACATCAATGTTCGACTAATTTATATATCTTTAAGTGTATTTTATACTCTTATGCTCTTATAGAAGGATTGTTCAAATTTATATTCTAAATTGATAAATTTTTGTTATGTTTTGTTCAAGTTAATCATAGAAAAATCGTGTAAACATTATCTAAGTTCATATTTAAGATGAATTTAATGAAGCATTTATTACATTAAAAAATATAAATCAAGCCCTTTGTAAAAACACTAAACTTCACTAAGTATGTAAACATTATCCAAAATATGTTTCGTTTCTTGCGGTATGATGAGAACCCACCACGGGTGATCATATCCACTGAAATTTATATTGATGAAATTTCATTTTTCACACATTTTTATTGAATTCTATAACATAACATAAAGAAATTTGACTAATGAAGAAATGATTAGATTTCCCATATATTATATCATAATTTCTCTCTTCATGTCCTCTCTCTTTCGAAGAGAGTGTCTTCAAGCATTATTAATCTTTTTTTTCTTCTTTTTTTTTTTTTTTAACTTTTGAGCAGTCTCTCCAATTTGATTCAGCTGAGTATCTTCAAAACGAAGCAATAATAAAAACTGATTTTTTTTCAAAAAAAGGTCAGTTTTGTCCTATTTATAGAACTCTCTGTATCATTTTTTCCCTAATAGAACTCTTTCCATTTTTTTTTTTTTTGATAGACTATTGTTCATTCATCACGTTTGCTATTATTTTCTGGTCATGCGTAAGATATAGATAGCGAGAGTGTAGCCGGTGATAAGTTACTTATTGATAAGTTAAATCACACAAAAATTGTCCAATAAAAGTCACGAAGAGAATATTTGCCTACGAATACCTATCAACTAAAGAGCTGTATTTGCCTCGATAAAATTTTGTCATATTTTAATGTGTGAAATTACGTCTCAAAAAGCTATGATTGACTAAATATACAATTTGCAATATTTTATAATACTTTAATTAATTATAACCTTATAAGATAATATTTAGTATACTAATGAGACTGATGATTTAATACACTAAATAAAATAAATTTTGTTATTAAAATTTAACATAATTGATAAATAGTAGAGTTTAGTATGTTATTAGAGAGGTTCAATTTTTGATAATGTGTATAAAAAGATTTTATTGAAAGACCGTATACACTTTGATGATTTCGAAGAGTCTCTACTACTATTAGGAATACGGTTGACATATATATATATATATATATATATATATATATATATATATATATATATATATATATATATATATATATAGTCTGGAGCCTCAACTATACCTAATTAAGAAGACTCTTGAGTTTAGAGCCTTAACGGGTTGATTACATGAAAATTATTGATTACATGTGCCTAAAATTTAAAGAGCCACATAGCTAATAAATTAAGTAGATTTGAATAAGCCATTGGTATAAGCAAGAAAGTTTATTTATTTATTATAGTGAAGTGATTTTATTTTAAAGTAACTGAGACCTCCGAAAACCTTGACTTTCATATCAAAAAAAAAAAAAAAAAAGAAGAAAACCTTGACTTCGATCTATGAGAAGCACCAAATGAGGTGTATTATTGTAATCTCATAAACTATTACTACTGACTCCGCATAAAGTTTTTCATACAAATTGAAAAATATAATAATTCTTAAGTTATTACCACGAAGGTTGAATATAGTAAGTTATAATTATTCGAGTGTAATTCATAAAATTTCATGTGATTATTTGGGTTCATAGTGAGAGTAGTTTTAAAAGTAAATTACACTATTTTATTATGTGAGCCATGTTATCAATGTTATGAGATAAAATGTGAAACTATTTAAGAAATTTGATAGAACTACATCATTGGAGTAGAAAATTATAATCGTTGTATGAAGTATTAAAAAATAATATGACATTATAAGGTCTAATAAAAAATTAAAGAATTGCACTATATAAAATAACTTTATTAAACTTCTCAATATATTCATAATTTGTTAAGAATGAAAATAACTATTTCTTGTTATATCATTTATAAGATATTTTTTAGAAAATTAATGGATTTTAATATAAGATTTTTTGCAGAATTTTAATTGTAGTTATTATTTATTTTTGACATTTAACATTTATTATTATTAACAGTTTTAATTTTAAAATTTTGATTAATATAAAATTTAACTTTTAAATAAAGATAAAGTTAAAATTTTGTGATAATTTTTTAAAAAATTAAGAAATTTAATACATTAATTTTAATAACTTTTCTTATATTATATGATTTGGTTGAAAGGATTTTATTAAAACAACAAAGTAAGTAATAAGTTACAAATATTAGTAACATTAAGTGTATAATAGATAGACTCATTAAAAAAGTATAATTGATAAAATAATTGTTAACATTATCTTAAACTTTTAAAACAACAAATAATTAGAAGTAAAAATTTATTAAAAAAGTGACAATAAAAAGTAGTATTCGTTAAATTAAATTGACTTCAGTAAGTCACTCCGAGAAGCAAGGAAACTTCTGTCATTATGTGCTCTCTTTTATCGCGGGGACATTGGGTACCATGACTTGGATCCGTGAACATTGGCATGGAAAGAGGTGTTACATGTGACAAGCAAGGAAATTTCTTTATTATTATGCTGTTTTTTTAATGAACTGAGACATTGAAAATTGTGACATAATACGAAAAACATGACATGACTAACTGGCTCACTAATTAATTTGAGAAATGATACGTGGAGATGTAAATTTTTAAGTTGTTTATAAAGATAAAATTATAAATAAAAATATGTATAAAAATTATAAATATAAAATAAAAGAGATAAAAATAAAATACATATAAAAAATTGTGGAAAGTGAGGGTAAAAAATCAAATACATATATTGCTCAATTAATTTTGAGTTGTTCCTTGTTGTCACATCTTAAAAAATCAATTTAAAAAAACTCAATGTATTTACACTCTAAATTACAATTTCGAAGTTGACGCCAGTTATCTCTGTAGCAGATTCGCCATATTAATTGGTTTGGAGAGATTTGAGTGCTTCCACGTATTGTGTTTCGTTGAAGTTAATTATAAAAGAGGAAAAAAAAAAAAAACCATCTTACACAACTTTAAGATAATTAATTTTATGAAGTATATATTTAAATTAAAACTATCCTACCATGTCTTCTCTTTCAAAAAAAACAGTATCATCAAACATTATCAATCAAAAGCATTTTTCTGATGTTTGTGCAGCCTTCAATCTGAGGTAGCTTGGAGTCTTCAAAACGAAGCATTATAAAAGCAAAGGTCAGTATCATTTTGTCTTCTTTATTATTATAGGGAATTTTGATAGAATTCTCTGTTCAAAAATTTAGCAGTTTACTAACTTCTAATGTTTACTGTAATTTTCAAGTAATTACTATGGAGCATGAGGGGATACTCTAGCTAGGATATAGTCACTACTTTTATTTGGATAGCCTACATATGAACAAAAATATATTTCAATATATGATGATTAATTATAGATAAGTTGTGTAATTCAAATTAACTTAACAGTTTGGTTCTTAAACTGTGTTTCGAAGTCACGAATGGTATATTTTTTTCAATATCCTTGACTTACTTAAAGTACTAGTACTTCAAAAAGTTTACTCATACCTAACTCATTGCTCAAGCGTTAGTGTGCTTGAAAACACATCGGAATTTCTATTTAAAATCATTACTAACATTTAGACATTGAAAAAGGTATGATGTTGGCAAACTATAGGATGTGAAGGTAGTTTAGAAAACTATTGTTCTTTCATCATTGTTTTGTGTAATTTTTTAGTCATTGCGCTGGGATATAGACCGCAAAAAATATATCTATTATTTTAGAATAAGATTAAAAATAATTTTCTTAGTTACATAAAACAATTGAATCTCAAGCCCTGTAAATACTAACTAATTGCCCCTTACCACTAGCCTATCCTAGTGGCTAGATTGAAAATAATAATAGAAAATGGTTATAATTGATAAGTTTTTTTTAAAAAAAATTTCATATAAGTTAAAAAGAGAATGCATAATTAGTTATCTTCAAAAATTTTAATTTGCATGAGAATATGTGTGTGTGTGTGTCTCTCTCTCTCTCTCTCTCTATATATATATATATATCTCTGTGTGTGTATTTATGAGAATGTAATAATTTAAATTTTTTATTTTTAAATTGAAAGCTATCATAATGTTGGCATGCAAAGAATAGAGATTTATCTTTATTTTTTGAATTTATGGAAATTGCATATAAAGTAACAAAAAGAAATCATATATTCCCATGTATAACCTTCTCCTGTCTTCTCGTTCAATTATTAATCAGATACATTTTTCTGATAGTCCTCAATTTGAGTTAGCTGTGTCCTCAAATCGGAGAATTGCAAACTGAATAAAAATAAAGATCAGTGTCCTTTTTCCTTTTTGTTATTGTAGAGAACTTACATAGATATTTCTGGATTGTTTTCCTAGTAGAACTTTGTACGAAAAAAAAAAAAAAAAAAGTTGAAGTTTAGAAAGCTATTGCTCATTCATGTTATTGTAAATTTCTAGTCATTGCTAAGGTGCATGATGACACTTACATAGACGACGAAAGTGTAACTAATAATGTAGTACATCATTAGAATTTTCGAAAAATTATATGAAGTTTTATAAATTTTCTTTTTTGATTACATGTTATTCTAAATATTTTATCTTAAGTTCTTTTATAGATTTAATTTTCATGGTTTAAGTATCTAATTCCTTCTTAGTTTATAGACACTCAAAAATATTTTTATTAATTAGCCGGATCAATAATAAGATAAATTAGATAAATAAAACTCAATTATATATAATAAATTTAAATAATTTAAATAAAAATTCAATATATTATGTCTTGGCTACATCATAGTCCTAGTGAGTGATTTAGAACATCGTAATAATAAAAAATAAAAAATAACAACTAAAAGACAGGAATTCTAAAAAAGAAAAGAGTAGAAGAAAAACTTGGAGTTGATTTTTCACTTAATTCCTCTATAAATTCCAAGCAGTGTTTCCTTAAGTTCCCAGGAGTCAAAAAAAGTTCCAAATCTAGTTAAGAGATGCCTATTTTGTTTAAAAAATGTTTTTACGTTTTCATTTTTTGCCTTCAATTTTTAAAATATATTTTTTAAGAGATAATAATTTGAGTTGACTCTTACTCAATGAATCTCTATCATTTTTACCTCAATGGGTATGGTGATGGGGTTAAAAATTTTAATAGATAATTTTTATGACCAAAAACGAGTAATATATATGAAAAGATAAGTTAGACCGATCGAGATGATTTATTAATAAAATGATAAAATAGTTCTAAAAGGTTATTTGGACTGCTAAACAAGTGTAGAGAGCTGTTTTGCAGTTTAAATAGCTTTATAAAATTATTTTATATTTTAAAATAGAATAAAAAAATGTGAGAGGTAATTTAAAAAATTTTAATAAAAAAAAACACACTCAGTAAAGTTAAGGGCAACTTAAACAGCCACCCTATATTCTTCCTTGTCTTTTGCAAAAGCCCACTCAGAGTTTTGTAAAATATACGCATGGCTCACAACAAATACAAATCCACTTTTACCTAATAAAAATATGACACATATTTATGCTATTGTGCACCATTTGTTTTTTCAAAAGTTGATTCAAATATTGTTTCTGACAGTCTCAAATCATGCCTGATGTGGGCCAAACGGCATAACTTTAGAGTCCCCAAGCCCACACATCCACAAATGGGTCTAAGACCAGCACCTTGCTCAGTTCTTCTCAAACCATGTCAAATTTTTTTATAAGACAATTTCAATTTTTCAAGTCAAATCCCATTTTTTATTAAAATATTATTTTTAATTTGAATTATTAAAAATCATTAAAATTAATAACATTATGAATCCTCACATTATATTTTAAGACCTGTCTCATTCTTATTAAAATAATGTATCAATTACTTTGTATATTTTGTTTTTTAAATCTTGATATATTTATATAAGATTTGAAATAAAATTTTATGTATTTTGTTCTTATCTTAAAAATTTATAAAAATACAATTTTATGTTATAATCTTATCTCAAATTTTAAATTATCTCATCTTAAAGTTATCTCAAGTCACCTTTAATTTTTACCTTTTCTCACTAGTTATGGTTCAAAATAGTTACACGGTCCTTATTTTGTTTAAAAAATATTTTTACGTCTTATTTTTTAAAATGTATTATTCAGGGATAATAATTTAATTTGACTCTTATCCAATGAATCTCTATCATTTATTACTTCATCATGTATGGGATGGGGTTAAACATTTTAGTAAATAATTTCTAAGGCCAGCAACGAATAGTATATATTATATCTCAAAGACGATCCCTTTATAATATATGTATTTATTTAAATATACATTAATATGTATAAATACTTAAAAAAATTGAAAAGATGAGTTGTGTCTCACATCAAAGTCCTAATGCGTATTGTTAACTAATTAAAAGGTATAAATTACAGTAAGTTACTTAATAGACAATATGTTATGTTGTGCATATCATATACATAATTGGTTTCAAATAATAATAAATGGCCCAAATAACTCTTAATTTTCATATTGCTACAAAAAAATTTAAAAACTTCGTCATTAAATAAGATAAAACTTAATTAATTATTAGAACTTTATTAAGGTTCATATAATCAATCTTTTATTTTAATGTAATATTTGTTAGAAGATAACAAGTTATTTAAGATAGTTTAAATAAAATATTTCTTTTATAAAACCATTTCAAGTTTGAACTGGCTTCTAACATAGGGCCCCGCAAATGACTTGACATGCAGAGGGCTGTTCCCCATAGTTTAAAAAAAATATTTATTTAAAGGACAGATACTCCATGAAACCGCCGGAACACACTCTTAATCTGTTTATTGACTTCTATTGACTTAGTCTGCATCATTTCACTTCCGCTTTCAGTTCTCCTTTGTCCTTCAATTTCATCTCCCTGGCTTTGTATTGCTATCTACTGGAAGAAGCAAGAAACAAAGCATTCCTTTCAAATCCTTCATTCTCATTCGTTTATCGGAATCAAAAAGCTTCTTCTTTAATTGCCTTGTTTCCTTTTCTTTCATCTCTACAATTCTCTTTACTTTCCCTTTCGCAGTATTTTTCTTTTCAACAAACTCTTAAAAAATCCTTAAAAAAAGTACAAAAATATGCTTATCTTCTAAAGTTCTTCTTTCGGGTTTGTGGTGTTTTATATCAGAGAAGAGTAGAGATCGATGACTTGATCTGTTGGAGTAATCTCTTAAGGTAAATTGTTTAATTTCATTATATTAGTTCATATATGTTTGTGTTAGTATGTATAAATGTAAAATAAAATGGTTTTTTTATCTCATAAATCTTTTCTGTTTCATTTTTTATGCCCTAAATTAACAGGTAAACTATTCTACGTCGCAAGGAGTGCAGATTTTTTCCTCAAAAAAAAAAAAAATATGGTAATTTGGGTATTAAGTTTGCGATAAAAAAAATTAAAACTGAAATTATAAAAACTTAAATTTCAAAGCAAGTATAAATTCATTTAATTATTAGAATGTTACGGGATTTTAAATGGAGCATTGCAAATTGAATATGTCCTCTTTATTCATTTCTTCTATTTTTTTTTTTTAATAATATTGTCTCTTTAATGTTAAAAAGAATTTTTATTTTTGATGTCACTGACATTTTGGATCATATCTTGCTGGACAGGCCATTTTCCGTTGAATATGTTCACTAGGTGTTCACTTACGTAGGGTAAATTTCTTGTGAACTAATGTTGTTGTTTGGCTTTACTCTGCTTAGTAATTGAGTTTCTGCTTCAAGTAGTAACCTTAACCATCTTTATAAATGAGTTTGATACAATGATATAATTCTTAAAATTAAATCTTTACATTTTTGTATCTTGAATTTGGACATATTTTCTTCTCATATACTTATAGAGAGCTCAATTTTCCCGCATTCTTTAATAAAATTTTTATACTATTATGAATATTTTGATTGGATACCCATTTAATAGAATATTCCTTAGGGCTGACTCAATATTTATTTATTTCTAATTTATTATATAAACATTATCCTTTTTAGGGCTAGGGTTTCACTTTCATTGTATATATATACCCCCCTTAGTGGATGAATAAAGTTAGCCTTTTTGGAGGCTCTATTTTTCTCTCTTCTCAATTCTCTCTACTTTACTCTTTGTGTCTACTTTTTCACAACACGTTATCAGCACGATAGTTCTTCTCTCCAGTGAAGATTGCGTATATGCACGATGAAGCTACAAGGAAAATTCAATCCCAATTATTTTCAAATTCAAAAACGCCAGAAGAACATAGAAGAACGAAATTGAAGAATGAGTCATATTCACGAAAATGACCAAGCAACCATGTCTGTGCAGAAAGGTTTTTGTATTTGATTTCTTTTATGTAATTTAGAACTATTTCCTTTATTTCTTTCATGTCTACCCATATGCTCTTCAAAGGAAAATTTCCACCACCAAAAATGGCGAAGCAATATTCGTGTGGCTTTGGTAAAATTAGTTTCTTTATTAAATCACATCCTGAAGTATGTAATAATTTAATTTCATTGATATGCCTTATCCCGAAGTATGAAGGCAAATTGATTTCTTTGAAATGCCTCATCCTGAAGTATGAAGGCAATTAATTTTTATCTTATGAAACAATTTAATTTCTTTTTTTATTTCTCATCCAGAAGTATGAGATTATTCTTTTAATTTGTCTCATCTAGAAGTATGAGATAATTCTATTTAATTTGTCTCATCCAAAAGTATAAGATTATTCTTTTAATTTGTCTCATCTAGAAATATGAAATAATTTTTTATTTTGTCTCCTCCAAAAGTATGAGACAATTTTATTTATTTGATACACCTTCATCTAGTAGTATGAGGAATTTTATTATCAACGATTAAACAATTAATTTGATAAAGTAGATCTAGAAGTTATCCATTTAAATATGAAAATTTTTATTATAAACAAGTGATTTTTGTGGATCCCGAAGTTATCCACTTATAAAGTGAATCCTAAAGCTATCCATTATTTCATTCAAATATGGATAATTTTATTATGAATGATTAATTTTCTATAAAATGGATCCTGAAGTTATCCATTCAAATAAAATAAAGTGGATCCTGTAGTTATCCATTTAAATCGTAATCAAAGTGGATCTCGAAATTATCCACTTAATTGATAAAGTTATCTACCTAATTAATATAAAACATTAGATCTTGAAGTGATCTATATCCAAATAATATGTGAAATATAATTATGCATATTTTTATTTTATTTTTCCTTTTATTATGCATATCTTTATTATTATGCACAGTTTTTATTATTTTATTTTCCTTCTCTTCTTTTCAACGTCTCCTATTCTGGTACCACATAAAACCCATAAAGAGACAAAAGTGGCCTTGGTGGGAATCGAACCCACGTAGGCCTAATTCAACATTAGGCGCATAGCCACAACACCCCTAAGACATTCATGTTTTATGAATCTTTGGTTTATTACTTATTCTATATCAATGGATTACTAGTTTAACTCATTTTCCTATAAGCAGAGTTATGCTTATACATAATAATTTTTTTGAGTATGTTTATTGATCTTCTTATTGTAATGGTAATTGTTCTCATATATAGATAAAGCATGATAGTTAAATTTTCATTAATAATTGTATGTATGTTCTAAAAGAACCGAAGTTACACTTGTCTAAGTTTTCACATTATAGTGAAATGAAGCAAGTGGCATTCATCAATTTTATGTCCTATTTATGTCATAATAATATCATTTATTGTGTCCATTTTCTAACCCAACATACATTAAGATATTATGCCATTAATCGGTCGATTATATATGGCATATGAATGTTAAAGTGTATTTGGGTGAATATTTTAGCTTTGTTTTAAATTATATAAATTGTTTAGTGATTTTGAATTTTGGAGAAAATATTTATCATTTTAGTAGCATTTAATTTTTCCACAAATTAATTGAAAGGGATGATGTGCTATACAAAGATCTAATAAAAGTTACTTGAAATTGAGTTTTAAGTATGAGCTCTTTATATTTTGTGATCTTATTTAATATGATTCAATTTAGCTTATTATATGAGTTACATTGGTAAATGCATATTACTTGGGTGGTTAAAATTAACTTATTATTTTACTAAGCCATCTAGTACAATACCGAGGTACTTTGGGCTAGCTATTTGAGCATAGTTCACATTTGTTGGGGGTTTATGGAATAACCCATACCTTGGGCATGTGTTAAATCATGTTGAATCATTTGTTGGTTTTTGATTTATTGTTGTGCCTTCGATTCAAGAACTTTAGTTGAAATTACAAATTTATCAACTTCAGTCTTAGTGCTTCTTTGTTATACTGTCAACATGCTATTATGATTAATGTTTGGATACTTTTGAGTATCATTTGAGGTTATTTATTCTTAGATTATCTGTGTTTCACTACTTTAAATTATGGAAGGATTATGCACTCAATTTGAAATATTCAAAAGTGTAGGGTGTCTTACAAAGTTTATGTTTAGACCCCATGTAACATTTTGATTATGCATTTCAAGTCCCAGCCTTCAAGAAAAGGGAATTTATGAATATTATTCGTTATTATTTTGTTGTATATATCTCTTATTTTGTAATATTTAAAATATCATATTGTAGTAAAGAAAAATAAATCTTTACTAGAAAGCATAAGCAATTATCTCGTAATGATTTTTTTTATTCCCTGAAATGAATGGAGAAACTATCAAGATATATAAGCACAAATATGACTATGATTTGGAAAATATAGTATTAGTTATAATACTATAAATACCTCCCACCAGAAGTGAGAGAGTAGTGAAGAAAAGTGGTAAAAGGATATTTGAAAAGCCACTATTATTTTGAGACCATTGAGTTGTACTTGTTGTACATCTAAACATCTTTTCAAGTATCAATGAAAGAAAGAGATTAATTGTTGAGACAATTTTGCTCTAATCAAATGATGTTTTCAACTTTGGCCATAATAATGTGACAATTAAATGTGTCAAATTTCTTTTCCTTGAATGTAATGAGAGTATACATAAGAAATTATTGTTGTAGTTTATTTAGTTAATTTGCTTTTAATAATTCTAAGTTATTTTCTCTCTTGTTTAAGCTTTATCAATTTCACATATTATATGATTTTACATTTCTATTGTACAAAATAATGTTACTACTATATTCAGTGGTACAAAGATGATTGAGAACTCCTGAAGAGTTGGAGGAATAAAAATGATGATAAAATGCTTGTGCAGAGCTAGTTAATGTTTTCATTAAGAAATTATTTGTGTCTTCCTCTAATTTGTACTACATATATGCAATTGAAACATATGTTGTTGTAAATCAGAAGTTTACAAGTCGAAATAAGTTTATTTTATTTGGCATGACCGGTTAAGCCATCCCGAGTCAATAATGATGCAAAAGTAATTGAAAATGATCATGTGAATTTTCATTGAAGAGCCAGAAGATTCTTCAATCGAAACGTTTAGTTTCTCATATGCTATTTGTTCCCAAAGAAAATTTATTTGCTCTTAACAAAAGTAAGAGTGAATCCCTCTTCTTTTAAAATGTATACAAGGTGAAAATATTTATGGGCCTATAGACCCACCAAGTGGATCATTTAGATACTCTTTAATTTTAATCGATGCATCGACTAAATGATCACATATTTTGGTTAACTCATAACCTGAAGTTTATGAGATTACTTGTTCAACAGATTGAATTAAGAGTGTAATGCCTTAATTATATCTAGTTGAGTAACATATCTAGTTAATGTTAGTGAATTCACTCTTCAAAGTGATTATTGGAACACATAAAATGGACTTGCAGGCGCCTAAAATTAATTGCAAGACCATTAATTATGAAATCTAAACTTCCAATATTAATTTGGGAACATGTGAATATTCATGTTGTAACATTGATTCGCATCATGCCAACAAGTTTGAACTCCCTCTTATAATCGATTTATAGTCAGGAGCCAAATATATCCCATCTATGAATGAATAGTTAATTGCTCTACCACAATGTATTAAGATGGGATCTCAATAGAGGTTAAAAACATATGTTGGATATAAATCTCTATATATTGAGTCACTAAAATGATATTTATTTGTGGCTTGGTAAGCCTCTTGTATTTTTAATAAATCATTTATTCCAACATTAGGGGGGAGAGAATAAGCAGTTAGAAAAGCAAAGCATTTAGAATGAATTATCACCTCAATCCTCATACAAAGCAAATGTGAACCAGAAGTTTATACGATAATTCATTCGTATAAACTGCCAGACGCATTGCCTGACTAGTAAGAGTGATGAAAATTATGTGTACCAACTGCTATTGCTCCAATCAAAGTATAACTACAAACGCATGAAAAGTGACAAACACACTAGTTCCAAAGATAAAATTCTCGAAAAGAAAAGGAGCTAAAAATCAAAGATGGCCAAATCGAGAATAGAGTAACTCCAGAAGAGTTAATAAAGGTAACTCTAGAAGAGTCATCAAATATTAGTTTCAAAGGAAACTCAGGTACCTGAAAGCCATGAAAATAAAGAGATCTCTATAGAATATGATGGAACCAGAATGAAATCAATATTGTTGACAATATTCACATATAATGTAGCGCGATGAGATTGAGGATCATTAGTAAAGATCTGCAGAGAAAGAAATGATTGGCCAAAAAATTTAAAAGACACAATTGAGGTTCACTTAAAAAGTGAAAAGATTTTGGACCTGTAGTCCAAACATCAGAAGTGAAAAGCCAGTTATGGATAAATGGGTTTTTGTGTAAGTATAAAAGAAAAATGATACTCACGGATTTTTTTTTTTTTTTTGCAAATAACTGGCATTGATTTTGAAGAGATATACTTAATTGTGGTGGATGTAAGTATCTAATGGTACTTATTTAGTTTGGTAGTACATGAATGATATTATTTGCATCTAATGAATATTGTTGTAGTCGACCTATTCAATAATGACATCCCTGAAGAATTTGATTTGCCTGAAATAATTTATACGATCATTTAAGTTAAATTGTGTTGAAGGAAATATATATTTTGTCCGCATATCAGTGAATTTGTGTCAATGATTTATTATTAGAACTCCTGAAGAGCTTCCAAAGCTATAAATTACTTATACAGACAACTTGCATTGAAATGCTTATATAGTAGAAGTGCTAAAGTGATTATATGTATATATATATATATATAAATTATATCTATTATGATCGCTAAATGCGAACATACATTCTCTTTAGAACTTGTGAGAATGATAGAGAAATATTTAGTCATGAAGTACCAAATCTTGGTACAATTTAACTAGTTTGTCAATTGGACAATCTAGCAAATTTGTTACCATGATATTAACTTCTACAATATTTGAAGGATCTTGTATAATATTAGAGTTCGTCGACACAAATAACTTGATTGATACACACTGCACTCTTTTTCCCTTCACTATGGTTTTTTCTCATTGGGTTTTCCTTGTAAGGTTTTTAATGAGGCATTATTTGATTGCGTATACAAAGAATTGTGTACTCTTTTCCTTACTAGGTTTTTGTCCCACGGGGTTTTTCCTAGTCAGGTTTTTAACGAGGCACATTCTTTGGTAATGGGCATCCAAGGGGGGAGTGTTATGAATATTTTAATTGGACACCCATTTAATAGAATATTCCTTAGGGCTGACTCAGTATTTATTTATTTGTAATTTATTATTTAAACATTATCCTTTTTAGGGCTGGGTTTCACTTTCATTGTATGTATATACCCCCTTAGTGGATGAATAAAGTTAGCCCTTTTGGAGGCTTTATTTTTCTCTCTTCTCAATTTTCTCTACTTTACTCTCTGTGTCTACTTTTTCAGTAGGAATTTTCAGTAGCTTGGCACATTGCCTTCCCCTGCTTTAATGATCATTGTGTCTTCATTTGTTGTTTGATTAATCTCTATTACTCTGTTTCAAGTTGTTTACATTAAATTTAATAACTCGTTCCACTTTCAATGCACTTTTATAGAGTCAAATAGCTTACAAAGATCTACATGTGAAAGCGTTTGGGAGGAAATGAAGTGCTTCATCTCATATCAATGATCGATATATAGCTTTGCCAGTTGGAGTCTTTTCTTAAGGTAAGTTGTATAATTTCAATGTATATCAGTTCATCAAGCAACTTATCTTTATTTATTCTTTTAATTTGGAGCACTTAAGCAAAGGCTAATCTATCAGTATATATCACTTCTAAACAATATTTATAAATATATACTAAATTTAAAAATATTTATTAATATATATTACTTTTTCTTAAAGTCATATTATGATAGTATGACTTGTGTCAAAAGTCATATCATCACATGCAACTTATAACTATGTTTTTTATACTTTTAAAACTTATAAAATATTTTTTTAAAAAAAAGTTAAATTTTAATCTTTACTGTCAAAGTTCTTTAAGTCTCTATTAATTAAATTATTATTTTTAGTCTTTATACCTCTTTAAAAATTACACTTTAGACTTTATACTTTCAAAACCTATAAAATGATCCTTAGTTTTAAAAAAATTAGCGTTTTATCCTTGTCAATATAAGTCTTCTTTTTGTACTCTGTAATAGATCCCAAATAACACTACTATAATATTCAAATTCAAATGACACAATAAATCATTCCAAGCAACTATACAGTTTCAAAAATTATGTATAAATTGTCACCTTTTAGATGTAGAATAAGACAAATAAGTAAGCATCCAGATTAAGAATAGAAAGGATTTGGCTTTCTCTATAAAGAAACATAGCAAAAAAAAAGAAAAAAAAAAAGACTTATATAGGATGATAAGGATGAAACTTTAATTATTTTTTAAAAAATTCAAGATTATTTTATAAATTTTAGAAGTATAAAAATTAAAACTTAACTTTTAAAAAACTATAAAGAATAAGAATACTTTAGTTGATGGAGATTTAAGGAACTATGATGGTAAAGACAAAAATTTAACTTTTTATAAATTATAAGGACTATTTTATAGGTTTTAGAAATATAAGAACTAAAACTTAAGTCTTAAAAAACTATAAGAAAGAAAAGAATCATTTATCCAATATTTACCTTTTTATGTACCTGTACAGAGTCAAATAGTTAGCAAGAGTTACGTGTGAAAAGCGTTCTGAAGCAAGGATGGAATTTGTTTCTATTGTTGTGGACAAATTATTGGAATACACTCTGATTCCAGTTGCACGACAAGTGAACTATGTGATTTCCTACAAAGGTAATGTAGAAGAGCTTAAGAAACAAGCTAAACGACTCCTACGTGAGAGAGAATCTTTACAACACCGCCTTGATGTTGCCCAAAATAATGGAGGAGAAATCGAAAGTATGGTTAATGATTGGCTATGTGATGTCATAGAGAATTCTTCCAAGGCAAAGATCTTGCTTGATGAAGACGACAAACGCCATAAGAGAAATGAAGGTGAGGATCTGAAGTGGCCAAGTGATATTACTACCAAGGCAGAGGAGCTGCTTGATGAAGATGATAAATGCAGCAAAACTGCATGGTGTTCAAGCAAATCATTCTCAAGCATGTGCTGGAGGCATCAACTTAGTAGAAAGGCAAAAAAGTTGGCACAGGAAATTGCCAAAATTAAAGGAGAGAAAGAATTTACTCAGGTTTCTTACCGTGGAGAACTGAACATCACAGAGACATGGTCTTCATCAGCCAAAAACGATGAGGCCTTTGAATCCCGAGTGGCAGCTTTGAACCAGATTATGGAGGCACTAGCAGATCCTAATCTTGGATTGATTGGAGTGTATGGGTTAGGTGGTGTGGGCAAGACCACTCTAGTCCGTGATGTTGCAATAAAAGTTAAAGAAAAGTCACCAGGCACAAATGTTGTTGTTGTGGATGTGAAATAGAACCCGAAGATAGAAAAAATTCAATAAGATATTGCTGACATGTTAGGACTCGAACTGAAAGAGCAGTCTCTTGTTGTGAGAGCAACTTTATTACGTGAAAGGTTAGAGAAAAACAAAGAAAAATATGTTCTTGTGATTTTAGATGATCTTTGGGAAAAACTTGATTTGAACGAAATAGGCATTACTTTTGGGGAAGATAACAAGAATTATAAGATATTAATGACCTCTAGAAAAAGAGATGTGTTGTCTAAAATGGATACTCAAAAGAACTTTTGGCTTAGAGAATTTTCAAAAGAAGAAAGTTGGGAGTTATTTAAGAAGAAAGTTGCCTTGATTGAATCTTCAAAAAGTGAAGAATTACTCACTATAGCAAAAGAGGTTGTTGCAAAGTGTGGTGGGTTGCAATTGTGACAATTGCAGCTGCTCTAAAAGGAAAGGAGGAGATAGCAGAGTGGAGGGATGTGTTGCGACGATTGCAGAATCATGATTATGATGAGATAAATAGACCAATTGTAGTGAGTTATGAAAATTTAAAAGATGATTGTCTTCGATCAATATTCGTGCTTGCTGGTGTGATTAATTCTTTTGCCACCATTGATTTATTTAAGTACTGTTGTGGCCTGGACTTATTCTATGACATGGATAATCTTGATGCCCGTATCAGTGAATTAAAAGATTCATGCCTATTACAAGATAATAACTCTTCCAAGAATTATTTTTCAATGCATGATGTTGTCCGTGACACTGCCATATCAATAGCATCTAAGGATGAACAATTGTTTAAAAGAAAAATTGGGAAGGTAGATGAAGATTAATGGATAACAGATGATAAGTTAAAAAGTTGCAAAAAAGTGCTTTTAGATATCAGTGATGTTGGAGAACTTCCTGAGGGACTACAATGCTCAAATCTTGCTTTTCTCTATCTACGCAATAAAGACTCTTCTCTAAAATTACCACACAACTTTTTCAAAGGAATGCCTAAACTCAAAGTATTAGTTTTGATCAACATGACCTTTGAGTTTCTGCCTTCCTCAATCATCTCTTACGCAACCTGCACACCTTGTGTTTTGAGGAATGTGTTTTGGAGAACATAGAAGGAATTGGGGAATTGAAAGCTTTAAAAATTCTCAGTCTTTGTGGCTCTAAGTTTACAAATTTGCCAATAGAAATAGGGAAGCTGACGAAGCTGCAGTTGTTGGACTTGAGCCGTTGCGTCCAGATTGAATCTATTCCTCCTGGCGTCCTATTAAACTTGCAAATGTTGGAAGTCTTGTTAATGGGTAGCAGTTTTAGTAAGTGGGCTGTTGGTGATCAACAATCTACGGCTAGTCTTGCTGAGATAAAAGATTTGAGGAAGTTGAACACTTTAGCAATAGATGTTCCTGTTCAAAACGTGCTTCCCAAGGAACAATTGTTTGAGAGTTTGCACTTGCAAAGATATGAAGTATGCATAGGTGATAAATGGCGCAGGTTTGGTGAGTCTAAAACTTCAAGGCTCTTGAAACTGGATCTTCATACAGGTATTGACACAAAGCATTACTTCAAAAGTTTGCTAGATCATGGAGAAGATCTGCACGTGAGAAGATTGGCAGATTTGAAGAATGTTGTTCCAGATATAAACGAAAAAGGTTTGATAGAGTTAAAGCATCTTGTAGTCGATGGAAATTTTGAACTTCAATTCATAGCTGATTTATCGGAGCATAAGGATATGATCTTTCCAAAATTAGAGTCATTGGATGTCCCCTATTAAACTTTGGTAAAGTTATGGAATGGCTCTATCACGGAGGGATCCTTTTCCAAATTGAAGGTAGTTAAATTGTATGATTGTAACGAAATGAAGAGGCTATTTTCATTATCCCTTCCAACGTGTCTTCCACATCTTAATGAAATTCAAGTTGAGCTGTGCAAAGTTTTGGAGGGGATAGTTTCTGACGCTGGCGAGGTTGCCGGTCCGCTTCAGTTTGCAGAATTACGCATCTTGACATTAAACTGGCTGCCTTCACTAATTGACTTTTATTCTGAAGACGAAACATCTTCTAAAGTTCAGCAGAAGAAGACCCAAGTTGGAGTACTGTTCTCTCACAAGGTATGTTATTATTATGCATTTATATAATTACCTTTATATATATACAATAAATGGTAAATTATTGGGAGTATATAAAGATATATAATTACCTTTATATATATACATTAAATGGTAAATTACTTCTGGTTATAGTGATAAAATCTATTTAGATTTTTCAAAAAAGAAAAAAGACTATTCAGATTTTGATGTGAATCAAGTTCTTATTTATTTTCGTAAGTAGAAAACGAGAAACAAAAAAGAAGAAATTGGCAGTATATGCTTTGCATTGTTAAGTTTAAGTGTATACTTTGCACATGTGCACATTGGATTCCATCTACTGATGCACGTGGTATTGTCTATGACTAAGTATAATTAGTTTGTTAGATCCAAAAGTATCTCTATAATTATATTCTCATGATTAGTTATGAGAATTTGTAATTGAGCTTCCTCTATTATAAGCTTTGTAATACTTCTCTGGTAATCATTTTCTTCCTGTAGTTTACATGCATCTATATCATTACCTCATTAAAGCAAATTATATATTAGAAATGATAATTAATTCTAATCAATAGCTGACAGAGGAAAAGAGTTATAAATTTAATTCAAACCAAACACCATATCCAACACCTAAATATACCTGCCATTCATGCTTCTAATTAGATTTTAGATCATTGCATGTCTAGTAAATAAAAAAAAATTAAAAATGATGTTATTGTTATTTCCAAATTGAAAACATGAAATAAATAATACATGTAAGTATGTGAAATAAATTCATTGCTATAACTATAATATGTAAGGTGTATAATATAAGTGTACACAAATAAGTGTATATATAACATTTTTTAAAATTAAAAGGAAGAATTCAAAAAAAAAAAAAAAACATTTGTCATTGCTCGCAAAGGAGATGAGCAGCTGATTTCAATAGTAGTATAATATTCTAATAGGTTGAATCCTTTATTTTAATTTAACACATTTTTAAATGCTGTGGACGCATTTTTTCTTTCTCACAAGAATAAATTTTTTGCTTTATATATAATTCTTGTGTTGTTTTTGTTTTTCTAGGTTTTTTACACCAAACCTGGAGACGTTGAATATTAATAGTGTAAATAAATTGAATAAATTATGGGATCAACAATTTGATGGATTATCATTTCGTAATGTAAAAACTCTGAATATAACTAGATGTGATGGAATCTCGAAGCTACTTCCATTTAATGTATTGGAAAACTTGGAAGAGTTGAAAGTGAGTTATTGTGGTTCCTTGGAAGTAATATTTGATTTGGAGGGAACAAGGAAAGAAGAAACACATGATGTTGTCAAGTCATCACATTTGAGGAAATTGACTTTACGTGAACTGCCCAGCCTAAAACATGTATGGAATAAGGATCCCAAAAATATTCTTGGTTTTCAGTTTTTGTCTACAGTAGAAGCTTGGGATTGTGATAGCCTCAAATATTTATTTCCAGCCTCAGTTGCCAAAGCTCTTCCGCAGCTTCATTTCCTAAGCATAACAAGTTGCCGTGAGCTTGAGACTATTGTTGGAAGAGAAGAAGAAGGAGCTGATGTCCCAATTAATTTCGTATTTGCTAGAGTAACTGAATTGCATCGTCAACAGTTACCGAAACTTATGAGCTTTTATCCTGGAACATATTCTACAGAATGGCCACTGTTACAAAATCTTTATCGTAAATTTGTTGGCAGGAGTTGGAATATTTCTGGGTCTGGACTTCTTGGATTTGAAGAATTCCATTGTCAAAATGGACTTGAAGTGTCAATTCAGTTATCTCTTGCCAATCAAAAGGTACCAAACTTGTTCATCTCTTCCTTTTGAATTAGCTCGTTCATATTTAAAGTCCTTAAAGTTTATAATTTTATCATCAATAAATATGTTTCTAATGGTTATTTTTTATGTTAAGTGTTTTCTTGGTTCTCTTGTATATTTAAAATCAACTAAATAAAAAAAAAAAACTGCTGAAAATTTTGTTATTTTAAGAAAAAAATAAAAACAGCAGTGGCAGATAGAAAGTGAGAAAGCAAAGTTATATTTGTTTATTTTAAATAACTAGTTATTTTTATTGATTATTTAATTTAATACCATTAAATGTTTTACAATTAATAAGAATCTTTAACAAATGTCCACTTAAAAAAAAATTGTCTCGTCGGAAAAAAAATTGTCTTTATATATGGCGAAAAGAAAAGCTATTTGGTAATATAATTTTTATTATTAATATATATAAGTCCATTTATTATTTGTTTATGTGTTCACCATACATTAGCGAAAGATTCAAAATGTAGTCAAATCTTTTATGCATATACCCTTTTAGCTAGCAATAAAGATAATAGTTAGGATATCTCTGGTAGAAGCTTATAAAAACTGTAAAATTTATTCTGTTTGAAATATATTTAGTTGTAAAAATAAATTTAGAGAAACTAAAACACTAAATAGAAAAATTATTTGGTTTAAATATTTTTCATCCGTAAATTATTTGTTAATCCTCACTTTGAGCCTTGATTTTTACTATTATCCCTACTATACATACGCTAATTCAAATAACTTTGTAATTTTTACTATATATAATTACATAAGTATATACTAATATGGTTTTAAAAGAAAATAATTCTAGTGTAGTTCATGCCATTTCAACTTTTTTTTTTTTTTAATTTCTGTTTAAAATTCGTCCTTAGCTTAGAGTTGATATTTTGAAGCACATAATTATCTCTAATCAAGATAGATATAATCATTGTGAGTATAGTCATGAGTATTCTGTGACCATAATTCTCTCATGGCTAATATTTTGCATGTTTATAAAAATGAAAAACTGATTAAAGAAAATATAAAATGACGAATTTAGTCTATTGTTCTGTTAAAATGCCACTTTTATTTATAAAATATAATTTACATTATAAGTTACTACATTTTAGTTTTTATAATTATGATTACATTTATGTATTAATTAAGTTCTTTAATTTGTCTTTCAGTCAATTCCAATGTTAAGAGAGTTGAAATTGGATTATAATAAAAATATGATGGCATGGATTCAACGATATTCGCCTGATTTTTGTTGGAATGAACTTAAAATTCTCAAACTTCAATTCTTTCATGATGTGTCTCTATGGACATTTATCCAAGGTATATATGCCTTGGAAACTCTTCATGTAAAGTGTGGTTCACTTGAAGAGATATTTCCACATGAGAGAGAAGTAATTGACATAACACAGCGTGGCAGGGGAATACATATCAAGACATTGACTATTGATAGACTTTCCAAATTAAAGCACATATGTGGAGAAGGCAATGAACCGAATTCAATTCTCGAGAGACTAGAAGAGCTCTACATCAGTAAATGTTCTGGTCTATCAAATTTAGTGCCATCATCAATAAAATTCAATCATTTGGCATCAATAAAAGTATTTGGTTGCAGTGGTATTTTACATTTAATATCACCATTCACAGCTAAAAGCTTGAGCCGACTTACCACAATGGAGATAATGAAATGTAAAATGATCAAAGAAATAGTGACAGGTAATGTGACCGATGATGAAATCACGTTCAGCGAATTGAAGACTTTAACGCTTGACAATTTACCACGGTTGGAAAGCTTTTGCTCATTGAACTATGTCTTCAATTTCCCAGCTTTGGAAAATGTAGTCATAGAGGAATGCCCCAGCCTGAAGTTATTTTCCAAGCAAGCCCCTATCACAACAAAGCTTCCATGTGTAAAGGACGGTTATGATAAAAGCCATTGGGAGGATGACCTTAATTCTACTGTACAAAGGCTGTATACAGATAAGGTATGCAGAAATTCATATGCAATTATAAATTACGGTTCAAAAAAACTTGTGATCGTTTAATGAAAAGGATGCCATCGTTGTTGTTTTATTATTATTTTGATTGTTAGTTCCAAGATATACAAGGACATGATTTTAAGGAACATACACATTCTTTTTACTTATGCGTGTATGTAGTCATATATGTATTTACCAAATCTAACAAACCATATTTGATTGCACAGTTATATTATGAGCTAGAGGATTTAAATCTTTTAGAGTATACAGAGCTAAAGCAAATATGGCATACCCACTTCCTAATGGAGCATTTTGTAAATTGAAGACTCTAACACTTTCAACTGTGAATGGTCCTCAAAAGTGCTTCAATGGAATGTATTGACGTGCTTAATCGGATTAAAAAAGCTGTAAGTGGAATCTTGTAAGTCTGTAGAAGTTGTGTTTGATTTGGAAGGAGCCAAAGATGAGGAAAGAGGCTATGTATTGGCAATGAGCACATTGACTTTAACTTCCTTACCAAATCTGAAGCATATATGGAACAAAGATCCACAAGGAATTCTTGATTTTCCTAAATTAACCAGATTGAAAATTGTGGATGTACCTAAACTAGACCACAGCTCAGTTGAAAAGGTAAGTAACCTTCTGGCTTCTACTCTATTTATAATTTATTTTTTGGTAGTAGTAATATTTGTATAACATTTAATATTATTAATCTTCTAGATCACTTATTGAAAATATACTATCATTTAGTTCAATCAGTGATTATCACTTGTCATTAATAAATGCACTAACTTTATGATCAAAATTATAATTTAGTTTCTACTCTTTTAACAAAGTGTAAATGTATATATTTAATACCTTAAATAAAAAGAAATATTACAATAAAATTATTGTTGCTTGTACTAGTTAGTGTAATACCAAAACAATTTGACGGTGATAAAACTAAAAGGCCAAATGTGAAACAATATTAGCTAAAAGAATACTATGCCAAAACCAGTCATTTATTGCTCTATATGTATATCTTTGCATCAAGTTTGATATGTTTGCTCTATGGTTTCACACACACTTTTGGCATGTTTACAATTCAAACAATAATTATTATTATGATTAATGTTATATAGGAATTTGTGCGTATTAAATACACATAACTCATATATATACACAAAAATATTTTATGCATGTATATATATACACACAATTACTAAGATGTTATTTATATTTTTTTTTTTTTAAAAAAATTCAGCTGTGGTTTCTCAGGTAATCCCCAACTTAGAATTAGAGAGATTGGAAGTAGACAATCCCATAATGACATGGTTCAGAAAATTTCCAGCAGACCACCACAATTCCCTTGAAGTGCTTGGATTGCAATTCTTATACGATGTCAACACAGGATTTCCATATTCTGTCCTCCAAAAAATGTCCAAACTTGAAAACTCTTATCGTTAAAGATGGTTTATCTGAGGAGATATTCCCTTTCAAACAACAGGTTGTTGAGGTAAACCATAGCGCTTTAGTACAACTTAAATGCTTATAGGTTGAAAATCTCCAAAAATTAAGGCATATATGTGAAGAAGGAAATGAAGTGGATCCAAGTTTGAAGAATCTTAAAAGATTATACATTAAGGAATGTTCTCGTTTGTTGAGCTTAGGGCCTTCATCGTTAACTTTCAATCTTTTGAAAACACTGAGAGTTAAAAAATGTGAGCAGTTGTCATATTTGATGACACCATCAACAGCAAAAAGTTTGGGTCAACTTGAATTTTGGATCATAGAAGATTGTAGTATGATAAAAGAAATAATATTAGGCAAGGGGGTTGATGCTCAAACAATAGATGAGATCACATTCAGCAGATTGGAAGGTTTAATGCTTATAAACTTAACATGTTTGGAAAGCTTTTGCTCAATGAATTATGCCTTCAATTTCCCGTATTTGGAAGATCTAGTCATATGGCAATGCCCCAACCTGAAGAAGTTTTCCAACGGAGTCTCTAGCACGCTAAATCTAGAACATATAGAAGGAGAAGGAGGTGGAGACTTGTTTGAGTTTAATCTGAATTCTACGGGAATGTATAAATATAAGGTTCACAACAATTCCATATCCTTAGAATTCTTTGATTGTGTTCTTTTTACTAGTTGACTTGTTAGTAGGATTGTGTTTTCTCGTACTTAGGTTCTTAAATTTGTACTGTAACATATTATTCTTTGAGTAGGTTATTTCTGAAGATGACTTGCCGGATGTGGATGAGGTCATGAGTGAAGGTGACTTCTCGGATGAGGACATGAGTGAAGGTGACTTCTCGGATCAGGACAGTGAGAGCGATAAGGAACACTTGAATGAATCAGATGCCTGAAAATGGGACAACGAAAGTGATCTCTGAATTAAGCAATAATGATTGCTAATTCCAAATTTACTAAAGTGCTAAAGAATATTCCAATTATGAGTTGGATATGATACTTATGCATAACATATATATTGATCCATAGATTCTATATAAAGCAACATTTCGAAATTGATTTCTGTTTTTATTTAATTTCTATGCCCTTTTTAGTAGAGGAAGAAGGCAATGTGGAAGAACACAAGGAACATGAAGAGGAGAAAGAAGAGAACGTTAATGGCTGCGTAACTGAGCAAAGCACTATAAGTTATCCAGAAAGTAGAGACATAGATTTGCAAGCTTCTACAAATGAAGATATTACTCTGAGCACGCCACTTTTGGCAATAAGTCAAGAATACCAAACCTCAGGTGCACAATACCCTTCATATAGTTTTGGAGTAATTTCTTCTTATTTTGATTATATACAATGTCTAATTACTAGAATCAAATTATATAATGATACTTGTGCGTCTTTTCTATTAATCTAAAATTGGATTGACATCCATATGTTCCAATGACTTATTCAATAGGGAAAGGAGGCAGTCAAAAGAAGATAGAGGACATGAATGCAATCGAGCAGAGCACCACAAGTTATTCAGAAAACATGGAAGCTCATAAGAAACAGAAGCAAGGGTTCGAAATATCAATCAGCAATTTTGATAGTGAGAAAATGCTTCAAGAACAACATATAAATTTTAGAGAGGTGTATCTTGAATCCTTTTTCTTCAAGTCATCACTACTGAAAATATTTATAAGATTAGAAAACTATCAATGAAAATGGACTCTATATATGCTAGCATACAATGTGATCGTGTTTTCTTGATGAGGCATATAAATTAAGTTTACAATAAAGTAAAGAAGCATATGTATAATACTTGTTATTGCACAGAATATGGGAGAGACTACAAATATAGATGATGACAAAGGCTTTCCACTGGAGATTTTGACAGAGGCAACTTCATCACTTGTAGGTTTTATTGTTGTCTGTTTGGTGTCAAGTATTTTGCATATTACTAATTCTTTTTCATTTTCTATAGGACTCTATCATTGAAGAACCAATGAGTGAACAGGTTTTGATGGGCCGACAAGAAGGACTTGATCAAAATCAAGTTACCATTGAATTTCTTGACAAAACTGACGAGATTCCAGAAGCTGTACATAAAGTTATAGAACTCATTAATAATAGTGTTTCTACTGTTTCAACATCGAAGGAACTGCAAGGCCTTGTTAGGTGTTCTCCCAGTTCCCAACCTTTCTCCTCCATTGCTAATGCGGCAGGTCCAATTTTTATCTCAACTTCTAGTAATTTTAGACACAAATCTAGATAAAATAGTGACTAATTTTTTGCATTTACTTGAAATTTAAACTTATATGCTATAGCTGATAATGTTAATAATCTTCGATGAATTTAAATTAAGAATCCTCACTTCCTTAAGCAAACATCCAAAATTTAAATTTAGATTCCAAATGAAGGGTCTTATAGTTACATTCAAGTAGTGCTCGAAGATTTTCCTTCAATTAATCTCATGAGATGTCAGATATTAATGCAGGTTCCTTAGAGGTAAAACCAATTGAAGTAGTTCAATCAACACAAGATTGCCAACAAAGTGACAGCAATGGCAGTAAATCCAATAGCTCCCTTCAAACACAAACAATGAGAAGACATGGTGGGGAATTACAAGAAAAGGAAGTCCATCAAGAACCGAAAAAGCCACATATTAGTCCAACAAACAAAGGAGAGGTATCTCATGTACTATATTTTATCTTGGGAATGTTGTTAGCGAAATCATATTTATATCCAGCTAATCTCATTAAACCAACTTTTCTCATCTTCTATTTTCTCATCGATGTTTACGACGTAAATCATACACATCTGTTCTTGTTATATGTACAGAGTATTAAAGAAAGAGCAGAAGAAGTTGCTCAGAAAGATTCCACAGCAAGGAAACTAGAACTACCTATTTCACCACTTGCCTATGAGGAAAACAAAGGTGCTAAGAATTTGCCTACCAGATCTAATGTATATTAATTCAGAGTTTTACTCAATACTATACTAATATATTCTTTACAAAATTTTAGCATCAAAGAAATTGCAACTCCTTGCTACAAATTCTCACCTTTCACCAATTTCTCGTTCCCCTCCAGCTAATTCTTATCAACCTCTTGGTCATGTAACTGAAGCTTCAAGTAATGCTATATATCTACTTAACAGATAACTTCATTCATGATATTATTGTTGGCATCTCTTCCTTTCTTTTCCATCAAGCAATCAAAAAGTTTCAACGTTGTTTCTCTTTTTAGGGTCTTTTCCATTGCCTCCAATTATTGATACCACTGCTACATCAAGTCCCACGACATCACTATTGGAGGGCCTTCTATCTTGGCTGCACCTTCTCTTGTCATCAGAGGACATGTCTTATTTGCGCGATGGCTTTTCTCGCTACCCTTGGGCATTAAATCTGCTAGAATCTTGGAGTGATAAGTGCTGGAACTGGTCATATTTTGTTATTTTTGCTCACGTTCTATGTATTCTGCAAACAACAACGACAACAAATCTTTCTGAGGCACTCTATGCTGAGCTGAGTTCTTCTTTGATCACTTTGGGGAATGTTGGCTTTGATGCTAACTGGATAGCTGCAGTCCACACTCGTATCAGTGACTGCCAAGTTAGTTTAACTAGCTTTCACGAGGCAAAGGCATTGAGAGATACTAAGGATGCTATTGCAAGCCGGCTCATAGAGTTTGAGTCCCTAGTTGATGCTATGCGTGCTGAACTAGCTGGAATTGATGATATGCTGGCTAAATATGCTCATAAAGAGGAGTTGGCTCGCAATATTATATCAAATACAGCTCATGAAACTAGATAAGAATATAATATAGATTTTTCATATAATGATGTGCAAAATCTGCTAAAATAATACAATTTATGATTGGCTTGCTAAGATTCTCTTCGTGACTTTGATGGCTGATAAGATAAGATGGTGACAGAATAATACTATCTTAGATTATAGCTTTTTTTTTTTTTTCTTATGTTAACTAGAAAAAAAAAATGTATATTCATACAATGTAAGAGATATTTTTAACTACTTCAAGCAGATATACATGAAAGAACATAAACAAGTATATATGCCAATAGAGAATAAAATATTAGCTCTTGGTCAATGAAACTTTGGAGTTTACACCAAGTACCTCAACAAAGTCCTAATCAAAATTTTTCTTGATAATTTTACCTTCTTCGGTCTAAATTTTTTAATTAAGTTAACTTTTCAAATCCAAATAAACTTACTGCATTTTAAAATGAAAGAAAATGTTTTATCTCACTGTTTGCCAAATGCTATAATGATAAAAAATATAAATTTACAGTTTTAATTTGAACCTTTTTTCTGGTGGGAATCATTTATTATTAATCTAACTTAAATTAAGTAAGATACAAAAATAATAACTTTTTTAATCAAGTTTTAATGGAATTATATTTTTAAGGTTTAAACTCAACTTGATTTTTTTATTAAATAATTTCTATAATGAAAAATATGGTCCCATTTGATATATATATATATATAATATTTGATTGTATAAACTTATCCAATACCATTTACTCTTATATGATATTTAACATATACACTATATTAAATAATTTATTAATTTTAGTCAATTTTATTTAATACAGTTAATCTTTGTATTATTAGTTAGTACTTCCTTAGTGTGATTATATCTGATTGTATGACAAAAATACAAATTTCTCTTTCATAACCCAATAAACTCATTCTTCCACATGAACGGTGAATCTCAATCCGGCCCAAACGAAAGTATGCATTCCCTCTGCCGCCTCTCAAATCTACCAACGAGATGTGTTCATCTCATGTTCCAATTCTTGCAATTTCCTTATGACAATTTCCTTTCTTTTTTTAAAATTGATTTGCATTTTGAATGATTGACGTAAATTAAATGTCATATCAGAATCAAATCTCCAAAATTTATTTCAATTTTCCAAATTAAAAACAATCAGAAAAGCACCAACCTCGGGAACACTGATAAGTTGAATAACGTCAATGTTCTCATGGCAATTCCCTCCACGTGTCCTAATCCCATTGGCCCTAACATGTCGATGATTTGAATGCCACATCATCCTCTCTAGCCACTGCATGTGTTCAATGTGTTCTCAGTCCACCATACTCTACCATTCTTCGCTATTCTAGAATTCGAAACGTTTCTCTGAGAAAAGACAGGGTTTTTGTTTATAGCTATATACACCCAGAAGCAGAGCACACGCAGAATTTGGGCATTTTGGGGCTGTAGGCATGGGGAGGAAGAGGACTTCGCCTGCGAGCGTTTTGTTTGGATGGGTGAGGAAGCAATCTACGAAAGTGAAGATCTTTTTGGCGTCATTGCTTGTGCTCTTTGCTTTGGTGGCTTTGAAGTTTACGATTGATGACCACATGCATTAATTTCTTGCCTCCGACGCTGTTCATATTGTTGGGACTGTTGTGCTTTTGTACAAGCTCGTTACCCACAAGACATGCTCTGGTATTTTTCTTGTTTTTCTGTAAAAGATGAGATTTTTATGGTTTAATTTTGATGGGTTTATTTTTCTGATTACTTATTCGGAGAACGAGGGTCAGTTTTTGTGGTTGTGTTGATCTCTGTAAATTATTTCTGTCAGAAAATAGAAAAGATTTTGGTTTTAGATTATGGATATGTAAATTGAGAAGATTGATTCTCTTATTTTGGTACTTCCATGGGATGGTGGTACTGTATGGAGGATACCAAAATTCAATTGCTTTAACTGTGTAGAGCTATGTGCTTGGTTTTTCTCATATATTACAATCTTCATAACGTTGCAAAAATAGCTAGAATCTACTGTTATGCGGACACCAGTATGAAGGAAATGGATTATCCGGGTCCCAGTATGAATTCATTCTGTCAAAACCTTATGTTGATTTTTGTTTTCTATCTACTTGTTCAATCGTTGTTAATGGAAACCTTTGATACATAACTCACATGAGACTGTATTTAGTTAAATCATGATTTATCTTCACAACTTAGTCTTTCTGAAATATTGCTCCTAAACAAATCTCAACTCAAGCTTATGGCTTCTTAAAATATCTCGTTATCGTAGTCCTTCTTTTTGATGTTTAAGGGATTAAGTAATGGTGATATTCTTTCTTGTGGTTCCTCTAGATGTTCTTCCAACTGACTTGAGCCTTAACATAAGGAAGCAGTGTGACAATTTTGACAATGGAGCTGGTCCATCATCTATAAATTTCTTGTCCTTGTTTTGCTAAACCAATTTTCAACCTATATTTGTTTCACAAATGATAGATTCCACAATCTAAGAGTCCTGTGCAAATTAATGACTTCTTACCATCAAATCTTCCTTGAAGATTTTCTTTCAGGCTCATGAGACATCAGATATTAATGCAGGTTTCGCAGAGGTATAAGCTAATGAAGTAGTTCAATCAACACTAGATTGCCAGGGAAGTTACAAAGACCATCAATCTAATAGCTTCCTTCAAACAGAATCAATGACAAGACATAGTGGAGACTTAGAAGCCAAAGAAGTCCATCAAGAGCAGAAAATGAGACATATCAGTCCAATGAATAGAGGAGAGGTATCTCATGTTCCATGACTTAATTTTATCTTGCGATTATTGTTAGCAAAATCATATATAATTTGTTAATCTCATTAAACTAGCTCGAAACTTTCCATTATTTGTCCCTCTTCTATATATGTTTTGTTATTAAATAATGAATATTTGTTCTTGTCATACAGAGTGTTAAAGGGAGGGTAGAAGAAACTGTTCAGAAAGATCTCACATTAGAGAAACTACAACTCAGAGTTTCACCACTAGTACGTACTTATTGCACTCTCTTTAGTATAAAGTATCAAGTAGAGTCTTAGACTGTTGCCTTTGAGCTTATACTTGATTCGTTTGCAGGAGATAATCAAACAAATACCAAAGAGTGAATTAGTTTTGATACACCAACAGCATACTCTTGAAGAAAGCAGTGGTAATTAATATTTTCCCAACTTATCTAATATACATTTAGAGTTTTACCCAATACTATACTAATCATAGTCTTACAAAATTTCAGCATCAAAGCAATTACAACTCCTTGGAAGAAATTCCCGACTTTCACTATTTTCTGGTTCCCCTCCAGATTCTTATCAATCTTTCGGTTCATTAGCTGAAGCTTCAGGTAATCATGATGTATATACTCAATAGAGATGACATCAACATTCATAAAAATTTTGGTCATCTCTTTCTTTCTTTTTCATCATGCAATCGCAAAATTTCAACATTCGTAGCAAATTGACACTGTTTCTACTTTTAGGGTTTTTCCTATTGCCTTCAATTACTGATACTATAGCTATTTCTGGTCATCCCTTAACTTCAGATGCTGCAATACCATCATCATCCGGTGACCTTCTATCTAGGCTGCATCTTCTCGTCATCGGAGGCCATGTCTTATTTGCAAGATGGATTTTCTCGTTACCCTTAGACGTCACGTTTGCTAGAATCTTGGAGTGATAAGTCCTGGAGCTGGTACTATTTTGTTATTTTTGCTCGTGTGGTATTATTTTGCAGACAACGAGAGTGTCAAATCTTTCTCAACCGCTTTGTGCTGAGCTGACCTCATCTTTGAACATTTTGGGGAATGTTGGATTTGATGCTAGCTGGATTGCTGCAGTCCAAACTTGCCATCCACGATTGCCAAGTTAGTTTATCTAACCTTCATCAGACTAAGAAATTGAGGACTACTAAGGATGATCGGCTCACTGAGTTGGATGCTATGAGGATTGAGCTTGCTGAAATAGATGCTTTGCTGGCTGAAGTTGCTCAAGGAGAGCAGATGGCTTGCAATGTTATAGGTCTTCCTTGATTTGGCATATTTCTCTCTTTCTTTAGTAGCTCATTCATTTGTGAGCGTTCTTGGCTACCTTTGTTTTCTGACGCTTTAGACAGTATCATATGAACTCTGTTTGATTTCCAGTAATAAATGCAAAGCAAAAATACACACTTTGCAAAGCACCAGCACAGGATAACACCTCTGAGCTTATTGAATTGGAAGGAAAAATCATGTCAAGTTGTTAACCCAATTCCAGAAATTCTGACGTTGGTTGAACTTGATTTATTTTCGAAACTACTCAATATAAAACAAATATTCAACTCAATTATCTATGTTACAAGCTCTTAATATGTAAAAAAACCCATTCTAACACCAATTAGCAGTAGCAGTGATGATTTCCATTGTATAATCATCTAATACGTGATATCATTTGAAGAGATCTAGCAAGAAGTTCCTTGAATTGGAAGGAATTTAATAAAAAGACAAATCACAGTATAAAGATAAAAGTTTAGCCTAAAAACTAACTTTTCAAAAGTGGTATTATTGCATCACCGATACACAATTTCTGACACCCACTTTTTAAATTTTTTTCTTAATTTGATCATTCTTTTAACGTCATTGCGCACCTTTTCCTTTACACAATGCAGTCTCCACTATTTTTTCTTCTTCCTCTCCTCCCTTTTCTCTTCTCCTTTTCCAATTTTTTTTCCTTCTTCTTCTTCTTCCTCCAAACACATCAGACACCGCAAGTCCTATCACCTCATCTTCTTCTTCACATTTAATTATTTAATTAACTTGTTTACAATAATTAAATATATATTTAATTAGTTAATTAATTGATTGATAAAAAGTAAATATTTAATTAATTAATTGATAATAAATTAATAAATTCTGTACTTCTAATTTCACTTTTCTAGCATTTTAACCATTTTACACCTCCATCTTCATTATTTGTTTTGATCTTGATACAAAAAGAGATACTTAACTAAGGTACTCTCTTTTCCCTTTGTAAGGATCTTCAGTAGTGGTAAACTGATAGCCTGTAATGGAGAAAGAGAGATCAATAAATTTTTATGGACTAATGCATTCAATATAATAGTATGTAAAATGGACCAAAGGAATTTGAGTTTGAAGTGGAAACCATGTGATTGTTATCTAGAATAGGAAGGATTGACATGGGAGGTCTTACATGTGAACTAAAATTGTTTTCTAAAAAACTTCACAAATGACGAACACGCAAGGTTGGCAAGTTCTAATCTTATTATTCAAAGTTAAGCCCTTCTCCTCATGGGTGAACATGACGGAAAAACTCAGTAGGTAGTCAAAAATTCAAATGTGAAGCTATAAATTCAACTTCACACCCAACTAATCTACTCTACAAAATGAAAGCACTTGCATTGGAATTGAACATATATTCTATCAAAACGCTATAAATTTATGATTAATATCCACAAACAAATACATCAACGTAAGGCAAAATAATTCCACCAAAAAAAAAAAAAAATCAGATATACCAAAGAAGTTTATGAGCTTGACCTTTTTATTTCTTGCAATTCTAGTTCTCTTGATTGTATCAAATTATACGCCTTTAAATATGTACACTTTTATGCAAGAGAAAAAAGCAAAGGAGCTTATTACCTTTAAATTGTTGAACAGTTCAATATCACTAGAGTCAAAGCTAAATTTTAACCATCCATGCTTCACATGTATGACATTTAAATTGTTGCTTATTTAGGTTGGTTTGTTGTTTCACACTTCATTTTAACAATAAGTCTCTCTTGAAACCTTTAAGCCTATGGATCGATGTATGCTCTTATGATAATTATATGCTTAAAATTTGACAATTAGTTTATTCCTTACATATTATGTGAAATTGCAAACATTTATTCTGCTTGCTCAAAATGTTTTAAGGAAATTGACATTATAGATGGAGTTGTAAGTTGCAAGAGCTGTCCCTCACGAAGTACACATGTTATTCCAAGGTTGTAAGTTCAATAATCTTCAATCATGTTTGTTCTTACAAACTTATTGGTTATAACTTTAAAATAGAAAAATGCTAGATCAAAAAGTAAGTTTTTACTATATTGGATGTTTAGATGTCGTGTTCAACTTAAATTTCAATAGTCACAACTTGACCTATGAATACCTATCAACGAAAGAGCTGTATTTGCCTCGATAAAATTTTGTCACATTTTGATATGGGAAATTACGTCTAAAGATGCTGTGATTCACATTTTGTAATATTATTTTATAATACTTTAGTCAATTATAATCTTATAAAATAATATTTGATATATTAAAGAAGACTGATGATTTAACACACTAAATAAAATAAATTTTATCATTAAAATTTGACATAGTTAATAAATAGTAAAATTTTTAAACATATTATTAGGGGTTCAATTTTCTAATAATGTGTATAAAAAGACTTTATTGAAAGGTCATATACACTTGATGATTTCTCCACCTCAAAACAAGAGTCTCTACTACTATTAAGAATACCGCTGAGAGAAATATATATATATATAAAGAGAGAGAGAGATGACAGTTTTTATAAGGTCAACGCATTAAGTTATTAAGTCTCCAGACTTGAGAGTCTTCTTAATTAAGTACAATTGCATGAAAATTATTGATTACATGTGCCTAAAAATTAAAGAGCCACATAGCTAATAAATTAAGTAGACTTGAATAAACCATTGGTATAAGCAAGAAAGTTTCTTTATTTATTATAGTGAAGTAATTTTATTTTAAATGAATTGAGACCTCTGAAAACCTTGACTTCGATCTATGAGAAGCACCAAATGAAGTGTATTATTGTAATTTCATATGTGAGCTATGTTATAAATGTTATGAAATAAGATGTGAAATTATTTAAGAAATTTAATAGAATTACATTATCGGAGTAGAAATTTGTGATTGTTGCGTGAAGTACTGATATTATAAGATCTAATAAAAAAGTTAAAGAGTTGCACTATTTAAAATAATTTTATTAAACTTCACAATATATTCATAATTTGTTAAGAATGAAAATAATTATTTCTTGTTATATTATTAATAAGATATATTTTAAAAAAAGTGATGGATTTTAATATAAGATGTTTTGCAAAATTTTAATTGTACTTATTATTTATTTTTACATTTAAAATTTATTATTAATAATTTTTAATTTAAAATTTTAATTAATGTAAAATTTAATTTTAAATAAAGATAAATTTAAAATGTTGTGATAATTTTTTTAAAATTAAGAAATTTAATACATTAATTTTAATAACTTTTCTTATATTATATGATTTGGTTGAAAGGATTTTATTAAAACAACAAAGCAAGTAATAAGTTACAAATATTAGTAACATGTAAGTGTATAATGGATAAACTCATTAAAAAAAAGTAAAATTGATAAAATAATTGTTAACATTATCTTAAGCTTTTAAAATAACAAATAATTAGAAATAAAAATTTATTGAAAAAGTGACAATAAAAAATAGTACTCCTTAAATTAAATTGACTTCAGTAAGTCACTCCGACAAGCAACGAAATTTCTGTCATTATGTGCTTTCTTTTATCGTGGAGATATTGGGCACCGTGACTTGGATCCCTGAACATTGGCACGGAAAGAGGTCTACTTTTGTTTTTTTTTTTATTTATTTGTTACATGTGACAAGCAAGGAATTTTCTTTATTTTTTAATGAATTGAGACTTTGAAAATTGTGACATAATAAATCTATGAAAAGCACGTGAAGAGGTGTACTAATTAATGATAATATGAAAAACATGACATGACTAACTGGCGTACTAATTAATTTGAGAAATGATATGCAGAGATAAAAATATGTATAAAAATTATAAATATAAAATAAAATATGTATAAAAAAATTGTAAAAGGTGAGGGTAAAGAATCAAATATACATATACTGCTAAATTAATTTTTAGTTGTTTCTAGCTGTCACATATTAAAAACTCAATGTATTTACTCTCCCCATTACAATTTCGAAGTTGACGCCAGTTGTCTCTGCAGATTCGCCATACATTGTGTTGGGTGGGAGGAGCACAAACTATTTTGTTTTTTTTTTTTTTTATCATCTAAATAAGTTGGAGGTTGGCTTAACTTGTGTAAGTAGTGTGTTTGTTTATGTTTTGGTCAAAATTATAAGAATTATATTAATTTTAATCTTTTAGATATGAAACTATATTTACACACTTTATGTATATTCAGTTCATTTTACATTTAGTGTGTGTATTATTAGATTTGTTTCCTTTTAAAGTGGTGTTATGTATATATTTAATTATGGACACTTAATTTTGTAAATATATTTTTTATTAAATTTTATTCTTATAACATAATTAAAAATAAATACATTGATACTTAAGTGCTAAGTTTATAGAAACAAATGTATAAATAATTTTTTTTTATAATTGTTTTACAGGTTTTGTACACAAATTAAAAAATAGAATTAATATGTTAAAATTCATTTGAAACTTTTCAATATATTATTAATTTATTATTGCAATTGATAATAAAAACAATTAAGTGTATGAGTGTGTGTGTATAGTGTATGGATTATAGATCAACTCATATTCTTCTAGCTTCCTCCTCCAGTGCTTGTTTTGTCTGTATTCCTTCTCCTAGCTTCTTCTCTGCATCATTTCACTTTCATTTTCACTTGTCCTTTGGCTCTTCATATTCCATCCTTCAACTCATCTCTTTGTTGCCTTTGTTCTGAGAAGCAAGGAACATAGAGTGTACCTTTCAAATCCTTCATTTTCCTTCGTTTGTTTGGATCATAATTTCCTTTTGCCTTGTTTCCTTTCACCACTGCAAGTAACTTCAAATTCCTTTCCACTGTTTTTTTTTTGGGGGGGGGAAAAAAACCTCTTAAAAATCCTCCAAAAAAAGTAAAAACAAAAAAGTACAAAAAAAATAATTATATTTTGCTTTTGGGTTTGCGGTGCTTTATATCAGGTTAAATATCAGTGCTTGTTCAGTTGGAGTCTTTTGTCAAGGTAAGTTGTGCAATTTAATCATATTAATTCATCAAATGAACTTGTCTTTTACTGTTTCTCCAGTTTGGGATATTTCAAGAGCTAATTGTCTCGCTTTATTTGATTAGATCGCTTTGTCCTATTTTAAGAACTATGTTTTATATTTCAAAATGTATTCTTCATAGATATATCATATAAGAGCATAAAATGAATGGTCATGATTGATTTTAATATAGATTCTAATCTGATTACTCTTTATTGTGTTTCGTTGAAGTTAATCATAAAAGGCAAAAAAAAAAAAAACATCTTACACCTTTGAGATAACTAATTTTATGAAGTATATATTTAAATTACAACCATGTTTCCATATCTTCTCTTTCAAAAAAAAAAAAGTATCATCAAACATTATCAATCAAAAGCATTTTTCTGATGTTTGTGCAGTCTTCAATCTGAGTTGGCTTGGAGTCTTCAAAACGGAGCATTACAAATTGAGTGAAAACAAAGGTTAGTATCATTTTGTCCTCTTTATTATTATAGGGAATTTTGATAGAATTCTCTTTATTTTATTTTTCCTAATATAACTCTATACAAAAATTTTGCAGTTTATTAACTCCTCATGTTTACTGTAATTTTCAAGTCATTGCTATGGAGCATGAGGGGATACCTAGCTAGAATATAGTCACTAGTTTTTTATTTTGATAGCCTATACGTGAATAAAAATATATTTCAATATATGATGATTAATTATAGATAAGTTGCGTAATTCAAATTAACTTACCAGTTTGGTTATTGAACTATGTTTTGACAAATTTTTTCTTAATCTATTTAAACTCGAATGAAAAATTAAAATTTTTGATGTGAAATTAAACCAATTGAAAATGCGATGATGCAATGAAAAGAATTTCTTTTTGAAATCACTAATGGTATATTTTTCAATATACTCGACTTACTTAAAGTACTAGTACTTCAAAAAGTTTACTTACACCTAACTCATTACTCAAGCGTTAGTATGCTTGAAAACACATCGGAATTTCTATTTTAAATCATTACTAATATTTAGACATTGAAAAAGGTATGATGTGAGCAAACTATAGGATGTGAAGATAGTTTAGAAAACTATTGTTCTTTCATCATTGTTTAGTGTAAAATTTTAGTCATTGCGCTAGGATATAGACGGCAAAAATGCACCTAGTTACTCATAATGAGTTGTTGGATCAAAGTTAGAAAGTAATTAAGAAAGCCAATAAAACGAAAAGTAAGTAATTAAGAAAGATACATCTATTATTTTAGAATTAGATTGAAAAATAAATTTTTTAATTACATAAAACAATTGAATTTCAAATCCTCTAGATACTACCTAATTGCCTCTTACCACTAGCTTATCGTAGTGACTAGATTGAAAATAACAATAGAAAATACTTATAATTGATGAGTCTTTTTTTTTTTTTTTCATTTGATATAATTAATAAGAGTTAAACAGGGAATGCATAATTAGTTATTTTCAAAAAATTTAATTTGAATGAGAATATATATACATGAGAATGTGTGTGTCTGTGTATACATATATATATATATATATATATTAATGAGAATGTAATATTTTTTTAAAAAAATAGTTTTAAATTGAAAGCTATACAATATTTTTTGAATTTATCTTTTTCTTTTTTTTGAATCATAATGTTGGCATGCAAAGATTAGAGATTTATCTTTATTTTTTGAATTTACGGAAATTGCATATAAAGTAACCAAAAGAAATCAGATATTCCAATGCTATACAATATATCTACTCTTCTCCTGTCTTCTCGTTCAATTAGTAATCAGATACATTTTTCTGGTAGTTCTCAATTTGAGTTAGCTGAGTGTCTTCAAATCGGAGAATTGCAAATTGAATAAAATAAAGGTCAGTGTCCTTTTGTCCTCTTTATTATTGTGGAGAACTTACATAGAAATTTCTGTATTTTTTTTCCTAGTAGAACTTTGTAAGAAAAAAGTCGAAGTTTAGAAAGCTATTGCTCATTCATTTTATTGTAATTTTCTAGTCATTGCTATGGTGCATGGTGATACTTACATAGATGACGAAAGTGTAACTAGTAATGTAGTACATCTTTAAAATTTTCGAAAAATTAATTACCAATTAAATTATAGACCATGAATGTTGGAATTTTACTAAAGGTGTCAAGTTCAATCAATAAAAATATAATTACGTTAAAATTTGTTAAAGAAAACATTGTTTAATATAATGTTATAAAAGCTTGTTTTGAAATCCACGATGAATGATATAGTGTAGTAAGTGATGTTTGTAAAATAGGATTACTGAAATAGAGTGTAAGCACACATTACCATGTAGCCGGTAAGGTATTTTAGGGTTATTGTACCTAAGGGATTACTCAGTTAATTATTAAAGGACTAAGGTCAATTGTTATTTAAGCATTTGGATTGTAATGAATAATTAAATAGAAATATCAAAGCAAGTAAAAAATAGTAAGTTGTGACTTGAAAAACCTAGGGTTCTGATTTCATCTTGACTCACTTTTCTCAGTCCAAATAATTATACTAATTACTAATCAGGATTTCTAATACGTTAATAAGCCTTTCCAATGTCAAATTAACTTAACCTAAATAACTAATTCAATCATATCTCTATCTGAATTGTAATAGTCTAAATTACATTAAGTTTTATTAATTCTCTTTTATGATTACACAGGATCCTAGAATATTCATATCCCAAGCTCCTTTGAATCTAATTCTCATGTTCTAAATATCTAATCCATTTCTAGTTTATAGACACCCATAAATATTCCAATTAATGGGCCAAATCAACAAGAAGGTAAAATAAAAGAAATAGAACTCAATTATATATAATAAATTGAATTGATTCAGATAAGAATTCAATATATCATGTCTTGGCTATATCATAGCCCTATCGAGAGATTTAGAACATCATTAGTCATGGAAAACAAGAAATAACAACTAAAAGACATGGATTCTAGAGGAGAAAAGAGTAGAATAAAAACTCTAGGTTAATTTTCTACTCGATTCCTCTCTAAATCCCATGTAGTGTTTCCTTAAGTTCCCAAAGAGTTAAAAAAGTCCTAAAACTAGTTAAGAGAAACCTATTTATAGTTAGGTTACAATTCTCCCTTCAATAAGAGTCAAAAACAACCTAAATAGGTCCAACATCTCGAACTAGGTCACAACCCACGGCATAACGTGGCCAACTGCCTCTTCCCCACCCATGCTGTGGCGTGGCCAGTATACTCTCTGCCTTGCCCTAGACATCATCTCCACACTATGCATGGATCTCACGATATGGTATGGTACTCATTCTCTTTGTCTGTCATTTTTTGCTCTTCATAGCCATGACTTGGACTCCAAGCTACAGCATGGAAATTTCACTTTTGGCCAATGTTGTTTCTCTTCACGCTATTACTTAGTTCTTTCCATCAAATTGATCAACTCTTGCACTAAAAGCCTCTAAATGCCTCTTTTCATGCAATTCAACTTCAAGTTCTTCATCCTACAATAATCAAAGATATAGTCTCAAATAAAGATTAAACATACACAATTGAGACTCAAATCACAAGAAATTGAGGGTAAAATCTCTATATAATTTGAGCAGTTTTTAAGAGATGATAAGTGCAAATCTTATTTGTTATCATTTGTAACAAAAGAAGAAAAGTGGTTTTGAAAGAGAATAATTGAGAAACATAAATTTATTAATTAAGAAAGATGATAGAAAAAAATTTATAAAGAAAAGTAGATCTATAATTAGCAAGAGTTAAAAACATAATTAGTCAATTCAAAAAAACATAAGTTTGTAATATATTTAGACAAAACAAATGTGATATTAACAAATTAGGATGTGATATAATAACTCCCATAATATGACCTGATAGATTTCACATGAGTTTTTCGTTAATTATGCTATAAAACACCGGATATTTTAATCTTAGAGCATAACTGAAAATTTTAAAAAAAAATTATAATGTCTAATTAAGGAGATTGAAAGCACAATGATCTTTAGGAAATAAAAAAAAAAGAAAGAAAGAAAGAAAGAAAACACAATGATGCAATGAAAAGAATATGAAATTTTAGTGACCGTAATATGAAATAAAAGTGCATTGTAGGTACTAATTAAATATGAAACTGGGGATGATAAATGAAATAACTTCAGATTATGTAAATTACTAATACGTCGAAAAATTTCATGTAGCTGTCACCATAACTTTAATAGCTTATTTAACTTTTATGTAGCTGTGTAGAATCAAATAGCTAGCAAGAATTACACGTGAAAAGCGTTCGGAAGCAAGGATGGAATTTGTTTCCATTGTTGTGGACAAATTATTGGAGCACACTCTGATACCAGTTGCACGACAAGTGAACTATGTGATTTCCTACAAAGGAAATGTAGAAGAGCTTAAGAAACAAGCTAAACGACTCCTACGTGAGAGAGAATCTTTACAACACCGACTTGATGTTGCCCAAAGCAATGGAGAAGAAATCGAAGGTATGGTTAATGATTGGCTATGTGAGGTCAAAGAGAATGCTTCCAAGGCAAAGATCTTGCTTGATGAATATGATAAACGCCATAAAAGAAATGCAGAAGAAATCGAAGGTCGCGATCTGAAGTGGCCAACTGATATTCTTTCCAAGGGGGAGGAGCTGCTTGATGAAGATAATAAACGCAGCAAAACTGCATGGTGTTCAAGCAAATCATTCTCAAGCATGTGCTGGAGGCATCAAATTAGTAGAAAGGCAAAAAAGTTGGCAGAGGAAATTGCCAATATTAAAGGAGAGAAAGAATTTACTCATGTTTCTTACCGTGGAGAACTGAGCATCACAGAGACATGGTCTTCATCAGCCAAAAACGATGAGGCCTTTGAATCCCGATTGGCAACTTTGAACCAGATTATCGAGGCACTAGCAGATCCTGATCTTAGATTGATTGGAGTGCATGGGTCAGGTGGTGTGGGCAAGACCACTGTAGTCCGTGAGGTTGCAATAAAAGTTAAAGAAAAGTCACCTGACACAAACGTTGTTTTTGTGGATGTGAAACAGAACCCGAAGATAGAAAAAATTCAACAAGATATTGCTGACATGTTAGGACTCGAACTGAAACAGCATTCTCTTGTTGTGAGAGCAACTTTGTTGCGCCGAAGGTTAGAAAATGACAAAGAAAAAAATATTCTTGTGATCTTAGATGATCTTTGGGAAAAGCTTGATTTGAATGAAGTAGGCATCACTTTTGAGAAAGAGAACAAGAATTATAAGATATTAATGACCTCTAGAAAGAGAGATGTGTTGTCTAAAATGGATACTCAAAGGAACTTTTAGCTTAAAGAATTGACAGAAGAAGAAAGTTGGGAGTTATTTAAGGTGAGAGTTGCCTTCAATGAATCTTCAAAAAGTGAAGAATTGCTCACTAAAGCAAGAGAGGTTGTTGCAGAGTGTGGTGGGTTGCCTATTGCGATTGTGACAATTGCAGCTGCTCTAAAAGGAAAGGAGGAGATAGCAGAGTGGAGGGATGTGTTGCGACGATTGCAGAATCATGATTATGATGAGATAAATAGACCAATTGTAGCGAGTAATGAAAATTTTAAAAATGATTGCCTTCGATCAATATTCGTGCTTGCTGGTGTGATTAATTCTTCTGCCACCATTGATTTATTTAAGTACTGTTGTGGCCTGGGCTTAACAGTGTCTTCAATTTCTCAGCTTTGGAAAATGTAGTCATAAAGCGATGCCCCAAGCTGAAGTTATTTTCCAAGCAAGCCCCTATCACAACAAACTTCGAAGTGTAAAGGATAGTAACTCATCGGATTCAAAAAGTTATTGGGAGGATGACCTTAATTCTACCGTACAAAAGCTGTATACAGAAAAGGTATGTAGAAATTCCACTAGCTTAGAATTGTTGGATTTTGTCCATAATTTTTTTGGAATTGAATTCATATGCAATTATAAATTACGGTTCAAAAAACCTTGTGATAGTTTAATCATCGTCTTTGTTCTATTATTATTTTGATTGTTAGTTCCAACATATATAAGCACATGATTTTAAGGAACATACACATTCTTTTTAATTATGTGTGTATATAGTCATATATGTATTTACCAAATCTAACAAACCGTATTTGATTGCACAATTATTTTATGAGCTACGGGATTTAAATCTTTCAGAGTATCCAGAGTTAAAGCAAATATGGCATACCCAACTTCTGGATGGAGCATTTTGTCAATTGAATACTCTAACACTTTCAAACTGTGAATGGTCCTCAAAAGTGCTTCAGTGGAATGTATTGAAGTGCTTAGTCAATTTGAAAAGGTTGAAAGTGGAAGTAAGTCCACAGAAGTTGTGTTTGATTTGGAAGGAGCCAAAGATGAGGAAAGAGACTGTGTATTGGCAATGAAATTCTTCAGCACATTGACTTTAACTTCCCTACTAAATCTGAAGCATATATGGAACAAAGATCCACAAGGAATTCTTGATTTTCCTCAATTAACGAGATTGAAACTTGTGGATGTACCAAAACAAGACTACAGCTTCATTAAAAAGGTAAGTAACCCTCCTGCGTGTACTACATTCATAATTTATTTTTTTTGGTAGTAGTAATATTTGTATAACATTTAATTACATTAACCTTTCGAATCACTTTTGAAAATCTACTATCATTTAGCTTAATCATTGATTATCACTTAACATTAGTAAGTGCACCAACTTTATGATTGAAATTGTAATGTAGTTTCTACTGCATAAATAAAAAATAATATTATAATTATATTTTTGTTGCTTGTCCTAGTTATACCAAAACAATTTGAAGGGTGATAAAACCAAAAGGCCAAAAGTGAAACAATGTTAGCTAAAGGAATTACTATGCCAAAACGAGTCATTTAATGCTCTATATGTATATATATCTTTGCATCAAGTTTGATATGTTTGCTCATGGTTTCACACACACTTTTGGCATGTTTACTGTTCAAACAACAATTATTTTATCATTAATATTGTATAGGAATTGGTGCGTATTAAATACACATAACACTTATATATATATATATATATATATATATATATATATATATATATATATATATATATATATATACACATATATATATACAAACAAATATTTTATGCATGTACATATATACACACAAATACTAAGATATTATTTAAAAAATTTTAACTGTGATTTCTTAGGCAATCCTCAACTTAGAGTTAAAGATATTGGAAGTAGACAAGGCCATAATGACATGGTTCAGACAATTTCTAGCAGACCGCTTCAATTCTCTTGAAGGGCTTGGGTTGCAATTCTTAAACGATGTCAACAGAAGCTTTCCATATTCTGTCCTCCAAAAAATGTCTGACTTGAAATATCTTATGGTCAAAGATGCTTTATTTAAGGAGATATTCCCTTTCAAAAGACAGGTTGTTGAGGGAAACCATGGTGGTGTAGTACAACTTCAACTCTTATGGGTTAAAAATCTCCAAAAATTAAGGCATATATGTGAAGAAGGATATGAATTGGATTCGAGTGTGAAGAATCTTGAAGTATTATCTGTTGAGGAATGTTCTAGTTTGTTGAAATTAGGGCCCTCATCGCTAACTTTCAATTTTTTGAAAAAAAACAGAGTTAAAAAATGTAACGAGTTGTCATATTTGATGACACTATCAACAGCAAAAAGTTTGGATAAACTTGAGTATCTGATCATAGCAGATTGTAGTATGATAAAAGAAATAATATTAGGCAAGGGGGTTGATGCTCAAACAATAGATAAGATCACATTCAGCAGATTGGAAGCTTTAATGCTTAAAAACTTATCATGTTTGGAAAGCTTTTGCTCAATGAATTATGCCTTCAATTTCCCGTCTTTGGAAGGTCTAGTCATATACCAATGCCCTAACCTGAAGAAATTTTCCAACGGAGTCTCTAGCATGCCAAATCTAGAAGGTATAGTTGGAGAAGGAGGGGGAGACTGGTTTGAGTTTGATCTGAATTCTACTGGAAAAGAGACGTATAAATATGAGGTTCACAGCAATTTCATCTCCTTGGAATTCTTGGATTATGTTCTTTTTACTAGTTGACTTGTGAGTAGGACTGTGTTTTCTCGTGCTTAGATTCTTAAATTGTGTGTAACATATTATTCTTTGAGTAGATTGTTTCTGAAGATGACTTATTGGAATTCGACCTCAGTGAAGATACCTTATTAGATCTGAACACTGAGAATAAGAACGAACAGCTGGATGAATCAGACAGGAACTACCAATTTGAAGGTGAGGGTCACCTTTTTGCTTGCCAAATTAAGCAATTATGAGTTGCTCATTCCAAATTTACTGAATTATGTGTTGTAAATGGTACCTATGTATAACATATACATTGATCCATAGATTCTATATAAAGCAACATTTCGAAGTTGATTTTTGTTTTCTTTTTAATTTCTATGCCCTTTTTAGTAGAGGAAGAAGACAAAGTGAAAGAACACAAGGAACATGAAGAGGAGAAAGAAGAGAACATTAATAGATGCGTAACTGAGTAAAGCTCTATAAGCTATCCAGAATGTAGAGACATTGATTTGCAAGCTTCTACAAATGAAGATATTACTCTGAGCACCTCACTCATGGAAATAAGTCGAGAATACCAAACCGCAGATGCACAATACCCTTCATATTGTTTTAGAGTAATTTATTGTTATTTTGATTATATACAATGTCTAATTAATAGAATCAAATTATATAATGATACTTTTGCCTCTTTTCTATTCTAAAATTGAATTGACATGCATTTGTTCCAATGAATTATTCAATAGGGAAAGGAGACAGTCAAAAGAAGAGAGAGGAAATGAATATAATTGAGCAGAGTACCACAAGTTATTCAGAAAACATGGAAGCTCATAAGAAACAGAAGCAAGGGTTCGAAATATCAATCAGCAATTTTGATAGTGAGAAAAGGCTTCAAGAACAACATATAAATTTTAGAGAGGTGTATCTTGAATCCTTTTTCTTCAAGTCACCACTACTGAAAATATTTATAAGATTAGAAAACTATCAATGAAAATGGACTCTATATATGCTAGCTTACAATGTGATTGTGTTTTCTTGATGAGACATATAAATTAAGTTTACAATAATGTAAAGAAGCATATATATAATACTTGTTATTGCACAGAGTATGGGAGAGACTACAAATATAGATGATGACAAAGGCCTTCCACTGGATATATTGAAAGAGGCAACTTCATCTCTTGGTAGGTGTTCTCCCATTTCCCAACCTTTCTCCTCCATTGCTAATGCAGCAGGTACAATTTTTATCTCAACTTCTAGTAATATTATATATAAATCTTGATAAAATAGTGACTAATTTTCTGCATTTACTTGAAATTTAGACTTACATGTTATAGCTGATAGTGTTAATAATCTTCGTTGGAATTTAAATTAAAAATCCTCATTTCTTTATGCAAGCATCCAAAATTTAAATTAAGATTCCAAAATCAAGGGTCTTATAGTTACATTTAAGTAGTCCTTGAAGATTTTCCCTCAAGCTCATGAGATGTCAGATATTCATATTCACCTACATCTGTTAAGCTTATACCTCTATTCGAAGTTGATTTCTGTTTTCCTTCCAATATCAGTGGGCTTTCTAGTAGAGGAAGATGACAAAGAATCGAAGAGACAAGATGACAAGAAAGATGAATTAGAGAATAAGAATATGAATACTATTGAGCATGGCACCACAAGTTGCGCAAAAAGCAAAGACACTAATTTGCAAACTTGTACAAATGAAGGTATTAATATGAGCGTTCCACTTGCAGCAACAAGTCGAGAGTATCAAACCTCAGGTGCAAAATATCCTTCGTATAGTTTTGGATCCATTTCTTCTTATTTTCATTGCATTGAATGTCTGATTATTTGAATCAAATTACATACATTTTTTTATTGGTGGATATAATTAATGAATTCCTATGTCTTATTACAATTTGTCGTCAAGAAGTCAATATCCATACAAATCATACCCAATAAGTGGAAGTGTTGTTCAATCTTTGTTAACAAATAATTCTTTCACATAACTGACATAAGACTACATCAATCCATCTCTGTTAATGTAAAATCGGATCAACATGTACTTGTTTCAATGAAATAATCAATAGGGATAGGCAATCAAAAAGTGTTAGAGGACAGAAATGTAATTGAGCGAAGTACTACAAGTTCAGAAAGCAGAGGAGCTCATAAGACCAAGACACAAGGAATAAACATATCAATCACTAATTTTGATGTCACTTCAAAAGTTGTGCATAACGCTATAGAAGTAACAAACAATGTTTCCATAGTTTCAGCATCGAAGGAACTGCAAGGCACTGATAGGAGTTCATCGATTTCCCAATCTTCCTCTCCTATTGCTAATGTCGCAAGTAATTTTTTTCAGTTGAAATTAAATCTTGCATGCTATAGTTCATAGTGTTAATAATCTTTGTTGATTAAGAACTTCCCTTGGAGCGTGCACAAGAGGAATCATTTGACTTGGAAAAAGAAACATCAGAAGTTGATCAGATGGTCCAAGTCCAATTGGGTTTGGAAAATACTGAAAATGGAGACCATGCTAATTTTCCTAACGTCGATCCACCTGTTGGTATGTTTTGCCTCTCTTTCATTGTTTTCTATACTATTTTCTTTTATAGTTGAGTACTTTGACTTGCTAATTTCTATTTGTTGGTCTAGCTTCTCTTCCCCTACATTCCTCAGAAGCTATGCTTCCTTCCTCAGGAGGCAATGAAGAGTACTCATCAGATGTGGACACTGAGAGCAAGAATGAACAACCGAATGAATCAGACAGGAACCATCAATTTGAAGGTGAGGGTCACCATTTTATTGCCAAAATGCAGGTACCTTAATAAGGGATAGTGAAATCTGAATTAAGCAATAATGAGTTGCCAATTCCAATTTTACTAAAGGACTAAAGGAGATTTCAGTGCCAATTTTTATTGGTGGATACCTATGCATAATATGCACATAATTCCATATATTCTATATAAAGTAGCATTTCAAAATTGATTTTTGTTTTCTTTCTAATTTCATTGGCCGTTTTAGCAATGGAAGAAGACAAAGAATCACAGAGAGAGGAAGAACACAAGGAACACAAAGAGGTGAAAGCAGAAGAGAACATGAATATATACGTAATTGAGCAAAGCACCACAGGTTGTCCAGAAAGCAAAGGCACTAATTTGCAAGCTTCTATAGATGAAGATTTTAAACTCAGTGCTCTGTTATCAGTAACAAGTCAAGAATACCAAACCTCAGGTGCAAAATACCCTTCATATAGTTTTGGATCAATTTTTTTCTTGTCTTGATTATATAGAAAGTCTAATTATTAGAATCAAATTACATCATGACATTTGTGCTTCATTTCTATTAATCTAGAACTAGATTGACATCTACTTGTTTAAATGGACTGATCAATAGAGGAAGGAGGCAATCAAAAGAAGATAGAGTCCATGAATGTAATTGAGCAAAGTACGGCAAGTTAATTAGAAGTTGGACAGAATGTTACAGTACTCGTAAATAATAGTGTTTGTACAGTTTCAACATCCAAGGAATTGCAAGATGTTGCTCAGAGTTCACCCATTCCCTTATCATTATCTTCCAAGGCTAATGGAGCAGGTACTGTTTTTATCTCAACTTCTGCCAATAGTATATACAAATTTGTATAAAATTGTGGTTTTCCACCTTCACTTGAAAATTAAACTTACAAGCTATAGCTAATATTCCTAACATAGATCCACCTGTTGGTATGTTTTGCTCCTCTTTCATTGTTTTCTTTAGCTAGTTTCTTTTATAGTTGAGTACTTTGACTTGCTAATTTCTATTTGTTGGTTTAGATTCTCTTCCCCTGCATTCCTCAGAAGATATGCCTCTCTCAACTCCTGGTATGGCTACTTTAAAGTAACTAGTTTTAATGTGTTATAAATGGAATCACACTAACCTTGCCCTTTATTTAAGTGAATATTCATACAGAGGTTTATGCTCAAACTAGAATTAAGGACACCGATGTTGAGGCAAGTAGGGCAGCGATAACAGGTTGGTAGTCAGAATTCTAATAGGCTTTGCTGCATTTTCCCCTCTACGCCTCGTTTGTTATTTAACAGATATGTTTTTTTTTTTCCCATTTTTTGTGGTTGCTTTTCTGTAAAGATACAGGTGATGTTCCTCGCCAAAACAAAGAAAGCACTCCACGAGGGCAGAATGAAAAGCACAATGCCATTGACGAGGGCAAGGAAGGAACAGTTCATGAAGGTGTTCTTCTTGGCAATAGTACTGAGGGTGTTGCTTCCTGCCAAGGCATCGTGGATATTGATGTTGGCACCGTTGCTTCTCCTTCACCAAGATTGCGATGTTACTCTATTGCATTTTGTTTCTCATTTTTGGCTCTCTTGGGATGTTATTTCCTTTCGGCATATTGGGGTAAGTAGAATAAGTTAACTTTCTTGATAATACTGAAGTTAACTCTTTATCCGTTGCCTTCAACATTTTTTTTTTTTTTTTTTTTGGTTTAGGTTATGGGATACCCTTGGTTTCCAATAGTTCTCCATCATCTCCCGTTAAGGATACCGTCGAGCTAAACAAAGGCCAAATCTCTTTACTGAGAGATGCATTTGCTAGATATCCAAATTTTGGGGGTCCACAAAAAGATTTCAGCCCTCATTTTCATGATTGGGCTTACAAGACATTGGCAGATTTATTACACTTTTTGAAGACTGAAAATCCTGTGACCATGACCAAAGAACGTGAGAAAGAGTTTCATATGTTGTGTAATGAGGCCATTCAATTTGAGTTTGATAAGATATGGGTGGAAGAGATGAGAAAACGTGTTGTCAAGGATCCAGAGGTTGATCATGCCCAAAAATGCCTTATGAAGATACTTGATAAAGAACAAGAACTAAGACAAGAGAAAGAGACGTTAAATGAATTTATACAAGAGAGGAGGAAGAAATGCTTTGATTTCTTGTGAACTAAATGAAGAAGCACAATAAAAAAGAGTGATCAGAAGACGAACATGTTAATTGGTATTCAACAGAAGACTTAAATTATGGACACAGACCGTGACATGCACTAGTATTAATTTTTGCTTATGTTATTAGTGTTCTTCAATGCTTTAGCCAATAATTACAATTCATTCTGTGCTCATGATTGATATGGTAGCTTTCCTTCTAAATAGGTACTGTTTTTAATGCATTCATGACAGGTGCTTATGTCTTATTAATAGGAAGCTGGAGCAAAATTGAATGGTAAGCGGGTATACATAATAATTACAAAATATCTGTACGACTGAAAAAGTTAAATCCTTTAAGAGTGCAAGAAATGTTAAATATTTGTTATGTTTAATGGATAAACATGCTAAATCACAACCCAACAAATCAGAAAATCTATAAAAGATCTTTCAGCACAATGAACATATATTGTCCTCTATCTTGCAAGTTGTACTTCAACTTGATCCATGCAAAGAAGTTCAGCTAGAATTCATGGACAATAATAAGCTGCAATTCAAGAAACTTAGTTGTAATATTAGTTTGAAGCATTGTTCTTAGTCCCTTTTAAGAGAACTTTAAAAATTAATTAATTAAGAGAAGGAATTAGATTCAAATAAAATTGCATCTGTTCATTTCCTATCAAAGCTTATATTCAAGAATGTTGAATAATAATTTCAAACCATAACAAGGAGGAATACGTATTGCCATTTCATCAGTTCATTTTGTTCCATATAAATACTGCATGTATAGTTGTGAAGTTATTCTCATAGGTCTAAGAAAATCGATTAGAATAAATTTCTTATAATTTTTTAGTTATATTTTTCAAACACACACTTCAAAACACAAAAAAAAATATCTAAATTATATATATCAGTATAATACAAAAGGTAATTAGTAATGTATAACATAGCAATTAATTTAGGTAGATGAGATAAATAGATGGAAATCTGTGGCCACCAGTTGATTTTCCACTGGTTGATAAAAGTCCGTGGGATTTCAAGAATAGCTAAGAATGCGGATCCATCCTTGGTAGCATCAATGAGATGTATTTACTCTTGTCCATTAGAATTTGGATGTCGTAGCACGTTGCCGCTCTGTGGGCAGCTTCAGAATATTAAATTCAAAAGGGGAGATGCTTTTGGAGGATTTTGTCCCGTCTGTACTTAAAATATGGGAAGGACAACGACTTCATAAAGTTTACTTTGATCTGGGCCATTGATTTCATACAACTTTTTCGTTTATCTGTACATTAATTAATAAATATATAAATAGCTTTGTATATTTTGTTTTTTAAATTGTTTGTATTAACATATTTATATAGAAGTCAGAATAAAATTTTACATATTCAGTTTTATCTCACAAATTAACAAAAACATAATTTTATGATTTGATCTCATCTTAAATTTTAAATTATCTCATCTTGAAGTTATTTCAAACTCCGTCGCCACCTCAGTTTTTACCTTTTCTTAATTATGGTTCAATGCCAATTTTGTTTTAAGTGTTTTTACGTATTAGACAACGTGTATTTTAAGGAGTAGAGATATGGATCTTAGACTTCCCTGGGGAAGGGGTGGAGTAGTAATTGGATCCGGATCACTTGCATTCGCTGCACCATGCAGTCAACTTGCGAGCTGTGTAACCTGTTAAAACTGCACAGTCAGCATAGATCGAAAACCCGCAAGTCAACTGTATATTAAAGTTGACTGTAGGTAGTAACCAAGCCACATACCCAGCAGCTGTGATCTGTAGTGGTTTTATTTTTATATTTTCAGTTTTCGAAAATATTTGTTGAATTTTTATTTTTATTTTCACTTATTTCCATATCTATTCAATACTTACCTGTCATCTTAAAAGAATTTTCATATAAAAAAAAAAAAAGGAATTTTGATGAATTATTAGTATTTTTATTGAAAAGAAATAAAATAAAAGTTCATCAAATTATAAAAATGCCATTGCTTACGTATCAGGAAATGTTTTCAATAGTAATAGTTTTGAAAAAGGAAAAAAAAAAAAAGTTTTAAACATCAATGATTTGAAATGGAGCAACTTTTGAGTGAATTATCAGATTACCTTTTTATTTTCATTTTTCTTTACCTAAAAATAAAGTTTCCAACCCTAACCCTTCAATATTAAAACGAACCAAAAAAAAAAAAAAATGGAGTGAATTGATAAAATAAATTAATGTATATTAACGTCTCTAGCTAAAAAATGAAAAGGACAACGGACATGTTTTGATAATTATTCTAAAAACCGAACTGAAAATTAAACTAGTAAAAAGGGTGATTCACAGTTTAGTGGTTCAACCAGGATTAAACCATAACTGAATTAGTATTCTTTAATATATGAATATTTTATTAAAAATATTAAAAATATCAAATATATATATATTAAAAAAAGAGTAAAAAATCTAAAATAAAAGTTTTTTTTTTACAAAAAAATTGTTGGAATTTTTAATTTATATAAAAAGAAGAGAGTAAAAAGATTGAAGCAATAGCATAAATATATATATGAATAATATGTGTAAGGTATTTCATACAAAGTAATGACATTAGTTATATATGCTTGATGAAATTTTACATTGAATATATTTAAAAAGATATTTTATCTTCACTTATAAATACAAATCCTCCGTAACGTTATAAATTATTTTTTTGTAATTAAGAGATTTGGGCCCACAAAAATTATTCTCCTATAGTTGGATGTTAGGTCAAGTTAAGAATTTTTATTAAAAAAAAAAAAACTTTTTTAGAAAAAAGTGAGAATGGTTCAAATATAAACGGTTCAATTTAACATTTAACTGAACCGATCTGAGAACCAATTCATAGTCCAACTGGCCAGTGCGGTCCAATTCTCAAAACACTGGTTTTGATTATGAGATGTCCTATTTTTTACGTATCTATTTTTAATTTCAATTTATAGTTTTATCTTCAAAAACAACTGCAAGATAAAAGATATCCAAGAATGCATGCATTAGTATAAGTGAACACAACATTTTTATGTTTAATATGTTCTAAGAAATTGCATGGAATCAATATTGTATTATTGCACCTTTTTATTATAGTAGGAGATGAAGAATTTTTTATTTTTTATTTTTAAAAGAAAACCAAACTACAAGAAGTTTTGTGTTTTACTGATTGTTAAATCTATTAGGAAATTTCTTGGTGGACATAATCAAAACGCTGACCGCCCTTGTCTGGAGGACACATTGTCGGGACATAGTAAATATAAGATGCAATGAACTGACATTTCCCCTGCTGCTTGTGCAATAGTTCTCTTAGCCATTGTGATCTCCGCACTTCCTTTGTGAACCAAAAATGCCACACCTTTCAACAATGAACACTCAGATGGCTTGGTCTTGGCCGATTCTGGCTTTAGTTGGGAACGTTCTTGCTTTCTACTTGTTAAGTAGGAATCCGGATTTCAAGCAACTATTTAGTACAAAAGAGCAAGAATGGCTAGTTAATGCTGTTTGGTTTGCGGCCCAGCATTTGGTGTCATTTCTGTTGATCTGCAATTTCCTATTGGGTCCTCAAATCAGAGACAAGTGCAAGAATTCCTGGCTTCTCAATGTTTTCTTGTGCTATGTATGTTTGGCTTTCCCTGCTGTAATTGGTCATCTGGCTGAATACCCAGAATTTCATATAAAAGTAGAGGACGTGCATCGGCATAACTCAAGAAAGATAAATAACTTATTCACAACATGCTTATTTGCCGCTTCATCTTGGGGATTGTCGAAAACCTATGGCCTCTCATTTGAATCTGGGGTTTTCTCTACTTGCCTTGGATATGCTATGATGGTTTCCTTGGCAATTGTAGACAAAACTAGGAGCGAAAGACACAAAGCCTTCATTTGGGTACATATGTTTTTTGCTTTTTAGCCATTATGTGTCGTAAGTATCTAGAGAAAAAAGAACACGACGACACAACAAGGCATAGGAATGATCAGAGTCCAGATGATACTGACACAGCTGCTCAAAGTCCCTTTGATGCTTCCAATACAAATGATTTGCAAGCTTTCACTGAACCAGTGGGCACATCGGCACTGAACGAACCAATTCAAATAAGTGAAGTAGCCGTCAGAATCAGTGGGGATAGGACTTCAGACAATGAAAACCACTGGGAGATTTTTCCACCAAGGCTTTATAATGATAGTAGTAGCTGTGGAGATACAGAAGATGGAGAAGAAGAAGGAGGAGGAGGAGGAGGAGAAAGAGAAGATGAAGTTCCTTATATGTCAGAGTATGTGGGAAAAGAAGACGAAGATGTCATCATTAAGCACTTAGAAACAAGCAATTGTTTTACTGAAGGAACAATTGCAAGTGATGAATGTGTTGGTAAGATCAAGGAGAGTGAAGCTGCAAGTCAAGAAACTATCCGTGAAGAAAAAGATATGAGGTCATCAACATCAAGCAGTCACATGGAGATGGCTGGTTGTTCTAGGTTTGGAGGTTATGAGAAAGATTATGTTAATCTTCAATCCAAGAACCACAACATAATTGATGGTGAGACTCCGATAATGAACACTGGCTTAGGCCATCTGGAGAGAAGCCATGACGTTGATGGAAGTGCAGAAAGTGGCTCTCAAGCATATAATAATGATGACAATCTTCTACCTAAGAGTAGCTTAGAAGTTGACAATAATGATGGTGACCACGAAGGCGATGACGATGACGATGACAACGACAACGATGACTCTGATAGTGAATTCTCTGATGGTGAAGGAAGTGATAACAATGACTTTCATGGCGGGACAGGATGCAAGCTTGGATCTGGCCCCAGAAACAAGGATCCAGGTCAAGATAGGGACTGGGAAGAACAAGCAAATATGAGACCCATGAAGGATGTTATACTGGAGAACAGACAGGGTGGACTTTTGTCTATCCCAGTTCCATTCCAACTTCAGGTCATGACAAGAAATTTGGTCACAATCTTGTCACAAAACTTTCTAAAGGTATGTTTCGTTGATCATCTTCTTGTTAAGACATGTAAATTTAATTTATTTTGACAAAAAAAAAAAAAAAGGAAAAACAGAAGGGGCAGCTTAATTTTATGAGATTATTTATTTGAACTGATAAATTTATTCCGGTGTATGATTATGTTAACAAGGATTTGAATAGTATTTGGTGTGGACTTCCTGAACTAGAAGAACCCCATCGTCGGGGTAGATTTGAAGCATCAATTCAGCTGCCCCTCCCCAATGAAAAGGTACCAAACTTTTTTATCAATAAATTTGTTTAATTTTATTTTTTTTTGACTAGTATTTTCATGATTCTCTGGTGTATTTGAAATCAAGAAATTAAAATAATTAAAGGATTGATGAACTATTGGTTATTTTCGAAAAAAATAAATAGAAATAGCAGTTCGAAATAGAAAGTGGGAGAGCAAAGATGTATTTCGTTATTTTGAATAACTATTATATTATTTTCATTATTTAATTAACAGAAGAAATATTGCACAATTTATATGGATATTTTAACAAATTTTGAAATGATTGGTTATGTATTTCTCTCCTACATCCCCACTTAAAAAGAATCTATTTATGTCAATTATCTATGGCTGAGAGAAAATTATTTCATTATATCTACAAGCCCATACTAGTTATTATTTCATTCAAGAAGCATGGGCACAAGATAAAAATTTCATGAGATCTTTGTGCTAAAAACTATGGCAAGAATATTACTTGGCTCCCCTTTTATTAGTAATAAAAATAATAGTTAGAGTATATTTGTTAAGAGGTGTAAAAGGAATAAGTAAGTTGAGAGAAACTAATTAGAGGAACAGTACATATAGAAAAACTATGTGATTTAAATATTTTTTGGTCCCTAAATTATTTATTAAATTTTAATATAAAGACTTGTTATGTATATTATTCACTAGGTAGTTGTTGTCCTGTTAAAATAACACGTTTTATATAAATATAAATCACATCCGTAGTTACTACATTTTTTGGTCACTACATTTTATGATTATATTTTTGCACTAATTGAGTTCTTTTAATTTGTCTTTTAGGCAACCCAAGCGTTTAGAGAGTCAATCCAAAAGTCAGGAGAGTTGCTAAAAAACTTGGAGAGACGTCGCTTAACAAATTTTGTTCTAAATCTTCCATCCTTAAAAGATCTAGTCAAACGGCAACGCTCCTATGTCCGGAAGGTGTCACCCATGCAAGCCCCTAACAAATCCGAGCTTCTATGTGTAAAGGTATTTAATTACATGTACCCAACCAGCTTGTGGAAGGATAACTGCAATTCTATTTGGGAGCATATCAACAATTCTATGGTACAAATGTTGTATAGAAATAAGGCTACTTTGTTTGAAATCTTGGATTTTCTCCTTATTGATAGTTGACTTGAGATTAAAATTGTTCTTCTTGAGCTTACTTTATAATTTTTTTTTTTTTAAATAATAATCATGTAACATATTATTCTTGGAGTAGGTTCCTCCCCGTGCTACTCGTCAATACGATGCCGAGCTTCTGGAGTTATATCTACTGGGAGCTGCAAGTATGCATTCCTGTTGATTATTCATTGTTCATTTGTTAAGTCCGTTTTCTTTCCCCTTTTATGTTTTTTGTAATGTATGGTGAGTGATCCATTAAACATTTCTGTTTTTAAAGGATGGAATCAGGGTATTAAGACCATGAAGAAAGGTGAGAATGCTGTTTTCACCATCCCTTCTGAGCTGGCTTACGGTGAATCTGGTTCCCCTCCAACAATTCCTCCCAATGCTATTCTTCAATTTGATGCTGAGCTTCTGTCCTGGACTAGTGTGAAGGACATTTTTAAGGATGGTGGCATATTTAAGAAGATACTTACTGAGGGTGAGAAGGGGGAGAATCCAAAGGACCCTGATGAAGTATTAGGTTTGTACTTTCTTTCACTGAATGTAATTTTGCTTGATGCCCACATCAATTAGCTTAGTCCATTAACTAAGCTCTGCTCTTGAACAATGCAGTAAAGTATGAAGCTGGGCTTGAAGATGGAACACTTGTAGCAAAATCTGATGGAGTGGAGTTTACGGTTAAAGAGGGTCAGTGCCTACAAATCCTGTCAATTTTTCCGTTTCTATTTTTACTCTGTGTGGTTCTGAAGTTCGTGATTATTCTATGACGAATTGATAGGTCATTTTTGTCCTGCCTTGTCAAAGGCTGGGAAAACCATGAAGCCACAAAGTAAGTTATCACAGCATGTTTGGTCAAAAGATTAATGTTATTTAATGTGTCTTCCTTTTAAATTCTACATACTTATTTGTTTACTGGATTTGTAGATGGATTTGGGGAGACAGGAAAGCTGCGACAGGGTGATGAAGGTGCAGTCCCACCAAATGCGTCATTAGAGATTACTCTGGAGTTAGTATCTTGGGAGACTGTGCCAGAAGTAACCAATGACAAGAAAGTTTTGAAGAAGATACTCGAAGAGGGGAAGGATATGAGCGTCCAAATGAGGGAGCTGTTGTGAAATGTGAGTTTTCATCGACGTGAATGATTATTTCTATCAAAAAGAACTTAATTGTATGGTTTGTCATACTTCTTGACTTTTTCAAATGCCAGTGGAAGTGACCAGTAAACTGCAAGATGGTCCTATCTTCTTGAAAAAGGGATATGGCGAAGAAGAGGAGCTGTTTGCCAATTTGATCGTATATAAGGTATCCATAATGTTTTAAGGAACAAACATATGCTGTTTAATTTTGTGTGTATGTAGTCATACGTGTATTTACCATATATAACTGAATGTATTTGATTGCACAGTTACATTGCCAGCTACAGCATTTTAATATTTTAGATTATCCAAATCTAAAGCAAACATGGCGTAGCCATGGGTTATTTTTCAATTTGAGTACTTCGACACTTCCAAATTGTGAATGGTTCTCGAAAGCACTTCCATTGAATGTATTGTGGTGCTTAGTCAAATTGAAAGAGCTGAACAAGGAATCACTGTTTGATTTGGAAGCGCCAATAGATGAAGAAAGAGACAATGTACTTACCATGACGTTGAGTACGTTGACTTTAACTTCTCTGCCAAATATAAATCATATACGGAACATAGACCGACCAAAAATTTCTCATTTCCGTAATTTGTCCAGCTTGACACTTGCTGATTCACATATACTACTGCCCCTCTCACTTGGAAAGGTATGTGACATTCGTTAATCTCCTCTGATTCTGGAGTTTTTGCTTGAAATTTTGGAGATATCAAAGCACAGCTTCTTCCTACTTTCCCTATTGTTTCAGCATTAGTTTAATTTTTATTTCAGGATTTTATAGAACAAACATATGCTGTTTTATTTTGTGTGTTTGAAGTCATACATGTATTTATCATATCTAATTAACATATTTGATTGCACAATTATTTTACCAGCTGGAGGCTGATGCTGAAACAACAGACAAGATCTCATTTAGCAAATTGAAAAATTTAAAGCTTGAAAATTTATCATGTTCCGAGAGACTTCGCTCAACAAATTGTGATCTAAATTTTCCATCCTTAAAGAATCTAGTTCAACGGCAACGCCCCAATATCCTGAAGGAGTTAACCAAGCAAGTCCCTGACAAATCCACGCTTCAATGTATAAAGGACATTATGTACTTGGACGCAACCAGCTTTAGGGAGGATGACCACAATTCTATTGTACAATTGTTGAATAAATATAAGGTATGTAAAATATTCTACTTCGTTTGAAATCTTAGATTTTCTCTTTATTGATAGTTAACTTGAGAGTAAAATTGTTCTTCTTGGACTTAGTTTACAAGTTTTTTTTTTTTTTAAATAATAATCATATAACGTATTATTCTTGGAGTAGGTTGCTCTCTGTGCTAGTCTTCAATATGATGTTGAGCTTCTGTCCTGGACTAGTGTGAAGGACATTTGTAAGGATGGTGGCATAATTAAGAAGATACTTACTGAGGGTGAGAATTGGGAGAATCCACAGGATCCTGATGAAGTATTAGGTTTGTATTTTCTTTCACTGAATGTAATTTTGCTTGATGCCCACATCAATTAGCTTAGTCCATTAGCTAAGCTCTACTCTTGAACAATGCAGTAAAGTATGAAGCTGGGCTTGAAGCTGGAACACTTGTAGCAAAATCTGATGGAGTGGAGTTTACGGTTAAAGAGGGTCAGTGCCTACAAATCCTGTCAATCTTTCCGTTTCTATTTTTACTCTGTGTGGTTCTGAAGTTCATGATTATTCTATGACAAATTAGGTCATTTTTGTCCTGCCTTGTCAAAGGCTGTGAAAACCATGAAGAAGGGAGAGGAAGTTATTTTGACAGTGAAGCCAAAATGTAAGTTATCATAGAATGTTTGGTCAAAAGATTAATGTTATTTAATGTGTCTTCCTTTTAAATTCTACATACTTATTTGTTTACTGGATTTGTAGATGGATTTGGGGAGACAGGAAAGCTGCGACAGGGTGATGAAGGTGCAGTCCCACCAAATGCGAGATTGGAGATTGCTCTGGAGTTGGTATCTTGGAAGACTGTGTCAGAAGTAACCGATGACAAGAAGGTTTTGAAGAAGATACTCAAAGAAGGGGAAGGATATGAGCGTCCAAATAAGGGAGCTGTGGTGAACTGTGAGTTTTCATCAATGTGAATGATTATTTCTACCTTAAAGAACTTAATTGTATGGTTTCTCATACTTCTTGACTTTGTCAAACGCCAGTGAAAGTGACCGGTAAACTGCAAGATGGTACCGTCTTCTTGAAAAAGGGATATGGTGAAGAGGAGCTGTTCGAATTCAAAACAGATGAAGGTGGAATTCTTATTCTAGTACTTTTGTTTTTGTTTTTGTTTTTGCTTTGTTTTAATTCCTTAATCCACCTAATGTCTTGCTAACTAAAATGAAAATATGGTCTGTTGGACAGAGCAAGTCATCGATGGGCTTGATAGAGGTGCGATGACTATGAAGAAAGGCGAAGTAGCTTTGTTGACTATTGCCCCTGAGTATGCTTTTGGGTCATCCCAGTCCCAGGAGGAGCTGGCTGTTGTTCCGCCTAACTCAACTGTATATTATGAGGTTGAGTTGGTCTCATTTATGAAGGTAATATAATAACCTTTCAGCTGCTAATGCACTGAACATATTTTATCTATGTTGTCCTTACATTATTACGTTTTAATGATCATATCTGTTAATGAAACCTTGTTGAAGGCAATCAGCTGGTGGAAGTATCACTACTACTATATTCCACGAAGAGATGAAGAGATTTGGTTTCCCAACTTAAAAATTATGGTATGCAAAATATTCTACCTCGTTTGAAATCTTGGATTTTCTCCTTGTTGATAGTTAACTTGAGAGTAAAATTGTTCTTCTTGAGCTTAGTTTACAAATTGTTTTAAAATAATAATCATGTAACACATTATTCTTGGAGTAGTTTCCTTGGTTAAGGAGATACGATCTCGCGTCACTTGTGGACATTATAGATGAGAAGAAACAGCTAATCACTGAAATAAACAGGATGCTTCAATGTGAAGGTGAGGGTCACTATTCTGGAGACATATTCACCCTTACATCCATTGTGCTCATGTTGATTTTTGTTTTCTTTCTACTAGTTCAATCGTTGTTAATGGAGACTTTTGTTACATAGCTCACATGAGGCTGTATTTAGTTAAATCATGATTTATCTTGACAACTCATAGTCTTTCTAAATATTGCTCCTAAGCAAATGTCAACTTAAGCTCATGGCTTCTTAAAATATCTCGTAATCGTAGTCTTTCTTTTGTATCTTTAAGGGATTAAGTAATGGTGATATTCTTTCTTGTGGTTCCTCTAGGTGTGCTTCCAACTGACTTGAGCCTCAACATAAGGAAGCAGTGTGACAATTTTGACAGTGGAGTTGGTCCTTCATGTATAAATTTCTTGTCCTTGTTTTGCTAACCCAAATTTCAACCTATATTTGTTTCACAAATGATAGATTCCAAAATCTAAGAGTCTTGGGCAAATTAATGACTTCTTACCATCAAATTGTCCTTGAAGATTTTCTCTCAAGCTCATGAGACATCAGATATTAATACAGGTTCCGAAGAGGTAAAAGCTAATGAAGTAGTTCAATCAACACAAAATTGCCAGGGAAGTGAGAAAGGCCATCAATCTAAGAGCTTCCTTCAAACAGAAGCAATGACAAGACATAGTGGAGAATTAGAAGCTAAAGAAGTCCATCGAGAGCAGAAAATGAGACATATCGGTCCAATAAACAAAGAAGAGGTATCTCATGCTCCATGACTCAATTTCATCTTGCGATTATTGTTAGCAAAATCATATATAATTTGTTAATCTCATTAAACTAGCTCGAAACTTTCCATTATTAGTCCTCTTCTGTATATGTTCTTGTCATACAGAGTGTTAAAGGAACTACAACTCACAGTTTCACCACTAGTACGTAATTATTGTACTCTCTTTAGTATAAAGTATCAAGTAGAGTCTTAGACTGATGCCTTTGATCTTATACTTAATTCGTTTGCAGGAGATAGTCAAACAAATGCCAAAGAGTGAATTAGTTTTGATACACCAACAACATACTCTTGAAGAAAGCAGTGGTAATTAATATTTTCCCCAACTTACCTATACATTTAGAGTTTTACTCAATACTATTCTAATCATAGTCCTTACAAAATTTCAGCATCAAAGCAATTACAACTCCTTGCAAGAAATTCCCGACTTTCACTATTTTCTGGTTCCCCTCCAGATTCTTATCAATCTTTCGGTTCATTAGCTGAAGCTTCAGGTAATCATGATGTATATACTCAATAGAGATGACATCAACATTCATAAAAATTTTGGTCATCTCTTTCTTTCTTTTTCATCATGCAATCACAAAGTTTCAACATTCTTAGCCAATTGACACTGTTTCTACTTTTAGGGTTTTTTCTATTGCCTTCAATTACTGATACCATAGTTATTTCAGGTCGTCCCTTAACTTCAGATGCTGCAATACCATCACTATCCGGTGACCTTCTATGTAGGCCGCATCTTCTCTTGTCATCGGAGGCCATGTCTTATTTGCAAGATGGATTTTCTCGGTACCCTTGGACATCACGTTTGCTAGAATCTTGGAGTGATAAGTCCTGGAACTGGTACTATTTTGTTATTTTTGTTCGCTTGCTATGTATTTTGCGGACAACAAGAGTGTCAAATCTTTCTGAGGCGCTTTGTGCTGAGCTGTGCTCATCTCTGAGCATTTTGGGGAATGTTGGTTTTGATGCTAGCTGGATTGCTGCAGTCCAAACTCGCATCCACGATTGCCAAGTTAGTTTATCTAACCTTCATCAGACTAAGAAATTGAGGACTACTAAGGATGCTATCACGCATCGGCTCACTGAGTTGGATGCTATGAGGATTGAGCTTGCTGAAATAGATGCTTTGCTGGCTGAATATGCTCAAGGAGAGCAAATGGCTTGCAATGTCATAGGTCTTCCTTGATTTGGCATATTTCTCTCTTTGTTTAGTAGCTCATTCATTTGTGAGCGTTCTTGGCTACCATTGTTTTCTGATGCTTTAGACAGTATCATATGAACTCTGTTTGATTTCCAATAATAAATGCAAAGCAAAAATACACACTTTGCAAAGCACCAGCACAGGATAACACCTCTGAGCTTATTGAGTTGGAAGGAAAAATCATGTTAAGTTGTTAACCCAATTCCAGAAATCCTGACGTTGGTTGGGCCAACTTGATTCATTTTCGAAGCTACTCAATATAAAACAAATATTCAACACAATTATCTATATTACAAGCTCTTAATATGTAAAACCCATTCTAACACCAACTAGCAGTAGCAGTGATCATTTCCATTCTATAATCATCTAACACATGATAGCATTTGAAGAGATCTAGCAAGAAGTTCTTTGAATTGGAAGGAAATTAATAAAAAGACAAATCACAGTATAAAGATACAAGTTTAGCCTAAAAACTAACTTTTCAAAAGTTGTATTATTGCATCACCGATACACAATTTCTGACCTAACTTTTTTAATTTATTTCTTAATTTGATCATTTTTTTACGTCATTGCGCACCTTTTCCTTTACACAATGCGGTCTCTACTATTTTTTCTTCTTCCTCTCCTCCCTCTTCTTTTCTCCTTTTCCATTTTTTTTTTTTTTCCTTCTTCTTCTTCCTCCAAACACATCAGACACCGCAAGTCCTATCACCTGGCCTCCGCACGCAGCAGCTCCGCAACCTCATCTTCTTCTTCGCATTTAATTATTTAATTAACTTGTTTACAATAATTAAATACATATTTAATTAGTTAATTAATTGATTGATAAAAATAAATATTTAATTAATGAATTGATAATAAATTAATAAATTCTGCACTTCTAATTTCACTTTTCTAACATTTTAACCATTTTACACCTCCATCTTCATTATTTGTTTTGCACTTGATAGAAAAAGAGATACTTAACTAAGGTACTCTCTTTTCCCTTTGTAAGGATCTTAAGTAGTGGTAAACTGATAGTCTGTAATGGAGAAAGAGAGATCAATCAATTATTATGGACTAATGCATTCAATATAATAGTATGTAAAATGGACCAAAGGAAACCATGTGAGGTCTTACATGTGAACTAAAATTGTTTCCTAAAAAACTTCACAAATGACGAACACGCAAGGTTGGCAAGTTCTAATCTTATTATTCAAAGTTAAGCCCTTCTCCTCATGGGTGAACAGGACAGACTGCCACAAGGTTAAGAAATCAGAAAAACTCAGTAGGTAGTCAAAAATTCAAGTGTGAAGCTATAAATTCAACTTCACATCCAACTAATCTACTCTACAAAATGAAAGCACTTGCAGTGGAATTGAACATATATTCTATCAAAACGCTATAAATTTATTATTAATATCCATAAACAAATACATCAACATAAGGCAAAATAATTCCAAAAAAAAAAAAATCAGATATACCAAACAAGTTTATGAGCTTGACCTTTTTATTTCTTTCAATTCTAGTTCTCTTGATTGTATCAAATTATACGCCTTTAAATATGTACACTTTTATGCAAGAGAAAAGAGAAAAGGAGCTTATTACCTCTGCAAGCACAGAAGTTCAAAAATAAATTAATGTGGTAATGACAACACACGAGTTGAACAGTTCAATATCACTAGAGTGAAAGCTAAATTTTAACCATCCATGCTACTCCATGCTTCACATTTTAAGTGTATGACATTTAAATTGTTGCTTATTTAGGTTGGTTTGTTGTTTCACACTTCATTTTAAAAATAAGTCTCTCTTGAAACCTTTAAACCCATGGATCGATGTATGCTCTTATGATAATTATATGTTTAAAGTTTGACAATTAGTTTACTCCTTACATATTATGTGAAATTGCAAACATTTATTCTGCTTGCTCAAAATGTTTTAAGGAAATTGACATTATAGATGGAGTTGTAAGCTGCAAGAGTTGTCTCTCCAAGGTTGTAAGTTCAATAATCTTCAATCATGTTTGTTCTTTCAAACTTATTGATTTTCTTAACTTTAAAATAGAAAATGCTAGATCAATAAGTAGGTTTTTACTATATTGGATGTTTAGATGTCATGTTCAACTTAAAGTTCAATAGTCACAACTTGACCTATGAATAGCTATCAACAAAAGAGCTGTATTTGCCCCGATAAAATTTTATCACATTTTGATGTGTGAAATTTTGTCTCAAAAAAATTTTGATTAACATTTGGTAATATTATTTTATAACATTTTAGTCAATTATAACCTTATAAAATAATATTTGATATATTAAATGAGATTGATGATTTGACATATTAAATAAAATAATTTTTATTATTAAAATTTAACATAATTAATAAATAATAAAAAAAATTTAAATATGTTATTAGGAGTTCTATTTTCTGATAATTTATATGAAAAAACTTTATTAAAAGGCCATATACATCTTGATGATTTCTCCACATCAAAACAAGGAGTCTACTACCATTAGAAATACCGTTGAGATATATATATATATATATATAGAGAGAGAGAGAGAGAGGACAATTTTTATAAGGTGAATGCGTTAAGTCTTCAGACTCGAGAATCTTCTTAATTAAGTACAATTTCCTGAAAATTATTGTCTACATGTGCTTAAAAATTAAAGAGCCACATGGGTAATAAATTAAGTAGACTTGAATAAGCCATTGGTATCAGCAGGAAAATTTCTTTATTTATTATAGTGAAGTGATTTTATTTTAAAGGAATTGAGACATCTGAACACCTTGACTTTCGTATAAAAAAAGAAAAAAAAATCCTTGACTTCGATCTATAAGAAGCACCAAATGAGATGTATTATTGTAATCTCATAAACTATTACTACTAACTCCGCATAAAGTTTTTCATACAAATTGAAAAATATAATAATTCTTGAGTTATCCCGTGAAGGTGGAAGAAGAAATTGCTCAAGTCATATTATTAGAGTGTAATTCATAAATTTTATATCATTATATGGGTTGATAGTGTGAGCAGGTCTAAAAGTGAGTTAGGCTATTTATTATGTGAGCCATGTTATAAATGTTATGAAATAAGATGTGAAATTATTTAAGAAATTTATAGAATTTTATTATTAGAATAAAAATTTGTTATAGTTGATGTGAAATTATAAGATCTAATAAAAAATTAAAGAGTTGTACTATTTAAAATAGGTTTATTAAACTTCTCGATATATTCATAATTTGTTAAGACTGAAAATAATTATTTTTTGTTATATTATTTATAAGATATTTTTTAAAAAAATAATGGATTTTAATATAATATTTTTTGCAGAATTTTAATTGTATTTATTATTTATTTATACATAAAAATTATTATTATTAAAATTTTTAATTTTAAAATTTTAATTAATGTAAAATTTAACTTTAAATAAAGATAAAGTTAAGATACTGTGATAATTTTTTAAAAAATTAATAAATTTAATACATTAATTTTAATAATTTTTCTTATATTATATGATTTAGTTGAAAGGATTTTATTAAAAAAACAAGTAATAAGTTACAAATATTGGTAACATGTAACTGTATAATGGATAAACTCATTAAAAGAAAGTATAATTGATAAAATAATTGTTAACATTATCTTAAACTTTTAAAATAACAAATAATTAGAAGTAAAAATTTATTAAAAAAAAAGTGACGATAAAAAATAATACTCCTTAAATTAAATTGACTTCAGTAAGTCACTCCGAGAAGCAAGGAAATATCTTTGTCATTATGTGCTTTCTTTTGTCGTGGAGACATTGGGTACCGTGACTCGGATCCGTGAACATTGGCATGGAAAGAGGTCTACTTTTTTATTATTATTATTTTTTATTTGTTACATGTGACAAGCAAGGAAATTTCTTTATCATTATGCTGTTTTTTTTTTTTTTTCAATGAATTGAGACATTGAAAAGCATGTGAAGAGGTGTATTAATTAATGATAACATGAAAAAAAAAATGACATGACTAACTGGCGCACTAATTAATTAGAAAATGATATGTGATTATCTAAATTTTTAGTTGTTTATAAAGATAAAATTATAAATAAAAATACGTATAAAAACTTATAAATAAAATATGTATAAAAAATTGTAAAAGTTTTTGGGTAAAATAACAAATATACATATACTGCTCAATTAATTTTTAGTTGTTTCATGTTGTCACATATTAAAAACTCAATGTATTTACTCTGAAGATTCGCCATATTAATTGGTTTGGAGAGATTTGAGTGCTCCCACACATTGTGTCGGTGGGCACAAACTAATTTAATTAAAAAAAAAAAAAGGTATCATCTAAATAAATGGGAGATTGGTTGAATGTGTGCAAGTAGTGTGCTATGTATGTTTTGATGAAAATTATAAGAATTATATTAATATTGATTTTTCAGATATGAAACAATATTTACACACTTCATGTACACTCAGATTATTTTATATCTAGTGTATGTATTATTAGATTTATTTCTTTTTAAAGTGGTGTTATGTATATATTTAGTTCACACTCAATTTTTTTAATATATTTTTATTTATAATTTTGTTTTTATAACATAATTAAAAATAAATACATCTGAGTATATAAAAACAGGCGTGTAAATAATTTTTTTTATAATTGTCATTTACAGGTTTTGTACATAAATTAAAAAAATTAATATGTTAAAATTCATTTGAAACTTTTCAATATATTATTAATTTATTATTGCAATTGATAATAAAAACAATTAAGTGAATGAGTATATATATATAGTGTATGGATTATACATCAACTCATATTCTTCTAGCTTCCTTCTCCAGTGCTTGTTTTGTCTGTATTCCTTCTCCTAGCTTCTTCTCTGCATCATTTCACTTTCATTTTCACTTGTCCTTTGGCTCTTCATATTCCATCCTTCAATTTCATCTCTCTGTTGCCTTTGTTCTGAGAAGCAAGAAACATATATACTGTACCTTTCAATCCTTCATTTTCCTTCGTCTGTTTGGATCATAATTTCCTTTTGCCTTGTTTCCTTTCACCACTTCAAATTCCTTTTAACTGTTTTTATTTATTTTTTTGGAAAAAAACTCTTAAAAATCATCCAAAAAAAGTAAAAACAAAAAAGTACAAAAAAACAATAATTATATTTCGCTTTTGGGTTTGCGGTGCTTTATATCAGGTTAAATATCAGTGATTTGTTCAGTTGGAGTCCTTTGTTAAGGTAAGTTGTGCAATTTAATCATATTAATTCGTCAAATGAACTTGTCTTTTATTGTTTTTCTAGTTTGGGACATTACAGGAGCCAACTGTCTCGCTTTATTTGATTAGATCGCTTTGTCCCATTTCAAGATCTATGTATTATATTTGAAAATGTATTCTTCATAGATATATCATGTAAGACCATAAAATGAATGGTCATGATTGATTTTAATATAGATTCTAATCTGATCACTCTTTATTGTGTTTCTTTGAAGTTAATCATAAAAAAAAAAAAAAAACCATCTTACACCACTTTAAGATAATTAATTTTATGAAGTATATATTTAAATTAAAAGCATGCTATCATATCTTCTCTTTCAAAAAACAGTACCATCAAACATTATCAATCAAAAGCATTTTTCTGATGTTTGTGCAGTCTTCAATTTGAGTTAGCTTCGAGTCTTCAAAACGGAGCATTACAAATTAAGTAAAAGCAAAGGTCAGTATCATTTTGTCTTCTTTATTATTATAGGGAATTTTGATAGAATTCTCTGTACAAAAATTTTGCAGTTTACTAACTCCTCATGTTTATTGTAATTTTCAAGTCATTACTATGGAGGATGAGGGGATACCTGGCTAGGATATAGTCACTACTTTTATTTTGATAGCCTATATATGAACAAAAATATATTTCAATATATGATGATTAATAATAGATAAGAGTTTAGGGTTTAGGGAAAGCTATCATAATGTTGGCATGAAAAGAATAGCGATTTATCTTTATTTTTTGAATTTACGGAAAATGCATATAAAGTAATAAAAAGAAATCATATATTCCAATGTATAATCTTCTCCTGTCTTCTCGTTCAATTATTAATCAGATACATTATTCTGATAGTCCTCAATTTGAGTTAGCTGTGTCCTCAAATCGGAGAATTGCAAATTGAATAAAATAAAGGTCAGTGTCCTTTTTTCCTTTTTATTATTGTAAAGAACTTACATAGAAATTTCTGTATTGTTTTTCCTAGTAGAACTTTGTACGAAAAAAAGTTGAAGTTTAGAAAGCTATTGCTCATTCATGTTATTGTAAATTTCTAGTCATTGCTATGGTGCATGATGATACTTACATAGACGACGACGAAAGTGTAACTAGTAATGTAGTACGGCATTAGAATTTTTGAAAAATTATATTAAGTTTTATGAATTTTCTTTTTCGATTACATAGTGTTCTAAATATTTTTATCTAAAGCTCTTTTATAAATTTAATTCTCATGGTTAAAGAATCTAATCCCTTTTTAGTTCATAGACACTCATAAATATTTTTATTAATTAGCCAAATCAATAATAAGATAAAATTAGATAAATAGAACATCATAATAATAGAAAACAAAAAATAACAACTAAAAGACATGAATTCTAAAGAAGAGAAGAGTAGGAGAAAAACTCTTGAGTTAATTTTTCGCTTAATTCCTCTATAAATTCCAAGCAGTGTTTCTTTAAGTTCCCAAGAGTCAAAAAAAAGTTCCAAATCTAGTTAAGAGAAGCCTATTTTGTTTAAAAAAATGTTTTTACATTTTCATTTTTTGTCTTCATTTTTTAAAATGTATTTTTTAAGGGATAATAATTTGATTTGACTCTTACTCAATGAATCTCTATCATTTTTACCTCAATGGGTATGGTGATGGGGTCAAAAAATTTAATAGATAATTTCTATGACAAAAAACGAGTAGTGTATAATATATCTCAAGTACCCACTTTGTATAATATATATATACACACACACACACACACACACACACTTAAAAAAAATGAAAAGATAAGTTGTGTCTCACATCAAGGTGCTAATACGTATTTTTAACTAATTAAAAGGTATAAATTAAAGCAAGTTACCCAATAAGCAATATTTTTTAAATATTTTTAAATGGTTTAGTGATTTTGATTGAATTTAGATTCTTGGAAAATTTAAATATTTTTAAGAATCAAAATATAACCCTAACTGTTCCCCTTTTCCCTCTCTAACCTTCAACATAATCAAAATTTAATAAATAGTTTTTTATTATCTTGAATCCATCTATTATATCTTTATGTGATATCAATTAGTTTTTTAATTAGAAAAGGAACAAGCGTGCAAATGAAAAGAGCAAATACTTGATGAAACAGCTGTAGCACACTCTTAATTTGAATATTGACTTCTATTGACTTAACTGTCCAATTAATGAAGTCTGTGTATTATTTCCTTAGCGCTTGCCATCTGAATCTCTGATCAGTGATGTTACTAATATTTATATCTATTTTGTTTATTTTTAATATTTTATATTTTTATTTATAATTTTAACATAATTAAAAAAAAAATAGAGTTTACATTAATAAGTGTATATATAGGTTTTCCCCTTATCAGTATTTCTGCCTTGTTATCTGCATCATTTCACTTCCACTCTCAGTTCTCCTTTGTCCTTCAATTTCATCTCTCTGGCTTTCTTTTGCTATCTACTGGAAGAAGCAAGAAACAAAGCATTCATTTCAAATCCTTCATTCTCGTTCGTTTATAGAATCAAAATTCTTCTTCTTTAATTGCCTTGTTTCCTTTTCTTTCATCTCTACAATTCTCTCTACTTTCCTTTTCGCTATATTTTTTTCTTTCAACAAACCCTTAAAAAATCCTTAAAAAAAGTTTTTAAAAAAAAGTACAAAAATATGTTTATCTTCTGAAGTTCTTCTTTCGGGTTTATGGTGCTTTACATCAGAATAGAGTAGAGATCGATGACATGATATGTTGGGGTCATCTCTTCAGGTAAATTGTTCAATTTCATTATATTAGTTCATGATCAAAAATATATATGTTTGTGTTAGTACGTATTAATGTAAAATAAAATAGTTTTTTATCTCATAAATCTTTTCTGTTTCATTTGTAAATTAACCAGTAAACTATTTTTTGTCGTCAGCAGTGCAGATTTTTTCCAAAAAAAAATGTAATTTGGGCATTAAGTTTGCAATAAAAAAATTAAAACTGAAATTATAAAAACTTAAATCTAATTATAATTATAAATTTAAAACTTAAATTCTTGCCCAAGAAAGCCTAAATGTTTATTTATTTCTTGATACGATAGTTGCTAAATATATATTATTATTATTTTATGAATTGTCCTCTTTAATATTAAAAAGAATTTTTATCTTTGATGTCATTGAAATCTTGTTGGATAGGGCTTTCTCTTAGTCTAGCTAAAATATGTTTATTAGGTATCTACTTACATGGTGTATATTTCTTGTGAACTAGTGTCTTTGCTTAGCTTTACTCTACTTAGTAATTAGGTCTCCACTTCAAGTAATACCCTTATCCGTCTTTAAAAATGAGTTTACACAGTAGTATAATTCTTATAATTAAGTTTTTCCATTTTTATATATCGAGTTTAAACATTTTTTTTTTCATATACTTAAAGTCAGTATTTAAAGAACTCGAATCTTCAATAAAACTTTTATACATATTATTAGGAGGAATTTTAAGTAGCTTGGCGCATTGCCTTCCCCTGCCTTAATGATCATGCCTTCAATTATTATTTAATTAATCTCTATTGCTCTGTTTTAAGTTGTTTACATAAAATTTAATAACTCGTTCCACTTTCAATGCATTTATATAGAGTCAAATAGCTTACAAAGATTGCGTGTGAAAGCGTTTGGGAGGAAATGAAGTGCTTCTTCTCATATTAATTATCAATATATAACTTTGTCAGTTGGAGTCTTTTTCGCAAGGTAAGTTGTATAATTTCAATATATATAATTTCATCAGGGAACTTATCTTTATTTATTCTTTTAATTTGGGAGCAAAAGCTTATCTACCTGTATATGCTACTAAAAAATACTTACTAATATATATTAAATCTAAAAATATTTATTAATATATATTACATTTTTCAAAAGTCGTATCATGATAATAGGACTTTTGTCAAAATTCATTTTATTACGATACAACTTCTAACTATTTTTTATTTTTTAATACTAAAAAGAAAGTTATTTCATTTAATTCAACTTCTAGTTTTGCTTTCATATTAAATCTTTGAATTTCATGCAATGAAAGATGGTTTGCATATTGTAGGAAATAAAAGTAGGCAGTGTTGTATGCTTTCATTTCATTCATGCAATGTGTCCTTATTTCTTACAATGTCCAGATTTCTTTCATTGCATGAAATGTTGTCATCAAATGGTATCATTATTATCAATGCAGTGTCGGATTGCAACTGTGAATTTTAAGAAAATAGGCAGTGGTATTTGCTGGCCATCCATAATAGTCACATTGTCTTCATCTTGAAGGAATAAACAAAAGACTATATATATTGTTCCCTTTCAAGGTTAGCTTCAGTTTCTCTCCTCTTCTATGTCAATCTTTGCAATCCAATTTCGACTGCTTATTAATCATGTTATTATCTGCTGGTTGGGCCTTGTTTGAATGAACCTTAATTGCAGCTTCTTCTTTTCTTTTTTTTTTAAAGTATATATTTCACATCTGTTCATGGATAGACTTATCTTTTAAGAATTAAGGGCTGTTGTCTCTTCAAGAAAAAAAAATTAGATATCTAATGTACTTGTTCTCATTTTCTAAATTTTCATATACATATTCTTGCCTTTAGTAAATTTCATCCTTTATTAATTATTTCATTTTTCTGGTTCTATCCCAGCGTCTATTTTTGATATTTAATGATTTGGTTAAGGTTTATACACTTCATTAGAGTGACTAAGCATAGCAAAGACTCTCCTTCTGAACTAACAAGTTTAGAGTGGGCATCAGCCACAGATTTCAAAATGGTAATGAAATATCTAGACCAGTTCACAAAACCTTGAAATAAAAGTTGGAAAATCCATTGAAAAATTAACAGGAGAACTAATTATTGGAATCAATGAAACGTGCAGAATTATAAGTTTCTGTGCTTTATAGCTCGTTTGTTAAATTAATATATCTTTATGTTTAATCAAAAATATTTTTATATCATGCTATTTTATATATTAAAAAATCTAAAATATATATATATATATTAGTATATATATTTTTATATCATGCTATTGTTTGGAGAAATTATTGTAAAAGATGAAGCAAGATTCGTTTCCTTCAACTTTTTGACAAAGATGCATGAATTACACCTCAATTATTGATAATCATCCTTATATTCTTTTGTCTTTTGTAAAAGCCCGCTCAGGTTTTTGTAAAATATACGCATGGCCCACAACAAATACATATCCACTTTTACCTAATAAAAATATGACACATATTTATGCTATTGTGCACCGTTTATTTTTTAAAAAGTTGATTGAAATATTGTTTTTGACATATTGTCTCAAATCATGCCTATACTTTTTGGAAGCCCCACCCCACTCAAATTTTTCCAAAATGCATACTTAGGCACACAACCTAAAACATTAACACATATCCACTTTTACCTACTTAAAAATGTCACACAAGTTTACGTTATTGTGTACCTTTTTTTTTTTTTTTTCAAATTTGATTGAAATTTTATTTTTAACATATTGTCTCAAACCATGTCAAACTTTTTCATAAGACAATTTCTATTTTCCAAGTCATATCCCACTTTTATTAAAATATTATTTTTGATTAAAATTATTAAAAATCATTAAAATTAATAACAGTATGAGTTCTCACATTGTATTTTAAGGCCTCTCTCATTCTTATTAAAATAATATATAAATTACTTTTTATATGTTGTTTTTTAAATTTTTTATCTTGATATATTTATATAAGATTTGAAATAATTTTTTTTGTGTTTTGTTCTTATCTTGAAAATTAATATAAATACAATTTTATGTTACAATTTTATCTCAAATTTTAAATTACCTCATCTTAAAGTTATCTCAAGTCCTATATCCACCTTTGATTTTTGCCTTTTCCCACTAGTTATGGTTCAAAATGGTTAGACGGTCCCTATTTTGTTTAAAAAATGTTTTTACGTCTTCATTTTTTAAAATGTATTATTTAGGAATAATAATTTAATTTAACTCTTACTCAATAAATCTCTATCATTTTTTACTTCATTGTGTATGGGATGGGGTTAAAAATTTTAATAAATAATTTCTAAGGCTAGCAACGAATAATTTATATTATATTTCAAGTACTTATAATATATGTATTTATTTAAATATACATTAATATATATAGATACTTAAAAAAAATGAAAAGATGAGTTGTCTCACATCAAGGTCCTAATGCGTATTGTTAACTAATTTAAAAGTATAAATTAAAGCAAGTTACTCAATAGACAATATGTTATGTTGTGTATATTGTATGCATAATTCGTCCCAAATAATAATAAATGGCCAAAATAACTCTTAATTTTTATATTGCTACAAAACTTTTTTAAAACTTAGTCATTAAATAAGATAAAACTCAATTAATTATTAGAACTTTATTAGTGTTCATATAATCCATCTTTTATTTTAATGTAATATTTTCTAGAAGATAACAAGTTATTTAAGATAGTTTAAATAAAATATTTCTTTTATAAAACCATTTCAAGTTTGAACTGGCTCCTAACATAGGGCCCAGTGAATGACTTGACATGCAGAGGGCTGTTCCCCATAGTTTAAATAAAATATTTATTTAAACGACAGATACTCGATGAAACAGTTGGAACACACTCTTAATCTGTTTACTGACTTCTATTGACTTTATCTGCATCATTTCACTTCCACTCTCAGTTCTCCTTTGTCCTTCAATTTCATCTCTCTGGCTTTGCTTTGCTATCTACTGGAAGAAGCAAGAAACAAAGCATTCATTTCAGATCCTTCATTCTCGTTCGTTTATCGGAATCAAAAATCTTCTTCTTTAATTGCCTTGTTTCTTTTCCTTTCATCTCTACAATTCTCTTTACTTTCCTTTTCACTGTATTTGTTTTTTCAACAAACTCTTAAAACGTCCTTAAAAAAAGTAAAAAAAAAAAAATAGAAAAATATGTTTATCTTCTAAAGTTCTTTTTAGTACGTCTAAATGTAAAATAAAATGGTTTTTTATCTCATAAATCTTTTCTGTTCCATTTTTTATGCAATAAATTAACAAGTAAACTATTTTATGTCGTAAGGAGTGCAGACTTTTTCCAAAAAAAGGATGTAATTTTGGTATTAAGTTGCAATAAAAAATTAAAATTGAAATTATAAAAACTTAAATCTAATTATAATTAATGATTTAAAAACTTAAATTCTTGCCCAACAAAGCCTAAATGTTTATTTCTTGATATGATAGTTGCTAATGGTTTTTTTTTTTTTTTTGCTAAATATTTATATCTAGGTATCTGTGTTAACTTTAGATTTCAAAGCAAGTATAAATTCATTTAATTATTAAAATTTTATGGGATTTAAATGGAGCATTGCAAATTGAATAAAAACAAATCAGTGCCGTTTTGTCCTCTTTAGTTATTTATTTATATTTTTTTTATGATATTGTCCTCTTTAATATTAAAAAGAATTTTTATTTTTGATATCACTCACGTTTTGGATCATATCTTGTTGGATAGGACGTTCTCCGTTGAATATGTTCAATAGCTCACTAGCTGTTCACTCACTTGGTGTAGATTTCTTGTGAACTAGTGTCATTGTTTGGCTTTACGCTGTTTAATTTGCCTCAAGTAGCAACCCTATTCAATTTTAAGAGTGAGTTTGACACAATAATAGAATTTTTAAAGTTAAATTTTTATATTTTTATATCTTGAGTTTAAATATATTTTTTATATACTTAGAGTCAATATTTAAAGAGCTTAACATCGCTTCATTCTTCAATAAAACTTCTATACATATTATTAGGAGGAATTTTAAGTTGCTTGGCGCATTGCCTTCCCCTGCCTTAATGATAATGTCTTCATCTGTTATTTGATTAATCTCTATTGCTCTGTTTTAAGTTGTTTACATAAAATTTAATAACTCGTTCCACTTTCAATGCATTTATATAGAGTCAAATAGCTTACAAAGATCTGTGTGTGAAAGCATTTGGGGGGAAATGAAGTGCTTCATCTCATATTAGTGATCAATATATAGCTTTGCCAGTTAGAGTCTTTTCTTAAGGTAAGTTGTATAATTTCAATATATATCAAGGAAATTATCTTATTTATTCTTTTAATTTGGGCTATTTGAGCAAAAACTAATATTTATTAATATATACTAAATTTAAAAATATTCATTAATATATATTTTTTTTTCAAAAATTGTATCATGATAATATGACTTTGTTTTTTTAACTCTATTTTATATTTTTAGTCTTTATATTTTCAAAATTTATAAAATAATTTTAAAATTTTAAATTTTCGTCTTTATTCTCAAAATTAAATTTTAAAATTTTTTAAAAATTATAAAAATTATTTTATAGCTTTTACAGATATAAAAAATTAAAACTTTAACTCTTAAAAATTTATAAGAAAGAAAACAATGATTGAACCAATATTTACTTTTTATGTACCTGTACAGAGTCAAATAGTTAGCAAGAGTTACGTGTGAAAAGCGTTCAGGAGCAAGGATGGAAGTTGTTTCCACAATTGCGGACAAATTATTGGAATACACCCTGATTCCAGTTACACGGCAAGTGGGCTATGTGATTTCCTACAAAGATAATGTATCCGAGCTTAAGAAACAAGCTAAACGACTCCTAAATGAGAGAGAATCTTTACAACATCGAGTTGATGTTGCCCAAAGAAATGGAGAAGAAATCGAAGGTATGGTTAATGATTGGCTATGTGAGGTCAAAGAGAATGCTTCCATGGCAAAGATCTTACTTGATGAAGCTGATAAACGCCATAAAAGAAATGCAGAAGAAATCGAAGGTCACGATCTGAAGTGGCCAAGTGATATTGCTTCCAAGGCAGAGGAGCTGCTTGATGAAGATGATAAACGCAGCAAAACTGCATGGTGTTCAAGCAAATCATTCTCAAGCATGTGCTGGAGGCATCAAATTAGTAGAAAGGCAAAAAAGTTGGCAGAGGAAATTGCCAATATTAAAGGAGAGAAAGAATTTACTCAGGTTTCTTACCGTGGAGAACTGAACATCACAGACACGTGGTCTTCATCAGCCAAAGACGATGAGGCCTTTGAATCCCGAGTGGCAGCTTTGAACCAGATTATGGAGGCAATAGCAGATCCTAATCTTCGATTGATTGGAGTGCATGGGTTAGGTGGTGTGGGCAAGACCACTCTAGTCCGTGAGGTTGCAATAAAAGTTAAAGAAAAGTCACCTGACACAAACGTTGTTTTTGTGGATGTGAAACAGAACCTGAAGATAGACAAAATTCAACAAGATATTGCTGACATGTTAGGACTCGAATTGAAACAGCAGTCTCTTCTTGTGAGAGCAACTTTGTTACGCCAAAGGTTAGAAAAAGACAAAGAAAAAAATATTCTTGTGATCTTAGATGATATGTGGGAAAAGCTTGATTTGAATGAAATAGGCATCACTTTTGAGAAAGAGAACAAGAATTATAAGATATTAATGACCTCTAGAAAGATAGATGTGTTGTCTAAAATGGATACTCAAAAGAACTTTTGGCTTAAAGAATTAACAGAAGAAGAAAGTTGGGAGTTATTTAAGGTGAAAGTTGCCTTGAATGAAACTTCAAAAAGTGAGGAATTGCTCACTATAGCAAGAGAGGTTGTTGCAGAGTGTGGTGGGTTGCCTATTGCAATTGTGACAATTGCAGCTGCTCTAAAAGGAAAGGAGGAGATAGCAGAGTGGAGGGATGTGTTGCGACGATTGCAAAATCATGATTATGATGAGATAAATAGACCCATTGTAGTGAGTTATGAAAATTTAAAAGATGATTGCCTTCGATCAATATTCTTGCTTGCTGGTGTGATTAATTCTTCTGCCACCATTGATATATTTAAGTACTGTTGTGGCCTGGGCTTATTCTATGACATAGATAATCTTGATACTCGCATCAACGAACTAAAAGATTCATGCCTATTACAAGATAATGACTCTTCCAAGAGTCATTTTTCAATGCATGATGTTGTCCGTGACACTGCCATATCAATAGCATCTAAGGATGACCAATTTTTCTTTAAAAAAATTGAGAAAGCTGATGAAGATGAATGGATAACAAATGATAAGCTGAAAAGTTGCAGAAAAGTGCTTTTAGATTTCAGCAACGTCAGAGAACTTCCAGAGGGACTACAATGCTCAAATCTCACCTTTTTCTATCTATGCAGTAAAGACTCCTATCTGAAATTACCACACAACTTTTTCAAAGGAATGCCTGAACTCAAAGTATTAGTTTTGATCAACGTGACCTTTGAGTTTCTGCCTTCCTCAATCAGTCTCTTATGCCATCTGCACACCTTGTGTCTTGACAAATGTGTTTTGGAGAACATAGAAGGAATTGGGGAATTGAAAGGTTTAAAAATTCTCAGTCTTAGTGGTTCTGAGTTTACAAATTTGCCACTAGAAATAGGGAAGCTGACGAAGCTGCAGTTGTTGGACTTGAGCCGTTGCGTCCAGCTTGAATCTATTCCTCCTGGCCTCCTATTAAACTTGCAAATGTTGGAAGTGTTGTTAATGGGTAGCAGTTTTAAAAAGTGGGCTCTTGGTGATCAACGATCTACGGCTAGTCTTGCTGAGATAAAAGATTTGAGGAACTTGAACACTTTAGCAGTACATGTTCCTGATCAAAACATGCTTCCCAAGGAACAATTCTTTGAGAGTTTGCACTTGCAAAGATATCAAGTATGCATAGGTAATCCAAGGCCCTGGTTTGATGAGTCTAAAACTTCAAGTTTCTTGAAATTGAATCTTCATACAGGTATTGACACAAAGCATTACTTCAGAAGTTTGCTAGATCATGTAGAAGATCTGCACGTGCAAAGATTGGCAGGTTTGAAGAGTGTTGTTCCAGATATGAACGAAAAAGGTTTGATAGAATTAAGGTACCTTGAAGTCAGAGATAATGATGAACTTCAATTCATAGCTGATTTAGTGGAACATAAGGATATGATCTTTCCAAAATTAGAGTGGTTGGTAACCTGCGCTTCAAATTTGTTAAAGTTGTTTAATGGCTCTATTACGGAGAGATCCTTTTCCAAATTGAAGGTTGTTAAAGTGGCCTTTTCTCCTAAAATGAAGAGTCTTTTTTCATTATCCTTTCCAACATGTCTTCCACATCTTAATGAAATTCATGTTGACTCGTGCAAAGTCTTGGAGGGAATAGTTTCTGATGATGGAAAGATTGCTGGTCCGCTTCAGTTTGTAGAATTACGCACTTTGACATTAGAGTCTCTGCCTTCACTAATTGGCTTTTATTCTGAAGACGAAACATCTTCTAAAGTTCAGCAGAAGAAGACCCATGTTGGAGTACTGTTCTCTCACAAGGTATGTTATTATTATGCATTTATATAATTACCTTTATATATATACAATAAATGGTAAATTATTGGGAGTATATAGAGATACATAATTACCTTTATATATATACATTAAATGGTAAATTACTTCTGGTTATAGTGATAAAATCTATTTAGATTTTTCAAAAAAAAAAAAAGACTATTCAGATTTTGATGTGAATCAAGTTCTTATTTTCGTCAGTAAAAGAAGAGAAACAAAAAAGAAGAAATTGGCAGTATATGCTTTGCATTGTTAAGTATATACTCTGTACATGAACGTGTGCACATTGGATTTCATCTACTGATGCGCGTGGTATTGCTTTCTATAACTAAATATAATTAGTTAGTTAAATTCAAAAGTATCTCTGTAATTATATTCTCGTGATTGGTCATGCGAGTTTGTAACTGAGTTTCCTATATTATAAGCTTTGTAGTACTGCTTTGGTAATCATTTTCTACCTGTAGCTCACATGCATCTATGTCATTACCTCATTAAAGCAAATTATATATTAGAAATGATAAATTAATTCTAATCAATAGCTGACAGAGGAAATGAGTTATAAATTTAATTTCAAATTGTTTGAATTATAAATTTAATTCAAACCAAACACCATATCCAACACCTAAATATACTCGCCATTCATACTTTTAATTAGATTTTAAATCGATGCATATCTAGTAGAAAAATTAAAAATGATGTTATTATTATTTCCAAATTGAAACATAAAATAAATAATGCATGTAAGTACGTGAAATATATTGACTATTATAACTATAATATGTAAAGTATATAATATGAGTGTACATAAATAAGTGTATATATAATATTTTTTAAATTAAAAAAATTCAAAGAAAATTTGCCATTGCTCGCAAAGGAGATGAGCAGCGGATTTCAATAATAGTATTATATTCTAATATTTAATAGGCTGAACCCTTTATTTTAATTTAACATTTTTAAATGTTGTGGATGCATTTTTTCTTTCTCACAAGAATAAATTTTTTGCTTTATATATAATTCATGGTGTTCTTTTTTTTTTTTTTTTAGGTTTCTATCCCCAACCTGGAGACGTTGAATATTCGCCGTGTAAATAAATTGAATAAATTATGGGATCAACAATTTGACGGATTATCATTTCGTAATTTGAAAACTCTAAATATAGCTGACTGTGATGGGATCTCAAAGCTGCTTCCATTTAATGTATTGGAAAACTTGGAAGAGTTGGAAGTGAGGGGTTGTGATTCCTTGGAAGTAATATTTGATTTGGAGGGAACAAGGAAAGAAGAAACACATGATGTTGTCAAATCATCACATTTGAGGAAATTGACTTTAGAAGGACTACCCAAACTGAAATATGTATGGAATAAGGATCCCAAAAAAATTCTTGGTTTTCAGTTTTTGTCTGCAATAGAAGCTTCGGAATGTGACAGCCTTAAATATTTATTTCCAGCCTCAGTTGCCAAAGCTCTTGCGAAGCTTCATTTCCTAAGCATAACAGAGTGCGGTGAGCTTGAGAGTATTGTTGGAAGGGAAGAAGAAGGAGCTGATGGCCCAATTAATTTCGTATTTGCTAGAGTAACTGAATTGCATCTTCAACGGTTACCAAAACTTATGAGCTTTTATCCTGGAACATATTCTACAGAATGGCCACTATTACAAAAATTTTATTGTGAATCTGTTAACAGGAGTTGGAATTTTTTTGGGTCTGGACTTCTTGGATTTGAAGAATCCCATTGTCAAAAAGGACATGAAGTGTCAATTCAGTTATGTCTTGCCGTTCAAAAGGTACCAAACTTGTTCATCTCCTCCTTTTGAATTTGCTCTTCGTATTTAAAGTTCTTAAAGTTTATACTTTTATCATCAATAAATATGTTTTTAATGGTTATTTTTTATGTTAAGTGTTTTCTTGGTTCTCTTGTGTATTTGAAATCAACTAAATAAAAAAATGGCTGAAAATTCTGTTATTTTAGGAGAAAAATAAAAATAGCAGTCGCAGATAGAAAGTCAGAAAGCAAAGTTATATTTGTTTATTTTAAATATTTAATATTTATTGTTTGATTATTTAATTAATTAAATATAGTTAAATATTTTACAATTAATAAGGATCTTTAGCAAATGTTGAAATGATTGATTTAAGTAGTTACCTCCAATATCCACACTTATAATGGACCTGAAGCATCTATGCAGTTGCCTCTTGCCATTTGAAAGGAACTAAAACTTATTAACTCGGTCAGGTATGAGTTCATAAATTTTATAATTTTATCATCAATAAATATGCTTTTAATGATTCTTTTTGTATGTTAAGTATTTTCATGATTCTCTTTGTGTATTTAGAATTAATAAAATAAAAAATAGTTTAAAATTTTGTTATTTTAAGGAAAAAAAAAATAGCTGTCCCAGATAGAAAGTGGAAGAGTAAAGTTATGTTTGTTTATTTTAAATAATTAGTTATTTTTATTGATTATTTAATTTAATACAGTTAAATGTTTTACAATTAAGAAGAATTTTTAACAAATGTCCACTTAAAAAAAAAAATTGTCTCATCAAAAAAAAATTGCGTTTATATATGGCAATAAGAAAAGCTATTTGGTAATATAATTATTATTATTAATATATATAAGCCCATTTATTATTTGTTTATTTGTTCACCAAACATTAGCGAAAGATTCAAAATTTAATCAAATCTTTTATGCATATAACTGTTGAAGGAATCTTTTAGCTAGTAATAAAGATAATAGTTAGGGTATCTCTGGTAGAAGATTATAAAAACTGTAAAATTTATTCTGTTTGAAATATATTTAGTTGTAAAAATAAATTTAGGAAAACTAAAATACTAAATAGAAAAATTATTTGGTTTAAATGTTTTTCATCCGTAAATTATTTGTTAATCCTCACTTTGAGCCTTGATTTTTACTGCTATCCCTACTATACATACCGCTAATTCAAATAACTTTGTAATTTTTACTATATATAATTACATAATTATATATTAATATGGTTTTAAAAGAAAATAATTCTAGTGTAGTTTGTGCCATTTCAACTTTTTTTTAATTTTTGTTTAAAATTCGTCCTTAGCTTAGAGTTGATATTTTGAAGCACATAGTTATCAAGATGGACATAATCATTGTGAGTATAGTCATGAGCATTCTGTGACCATAATTATCTCATGGCTAATATTTTGCATGTTTATAAAAATGAAAAACTGATTAAAGAAAATATAAAATGACAAATTTAGTCTATTGTTCTGTTAAAATGCCACTTTTATTTATAAAATATAATTTACATTATAAGTTTTTACATTTTAGTTTTTATAATTATGATTACATTTATGTATTAATTAAGTTCTTTAATTTGTCTTTCAGTCAATTCCAATGTTAAGAGAGTTGGAATTGGATTGTTACAAAAATATGATGGCATGGATTCAACGATATTCACCTGATATTTGCTGGAATGAACTTAAAATTCTCAAACTTAAATTCTTTCATGATGTACCTCTATGGACATTTATACAAAGTATGTATGCCTTGGAAACTCTTCATGTAAAGTGTGGTTCACTTGAAGAGATATTTCCACATGAGAGAGAAGTAATTGACATAACACAGCGTGGCAGGGGAATACATATCAAGACATTGACTATTGATAGACTTTCCAAATTAAAGCACATATGTGGAGAAGGCAATGAACCGAATTCAATTCTCGAGAGACTAGAAGAGCTCTACATCAGTAAATGTTCTGGTCTATCAAATTTAGTGCCATCATCAATAAAATTCAATCATTTGGCATTAATAGAAGTATCCGGTTGCAATGGTATTTTATATTTAATATCATCATTCACAGCTAAAAGCTTGAGCCGACTCACCACAATGAAGATAAGGAAATGTAAAATGATAAAAGAAATAGTGGCAGGTAAGGTGACTGATGATGAAATCACGTTCAGCGAATTGAAGACTTTAATGCTTGACAATTTACCATGGTTGGAAAGCTTTTGCTCGTTGAACTGTGTCTTCAATTTCCCAGCTTTGGAAAATGTAGTTATAAAGCAATGCCCCAAGCTGAAGTTATTTTCCAAGCAAGCCCCTATCACAACAAAGCTTCCATGTGTAAAGGACGGTTACTGGCGCCCTAAAAGCTACTGGGAGGATGACCTTAATTCTACTGTACAAAAGCTGTATACAGATAAGGTATGCAGAAATTAATATGCAATTATAAATTACGGTTCAGAAAACCTTGTGATTGTTTAATGAAAAGGATGCCATCGTCTTTGTTCTATTATTATTTTGATTGTTAGTTCCAAGACATATAAGCACATGATTTTAAGGAACATACACATTCTTTTAAATTATGCGTGTATGTAGTCATATATGTATTTATCAAATCTAACAAACAGTATTTGATTGAGCAGTTATATTATGAGCTAAAGGATTTAAATCTTTCAGAGTATCCAGAGCTAAAGCAAATATGGCATACCCAACTTCCTAATGGAGCATTTTGTAAATTTAAGACTCTAACACTTTCAAACTGTGAATGGTCCTCAAAAGTGCTTCAGTGGAATGTATTGAAGTGCCTAGTCAGATTAAAAGAGCTGAAAGTGGAATCTTGTAAGTCTGTAGAAGTTGTGTTTGATTTGGAAGGAGCCAAAGATGAGGAAAGAGACTATGTATTGGCAATGAGCACATTGACTTTAACTTCCCTACCAAATCTGAAGCACATATGGAACAAAGATCCACAAGGAATTCTTGATTTTCCTGAATTAACCAGATTGAAACTTGTGGATGTACCTAAACTAGACCACAGCTCAGTTGAAAAGGTAAGTAACCTTCCGGCTTCCACTCTATTTATAATTTATTTTTTTGGTAGTAGTAATATTTGTATAACATTTAATATTATTAATTTTCTGGATTACTTTTGAAAATATACTATCATTTGGTTCAATCATTGATTATCACTTGTCATTAATAAATGTACTACCTTTATGATCAAAATTATAATTTAGTTTCTACTAGTGTAAACGTATATATTTAATACCTTAAATAGAAAGAAATATTATAATTAAATTATTGTTACTTGTACTAGTTAGTGTAATACCAAAACAATTTGACGGTGATAAAATTAAAAGGCCAAATGTGAAACAATATTAGCTAAAAGAATACTATGCCAAAACCAGTCATTTATTGCTCCATATGTATATCTTCGCATCAAGTTTGATATGTTTGCTCTGTGGTTTCACACACACTTTTGGCATGTTTACAGTTCAAACAATAATTATTATTATTATGATTAATGTTATATAGGAATTGGTGTGTATTAAATACACATATATATACAGAAAAATATTTTATACACACAATTACTAAGATGTTATTTATATATGTTATTTTTTTCTTTTTTAATTTGTGGTTTCTCAGGCAATCGCCAACTTAGAATTAAAGAGATTGGCAGTAGACAATGCCATAATGACATGGTTCAGACAATTTCCAGCAGACCACTTCAATTCCCTTGAAGTGCTTGGATTGCAATTCTTATACGATGTCAACACAGGATTTCCATATTCTGTCCTCCAAAAAATATCCAACTTGAAAACTCTTATCGTTAAAGATGGTTTATTTGAGGAGATATTCCCTTTCAAACAACATGTTGTTGAGGGAAACCATAGCGCTGTAGTACAACTTAAATGCTTATGGGTTGAAAATCTCCAAAAATTAAGGCATATATGTGAAGAAGGATATGAATTGGATCCAAGTCTGAAGAATCTTAAAAGATTACACATTAAGGAATGTTCTCATTTGTTGAACTTAGAGCCTTTATCACTAACTTTCAATCTTTTGACGGTACTGAAAGTTAAAAAATGTGAGCAGTTGTCATATTTGATGACACCATCAACAGCAAAAAGTTTGAGTGAACTTAAGTGTCTGATCATAGAAGATTGCAGTATGATAAAAGAAATAATATTAGGCAAGGGGGTTGATGCTCAAACAATAGATGAGATTACATTCAGCAGATTGGAAGCTTTAATGCTTAAAAACTTACCATGTTTGGAAAGCTTTTGCTCAATGAATTATGCCTTCAATTTCCCGTATTTGAAAGGCATACTCATATGGCAATGCCCCAACCTGAAGGAATTTTCCAACGGAGTCTGTAGCACGCCAAATCTAGAACGTATAGTTGGAGACTTGTTTGAGTTTGATCTGAATTCTACAGGAGAAGAGACGTATAATTATGAGGTACACAGCAATTTCATCTCCTTGGAATTCTGGGATTATGTTTTTTTTACTAGTTGACTTGTGTGTAGGACTGTGTTTTCTCGTGCTTAGATTCTTAAATTGTGTGTAACATATTATTCTTTGAGTAGATTGTTTCTGAAGATGACTTGCCGGATGTGGACAGCGAGAGTGAGGACGAACACCTGAATGAATTAGATCATTTTGAAGGTGAGAGTCACCTTTTTGTTCGCCAAAATGTAGGTGCCTGAAAATAGGACAATGAAAATAATATCTGAATTAAGCAATACAGATTGCTAATTCCAAATTTATTAATATGCTAAGATTATTCTAATTATGAGTTGTATATGATACTCATGCATAACATATACATTGATCCATAGATTCTATATAGAGCAACATTTCGAAGTTGATTTTTGTCTTCTTTTTAATTTCAATTCCCTTTTTAATAGAGGAAGAAGAAAAAGTGGAAGAACACGAGGGACATGAGGAGGAGAAGAAAGAAGAGAACATTAATGGGTGCGTAACTGAGCAAAGCACTATAAGCTATCCAGAAAGTAGAGACATAGATTTGCAAGCTTGTACAAATGAAGATATTACTCTAAGCACTCCACTGTTGGCAATAAGTCAAGAATACCAAACCTCAGGTGCACAATACCCTTCATATAGTTTTGGAGTAATTTCTTCTTATTTTGATTATATACAATGTCTAATTACTAGAATCAAATTATATAATGATACTTTTTCCTCTTTTACTATTAATCTAAAATTGGATTGACATCTATTTGTTCCAATGAATTATTCGATAGGGAAAGGAGGCAGTCAAAAGAAGATAGAGGACATGAATGTAATTGAGCGGAGTACCACAAGTTATTCAGAAATCATGGAAGCTCATAAGAAACAGAAGCAAGGGTTCGAAATATCAATCAGCAATTTTGATAGTGAGAAAAGGCTTCAAGAACAATATATAAATTTTAGAGAGGTATATCTTGAATCCTTTTTCTTCACGTCATCACTACTGAAAATATTTATAAGATTAAAAAACTATCAATGAAATGGGACTCCATATATGCTAGCTTACAATGTGATTGTGTTTTTTTGATGAGGCATATAAATTATGTTTACAATAAATTAAAGAAGCATATATATGATACTTGTTATTGCACAGAGTATGGGAGAGACTACAAGTCTAGATGATGACAAAGGCCTTCCACTGGAGATATTGACAGAGGCAACTTCATCACTTGTAGGTTTATTGTTGTCTCTTTGGTGCATATTACTAAAAAATAAAATATTTCAGTGCTCAATTCTTTGTCATTTTCTGTAGGATTCTACCATTGAAGAACCAATGAGTGAACTGGTTTTGATGGACCGACAAGAAGCTCCTGAACAAAATCAAGTTACCATTGAATTTCTTGACAGAACTGATGTGATTCGAGAAGCTGTACATAATGCTATAGAACTCATTAATAGTGTTTCTACAGTTTCAACATCAAAGGAACTGCAAGGCCTTGGTAGGTGTTCTCCCATTTCCCAACCTTTCTCCTCCATTGCTAATGCGGCAGGTACAATTTTTATCTCAACTTCTAGTAATTTTATACACAAATCTAGATAAAATAGTGACTAATTTTCTGTATTTACTTGAAATTTAAACTTACATGCTATAGCTGATAATGTTAATAATCTTCATTGGAATTTAAATTAAGAATCCTCATTTCCTTATGCAAACATCCAAAATTTAAATTAAGATTCCAAATCAAGGGTCTTATAGTTACATTCAAGTAGTGCTAGAAGATTTTCCCTCAATTAATCTCATGAGATGTCAGATATTAATGCAGGTTCCTTAGACGTAAAACCAATTGAAGTAGTTCAATCAACACAAGATTGCCAACAAAGTGACAGCAATGGCAGTAAATCCAATAGCTTCCTTCAAACACAAACAATGACAAGACATGGTGGGGAATTACAAGCAAAGGAAGTCCATCAAGAACCGAAAAAGCCACATATTAGTCCAACAAACAAAGGAGAGGTATCTAATGTACTATATTTTATCTTGCGAATGTTGTTAGCGAAATCATATTTATAAGCAGCTAATCTCATTAAGCCAACTTGTAAATATTCATTATTTGCTCATCTTCTATTTTTCTCATTGATGTTTACGACGTAAATAATACACATTTGTTCTTGTTGTACGTACAGAGTATTAAAGAAAGAGCAGAAGAAGTTGCTCAGAAAGATCCCACAGCAATGAAACTAGAACTACCTATTTTACCACTTGCCAATGAGGAAAACAAAGGTGCTAAGAATTTGCCTACCTGATCTAATGTATATTAATTCAGAGTTTTACTCAATACTATACTAATATATTCTTTACAAAATTTCAGCATCAAAGAAATTGCAACTCCTTGCTACAAGTTCTCACCTTTCACCAATTTCTCGTTACCCTTCAGCTAATTCTTATCAACCTCTTGGTAATGTAACTGAAGCTTCAGGTAATTCTATATATCTACTTAACAGATAACTTCATTCATGATATTATTGTTGGCATCTCTTCCTTTCTTTTCCATCAAGCAATCTAAAAGTTTCAACGTTGTTTCTCTTTTTAGGGTCTTTTCCATTGCCTTCAATTATTGATACCACCGCTACATCAAGTCCCACAACATCACTATTGGAGGGCCTTCTATCTCGGCTGCATCTTCTCTTGTCATCAGAGGACATTTCTTATTTGCGCGATGGCTTTTCTCGCTACCCTTGGGCATTAAATCTGTTAGAATCTTGGAGTGATAAGTGCTGGAACTGGTCATATTTTGTTATTTTTGCTCGCGTTCTATGTATTCTGCAAACAACAACGGCAGCAAATCTTTCTGGGGCACTATATGCTGAGCTAAATTCTTCTTTGATCACTTTGGGGAATGTTGGCTTTGATGCTAACTGGATAGCTGCAGTCCACACACGTATCAGTGATTGCCAAGTTAGTTTAACTAGCTTTCACGAGGCTAAGGCATTGAGAGATGCTAAGGATGCTATTGCAAGCCGGCTCATAGAGTTTGAGTCCCTAGTTGATGCTATGCGTGCTGAACTAGCTGGAATTGATGATATGCTGGCTAAATATGCTCATAGAGGGGAGCTGGCCCACAATGTTATAGGGCTTCCTTGATTTTGGCATATTTCCCATTTTCTACTTACGTGTCCTACATTTGTGAGAATGTTCTTGGCACTTTTTCTTTCTTTCCCCCCCCCCCCCTTTTTTTTTTTTTAATTGAAACTGATGATCACTCTTTGATTTCCGATAATAAATGCAGAGCAAAATATATCGTATATTTTGTGATGTGTTACTGTAGTATTGAGCTATTTAGGATTGTGATGTCGAGCTGAATACTTGCAAAAAACAAAAAGAAAGAAATTGAGAGAATGGGGCTGTCTGACAATAAGTCAGTAAGTTAATAGATGTCCGAGGTAAGAATAGGACGAGCTGAGAAAATCTAGATGAGTTGAGGCTTGCTTACGTTTTGAGAGAAGTTCGTCGGCTACTTCTACCTATTGGATTCGATGGCATTCATACCATGTTTTGGTTAGAGAAATAAAAAATTCAACAACATTATCCGCTTGATAATACACAAATGGTGATACGGTGGATTGAGAGTTTACTACTAAACCAAAAGTTACAGTTAAATGTCCAAGTGCAACTACAAATCGATAGGAACTAATTTTGTTATCTCCTATATTATTGGCCAATTATTATGTACTCTAATTATCTCACTCTCCTCAACAATTTGCACAAGTTGTGAGTTTGAAACCGCTATCATAGATTCTAATACCACTTATTAATATTTACACTTAAATTAATGAAAAAGTTATTATTTTTGTCTTTTAACATTATATTAGATAACAAATTTATTCTCTAACACTTTTGGATAATAAAATTTTCCTTCACACTTTACATTATTAACAAATATATTCTTTTGCTAAATTTTTATCTTAAATTTTATTAACAAAAATTAACGAAAAAATATAGAAATATTATATTAAAGTGTAAAACAATTTTATTAATTTAGAAATGTTAAGAATAAAATAATTAATATTAAATAGTGTTATAGAAGAAAAATGATTTTCTCTGAATCAAAAACTGTAACTAATGGCAAGGCAAAACTACAAATCTTTCAAGCACTAAATATGACTAAACTATATGAGCTAATTACTTTTTCCCTCTTAAATTGTTGACCAATCATATACTCCTACACTAGAATAATCCCATATATTTTCCTCTCAAAAGGACAACCATACTTCAACAAAGGTCAAGAGCGTCCAGGCACTAATGTATATTATATCAAATACAGCTCATGAAACTAGATAAGAATATAATATAGATTTTCATATAATGATGTGTAAATACTCATAAAATAATACAATTTATGATTAGCCTGCTAAGATTCTTTTCGTGACTTTGATGGATGATAAGATAAGAAGGTGATAGAATAATACAATTTATGATCTTATATTATAGTTTTTTTCTTACGTTAACTAGAAAAAAAATGTATATTCATACAAAGTAAGAGATATTATTAACTACTTCAAGCATATATACATGAAAGAATATAAACAAGTATACATGCCAGTAGAGAAAAAAATATTAGCTCTTGGTCAATGAAACTTTGGAGTTTACACAAAGTACATCAACAAAGTCCTAATCAAAAGTTTTCTTGATAAATTTAGTTTCTTCTGTCTAAATTTTTTAATTAAGTTAACTTTTCAAATCAAATAAACTTACTGCATTTTAAAATGAAAGAAAATGTTTTATCTCACTGTTTGCCAAATGCTATAATGATTCAAAATATAAATTTACAGTCTTAATCTGAACTTTTTTTTTTAGGAATCATTTATTATTAATCTAATTAAATTAAATAAGATGAAAAATGGTAATTTTTTTTATCAAATTTAACGTAATTATATTTTTAAAGCTTAAACTTAACTTTATTTTTTATTAAATAATTTCTACAATGAAAAATATAGTCTCATTTAACATATATATATAATATTTGATTGTATAAACTTATCCACTAAGAAAGTATACATTCCCTCTGCCGCCTCTCAAATCTACCAACGAGATGTGTTCATCTCATGTTCCAATTCTTGCGATTTCCTTATGATTAGTGCTTTCTTTATGATACTGCAAGAAGGCCAGCACAACACGCCACACAGAAGCTGCAACCAAAATTTTTCATGGAGTTTTGTTTAAAGAGGGAAGAAAAATGTTGAAAAACGAATCTGAAATTTTTTAATAAAATCTAATAAATTTATATTAATATAAAATTTTAATATAAAAAGTTTTTTATTAAAATAATTAATTTTATACAATATCATACTAAATATCATATATTTTTAAATTTTTATATTATCAAATTTTATCCTATTATATCTTATACAATATGCTAAATGGGAGCTAAAATAACGTGTAAATCTTCCCTTTAATAGGTTATAGATATAATACATTGCAAAATAAATTAATCAAAGCAAAAATATGAATTATATCCCCCAAAAAATCCAAAACATGAGAGGTAATGGTAGAAGATACAGTGATTTACGTTATAATGAGTCAAATAAAAAAATATCGCCTTTCTTTTTTTTAATTGATTTGGATTTTGAATGTTTGACCTAAATTAAATGCATATGAGAATCAAATCTCCAAAATTTATTTCAATTTTCCAAATTAAAAACAATCAGAAGAGCGCCAACCTCGGGAACACTGATAAGTTGACTGCCACATGTCGATAAGTTGAATAACGTCAATGTTCTCATGGCAATTCCCTCCACGTGTCCTAATCCCATTGGCCCTAACATGTCAATAATTTGAATGCCACATCATCCCCTCTAGCTACTGCATGTGTTCAATGTGTCTCGACTTCTCAGTCCACCATACTCGGCTATTCTTCGCTATTCTAGAATTCGAAACGTTTCTCTGAGAAAAGACAGAGTTTTTGTTTATAGCTATATACACCCAGAAGCAGAGCACACGCAGAATTTGGGCATTTTGGGGCTATAAGCATGGGGAGGAAGAGGACTTCGCCTGCGAGCGTTTTGTTTGGATGGGTGAGGAAGCAATCTACGAAAGTGAAGATCTTTTTGGGGTTATTGCTTGTGCTTTTTGCTTTGGTGGCTTTGAAGTTTACGATTGATGACCACATGCATTATTTTCTTGCCTCCGACGCTGTTCATATTGTTGGGATTTTTGTGCTTTTGTACAAGCTCGTTACCCACAAGACATGCTCTGGTATTTCTCTTGTTTTTCTGTAAAATATGAGATTTTTATGGTTTAATTTTGATGGATTTATTTTTCTGATTACTTTTTCGGAGAACGAGGGTCAGTTTTTGTGGTTGTGTTGATCTCTGTAAATTATTTCTGTCAGAAAATAGAAAAGATTTTGGTTTCAGATTATGGATATGTAAATTGAAAAGATTGATTCTCCTATTTTGGTACTTCCATGGGATGGAGGTACTGTATGGAGGATACAAAATTCAATTGCTTTAACTCTGTAAAGCTATGTGCTTGGTTTTTCTTATATATTACAATCTTCATAACGTTCAAAAATAGCTAGAATCTACTGTTATGCAGACACCAGTATGAAGGAAATGGATTATCTGCAGTGTAAATGGATTATCCGGGTCCCAGTATGAATTCATTCTGTCAAAACCTTAATCTGTGAATGCTTAATTCAGCAATTGAAACCCTTGCACTATTCTTTTATGCATAAATGATGAACTTGTGTGTTAAGCGATTAACAGAATCTACAGTCAAGTTTCCAACTTTCTGTTCCTTTTTCAGGTCTTTCACTGAAGACCCAAGAGCTCACAGCTTTATTCCTAGCTGTAAGATTAGTTTGTAGGGTCATGTTGCATGTTGACATCCATGTGTTCCTAGACCTTGTTTCTCTCTTAGCAACAATACTGGTTATATGCATGATGAGATTCAAGCTGAAGTCAACATACATCAAAGAGCTTGACAGCTTGAAACTATACTATGTGGTAAATTCACTTCATTGCTTTGGTTCTATCATTTAGTTTTGGAGCATTACTTGAAGAATTGTTTATATCCACTCACTGAATCCATAATTTCTGATTTGAATATGTTAACCGTTACCAGTTTGCGTGAATGATTCCATTTTACTTGTAATGTGACTTAAATGCATTTTGAATTTTCTTTGAGAAATTATTGCATCCACAAGAGAGCACCATAGGTCTGTTAGTATAATCATCAACACTGTCAGCTAACATCATAGAAGGTCTTATCAGCAATTTACATCAAATACTTGGTCATATCTAGTTTATGTTTACTTCTCTCTTGGCAGATATGCAAAAACAAATTCATCTTTAACTATAAACTTTGTCTTATGGAGATGAACTTGTTCATTTTGTCATAACATGAGGCGACAAAAACAAAGCCGGCAATAACATTGTCTATCGTGTACTAGGTGGTTCCAGCTGCAATCTTTGCCATAGTAATCCACCCTCATAGTTTTTATTACTGGAGGGGAGTCATCTTCGCGTTCTGCTGCTATTTGGAAGCGGTTTCTGTGCTACCTCAGCTTCGTTTCATGCAGAACGCAAAGGTTGGTCCAAATCCATTTCCAATTCAAATTTTCAATTCAATTCAGTGAAAGTTTTAATTTTTGTCACACGTTTCCAGATGGTTGAAACCTTTACTTCACATTATGTATTTGCACTGGGTGTTTCGAGATTCTTGCATTTAGCATTCTGGATTATTCTGGTGAGTTCATATATTAAGAGAAGAAATATTCAATGGCCTAACACTTGGTTTGCTGCAGCAGAAGAATAAGATCTGGTTTTCTGAATGTGAAATTTGTTCTTCAATCTTCTGCAGATCTATGAGACCCGAGGTGCGTATTTTGTTTCGTTTGGCTCTGGGTATTTCTGGTTCATGGCGTTTTTCATAGCAGAAATGGTTCAATCATTTATCTTGGCTGACTTCTGTTACTATTATGTGAAGAGGTGAAGTTCATTTCTACCATGTTTTCTGTTCTTCCTCAACTTTAGCTTACCATAATTGATGGTTTATGTTTTGCTATTTACGTGAAACTACGTCGTTTTCAGTTTCATGCAAGGCCAGCTTGTGATGAAGATGCCTCTTTAGGGAGATCCTGTTCTGGTGATGTACAATGTCTCGGATCAAAATTTAGCGTACAGTGACTTTGAGGCTCCTCCTTTTAATTTAATTTAATTTTATTTTTTGTTTTAGAGATGGGAATTTTCCTATAAAGAATTTATGAAAAGTTGTTGATATTTTAGTTTATATTATGGAGCAATTCAAAAATGGATATAAGTGATACTTTTAAAATTTTAAATTTTTCTCTAATTGAAGAGATTGTCTAAGTTACAGATTATTATAATAAAAAAAAAAGGTGCAAACATATAATGTATCATAAAATATTCTATCAGAATCACAGATTTAGTTCAGATAAATGTGTGTACTGTTTCTCCTCATAGGCTTGGACTTTTCACCCTGCATATCCCTATCCTTTTCTGACGAAAGTCAGCACTCAACAGCCTCTACTCGTTACCTTCCCGTGATTTTGAACTTTTCACAGTTCCACGTGGTGTCCATGCAGAACACAGACACAAGTCCATGTTCTTTCAAAGCAAAGTCCCTTTTGCGGGGCCCACCCAATCTCACTCTGACGTGGCACCAAATCCATTGCCCTCGTTAAACCATCCCCTCCCATTAACCTTCCACGTTTCCCTCCTTAACGGTCCTAGAACGGTGACCCACCGCGAATAGGAAATTAACAGTCGTTACGTCAACATCGCCTCCGGAAAAAGGCTTGGCTTGCAACTTGAGCCTCTGAGCTGCACTTTGTTCAGTTGAACCTCCACGTGTCGCCCTCTGAACATCCCCGGAGGTGGGGAGAAAATATAGGGTCCGCGAACTCTCCTACGTGTCGCCTTTCTATCGGGGGAAACGTTGTTCCCGTCTCCTCGGGATTCGCGGAGTTAAGAGGACGGTAAAGATTCGCGGGGTCTAAAGATCTCCAACCACGTGTCCCTATCATTGCCAGCCTTTCCGAAACTAGAAGCCGTAAAATTCACCACGTGTCCCATTCCTGGGCTCTTTATACATGTATGCCACGCGGCCCTTTGAGAGCCCTCAACCAATGTACGTTCTCCGATAAAGAAAACCTTAAACGGATTTTAATTAGCGATTAATAAGGATTAGTGGTGCAACCTCTCTTAACGCTTCTATCTAATTATATCTATTGTTGCCTTACGTGTCACCAACCGCCTTCGCAGCCTTCTCCCGTTTGGCCACGTGTCCTCGTCTCTCGCCTTTTTCTCCCGGAGAAAAATCCCAGTTCAATCTATACGAAAATCTAACAGGTTATGATATAACTATAGCTTCAACCTTGAACCTTAGAAGCTCCAAGGTCTTAACAATGGTGGAAGTTTCGCAGACTGGGTCGAAGGAGGAGGAGATAGAGCTAGATTTGGGATTGTCTATTGGGGCAGTTTCAGGAAATCGGAGAATCCGAAGCCAGTGGGAGAACCCGATTCGAAGTCCGATGGGTTTGATTGGGATCTCAAAGAACAATACCAGGCATCGCCGGAGCAACAGAGTGTTGCAGTTATGGACCCACAGAAGAAGCGTGAGATTCACGCGTTGCGGAGGCAGGAGGCGAAGAGGAAACGCGAGCAGAAGAGGGGAACAAGCAGAGGAGGGAGGAATGGGGAATGCACGAGAGAATCGGAACCCGAAGAACAACGGGTTTCCAAGAAGGAGAAAACGGGTCAGAATGGCGGATCCGAATGCTTGAACACGAAGAAGAACGTGAATCTGGATTTCAACAACACCACCGCCGTCTTGACGGCGTCGTTTCCGGTTGCGCAGGCACAGCAGCGCCCCCCTTACGCGCCTGTGCAGTACATGCCCTTCAACAACGGGTATGTTGCGTACCCCTGTATGCTACCGTGTTGGACAACGGGTGTAGATAAGAATGTGGGCGCTCAGCCGCACATTGTGGTCGCGCGCAGGGGATTCCGCCCCTTTCAGGCCGAACCGGGCCGGGTTAACCCGGGTAGTGGGTGTGAGTTGGAGCAGAATGGAGAAAGAGATGAAAATGGAGACAGAAAAGCTAAATCCAATGCCTCATCAAGCTGCAGTTCTGTGGTCTCCGATCGCCAGAGCACTTTTCACGAAGGTATTTTTCTTTAAAAAAAAATCATTTTTCAATTTTTTTTTTTTCGTGCTTTGATTTTGCAATAAATTAGTTGATTGATTTTAATTAATAATTATCTACAGGTCGGGGAAGCAGTGACAATAACAGCAATTCAGCTCAGTCCCCAGCAGAAGCCACTCAATTGAACAGTTCCAAGGAAAATAACACCATAATCCAACCCGAACAACCTTATTCTTCTGAAAAACCAAACCATATTTTGAAACAGGTAGCCGTTACACAACCCAAAGAAGAAGCCACGGTGGAAAGCAAAGCTGTTCCAATCGATCACAGTCACATGCCTAATGAAAATTCAAGCAATGGCCAAGTGAAGGAAGCCAAAACAGACATGGGAAAGCCTCCGAAGCCTCTTTCCCAAACATCTTCGCTTCCTCAAATGCCATATGTCTCCACAACAGGGGATGGACCCAATGGGAAAACAATCAACGGATTCTTATACAGATATACCAAGTCCGAGGTCAGCATTGTATGTGTCTGCCATGGAAGCACGTTCTCGCCGGCGGAGTTTGTCCAGCATGCCGGCGGCACCGACGTTTCGCATCCGTTGAGACACATTACTGTAATTCCTTCTGCCTTTGGGTGACAGCTTTCTTCTTGAGCTTTGTCCTTTTGTTCAATTGTGTGACTTAAGGTAGCTGAAGAAGAATTTGGTTACTTGTTAGATAAGTTTCTTTAGAGAGTACATATTTTGGTGACAGGGTTCTTTCTAGGAAATGAATTGGGAAAGGCTCATTTTTATTTTTTTTCTTAAGGTTTCAAATGGGATACCTTCTAACTGTATTAACAAATACTGATTTTTCTCTTAAGATAAGTGTTGCTTCTATTCTCAGTCATGCTCTAGTTCAATTTGAGAGCTTAAGTGATTATGGGCATTGTTAATTCCAGGAACATATTTACTAATGCCACAATTAAATAAAACAATTTAATTCATTTAATTTTAATAAATAATGGCATAAATTTTCCCATATAATATTATAGATTCTTTTGAAGGGATTTTGGTGTAGTAGTATTGTCTTTAGCTTTTAAGAGTTGGTTTTCACAGATAGGCAAATAGATCTATTAGCATAAAACTTGCCATAAAGTTTTTGGCTTAGGGTACAATTTCACCTTTTAAAATTGTCTACATATTAATAGGAAGGGTTAGCCTACTTTGTTTTAAGTTAAGGACTAAACTCAACAATTCTTTGTCTTAAATATTTAAATGCATCTTTTCAAATCAAAAGAAATATCCATATCATATTAACATGACAAGTATACATAATTTTTATTTTTTATGGTATATGAATACTTTATCCATTCCAAAACTTTAGATGTTTAAGATTTATGCACAAAGCTCAAAAAAATTATTAAATATATACCTTGATTTAATTGTCTTATTTTATTTAATATAGAGTATTTAAGAAAAATAATGAATAAATTATCATTTATGAGATATTTATCTTAAAGTTAGAATTATTTTTATTAAAAGAAATTTGTCCGTGGTTGCTCTTATTTGTACATAAAGTAATTTCACATAGGAAAGTATGAAAACATCTTAAATATGTAAGAAAAACTCTTACAATTCCTTTTTTTGGAAAAAAAAAAAACTACTGCTTACCATATGCATTAATTTGTAATAAATTTAATAAGCATAAATATCAGATAAAATAATGGTTAATTATTATTTTTAATTAATTTAATAACATGTGATAATTCATGGTAAAAAAAAGAGGGACTTGGATAAATGACTCAAGCATTGTACCATGGGTTATATTATTGGGGAAAAATTAAATATTCCATTTTAATGTATTTAAAATAATTTAATAATAATTAAATTATCATTTTAAATTTTTTAAATAATAAAAATGAAAATAATGAATAAATAAAAAATAAAAAAACATATTTTAATCCATATTATTAACAGTAAATTTTATTGCAATTGCAATAAATCTAAATCTATTTAAAAAAGAGAATAAGAGTGAGAATTTCATAATTTTTTCGTCACACGAGATCTCCCCTCCCCGTATAAAATCTCCCCGCCCTAAAACGTAAAACCCTCCACCAACAGCCGTATTCTCTCCTCCGCTACGACATTTCAGTTCCTTCTCTGGCTTCTGCAATACCTGCAAGCAAACCCTAGCGAAGGGAGAGGTGAGAGGAAATTGTACCGCAACGCACACAAAATCCATCTCTCACCTCGCTTCTTCCGATCCATTTTCTGCGTATCAGGTAAAACTCTAAAATCCTACTCAATATATTTTGTTTGGTTTTCTGTTTTCCTTTTCCAGGAAAATTTCGTTTAGAAATGAAATGTTTATACTGGAAATACTGGGGGTTGGGTACAATCTCGGGCAAGCATTTGATGCCTCCGCGTAAAAATTCAGCTGAAATCGGTTTACCGTACTAGTACTCTGTTACAACTTACAATCATAGCATGATAAATTGCGGGAAAAAGGTGGTATTTTATTTCGCATGATAATTGAATGTGACTTTTGGTTTCAACCAATGACGTACAGTGAAATCTTTCTTTTGGTTCAAACAAAATTATTATTCTGATGGTAGTAACGAGTTGGTTGCTTTGCCTGGCCTATGTTTTAGTTTTCAGAGATCATCAGCGATGACGTCTTCTGAGCAGCAAGCCCAAGCCATAGCCACTCCTGCAGCTATTGTTGTATGTGTATCTAATATTATTTAGGTTGATTTATGTTTCTTTGTTATACCACACATAATTGACCTGTTTTGCATGAACTGCAATTTAGGTAGGTAATGCCTTTGTTGATCAGTACTACCGTATGTTGCATGAAAGCCCCGAGCACGTGCATCGGTTTTACCATGAAGATAGTAAGCTAGGTCGCGTTGAGAAAGATGGTTTGATGGGTATTGCCACAACATTGCAAGTGAGTGATCTCTCTCTCCACATGTATTCTTCCTCTTCCTTCATTTTTCCCTTTCAATATTTTTTATGTTATAGGCAATGAAATACCTGTATAAATAGGCATAAATCTTAATGTCTTTTGCTCCTAACAGAAAGAGGGCCGTGGAAAACTGGAAAGAATGTAGTCTTTCAGACCTGAAGATGATTATTAATTTCCTATCTGTTTATTTCCTTTCTTTTTTCTTTTTTGTTAACTAATTCTCTGGTCCAACTTTTATGGTAGCTCGTGATTTATATTTATAAAATGTCAATGGAGTGTGAGCTTAAAAATAATAATATGTGTAAAATTTTCCTCTTTTAACACAATACTCGGTATTTTTATTGGGCAGGGAATTAACGAGAAGATACTATTGCTGGGTTATTCTGAATTCAATTCAGAGATCATATCTGTGGATGCACAAGAATCTTATGGTGGGGGAGTCCTCGTCTTGGTCACTGGTTTTATGACTGGAAAGGACGTTGTGAGACGGAAATTTACACAAAGTTTCTTTCTTGCACCTCAGGACAAGGGATACTTTGTTTTGAATGATGTTTTCAGATATGTAGACGAAAATGAAATCCAAGGGTCTACTGAGGATGTTGAATCTCCAGTAACTCCTGACCAGGGTAATATGATGCATCATTTGATATTATTAAATTAGGTTGATGGTTTCATATGGTCATAGTGATCATATTGGAGATTATTTTCTCCTTCTATTTTGTTGCAGATCCTTCTGTCCATGTCCCTGAGGCAGGGGACAAGAAAGATGAGGATGTTGATGGGGAGGAAGTGTACAACACTGAGAATGGGAGAGCTTCAATTGGAGAAGAGGAACAACCTGTGCCTGAGGTTGTTGATGAAATTCCTGATGATTCACAGATGGTGACTGGATCTACATCTAAAATTGAAGAAGTTCGCAAGAAGTCATATGCCTCTATTGTTAGTAGTTGTTTTTGGAATAGACTGCCATTCTGAATTTCTAGGATCAATGTCAAGTTACCATATAGCTCTTCTAGAATCTGTCTGTTGTTACAGGGGAGTAAAGTAGTAATGCTTGGTTGGAATGAGTTTTTCTGTTTCCTTCTACCATGATTAGTAACCTCATTACATTTTATTTCCTTCTCTTACTGGTGGATCATTTGCAGGTTAAAGTCATGAAGGAGAGTGCAACACCATCATCCACACAGACGGCTTCCCCAGTGAAATCTGCCCCAAAGAGCCAAGAGCAGCAGGTGATTACTGCACCTTCACCACCTAATGTGTCTGAAGCCACTGGTTCTACTGCAAATTCTAATGGAAGTGGAAACAATCAAGAATCTGAAGGTTTCATCCCTCTTATCAGATAGAATTAATCTTGACACCATCTCTGTGAATTTGGTTGCAATAATTGTTTGTTTCAATGAAACTTATTGACATGAATGTTTGCCTTTGGACAGCTGAAGGTTATTCTATTTACATGAAAGGTCTGCCATCAAATGCCACAACTTTCCTACTAGAGAATGAGTTTAAGAAGTTTGGGACTATTAAGAGTGGTGGTATCCAAGTCAGGAGCCAGAAGGTATTTCACTTATTCTCTTTCTGCTTTCTGTTATCAACTTATCAACATATGGCTAATATTTTGTGCTTATGGATGCTTTGAATAGGGATTTTGCTTTGGCTTTGTGGAGTTTGAAGAGGCAAGTGCTGCACAAAGTGCAATTGAGGTATTCATCTCATTTTTCTTTCTGAACCATGTTTTTTTCCCTATTCGAAATGGAAGGATGACCATGGAGACTATAAAATTACAATCTCTTCTTTGAGGCATAATTATCATTCTTTCAGTGTGCTTCAGGTTTAAGGATGCTCTATGCAGTTTTAATTTGTATAATTTGTTAGACATAAATACACTCCTTTTCTAATGTAAAAGCATTTTATTGTACAAGAGATGCCTTACAATTAATAGGAATCCATTCAGTTCCATCTTAAACATGTTATGCACTATATCGTTGTTGATGATGCTCCTTCTATATGTCCACCTTGAGTTACATAACAGAGGACGTAGTGATTGTAATGATTGTCACCATGGTACATTGGCAATTGCTGATTTTCTGCGTTTAAGGTCATCATAACTGCTTTTCAGTTTTATTTAAACATTTTATTGTACATTTTATATAAGCTGTTTGCAAAACTAGATTCTGTAAACAACAGATATATTCAACTTTTGGGCGGTCTTTTTTCAAAATTAAAAAGAAAGAAAGAAAGAAAGAAAGACATTACATTAATAATTTCCAAATGGTTGTCCTAGTAACCTGTACTTTGTTCAGCTATTTGATATTTCATGTAATTTTATTGAATCTGTGCATCAGTTGATTGCTAATACTTTTTATCACATGTTAGGCTTCGCCAATTATAATCAATGGGCGTTCTGTTGTTATTGAAGAAAAGAAGTCAACAAATAGAGGCAAGTTATTTGTTTGTTTGGTTTGTTTTATTTTGTTTTGTTTTTCTGTTTTTTAGTTGAACCTTTTACTTGGTCATGTTTGGGGGTATGTTTCCCGTATGCAAAGCATGGAAACCAGTGTAACAAGTTTGGCTTCTTGAGGAGAGGATATATGTTTTGGTATGGTAGTGGTTATCACTAACTGCAGTTGGGATTTGACAAAATAAGAGCTAGGTTGGCTCATAAGTTTGTGGCAATTGTTGACAGATAAGGCACACACAAGTTGAATCGTGTTTGTACTTTCTTATGCAATGTTGAGATACTGTTGTGTTCGTGAATGATGTTAAATAACTGGGAAGAGACTGAGATTTCATTCTATTTCTACGAGTTGTACCCATTCTAAGTCTCTTGCTATGATATTCAAACGAGCTTCATTGGCTGGTTGGCTCAGGACTTAATATTCCTCCTACAATTTGTTTTGAATTTACTTTCAGCATCTGTCTCTAAGATCATGTTGTGTGGTCTACTTGCTGTTAAATTTGTGTCTGGGTGGTGGGCCTGTAAGTATTGCTTTTGTGGTAATGTCTACATTTTGCTTTTGTTGTTCAGGGAATAGCAGGGGACGATTCTCCTCTGGAAGAGGGGCAGGATTCAGGAATGAGGGTGCAAGATCACGTGGAAACTATGGAAATGGCCGAGGCTACGATCGTGGTGACTATAATGGCAGGGGTGATTTTGGATATAGGAATGGCAATCGTGGTGGAGGGTTTTCAAACCGTGCAGGTGATGGGTATCATAGAAATGATAGAATGGGAGGCAATGGTGGCCGTGTAAATCACACTGGTGGGTTCGCTGTTAATTCAACAGCCAAAAATATGCCTGTTCGTGTACCTGCTACTGCTTGAAGGACCATTGACAATGGCGGTCGATGATCATAGGTAATTTTTCATGAAGGATCACAATTCAAGAAGTTGAAGTCATTAAGGAAATTTTTTTGGGTGGATGAGTTACCTGGGTTTATTTAGGATTCTTTATATGACTTTGGGGAATGTTAGTATTTCCAATTTATGTTCAGTATAGTGTTGATGTAGTAGCAGAAGTTAGTTCTTTTGTGCTTCCCCGGATTTAGAAAATACTTTGGAGGAATTGTTCCATTTTTATGGGTAAAACATAATTTTGGTCGTAATAGAGGGTTTCTTATCAGTTTAAATCTGCGGAATTGGTATATGTAAAACCATGTAGTTATATTTATTAAACCTGAGCTATTTGGCAACGGGTCTTTGATGTTCATTTCCCTTTGATATGGTCATGATGCATAGACTTCTAATTAAGGAGATCCACATGCTGAGTAGTATACTATTTAGATTGTTTTAGGCTTATTGGTTCCATGTTTGAACTTTAATTCAAATTTGTAAAAGAAAAGGAAAAAAGAGGAGGTTATGGAGTTTAATGGCCTTATAGTTTTTGTTATTTGGGTGTTAGTATAATTTTAGAGATAGGAGTGTTAGTCCATAAAGTCTTATCAAGTTTTAAATGTTTAGAATGGCTAGGGTAGACATCAAGATGTCTTGATGAGACTAGGATAAGGGGAGTTTTGTCTAGGTCCTCACCCAAAGTTGTGTGCCTCAATTTTTTAAATTATATTTGCAATTCATCTATATCCGATGTTTATTAATAGAAGTTAAAAGGTACTATTAATAGTTACACGCTTATCATATAAGAAAAACCTTAAAAGTTACATAACTAAATTTCTAAAATATTTAGTTCCAAGTTTTTTTTTATATTTGATATAGTCCAAGTTAATTGGAGAATTTAAATTAGAATAATTTTTTTTTTAAGACATTTTCTTTAGATTTAAATCTGGGCTCTTTACAATTAATACCAAACCTATTAGTATTAAATCCAAGTTTTGAAAAAGCTAGTTAGGTCATATCAACTTATCCTTTCTCCTATTTATGTCTCCATCTTTCTCTTGGTGATATCTTAACCAATCTCTACTCGCAATATTAATATGCCAAACCCAATTGACTTTTGAATGTATAGACTATTTTTTTCATTGTTCAAACCCCCACCCCCCTTTTTTTAGGCTCAAAGTTGTTTCAGACCCATTGATGTGTTTAGGTGTTAGGTCACAAGCCAATTAATTGATGACTTTGTGTTGGATCAAGTTAGTGGATTGGAGCTATTAAACAAAATAAATAAATAAATTCAAGCTAGGGCTTAAAATTTTCCTTTTCTGGGTTCTTTTGCTTGTTGCTTTCATTTAATAAATTCAATTCCTCATGATTCATACAAATGTTTAGGCTTAATAATTTTTTTTTTTTTTAAATTATCACTTTTGAATCAAGATTGAACTATTTTTATAAAATTAGTAATATTATGGTACCAAGTCTGTTAAAGCGCTACTAACCATTTTCATAGTTGTGTTACAAGATGGTTCAATTAATTTTTAATCTATTTCTGAATAATTTAATTATTTTCAAATTTTAAAATTAATGCAACTTGAAAATTAATATAATTGTCAATGTCTTGAAATATTAATTTCCATTCCTTTTTAGTGCAAGTTGAAGAATACTTAACTGGCTTCCTGAAGATACTTCGTTAGATGATTTATTCAATATCGGCAAACGAGTGGATTTGCCAATTGGCAATTAGCTTTGAGAAAGTGATATGTACTATTTTTTTCCAAAATAATCCCCAAGGCAACGTGTTAATAGATAAGCATAAACTAGTGTAAATAATAAATATAATTAAATTTAAGAGAAAAATTTCTTTCTTTCTTTATATTATCATTAATTTTAAAACAAAAGAATTTAATATTTTAAATTAAATAAAATTAATTTGTATATTTTAAACTAAAAAAACTTTATTAGATTATGTTTTGTTTATTTAAAAAATTTACTTTCATTTAAGTTTAAAATATAAGTATTTATTTTATTTAGTTTAAAACTTAATTTTTTTTTGAAATTGATGATAAAATAAAAAAGACAAAAATAATTTTTTTTCAAAATTTAAACTAGGATGATTAAGATTGAAATAATATTATTGTAATTTAGTTGATAATTAAAAAATTTCTATAATATTACAAGTTTAACTTTATAAAAAACATATGTTAAAAATAAAAATAATTATAATTATTATATTCTTTAAATAATATTAGTTCTACTTATAGAATTCAAAAAAATTAAAATAACAATATTCACTAAATTTTAATCAATTTCTTAACTAAAAAATATAAATATAGGAACCAAAAGTTTTAATTGAGTAATCACATAAAAATCTTTAAATCATATCTGTGTCTACCGACATGTGTGTTGGTGAGAAAGTCAACTTTCACATTCTGTTCCACAACTTTAAAGTCAGAAATGAATGCAATATTCTATTATTACCTGCCTACCATTTATTGGTTCATTTGTTCCGATCTTCAATTTCTACCGTTTGGGTCGGTTCCACTGGAATAACTTTTCCCACCCTCACTACACACTTGCACATTCCGCGTTACCGTCATTGCCAGTTGCCCGCTAACATAAAAACTATATAAAATAAAGAGAATAAATTATTCATCATTTTATAATTTTATAAATATATAATTTTCTCTTTCCCTTTCTGTCTCTGGGAAACACTGCGAGTCGAAGCCGACGCACTGATAGAAATCTCTCTTATCATTCTCGTTCAGTGTGTTTGTGAGTGAGTGCTTCTTCTGAATCAATCACTCTGAGGAAGAAGGAGAGGAACCGGACATGGTGAACTCTCGAATTGCACGAACCGGAGGAGGAGGGATCCGAAACTTCACCTTCTCCTTCAGTGTTTTGGCCTCTGCCATTGCCATCGCCCTTTGTATTTTCTTCACTGTCACCTTCGTCTTCACTGCCCATTCTTCCTCGACCCATGACCATGACTTGGTAAGCACATTTATTTTTTCACTTTATTTGCAGATTTTCCCATCTTTTTGTTCAATTTTCCCGGGAAGCAAACATATTTTTGGTGTAAACATAGGATTTGTTTTTTAATTTCTGGTGGTTTTTGGTTTCTGGGTTTTCTTCTTTTTGAGTTAATTTATAGTTAGACAATGTTTGGGGGCATATTTCTGGATCTTATCATTTGGGTTCGAACTGCAAGGCTGACATGATACAGTCTCTGGATCCATTGGTTGCTTGATGTGCCGCATTTTCTCGGGAAACAAAAGATGTTTTCTTTTGGGGTTTTGGGGATTTTGAGTGGAATGTTGCTGAAGTGGGGAAAAACTTTCTGGGAAATGGGATATAAGCAAGGCAATGCTTAACCAGATAAATCTAATTGTCGTACTTCTGAACTAGGTTTTCAATTCGGGAACACTCGGATTCGAGTCAATAAGAAGATCTATACTGGCTCTGAAAACGGATCCTCTGAAGCCTCGCTTGGACCAGATCCGGAAGCAAGCTGATGATCATCGTTCTGTGGCGCTGGTTTATGCATCCTATGCACGAAAGCTCAAGCTTGAGAGTTCAAAGCTGGTTAGGATTTTCGCTGATCTCTCACGAAGCTTCTCAGATCTTATGAACAAGCCCCAATATCGAGCTCTGTTTAGCTCTGATGCCGCTTCTGCTGATGAATCTTCACTTCGCCAGTTGGAGAAGGAAGTAAAGGAGCGCATTAAGGTTACTCGGCAGGTGGTCAGTGAAGCCAAAGAATCTTTTGACAATCAGCTCAAGATTCAGAAGTTGAAGGATACAATTTTTGCTGTCAATGAGCAATTGACCAAGGCCAAGAAGCAGGGAGCTTTCTCGAGCTTGATTGCCGCTAAATCAATCCCCAAGAGTTTGCATTGTCTTGCAATGCGGTTGATGGAAGAGCGGATTGCTAATCCAGAGAAGTACTCAGATGAGGGGAAGCCAACTCCTCCAGAAATTGAAGATCCTAATCTTTACCACTATGCCTTATTCTCAGATAACGTGATTGCAGCATCCGTGGTGGTCAATTCGGCAACAAAGAATGCAAAGGAACCATGGAAGCATGTGTTTCATGTTGTTACTGATAAAATGAATCTAGGAGCAATGCAGGTGATGTTCAAGTTGAAAAATTACAATGGAGCACATATTGAGGTAAAGGCAGTTGAGGATTACAAGTTTCTGAATTCTTCATATGTACCCGTCCTTCGACAATTGGAGTCTGCTAACCTGCAGAGGTTTTACTTTGAGAACAAGCTTGAGAATGCGACAAAGGACACGACAAATATGAAGTTTAGGAATCCAAAATATTTGTCAATCCTTAACCATCTGAGATTCTATTTGCCAGAGATGTATCCCAAACTGCATAAGATTTTGTTTTTGGATGATGACATAGTTGTTCAGAAGGATCTCACAGGGTTATGGAAGATTGATATGGATGGCAAGGTGAATGGAGCAGTAGAAACATGTTTCGGATCATTCCATAGATATGCACAGTACATGAACTTCTCACATCCCTTGATAAAGGCAAAATTTAATCCAAAGGCTTGCGCATGGGCTTATGGAATGAACTTTTTTGATTTAGATGCTTGGAGAAGAGAGAAATGTACAGAAGAGTACCATTACTGGCAGAATCTGGTAAGACTTCAGGCTGCTATGTTAAAATTTTTCTCGTCATTTTATATACAACATTACGTGCATGTTTGGTTTGGTGATTAGTTTTTCAGCAAGCAAAAGTTACTGTGATTATTTTTCCTCTACTGCTGATTTTAGTAATGAGAATGCAAAAACAAACATGTTACCAATTGTCATGGATATCATTTAATACTGTTTGATGACTTAATAAGATTTAGCTATTTATTGTATTTGTGGATTGATGCAAATAAAATGCGCTGCTAGCGACAGCACTATAGGTGGCATGCTGAGAAACTAGAAGAGAGACCATAGCCCGCATATATTATGGGCTCGTTCTAATTAATTAGAATCTGTTTGGATTAACTTTTGCCAATTTGTTTTTGCTTTTAATTTGATAAAGAAGTACTTTATACAAAAATTCACTTTTTGGATTGGTTTTTCTGTAGAAGGAGAAGCACCTCTAGAAGTTAAATTCTTATTTTTTTATTTTCTTTTTAGAAACAAGTGGGGGAATGCTTCTCTTTTTAACTTTACTTCTACTTGTCCTTTTGGTTTCTCCTTTTTCCGAAACCAATTCAAACGGGCTCTTAGTTTTATATGCAGTTTTGAGCTATTTTATACAATTTGCACAATCATGTCTGACTGGACTCCTGTTGCTCTGCAGAATGAGAACCGGACCTTGTGGAAATTAGGAACATTGCCACCAGGTCTTATCACATATTATGCGACAACAAAGCCACTAGACAAGTCATGGCATGTTTTGGGACTTGGCTATAACCCAAGCATCAGCATGGCTGAGATCAATAATGCTGCAGTGGTGCATTTCAACGGTAACTTGAAACCATGGCTTGACATTGCAATGACTCAATTCAAGCCACTTTGGACAAAGTACGTCGACTATGACTTAGAGTTCGTTCAGGCCTGCAATTTTGGTCTTTAAATGTTCATAGCTTAGTCTCTCCGGCTGCTGCAGTTACACGGTGGTTGTTTTTGATACCTATAATGCATTTATGCAGTTCCTTGCTGGTGCTGGAAAAATCATGTTTCTCTGCAACTGTAAAATAAATACTTGTTTAGTATAGTTATTCTCGTATGCCTTATTTATTCATAACGATTATGCAATAATGTTATTTTAAAGATGTTGACAAAGATTATTGAATTAGATATTGTAACTTACAAGTTGTCTCTTGCTGTTTATTGCTCTCAGACTAGGAAACTTGTTACTTTTTATCTATTACCTTGGAACAAAATTTGTTAATTTTATTTTTTTTTAAATTTAAGACAATATTATTGTTAATTTTTCACTCTTACCTTTTATTTGTACATTGGTAAATAAAGTAATTATAATGAAAAAAAATTTGGAGAGTAAAATCAGACAATAGTAGAAGGGGAAGTTAGATGGTAAATTTGCTTTAATTAAGAATAATAAATGTATATATTAATATGTGTGATTTAACTTTAAGTGACAAATAAATAGTAACAAAGGAGTATTTCTTCTCATTTATTGTTTTTGGTGCACTAGAGGCTACACATGATTGCATGTTCTTAGAATGTTGTTCTCCTGCTTACAATGGAATGAATTGGATAAGCTGTAGTTAACAATTGCGGCAATAATTGTTAATTGTTAGATGAAATTACAACTGCACAAATGCTATTAATGTTGTAAGTTATCCAAATTCCAATGGAATTTAAACATGTCAGAAGTGTCAAATGTCAATTGATCAAGCAAGTACTTGTTCATATTGTTATTTTCTGCTCACAATGTATATTGAATTGCAAAAGTGATCATCTCTTCTCCCCATTAATTCCCTATGAGAGATACTGATTTTATTCTAAATTGATATATTCAATTCACCAACCAATTTTTATCAATCATATAGTCTGACGCTCCCACTATCCAACTTTGCATGCTGTTCCTTTGGTAAAATCATGGCCATAACTTGTTATCTGCATTCAATCCAAACATTAAAACACAAGTAAATTATCCACAAATCCAAACGAAATAATATTGGAGAGTTCTTGTTCCCGAGCACCCATTCAGAACCAAGTTCCTTCATTCAAGGACTACTCCAAACTTGAAAAGAGCTTTCCATTTTCCATTGGAGTATATATCTGAGTTATTTCAGCATTGTTCATCCCAAATTGGCTTGTTGCTATTGAATCTCCTACTGCCAAATCAAGAAAACTTTGGAGTCCTCTCCACAAATCCACGATAGTCGAGAATTCCCTCGTACCAGAATTTGAATCCGGAAAAGGATGGAAAGTCAAAGATTTGATTGGTAAATTAGGAAAAACTGCCATATGATGGTTGAAATAGAAATTATTTTAGTGATATATATGCATATAGACCTAATTTGTATACAAAGACAAGTTTTTGACACAAGACATAATCAGAGGAATGATAGTATCCTATAGCATTAGTCTTAAAGCGTGCAAAAGACACTAGATCATGCATGCATCTTACACAGTACTGTCCCAAGCAGTTGCTCTGACGAAGCAACTTGAGTTTCATGTAAGTCTGATGACCAGCGAATACAACATTACATAAACTTTCAATAATTTCCTTCAACTTGTAAACAATCCTTTGAGCCACAAATGGAATTTTGTTTCCAAAGATGATCACGAACCGCAAGATCTGCATGGCGAAGACAAGAGGCTCCACAAATAATGGAACTCGAACCATTTATGCTATTGTCGCAAATGACAGATTTGCTGAACTTAGAGGTACCTTGGTTATAACAGTTGCAGGTCTTGGGCATTAGAGAGCATATATCGTATGGTAAACATTTGCAAGGCTTATCATCACTGACCACTTTAAAGTCCATTGAGATGGCCATGAAACTTGGTATAGCAACGACAACAACTAGCAATAAAATGAGAACTAGGAACTGGTGCCTCATCGAGCTGCATAACCGCCAAAAGGGACGTGCCATTGCATTAAGATCATTGTTTTAAAGTTGAAAGTGCATATATATCACATAGAAATAGATTCTCTAACTTTAAAAGTTAGTAACTTTAGAGAGAGACAAAAATATATTTTAAACTCATTTTTTTTTTTTAAAAATATCATTTTTTCTCTTTCCAAAGTCACTAATTTTTAAAGTTAAAAGTTCTTCATGCAATGCATATTGAATATTGAATAATTTAAAAATCAGTCATCTCTTCTCCTGTGAATCCTCAATGAAAGATATTCATTTTATACTAAATATATATGTTCAGTTCACCAACTAAATTTTATCTATCATATAGGCTTGCACTCCCGGTTCTATGTGCCAGAGTGCCATGCATAATCAACCGTTAGAGCATCCTTGGGCTTCTTTGACACACACACACACAGAACTTAGATCTGGTTAGTTCATATATATTAAATTAGTTGGGATGTGAAAGGCACTTCTCTGTCCTCCAGATACATATGAGAGGTTATAAAGGAGTTAAATGCGTTGGAGAACTAACACACACACACACACAAACACATATGTATATATTCTTACCGTAAGCTATCTAAGTTGGCAATATCTTTGTCTTCTTTCACCGGACGCTTGTTCCTTCCTCTTCGGCTGACACCAACTTTAGGTCCTGTCCCACTTTTGATATCTTCACCATCACTTTCTTCATCATCAGATGAGTCATTGTTATCATGATCAGAAGGGTTGCTTGTTCCTTCATCAGAAAAAGGTTTGTTTATTCCTTCATAATTAATCCTATCTCGTGGATCTACACTTCCCTCCATCTGTTCAAGATCAATTTCCATATTCCTTTGTGTCTCTAGTTTGCTTAAAGGAAGAGAGATATCTCCTTCTCCCAAGTTTGAGCCAATGTCTATCTCTGATATATCATCCCTTAGCGGTCTCGTATTTCTTTGTTCATGACATTCTTGACCATTACCATCTGTGTGTCTCCAACCAACTCCAAGCTTGCTTCTTGTCCCCCTATGAAGATTATTACCATCACTTCCTTAACCATCAGTGGATTCATCATTAGAGTTGTCATCATCATCGCTATCAACTCTTGGACCACTCTTGGGTAGAAAAGGGTAGTGATCTATTTTAGAACCTTGGGAGCCACTTTCTTGACTTTGATCTTTGCTTATCTCCATCTGGCCTAAGCCAATATTCACAATTTGAGTTTCATAACCTTCAATGTCCGAGCTACCAACTATCTCCATGTGACCACTTGATGATCTCATATCTCTTTCTTCATGGCCTATTTCTTTACCTGGAACTTCACTTTCTTCTGTCTTGCCAATACAATCGTCACTAGCAGAAACATCTTCTTCTTTTACCACAAACTTTGATAGATGAGGAACATCTTCTTCTCCATCTTCTGTACCTCCGGAGCAACTGCTTGTATCGCTGTAAAGCCTTGGTGGAACATTCTCCCAATGATGTTCATTGACGTCCCATGTTTCTTGCCTTATCTCTATTTGGCTATTGCCACTATCCCTGCAGATGCTTAGGGCTATTTCACTTGATTGAGTGGGTTGGTTCAGTGCCAAGATAGCCATAGGTTATGTATGAATAGCCTGTAAATCATTTGTATTAGGAGTAGCAATAGGACTCGGATCAGCTGTGTCTGTATCATCTGGACTATGATCTTCCCTCTGCCTGCTGTGTAGCTGCGTTCTTTTTTTTTTCTAGATATTTATGCAAGAAAATGACTATAAAGCAAAAATCATATGTACCCAAAATGAAGACAAGGTGTCTATTACTCCCCGTTTTATCCAGTATTGCCAGTGAAACCATCATATCATATCCAAGGCAAGCAGAGAATACCCCACATTCAAATGAGAGGCCATATGTTTTTGATAAACCCCAAGATGAAATAGCAAATAAACATGCTGTGATTAAGTTATTTATTTTTCGTGAATTATGCTGTTTTACATCCTTTACTTTTAAATGAAATTCTAGGTATTTTACCATATGACCAATTACAGCTGGGAAAACTAAACATATATAAGTCAAGAAAACATTCAGAAGCAAGGAATTCTTACATTTGTCTTTTATTCGAGAACCCAATAGAAAATTACAGATCAACAGAAATGATACCAAATGCTGGGCCGCAAACCAAACAGCATTGACTAGGCCTTCTTGCTCTTTTGCACCAAATAGTTGCTTGAAATCTGGATTCTTGCTTAACATGTAGAATGCAACAACATTCCCAACTAAACTCAGAATCGGCCAAGACCAAGCCGTATGAAGATTCGTTCTTGGAAGGTTTGGCATTTTTGGGTTAGAAAGGAGAAGGGAATCAGGTTCTCAGAAAAAATCCGAACATGTAAGACTTGGAAAGTTCAAGTCTATAGACTTCAATAAGTCTCCCCGTTTGCTTATTACAAATTTCCAAGGGATGTGACAAGCACATGTCCCTTTTCACTTAGGCTATGTTTATGAATATGGAGAAGAAGGAAGGGGAGGGAATTAAAGGAAAAGGTAAAGGGGGGGAAGTAGAATAAGTAGTCTATCCTCTTCTTATTTAAGAATATAAAAAATTTTCATTTTAGGTAATTACAAAATTAGCTCTAAAAATGTTTTGGAAGAACTTTAAAAAATTTTACAAAATCTTTCTCTCATAATTTAATATTCTCAAGGGAATGTATATCCAAATATTCCTTTTCTCTTCTTTTCCCTTCTATTTAAGACTAGTCAACACACCCTTAAAGTCCAAACAGAATTTGTTTGCTGATTGTATTCAATTGATATACTTTTCTATTATGAATTCAAGTAGTGTGAAAAAGGAATGGAATATGTTCTAATTTTATTTCGAGATTTTTATGAAGTCTATTGCAATAAAGGAGAGAAGAATAGATGGATAACCAAGGAGCAACTATAATAATAATAAAAAAAAATCAACAGTAATTGATAGTAATAAAATTTTATCTTTGAGAAAATGGCTAAAAAAGTCATATTGTTACTCATTGAATATTGTAAAAGGATATATTTTATAGATTTAACATGTTTTACAATCCAAAAGATTAAGTTAATATGTGTGTGATCTTTTCTACTAATTATATATCTTTTGAAAGTGTTTAATTTTATTAATACAAGACTTCACTTGTACTTAAAATACATATGTTATGCTAACACTTTTTTCCAATATGTAAATGATGAGCAGACATCGCAAACAAAATACTCTTTAGTAAAGAACCATTGCTGAATTGAGAGAGTAGAGCTAAACATAAGAAGAGGTGAATCGGTTCGGGGAAATATAATGAAAGGAATTGCAAGAGAATTATTTCAAATAAAATAAGAGGTAGAGAAATCAAATTGATATATTCTAAACACATGAAAAATTATTTGAAATTTTATTATTAATGCATCATGTATTATTTATTTACTTATTTATTATTATGAAATTAAAATAAAAATAAGTTATCGTAATGGTCTAGTAAAATAATAGAAACAATTGACAAATTAACTCAACTAAGAACATTTTTAGTAGTTGATTTCAGATTATCTATAACTCGCTCTCTCAACTATTTATGGGGTTTAGAGATAAGAGATCTTTTTAGACACCCTAAATATCGTTTCCCACGCCCCAGTATTTCTCATATCCAAAAATACCCTTGCCAAGATACAAACAAACCTCTCGCACCCCACTTTCTTTACGGATTTCTCTCACCTCCAACGTTTCAATTTCCCCAGCCATACTTCTCGTCTAGTTCTTCCATCCCTTGAGGAAGAAGAGATGACTGCCAGCAATCCAGTAACAAATGGCCAATGAACCAACTTTGAGGAAGGAATTACCAATATATAGCTCATATAGTAAGCAACAACGTATTAAAATTCCAGCTCAAATAGAGTTCATTTATCTCTTCAACTCTAACTGTAAAACACAAGCATTCTTCCCCGTTTTGTACCGCCGCTCCACTGCTCTGCTTCTTTACTTTTTCTCTTTCGGTTTTACAGTTGAATTGTTACCGAGGGATGTCTTTTCTTTCGCCAGTCCCGTGGCTTCTTGCCACCCCACCAAAAAAAAAATAAAAAAATAATAATTTGTAGGTCACCAGTGAGTGAACCCAAGAAAGGTAATTAATTTTACCACTCTCCCATTTTAATATTCTCACTCTTTTTACCATTTTTTTGTCAACAAAATGACAAAAATGACCTTCTCACCTTACTTAGTTTTCACCCAGCCCTCCTCAATTCTCACTCCCTCGCTTTCTGGCATTTTCTCCATTCACTTTCTCTTTTTTCATCTATAAAATTGTTTGCTCCTGCGATTGCACGTATCTGTTGTTGTCTCTTACAGATGTGCGCTCAAACTCGATTTTTCATTTTTCCAAACGGAACTTATTAATTTGCGAAATTTTAATTTATGCAACATACTGTGATAAATACTTGGAAAATGAAATTGGATACCTTCGTGCAATTTGAAATTACATAAAATTATTCACCACTTATTCAAAAAATGAAATTCTCCCCAAAATAACGATGACGGTATACAGATTTCTGATACATGGATCAGAGACAAACCTACCTACTTTGACGATAACAGTAATAGCAGTAGCTGTCCGGCTAGATATGATGAACCGCATATAAAATTTCCATTCCGACTATCACAAACAAGGACAATAACGTCACGTGAAGGCACGAAACTCTAACGGGGCTATGGCAAGCATTAACGCTGACATTAAGGGTTCAGATCCTCTCATGCTGGCTTCTTATGTTATTAAAACCTAGGCCTTTTATTTTTGTTAAAGCCAAATCTAAAATTAAAACATTTTCTCTCCCACAGTTTTACTACTTATTTATTTTTAATTTTTCCATCTACTGACCTACCCAAACAGTTCAAATAGGTTAATAATTACACCCATGATTCCTGAACAGAAAGGCGAAACTGCAAGCCAGAATCAAAGACCATTGGAAGAAAAAAATAAGGAACGCAATGATCCCATCACATAGGAACAACGAAGGACGCTGAATCTAATCACAGTGATGTCTCCCCACGTCTTCTTATGTAAACGGATGTAAACAGAAAGGGACCTGAACAAAAAGAAACTTGAAAGAAGGGGGAAAAAAGAAAACGAGTTAACCTAGAAAGGAATTTGAAAATTTTTCAGAGGATGATAGCACTACAGAATAGAGAAGTCAACAGAGGCGTCATCACTGAACGTGCCGCAAAGGAATTCAAATCTGGGAGGAGCCGTAGCAGTGCTCTCTAGTAACCGGGAGAAGCCCCTCCCGCAGACATGAGCTTTGTTCCAACATTAGCAGTGCTCTTTAAGCTTCTGACATAACGGGGAGTAGCCTTCTTGTCAGGAGGTGGGGCACCATACCCTAAGAGGCAGCGATCAGTGGGCAAATTCCCAAACTTTCTCCCTCTTTTCTTGAAATTATTCTGCACCGCGTTTGCTCCAACATTCCCCGTTACCGTCCCTTCCTGTTGTTCCCAGTTCCCCGCCACGGAATCCACTCCTGCATGCACCATTGTATTTCAAACTTGTCAGTTTTATCTTGAACGGTGGAAGAGCGAGACAGGGAAAGAATGAACATAAGTTTTTGTTTTAACTATTACTCACCACTCAATGAAATGGGTTTTTTCATTATCTTGAACTTGACGGCCTGTAATTGCTTCTTCTCCTCCTTTGGTTTGCATGCACTTGGAAAGGGGAAAAAAAAAAAAAAAAAAGAAGGTTAGTTAGGTTGTCAGTTTTAATGTTTTAATTTTGGCAGTTAATTTGGATTTAATAAAAATGAAGACCCAAGATTCGCCAACATCATCCCACACAAAGCATATTGAATTTGAAAACTGATTTTCAAAGTGACAGGGTCCCATGCATAAGCAACTGTTAGAACCTCCTTTGGCTCCTTCAATAAGAAAGAGACCAGTAACAGCGTTCTATTGAACGATGAAATTTTTCCATGTTTTAAGTTAAGAAAATCATGTTCATCAGTCATATAGGTGGAATTATGTGTATGTTCTTACCATGATTCATCTAAGTTGGTGATATCTATGTCTTTTTTCACTGGACACTTGTTCTTCTCTCTCAGGCCAATTTTACATCCTGCCTTGCTGCTAAAATCATCACCATCATTTCCTTCATCACCAGAAGAGTCATCCTTAAGATCATCTGAAGGTTTATGTATTCCTTCATCAGAAAAAAGTTCTCTTATGCCTTCATAACTGATCTCATCTTGCGTATCTCCACTTCCCTCTATGTGTCCAAGATCAACTTCCACATTCATATATTCACTTAAAGGAAGAGGGACATCTCCTCCTAAATATGAGTCACCGGATATATCATCCCTTATGTGTCCTTGATTTTGACAATCACTTTCTTGACCTGGATCTTTGTGTCTCTGGCCAACTCCAATCTTGCTTCCTGTTGGGTTATGAAAATCATCGCCATCAGAGGATTCATGATAAGAGTCCTTGTCATCATCATCACCTTTATCAACTTTAAGACTACTCTTGCGTAGAAGAGGATTGTCATCTATTTGATAATCTCGATCAGAATCACTTTCCTTACTTTGATATTTGCTGCTTTCCATTTGACTTTTCACAATCTGAGTTTCGCCATCAATTATGTTGTAGCTCTTGGTTAAAAGAAGAGGAGGAACACAACCTCCAAGCTCAGTGCTACCTGCTATCTTAATGGGACTACTTGATGTTGATGACCCTGTATCTGGTTCTTCGTGCCCAATTTCTTGACCTGGAACATCCCTCTCCTCTATTTTGCCAACACAATCATCATTGTCACTAGTTCCTTCAGCAGAACGATTGCTTATTTCTGTGTGGGTGATGATGATATCTTTGCCTTCTTTCACTAGACACTTGTTCCCTCCTCTCTGGCCAACTCCAACTTCGCATGCTGTACCGTTATTAAAATTTTGGCCATAGCTTCCTTCGTCCTTGCTTGCTAATCTGCATTCAAATATTAAAAAACTTTGGATGAATGAAAAAATTAAGCTAGAGCAACTGAGCAAGAACAGTATTTGCTACATAATGGCCTTCTATATATATATATATATATATATATCAGATAATAGCCTTTACAGTTAGAGATGAAAAGTAAAAGAGATGTAGAAGTAAATTTACACAAAGAGGTACTCAATAAAAATTAACAGGACCCATATTGTTAAAATATGAATTTTTTATTTTTATTTTTATTTTTTAAAGTCAAGAAACATTCTTTTTTTCTTAGTAGAAAATCATGTTAATATATCATGTTGCATGCTAGTTTAGAGAGGTTGAAATAGTTGCTGTTGATTACCAAGCTATTGCTGTTCTAGAAGTGACTTTGGTGTCTATCGAGCAACTATACGATGAATGCAAAAAAAAAAAAAAAAATTAAGAAGTTCACAGCCTTGTGCTTTTAGTTGTCTCTTCCTCCTATAAGCCTCTAAGTCTGAAACAATAGCCATATATATATATATATATATATATATATAACAGTTTATTAAGTAAATTAACCAGCTGAGATGTGAACGCAAATCTACTCTGTCCCATATAGATGTGAGTTATATATTTTGTCTTATTTCATAATAATATTATAAATATTAATAAATTATTGAAAATATATTATTTATAATTTTTAAATGAATCAAACGCAAATAAAAAATGCAGGACAAAAATGATAACCCTGTCCAGATGCATATGATAGGCCATAAAGAAGACAAATATGTGTAGAGCTTAGTTAAGTATATATTCTTACCGCATGTTGTCTAAGTTGGTAATATCCTTGCCTTCTGTCACATGGCACTTGTTCCTTCCTCTCCAGCAAACTCCAACTTTGCATCTTGCCCCACTATTAGAATCATCCCCTCCTTCGTCATCAGAAGAGTCGTCGTTAGAAGGTTTTTTTGTTCCTTCATCATGAAAAGAGTTGCTGTTAGAAGGTTTTCTTGTTCCTTCATCAGAAAAAGGTTTCGTTATTCCTTCATAATTAATCCCATCACGTAGATCTACATTTCCTTTCATCTGTCCAAAATCAACTTCTGTCTTCTTGGACTTGTGTAAACAAAGAGGAATATCATCTGCTCCCGAATTCGAGTCACTTGGTATTTCTTCCATCAGGGGTCTCACATTTTCTTGCTCTTGATAGTCACATTCTTGACTGGGATCTTTATCTTCCTGGTTAACTCCAAGCTTGCATCCTGCCTTGCCATGAAAGCCATTGCCATTACTTCCGTCACCAACAAAGGATTCATGATCAGGATCATCATTATAAACTTTCACACTACTCTTGGGTGAAAGAGGACTTTCATTTATTTCATAACCTTGAGATCTACCTTCTTGACTTTGATCTTTGCTTCTATCCATTTTGCATAAGCTAGTATTGACAATATGAGTTTCACCATTGCTCGCGGCTAGAAGAGGAACATCATCTTTTTCATAACCTCCAAACCCAGAGCTATCACCTAATTTCATGTGACAACTTGATGTTGATGACCCCGTATCTCGTTTTTCTTGCCCAATTTCTTGATCTGGAACTTCGCTCTCCTTTATCTTGGGAACATGATGATCACTGGAACTGGATCCTTCTGCTAAGCGGGTGATGATGCCATCATTATCTTCTTCTCCAGAGTTACTACTTGTATCATTGTAAAGCCTTGGTGGAACAGTCTCCCATATTTGTTCATTGATGTCCCAAGATTCTTCCCTTGTGTTCCTCTGGCCACTTTCAATATCCACCATTGAACTATCCCTATTCAAAGTCCTATCCTCATCAATTCTGATTGGATGTTGATTGTGTTGGTGCAGTGCTGATCTACCCATGGGTTCCGTGTGTCTGTCTTGAAAATCATTTGCATTAGAAGAAGTGGAAGGACTCTGATCATCTTTGTCATTGGTATTTGGATTCTGATCAGCAATGTTGGAGTTATCTGAACTCTGATCATCCCTTTGCCTTGTTGTGTCTTTGTTTTTATTATTCTCTAAATATTTACGCAACAAGATGACCAAAAAGCAAAAAACAAAAGTAAGCAAAATGAAGGTGGTGTATCTATTCCCATTTTTGTCTACAACTTCTAAGGAAACTGACATAGCATATCCAAGGCATAAAGTGAAGAAGCCAGATTCAAATGTAAGGTCATATGCTTTTGATAATCCAAAAGATGAACTAGCAAATGAAAATGCTGCAAATAACTCAATTCTCTTTAGCGAATTATGTTGTTCCACATCCTTTACATCTATATGAAATTCTGGATATTGAACTAGATGTTCAATTACCGTAGGGACAACCAAGCAAATAAATGTCAAGAAAGCATCCAGAGGCACAGAATTCTTAATCTTGTTTATGTTTTGATGACCCAACAGTAAATTACAGATTAACATGAATGGCACAAACTGTTGGGCCACATCCCAAACTGCATTGGCTAACCATTCGTGTTCTATTGCACCAAATGATTGCTTCAATTTTGGAGTCCTCTTTAACAAGGAGAATCCAGTAAAATTCCCAACCAAAGCCAGAATTGACCAAAGCCAAGCCATCTGAAACATAGACAAATTTGGGTGAGAAAGGAAATGAAAATCACTTACAGCACAGCAGTGGGTTATGAATAAAAAATAAAATGTTTGACTATAGTAATGGTATTTGTGGTTTTAGAGAAAATTTAAAAGATTTTATAGTTTAAAATGTTAAAAATTCATAAACTGTTTACAAATTAATTCTTAAAGTTTTTATAGTTTAAAATATTAAAAATAATTCCTATAGTTTAGGGATATTTACTTATTAGTAAAGAATTTCTATAAATATTTGTATAATTTAAAAATAATTTTTAATAAAATTTAAATTACAGTGATTATTTTAAATTTTGTGTAAAATCATGAAGAATAATATTATACAATTAATTGATGGAGTTGAATAATAAGGATAAATTTATAAATATTTATAAAATATAAAGATAACATATTTTATTTTATAGGAATATTTTTTAATTTTTAGAAGCATTTTTAAATGTTCTATTAAAATCATAAGCACTGTTAGTACAATTAAACTAAAATAAGGCAGAGACCACGTCATTGTGCTAGTACTTTTATCAACTTTGCATATGTAATAATTACAAAAAAAAAATGAAAGGTTGACGTGTACATATAGCTGTTGCACTATAGGTGTTGGCCAAATTAAAATCTGAATTTAAGATTTCAACTAAAGATTGTGTTATCAAAAAATTATTAGTACAAGTCTTAATTAATTTAGGTCATGAGAATTGGGGTTTTCAATAGAATAATTAAAACATAATATAATAACAAGTAAACACAATAATCCTCTAAAACTAAAATTAATTAATCATAAATGTAACCAATCTAAGGATTTCTTGATTTTCAATGACTCTATCCTCAACCTAAAATTACATTTTAATCTAATTAATCAAGATTAAGCCAAGATTACCTAATAACCAAGAATAACCTTAAAGTTTTCTACTAGATTACCATCTAGAATATGGCTAATCGCACTAATCCTATTCCAAACAATAACCCATGCATGAAATAGGTGCCTACAAGCTTAAAATCCAAAACCACTTAATCAAATTCGAATTTGATATCCTACAAATCGTAGCAGCCCCCAAAGCAATGTAATAATCCAAGAATAACTCATACAAAATCATTACAATCATGAATCTACTATAAAAAAGAATAACCCATAAAAAATATGGCAAAAATCACAAAGAAATAAGGCTGAAACAGTACCCACGAATTCAGAAATCAAGCATAAGATTCAATAAATTAAAATGTACAAATATTACAATAATCAAGTTTCAAGAGCCACCTGTGGTTTTCAAGAATCCCTAGGCTGATTACAATGGAGTTTAGACCTTCATTTCTATGGAGAATCTAGAGAGAAGGAGGAGAAAACCTAAGAACTAAGAGAGAGAGAGGCGTGAATTTGTGTGAAGAAGGGGGAAAATCTAACCAAAAGAAAGAGAAATGTGTTTTGGGTCAAATTACAATTATACCTTTCATTAATTTTACCAAATTATAAGTTTACCCTTGAAGATAATAAATTATAACTATGCCACATTTCATAAATTCATGAAATTATGTCTTTTTTTCAATTAATTCTACGCATAAAAATTTATCCAATTATATTAAGGTCATTCCAATTTAATCTTAAAAATAAAAAAATTATAAAAAATAAATTAAACTTTTATATAATATAAAAATTAATTAATTTCAATTAAACTTTAAGGAAGTGAATATTAGTTAATTCATTAATTAAACATAAAATTAAGATATAAAATTATGAAAAAGAATCTAAAAATAAATACTAAAAAATTTATTTATCAAAGGTTAAGAAAGAAGAAAAAGAAACGCCAAAGAGGTGGGGCTTTGTTAAAATCTTAATTTGTCCCATTCACGATAAATTATTAATTTTTTTAAGAAAATTTTATTGATCACGGGGATTCCACCATCAGTTTATTGCTCATCTTTAACTTATTTGAATAATTTTTCTCTTTTTGTCACGCCATCGTCCTTTCAGGCTCCTTGAACAATTTCTCAAAAAGAAGAAACAAAACTTAAAAATCAGGGAAACTGTGTAGTTATTGCGATTGGTACTGTGCAAGCATTGCTTGTTGATGTTGATGAATCAATAGATAGAAATATTCATCCCAAAGTCTTCCTTGCTTGTAAATTATGCTATACTGATATCACTCTCAAATAAGAAATAACAAAGAGGATTAGAATGGTACCTTGCAAGAGAGACCAACGGTGGCGTAGGAGGAGTTGACGATGGCCAGGACTAAGGGGACGACAGACTGAAGGGGACGAGAGGAAATAGAAGGATTAGTGTATTTTGCAAATTTAGAGGGCTCCTATGTGAATGTTGAGAGAGAGAGTAGAGTTAGGGGCAGCCTAAGTTGAATCTATTTAAGCTCAAGTCTTCGTCTTTATTCAATCAAATCTACAGCTTCGCAATCAAGCACGCGTGTTCCCACCACTCATATTGAGAAAGGCTATGGGTACCACTCAATGGAATTTCCTTCACGCGTTATGACCATTAAAATAGTACAAACCTAGATTTTCTTCGTTATAGCAAGGTGATTTTTATAATAACCTCATGGATAATAGTTGAAATGAGAATTGGTTAGAGAAAGAGAGGGTAAATAAGTAGAGTAGGTGGGTGATATTTTATATATATATATATATTAATACAACTTTGGAAAACTTAGTGGCAAACCCTAACTTTGGAAAAAAAAGTGAACTCTCTTTATTTTAGTCTTCTTGAGCCTATAATTCATTGTCTTTATTCAATCTCATATGTGTGTCAACACCGTGTGTGTCAATACCGTGTAAGTGTAACCAATACAGATGCGTTTCTAATTGTCTTTGGCCGAAATTTCCGGATTGCTTCCACAAAGCACAAATCACTCCGTCAACTAAAAAGACAAGGAAAGAAAAGAAGAAAGAACTACATCAATGTGCTCGTAAATAATAAAGGATTAATTAAAAATAATAGGGCATGTAATCTTAGGACAAAAACAGAAGCACAATCATAACACTGCTTCCACATAGCACAATCAACGGAGAAAAACAAAAGCAGGAACCAAAAGGTAAAGAGAGAAGAAAAATAGTAGCTACGAGAAGGTGGGGCTTCCAAATAATGTTTGTCCTCTCCAAGGTAAAATTACTATATTGTCACATCTCTTAACACTTCTATTTAGGGTGAGCACATGAAGTATTGATTCGAGTCAATTTCAGAAAAGAATAATTTAGGATTATTCTAATATAATTTTGTATCTTAATTAATTTTTAGAATAGAACTAGGACAAATAAAGTTTCATTTTAGCTCATCCCAATTCTCATATAGATATATTTATTCCCATTTAATTCTAAAATTGTCTCTATAAATATATATTTATCCTTTCATGAATAGATTTTCTTATCTCTAACTGAAATTTTTAATAAAATAATATTTTTTACACCTTTATTTTTCTTGTTACACACCACCATCCTTTCTTTGCCCCATGTTCAATTTTCAACAAAATTATAGCTTTCAACACTCCCATTGTTGTTTTATACACCTCACTCATTCTTCTACTTCCGACCTTTTTTTTTTTTTTAAAAAAAAGAAAATTAACCAAGATAGGATGAAACAAAGGACTTAGGACAAGAATCGGATAATACCATATAAAATCGGAATGTGATAGAACAAAAAAATTCAAGATAAGACTAGGATAAAATTTTTGTCCCAATTAATTTTTTGAGACAAGACCAAAATGACCAAATTTCTAGCCCCCACCCTTAGTTCTATGTCTTTGCGTTGTGGCAATTTTAACAATATGCACTTGACTCGATAAGTTAATAAGTCTGGTGTAAACTGGACGTATATGGCTGTCCTTTATTGATACACTATGTTTACATATATATACACATGAACCCAAAACAAATTGTTCTGATTTCTCTACGTTATCAAGAATATCTTCTTCCTTATTATAAGTAGAAATAGAGAAAAATTTTTCAGAGTGAATGCCCCTGTCAATCGATTTGTATTCTTACAACATTTCATTTAAGTTGGTAATATCCTTGCCTTTTTTGGTAATTTTTTACACATTATTAAATTTATTATATTTTTTAATTTAATTAAATAAGTAATTAATTAAAATAAAATAAAATATATAATTAAATAATAATATAATATCATATTATTATACTACAATATTTATAAGTTAATAAATTTTTAATTAAAAATATAATATCACATTATCATACTATAAAAATAAATTTACTTTGATCAAGCATAATAAATGTATACATTAATTTGTGTGATTTAACTTTAAGCGACATATAAATAGTAACGAAAGAAGTATTTCTTTTCTTTTATTGTTTTCGGTGCACTGGAGGCTACACATGATTGCATGTTAACTATTGTAGGTTATCCAAATTCCAATGGAATTTAAACATGTCACCTTTTTAGGAGGTGTCAAATGTCAATTGATCAAGCAAGTACTTGTCATTTTCAGCTCACAATGTATATTGAATTGCAAAAGTGATCATCTCTTCTCCTCATTAATTCCCTATGGGAGATACTGATTTTATTCTAAATTGATATATTCAATTCACCAACCAAATTTAATCAATCATATAGTCTCACGCTTCCACTTCAAAAGTGCTAGAATCTTATTGCACAAGCGACATGGTAAAAATCTTGTTCATGAATCCTGTTGCGTGCTAGTTTAGAAGTAAGAACAACGGAATTAAAGTTATTTATATCTATCCAACTTTGCATGTTGTTCCTTTGGTAAAATCATGGCCATAACTTGTTATCTGCATCCAATTCAAACATTAAAACACAAGTAAATTATCCACAGTCCGAACGAAATAATGTTGGAGAGTTCTTGTTCCCGAGCACCCATATCAGAACCAAGTAGTGTGAAAAAGGAATGGAATATGTTTTAATTTTATTTCGAGATTTTTATGAAGTCTATTGCAATAGAGGAGAGACGAGTAGATGGATAACCAAGGAGCAACTATAAAAAAAAAAATCAAAAGTACTTGATATCAATAAAATTTTATCTTTGAGAAAATGGCCAAAATCGGGCATATTGTTACTCACCGAATATTGTAAAAAGGCATATTTTGTGAGCCTAACATTACTTTACAACTAAAAATATTAAGTTAATATATGTGGTCTTTTCTATTAATTATATATTTTTTAAAATTTCTTAATTTTATTAATACGAGACTTCATTTATACCTTGAATTACGTATGTCATGCTAACACTTTTCACAATATGTAAATGATGAGCTGTCATCACAAACAAAATAGTCTTACTTTAGTAAAGAACCATTGCTGAATTGAGAAAGTAGACCTAACATGAGAAGCGGCGAATCGGTTCGGGGAAATATAATGAAAGGAATTGCAAGAGAATTATTTGATTTTTGGAGAAATGAAATTGATATATTTTAAATATTTGAAAAGTTATTTGAAATTTTATTATTAATGAATCATATAATATTTATTTATTATTTTGAAATTAAAATAAAAAGAATTTATTGTAATCGTCAAGTTAAAAAATAGAAACAATTGACAAGTTAACTCGTTTGGGAAAATCTTTAGTAGTTGATTTCTGATGATCTATAACTCCCTCTTAATTATGTATTTAGAGCTTAGCTTATCTTCTATGAAGAATTACCCTATTCAAGTTACTAATAATAAATGAACAGAAAAAAAGAAGAAGAGAAAGTCAAACTCATATTACTAATTTGGCGTGGATATCATTTGATAACTTTTGATGATGAGTTCATAAGAGTTAGCTATTGATTGCCTCATAACATGGATTGATGCAAATAAAATGCTGGTGTCACGTTGAGAAATTAAAAGAAAGACCATATTAGGATTTAGAGTTTAAAGTTTAAGGAGTAATTTTTTTAACTATCTTAAGTATCTTTTTTCACACCTCAATATTTTTTATATCCAAAAATACCCTTGCCCAGATACAATCATCTCACACCCCACTTTCTTTACGGATTTCACTTACCTTCAATGTTTCAATTTCGGAAAAAGCACCCTAAAGACCCCAGTTATACTTCTCTTCTCAAGCCACACTTCTCGTCATTGTACTATCATCCCTGGAGGAAGAAGAAATGACAGCCAGCAGTCCAGCAACAAATAGCCAATGAACCAACTTTTATGAAGTCTATTCCGACAGAGGAGAGAAGAGTAGATGCACAACCAAAAACAACTATTAAAAAAAAAATAAATAAATAAGTAAATCAACACTTGATAGTAGTAAAATTTTAGAGAAAAACTTATTTTTTTCCTTCATTTTTTGTAATTTTAAAAATATTTTAATGTTTTAAATTTAATAAATAAATTCTATATTTTTAACTAAGAATTAAAATAAATTTTATTAAAATATTTTTATTTTAAGTTTAAATTGTAAAGATTCATTTTATGTGATTTGAAAGTAAGAGTTTTTTTCTAAAATTAACAATAATATAAAAAGTAGAAAAATTCTCAAAATTTCATCTCTGAAAATAGGCAGTCTTTTTGTGCCAGCGTTTTTTTCATTCTTACTCACCTCAATCTTTTTATTTACAAAATAACCACACCGACGGGATTTAAACCTGTCACCTTTTCCAGAAAGTGTCAATTGTTCAATTACATGTCCATATTGTTATTCTCTGCATGTAGTCATCAATTGGAGTAGAATCTGTCTATTCGGAGTATTCTTTTGATGTAGTGTTTGATTTCTACGTACTTTTATAATGGCACTTATAAAAATATGTGGGTAAATGGTTGATGGAATAGTGTACAAAACGGGAGCTTCAGCTATCCCAGTCAATTCAGCAATTTTCATCCCACATTGGCTTGTTCTGATAGCGAAGCCTCCTGCCAAAGCAAGGAAACTTTGAAGCCCTCTATGCAAATCCAGGGAGGGATAGCAATTTTTCTTATTCTGACGGGGGGGATAAGGACGAAAATCATACTCCTCCTAAATATCTTTGATATATTCAATTATTAAAATTTTTGATTTTATATTTAAAATATACATAATAAGTTTGGATATTTTGGTAATTTAGTTAATAAATAATTTATTTTTACATTACATACAAGTCAAATGATTTTATTTAAATGTATGATTATTTATTGATTTAAATGATTAAAAATATCAATTTATATTTTTAATTATTTTTTTTTGTATTTAATGTTTTTACTACTTAAATTGTAATATTAATTTTCTCATAAATTTCCGTGGATGTTTCTGGGTCATTGTTTCCCACAGAAACGAAGATAGAAAACATAATTCCTGTCGCCCCCTGCCTCTAAATTCAGGATGAGATGAGAATTCTTTGGTATTGAAATTCAGATCCATAAAAGGAGGGAAAAGCAAAAATTAGACTGGTAAGTTGTGAAAAATTGCCACGTGATGGTTAAAATAGAAATTATTCTAATGACAGGGTTTAATTGGGTAGGTTATAGGCATAAGTTGCATACCAAGACAAGTTTTTGATACAAAACAAATTCCAATCTTCATTCATTTGGAGGAATGAGAGTATTCATATAAGTAGCATTAGTCTTGAAGCAAGTAAAAGACGCTGGATTATGCATGCATAATACAAATACTTATCCTCACTAAGAAACTTGAGTGTACAACAAAAAAAATGTTTGGATTATTAAAATATAAATTTCATATTCTTATTGTAAAGGGGCTTTATAGGGAGCATTAACGCTGATATCACAAGTTACATTACATTCTTCTAAAAAAGGCTAAACTACACCTCATGCTCTGTCAAGTTACAAAACTTCAGTTCAGGACTTATATTTATAAACTCTGTATTAATATGGATATATTACAGCCGAGATTTCAAGTCATTGGTTTTCGAATCCCAAAGAGCTCCTGCCCTTTAAGCTTTGGGATCAAGGATCCGTCAACATGAAGTCTAAGCACTTCCTTGGCTCCACCCGCAAGCTCATCACCTATGAACACTGCAGGTGCGGAAGGGCAGCACCCTAATCTTGCAAGAGCTTGCTCAATTTCTCTCCCCCTAGGTATCTCATTAAGCTCATGAACTGAAGGGTTGACCCCACTTTGACAAAAGAGGGTCTTGATGGAGTGGCACATGGAGCAGGAGCTCTTGCCGAAGATCACAACAGGTCTCTCAGATGCCAACTTGGTTACCCTCTCCATTGCTGCAGCTTGATAAGATCAGAGAAGCAAAGTAATTTGTGCTTTCAGATTTTTGTCTCAAAAGGTTAAAGATGATGTGATGTGCGCCCTATAGCGTCGTTATTATAAGTTACGATCAAATTAAAAATTTTAAGTTCAAATTTTAAACTAGGGTCATGTTTTCAAAAAATCACTAGTATAAGTTTCAATCAATTAAGCAACATGGGAAGTTTTCAACAATTCAACAATAAATAAATGCTATAAAGAATAAAATAGAAGTGAATAGATGATGAAAATACAATCAACATAACCTAAAGATAAATTTAATTCTAGTTATGCTAATTAACTAAATTAACTCTAAAATTTTAAGATTAACCTCCTAATTAATTAATTTGGTTAAACCTTTACTAAGCTGGTATCCTTGCGCCTAGCTCAGCAATTCCTATTACACGATTACATAGATTATAGTCATTGGAACCAAATCTAACCCTAACCAACATTGCAACAAAAGATTAGAACATCCAAGACCTAAATTCTGAATTTCTATCCAACTAAGTTAAGTTATACTCCGTGAAAATTACTCCTAAGGTGATCAGGCCTAAAAATCCTACAAACCCATCCAACAATCATGCATAAAAATCATCATACACAATCACAGAAAAAGAATTAAGGAGTAGAAAAGCATAACTATCATTAAATTTAAAATAAACACAATAGAGGTCTCAAGAATTAAGACAATTTTTCAGTTATCCCAGATTGACTACAGATGGGCCTAGTCTTCCATTTTTATTGAGGCAACTATGGGAGAAAGAGAAAAATGAAGAAAGCTTGAAAGGAAATGAAAGTGGCTGTAGCTATCCCCTCTAGCCGAAAATGCTAGGCTTTTCCTAGGGTAAATGCAAGAAAATTACAAGATTGTCATTAATAAAGCCTAAATTACATAATTGTCATTAATGAGACCCAAACTACAAAAATGCCCCTCTTTATGTTGTCAAAAGCCTATTTCGCCCTTGAGTTGAGAAAATATCATTTATGCTCTTGCTTCATGAATTAATGAATCCTCGAATATAAATCTCAACAGGTTCTAAGGCCTCCCAAGTCCAGTCCTGAAATTAAAAATCTTGAATAAGTAAAATTAGACCTTAAAATGAAAATATTAATATAAAATATAATAAATTTCAATCAAATCTCAATGATAAAAATAGATGTTAATTAAATAATTAAATGTAAGTTTTAAATGCTAAAAATAAATATAAAAGTACACAGATAAACACTAAAAAGTGTTTATCATGATGCAATGCCAAATGGGTTCATTGCAGTTTCTGAAATGGGTTTTGCCATTTTGGGAGAAAAGTTGGAAAGCAAAAATTGTACATAGAGACTAAGCAGAATGTGGATTAAGTGGTAGCCTTTTTGAATGAATGTAAGTTGTAATATTACTCACCATTCAATGAAGAGGGGACTTCCTTGACCTTGAGCTCACAGCCATCACAGTCCACCTTGGGCTGCACGGTCTGTAATTGCTTCTTCTTCTTGTTCTTCTTCGGTAATTTTGCACTTGAAAATGGAAAGAAAAAAAAAAAATGAGAAAAAGAAAGTAAACAGTATGTTTTAAGGTTAGAGAAAAAATAATTCAATTTCAGCCACTTTAATAGCATTTAAAGGCCTAATTTAATTTCAGCCACTTTAATAGAATTTAAAGGCCAATGTTTTTGTAATATGACACTGTCAGAGACTAACATGAGAGGATACTCATCCCACACAAGGCATATTGAATTTGAAAATCGATCCTCTTTCCACAAAAAACCATACTCATTTTGTACTAAATTTAGTTCGGCAACCTAATTTCATCCATCACAAAGTCTTGCATTTCCAATTGAAAGTGACAGAGTCGCATGCATAAGCAACCGTTAGAACCTCCTTTCGCTCCTTCGATATAAACTGAGACCAGCATCAGGGTTCACATTATAGAACGATGAGGTTTTTATATGTTTTAAGTTGAGAGAGAATTCTCTTCTGTTATAGAAAATCACGTTGATGTGTCATGTTGCTTGCTATTCTAGATAAGCTGAAATAGTTGTTGACTACATAGTGTAACATAGGCTAGGATGTGTCATATACTATATAGTATATATAACCCATAAACCCTAGGATGAACAGAAAAAAAATGAGAGTAAGAATAATATTAGCTGCACATAGCCTTTTCTATTTCATTTCTCTTCTTCCTCTAAGCCTGAGTCTGAAACAATAACACATTTATGCATATATTAACAGTATATAGATTAAGCAGATTAACCAATTTGAGCTACACTAAGATCAGGTTGGTTCATATATATATGTATGTATGTGTGTGTATATATATATATATATATATATATATATATATATATATATTAAATTAATTGGGATGTGAAGGCAACTCTACTCTGTCTTCTTGATAAATATGAGAAGCCATAAAAGAGCTAAATGTGTTTTGAGATCTAATACACTTGATTAAAGTTATTTATATTCTTACCTTGAGTAGAGACAAAAGGAGACATCTTTGTCTTCTTCCACCAAACTCCACAGCGTTGACGGTGGTAAGCACAGTGCAACAAGATTTTCATTGAACAGACGAGAAGGAAAATTACGCAACCCAGTGCAACCAGCGAGATCAAGAATTTCAAGTTTTGAGAACTTTGACATGTCTGGGAGCTCTTTCAAGAATTCACAACCCAAAAAATCTATTTCTTTTAAATTCCCACAATCCTGCAGTATCAAAAAGTAATAACGACTACATGTGTGGTCTGGAATGGTTAATTTTACTTATATGATGATGAGACATGGAGACCAAAATTAAAACTTACGGCGCTATATATATATATAACTATACACACAAATGTACATACCTCAATTCCACCCCCAAGTCTTTTCATTTTTGTTTCTCGTAGGTGAACTTGAGTAATATACTCTGGACATATTAATGCAAGAGATATCATAGGAAAAGGTTCCGGATAGAAATATCTCAGCCCCTCTGGTAAAAAATCAAGAGAATTGTCAGAAATGTATAATATATACTGGCACTGGAATTTCAAATATTTGAGATTAAACATCCCTTGAAGGATTTGGGATGTAAGTAAGTTTCTGTCTCTCCAAGATTGTAGGCTTATGCTTTCTATACCTCCAACTTGGCATGCTGTCTCGCTATTAAAATTATGACCATAACTTCCTCTGTCGCCAGAACTCTTTCTTGCTAATCTGCATTCATACATTAAGAGCACAAGTAAATTGCCTCCCAACTTCGTAACATAACTAATAACTTCATAAAAACTATACACAGCGCTTGACAGTAGGATAAGTACAGTGCAACAAGATTTTCATTGAACAGACGAGAAGGAAAATTACGCAACCTAGTGCAACCAGCGAGACGAAGAATTTCCAGTTTTGGGAACTTTGACATGTCTGGGAGCTCTTCCAAGAATTCACAACCAGAAAAATCTATTTCTTCTAAATTCCCACAATCCTGCAGTAGCAAAAAGTAGTAACGACTAAACGTGTGGTCTGGAATAGTTAATTTTACTTATATGATCATGAGACATGGAGACCAAAATTAAAACTTACGGCGCTATAGTTATATAACACAGATGTACATACCTCAATTCCACCCCAAAGCCTTTTCATTTTTGTTTCTCGTAGGTGAACTTGAGTAATATACTCTGGACATATTAATGGAAGAGATATCATAGGATAAGGTTCCGGATAGAAATATCTTAGCTCCTCTGGTAAAAGATAAGAGAATTGTCAGAAATGTACAATATATACTGGCACTGGAATTTCAAATATTTGAGATTAAACATCCCTTGAAGGATTTGGGATGTAAGTAAGTTTCTGTCTCTCCAAGATTGTAGGCTTATGCTTTCTATACCTCCAACTTGGCATGCTGTCTCGCTATTAAAATTATGACCATAACTTCCTCTGTCACCAGAACTCTTTCCTGCTGATCTGCATTCATACATTAAGAGAACAAGTAAATTGCCTCCCAACTTCATAACATAACTAATAACTTCATAAAAACTAATTGAAAGTATACATAGATGAAAGCTTAGCAAACACAAAGAACATCTTGAGCAAATACCCAAGAACTAGTTAATCCCAAGCTAAATAACAGCAATAATAACCTTATTTCATATGGTGACCATAATAATAAGAAATCTTTTTCTTTTCTTTTCGTATAAAATCATTTTAGTAATAAGAACTAGTTTAGATACGCTTAAATAGTTATTGTTGACTATTACGGTGTAGCACAGAGTAGGTATGAACATGTACTAGTAGTGACTCGTTGTAGATATAGATAGTAATTTGGATGAATAAAGAAATGAAGAAACAAGAGCAAGGAAAATATTTTCCGCATAATAGCCTTTTGCTTTTAGTTTCTCTCTTCTTCCACTTAGCCTCTAATTCTGAAACACCGACACATATATATAAATAAAGACATTAAACAATGTAAGCTATACTCAAAGATCTGGTTAGTTCATATATATTAAATTAATTGGGATGTTAAGGCAACTCTACTCTACCTCTAGATACATATGAGATGCTATAAACGTGCTGGAGAGCTTCTAGTACACGCGAACACAAATCTATATGTATATATAGTTATGTATATATCTTACTGTGTAACATCTAAGATATAGCTCCCTCTCTTGACAATACCACCTTTCCATGCTGTCCAGCTATTAAAATCATGGCCATCACTACCTTTATCATCAGAAGAGTTGTTATCATCTTCAGAAAGCATGCTTCTTTTAGCACTGGTCACTGGCCATATTGAAATTGGAAGGAAATCTATGCTCTTCCTCTTCTTGTTGATGGGTAGTCCGAGGCAAATCTCACTTCTTAAAATGCATTCAAACATGTATATTAAAAAAAAAAAAAAAAACTCAAATGAATAGGCTCCCTACGTCAGAAAATAACTAATAACTACATAAAAACTAATTAAACGAATTTGTAGATGAAAGCTAGGTAAACACAAAGAAAATCAAGAGGAAACACAAAACTAACTAATTGCAAGCTCAAATAACAGCTATATAGAATAACTTTATTTTCATAGAATGATCACATTACTTGAGAATTTGGAACATGTTGGGCAGAGGTGAGCATCATAAGCATAACAACTGCTAAAGGAGACATGTCATTGCATTGAAATCATTGTTTGTTCCGAAAAACAAAAAAAACATTGTTTATGGGCTGAAAATGCAAAATAAAATAAAACACGAAATTTGATTTTCTCTTCTCCACATGAATCCCCAATGAAAGACACTCATTTTAAACTAAATGTATTCAGTCCAAGGATCAAATTTTGTCCATTATATATATAGTTAGTCTTCTAATCCCAATTCAAAGTTCCAATATGAGAAAACGTGCATCTAAAATGCCTAAACCAATTTGGATGTGCACACATTATGCCATATATCCACTTTGTAGATTACTTATTTAGGCGACGTGGAACTTTTCTATTTTCCAACATTATCAATTCTTCCTCTCATTCAATAAAAAATAAGATCAACAGAATGCATATTCTTAATTATGAGATTTTTCTATGTTCTATGTTGAGAAATATATTTGTTTTTTCTTAGTAGAAAATCATGTTAATGTGGCATGTTTCTTGCTAGTTAGATAGCAGAAATTTGTAGTTGACAGGTATGTCTTATCTTGGACTATGTATGCACATGCACTAGTGATTTTTGTGTATATATATATATAGCAACAGGAATGGAAAAGTTAAAGAGTAAGAATGATTTTTTCTGCACATAGCCTTTCGCTTATAGTTTCTGCTCTTCTTTCTAGAAGGCTTTAGGTCTGGAACACTAACACATGTATAACTTCTAAGCAAATTGAGAAAATTAACCAATTTGGGTGTGAATGCAACTCTACTCTGTCATCCAGATACATATGAGAGGCTACAAAAGAACCAAAAGTGTCGGAGAGCTTCTAATAGACGCACACACACATATATATAGGTACGCTCACCGTGATTCATCTAAGTTGGTGATATCTTTGCCAACTTTCACCAGATACTTGTTCCTTCCTGTCTGACCAACTCCATCTTTGCTTCCTTCCTTGCCATTAAAATCATCTCCATTACTTCCTTCATCTTCAGAAAAGTCATCCTTATCATCATCAGAAAGTTCGCCTATTTTAGCTCTAAGTACCGGGCTTTCCGAAATTGGAATGTGGTTTCTCTGCATCCATTGCTGGGTACTGCAGAGTAATAAGAGGAGAATCTTGAATTTCGACCTGCATTCAAACGTAAAAAAAACACATTTAAATTGACTCTCAACTGTTGTGGGAAGAGCAGTGTATTTGACACAAAATCACTTGCGGTACAATATCTAGCGGGGAAGCACTCACTTATACTTAACCTTGGTAACAACCCATCCATCTACAAGTGTTTCTCTACATTGGGGGATAACTCTCAACGTTACTTTTAATCCCAATTAATATATTCATGATTACTCGTATTTATACTAATATTTAAATAATTATAGACTTTTAACTTATTATATGACTATGTAACTTTTCTTTAACTAGAGCAACCTATATAAATTCCAAACTCCCACTATAAATAATAATATCTCCTAAATAGACATAAATCCATATTAAAGTGTCCTAAATCAACATAAGTTATGGAAGCCTATGGAGGTGTCCAAAAGACTCTAAGTTACAAATACCAAAAAAACACCACATTAAATTCAGATTATATTCCAACATCCCTCCTTAATCTGAATTTTCTTCTACACTTCAAGTATTGCTTGAAATATTACGAAATCTCCATTTTCTGGCATTCATGTATTGTCTCTTGCTTCACTTCTTGGTTTTCCAGGCTGCCTCTACATGTCGTTGTGAAACTACTGGAGGTGTCCTTTCTCTTAGACCTTTTGCAATTGTTGCTAGGTTCACTTGTTGCTTTTTCAACAAATAGAGTTTGTGAGAAGGTGGCCAATGCAACCATCTCTAATGAAAGTTAGGAGATCTTGCAAAAGTTCTTCCAAGGAGTTGATAAAGTGAAGAATGTGCGACTTCAAATATTAAGGCGTGAATTTGAAGCTTTGCAAATGAAAGAATCTGAATCTTTTTTGGTTTATAGTTCGATGGTGCTAGCCAATGTCAACCAAATGAAGGAGTATGGATGAAGATTGACGAAAATCATGTGAAAGACAAAATCCTTCATTCTTTGACTCCTAAATTTAGCACTATTTCATATGTTCTTGATCATTCAAATTATCTAGACAACATGATTGTTGATGAGCTTATTTGTGCTATCCAAGTTGAAGATGAGAAAATCTCATTACGGCAAAATGAGTTACTAGAGCAAGCCCTTAAAGCCAAGGCTTCTTTGAAAGGTAATGGAGATGGCAAAAGCCAAAGAAGATGTGGACAAGGAAAATCATGGTGTAGTCGTAGCCAAGGAGGAAGAGGAAGAGGTAGCTGTGATGATTCTAGCAATGAAGATAGAGGCCAACAATCAACTAGAGGCCAGGGAGCTAGAGGAGGAAGAGGGAGAGCAAGAGGATATAATTCTAGAAGGTATGACAAGTCTAATGTTGAACGCTTCAATTGTCATAAATTTGGCTACTTGAATTTTGAAGCACTCAAGGCTTTGGGAGAAAAGAAGATGGTGAAAGATATGCCTTCAATCAACCATCCCAACCAAATGTGTGATGAATGCCTCATTAGCAAACATGCACGAAGGAGCTTTCCAAAAGAAGCTATTACAAGAGCAACTGAGTCGCTTCAACTTGTTCATATTAATGTGTGCAGGCCCATCAATCCTTCCTCACATGGTAACAACAAATACTTTGTACTTTTTATTGATGATTATAGGAGGAAGACTTGGGTTTATTCTCTAAAGGAAAAATCTGAGGTATTTGTTGCCTTTAGAAATTTTAAGGCTCTTGTAGAAAAGAAGAGTTACTATATAATCACATCTCTGAGATCAGATAGAGGAGGTGAATTTACATCAAAAGAACTCAATAAATTATGAAATGATATTATAATGTTTTGACTAATCATAGGGTATGAGATAACATAAGATGTTAACCCTACAGATAAATATGATAGGTGATAAAGGAGGCAAATGTGTTAGAGAGGTTCTAACATGCTCACACAATTATTGTTGTATGTATTAAATCTTACCGCAAGTTGTCTAAGTTGGTGATATCTTTGCCTTCTTTCACCAGACACTTGTTCCTTCCTCTCCAGCAAGCTCCAACTTTGCATCCTGCCTCGTTATTAAAATCATTGTCATCACTTCCTTCATCATCAGAAGAGTCATCATTATGATTGTCATCATCATCATCCTTGTCATCTTTATCTACTTTCAGACTATTCTTGGGTAGAAGAGGATTGTCATCTATTTTATAACCATCAAAGCCTTCTTGACTTTGATCTTTGCTTCTCTCTGTCTGGCCTATGACCATATTCACACTTTTAAGTTTCACTATCAATCATGTTTTCGCTTTTGGGTGGAAGAGGAACATCATCTTTTTTATATCCTCTGAACCCAGAGCTACTGGCCATCTCCATGTAACCACTATCTCGTTCATCATGCTCAGTTTCATGACTTGCAACTACACCCTCCTCTATCTTGCCAACACAACCATCACTGGCACTTGTTCCTTCAGTATCTTTGCTTTCTTTTACCTCAGACTTTGATACAGAAGGAACTTCTTCATCTTCTCGTTCTTCTTGTACTCCATCTTCAGTATCTCCTGAGTTACTACTTGAATCGTTGTAAAGCCTTGGTGGAACGATGTCCCATGATTCTTGCCTTACGTCTCTCTGGCTACTGCCATCTTGGACCCTACAATCCCCGGGAGTCCTATCCCAATTTCTTGCAGTTATTTCACTTGGTTGATTTGGTTGGTTCAGTGACAATCTATCTATAGGTCCAATGTCACTAGCCTGCAAATCATTTGTATCAGAAGCAGCAAAACTATCATCAGCTCTGTCAGTTCTGTTATTTGGACTTCGATCATATGTGTTAGTGTTATCTATACTCTGATCATCCCTCTGCCTTGCTATGTCGCTGTCTTGATTTTTCTCAAGATATTTACGCCACAAAATGATCACAAGGCAAAAACCAAATGTGCCCAAAATGAAGACAATATCTCTTTTTTTACCAGTTTTGTTTACGATTGTTAGAGAAAATTTCATAGCATGTTCAAGACAAACAGAGAAGAGCCCAGATTCAAAGGTGAGATCATATGTTTTTGATAGACCCCAAGATGAAATAGCAAAGGGACATGCTGCAAATAACTCATATCTCTTCAGTGAGTTATGCTTTTTCACGTCCTTTATGCTTATATGAAATTCTGGGTACTGGGCTAAATGGTCAATTACAGCAGGCACAATCAAAAAGATGAAAGACAACAGAGCATTTAGAAGCCAGGAATCCTTACACATGTCTTTGATTTGATTGCCCAACAGGGAATTACAAATCAACATGAATGGCATTAAATTCAAGGCCGCATACCAAATAGCAACGACAAACCATTCTTGCTCCTTTGCACCAATCTTGATATCTGGATTCCTAATTAGCAATAAGTAGAATCCAACAACACTCCCAAAAAAAGACAGAAGCGGCCAACGCCTATCCATCTGAAGAATGGACAAAGGTTAGAAAGGAATTGGAAGTCACTTGAACCACATCACTCGGTTAAGTATAAAAAAATAAAATAAGCACGAAACCCTAGTACTTGTATCAATTCTATGCATGTAATATCCAAAAAAAAAAAAAAAATGAAAAAGGTGAAGAAAGAAGAAAAAGAAGTTGGGTTTGGACAAAATCATAGTCTCATCCAAGATAAATTACCATTTTTTTTATTAAGAAAATTTTATTTGTCATCAGGGATCCCCAAATCACTTTTTTAAGTTGGCTTTGTGAATGCTTATCGTTTGTGTATAAAGTTACAAGAAATGGGAATAGGAATAGAGAGGACAGGAGAGGAGAGTTTGAGGGAAGCACTTTGGGAAAGTGTACATAGGGTCATATAAAGTCAAAAGAAATGAATCATGCAAATGAACACCGAGTAATCAAACAAATAAATAAAGTACATATTATGGAATCGGCGAAGGAAAGGAGACTACAGCGGCGGCCAAGCATCTTTGGAAACAAATAAATACATCAGCACTTGCAAGCGCTTCATCTTCTAAAATGATCTAAAGTAAATGCTAATGAAATCAAATCATTAAAGATTCGCGCAAAGACTTGAAAGTGAGGATCCTTTTGCCACTGTGAAGTGTATTCTTTCTCTTTTTGTCCTATCCATGATAAATTACTGTTTTTCTTAAGAAAATTTTATTCGTCGTAGGATTCCACCATCACTTTATTTCTCATCTTCAACTTATTTAAATAATTTTTCTTTTTTTGTCATAGCGTTCATCCTTTCAGATTTCTTGAATAATTTTTCAAAATGAAGAAACAAAACTTAGAAATTAGGCAAACTGTATAGTTACTGTGCAAGGATTGCTTGTTGATGAATCAATAGATAGAAATATTGTTGGGCCTGGGAGATGCCTAAATAACGGGGGATCATATTTTGCTTCTGTTGAAGCTAACACATCAATACATAAATTTGTGGGTCTCTCCATAGGTGTGTGGGTCTCTCTATTATATATATCCTTCACCTCTCTTTAAAGCTTAAGCTATTAGGTGTGTGGGTCTCTCCATTATATATATTCTTCACCTCTCTTTAATTTATCCGATGTGAGACATCACTCACACTTGAATTCCTAACAATCTCCCCCTCAAGTGTGAGCCTTTTCCACATTAGGCCTTTGGGCCATCTCCCCCTTGAGTGGATAACAAGGGTGGATCTACTACTCACCCCGTAACTTGTCCATTATCCTTGGACTCCATCGCTCATCTTTGCTCCAAGCCGAACCTTAGCTCTGATACCACTTATTGGGCCTGGGAGATACCTAAATAACGGGGGATCACATTTTGCTTCTGCTGAAGCTAACATACAATACATAAACTTGTGAAAGGATATATTTTATGGGTTTAACACCACCTTCCAACCCAAAAGCTTAAGCTATTAGGTGTGTGGGTCTCTTCATTATATATATCCTTCACCTCTCTTTAATTTTCCGATGTGGAATATCACTCACATTTGAATTCCTAACAAATATTCACCCAAAACTCTTCCTCGCTTGTAAATTATGCTATACTGATATCACTCTCAAATAAGAAATAACAAAGAGGATTCGAATGGTACCTTACAAGAGAGACCAACGGTGGCGTGGGAGGAGTTGACGATGGCCAGGACTAAGAGGACGACAGATAGAGGGAACGAGAGGAAATTTAGGGATTAGCGGGTTTTGCAAATTTAGAGGGCTTCTATGTGAATGATCAGAGAAAGAGAGAATGGAAATATAAGGATTAGCGTGTTAGAAGCAACCAAAGTTGACTCTATTTAAGCTCAAGTCTTCGTCTCTATTCAATCAAATCTATAGGTTCACTCATGCAATCAAGCACATGCGTCCCCACCACTCTTATTCAGAAGGCTATGGGTACCACTCCGCGTACGCCCATTCCAAATTTAATTTTTTTTGTTGACTCTTTTTATAGTCTTTTTGATATATAATAGATAAAAGTTAAAATTCAATTCAGAGATATGTACTTTAGTATTGTGCTGAGCTCTGCCGTATGAGATGTATCTAATAAAGACCTAACTCAGTAGAAAAATCAAACACCACTCCTCTCACGGTGTTTTATTTTATATATATATATATATATATATATATATATATATTTTTTTTTTTTTTTTTTTTGCTTTACATTTGTACACAGAATAGATGTATAAAGAAAAAAAAATTTATAATTGTCCACCGTTACAGAAAGTAGTAATTCAAATGAGGATTTCCATATGTCTATAGACATCCAAAAGACCTCTCCATATCCAAAATCTAATTCTAGATTTCTGCAAGTCTGTCTAAATTTTGCTTTTGACGATTCTCGGCAACTCCATTAGCAGTTGCTTAACCTCCTTTTATTAATAAGAAACCGTTTCTTATTTAGAATGACCATCGAAGAATGATCATTTCGCATCACAAGAAGATACCCTTGCTTTAATCATAATAATAATAATAAAAAACTTTGCTTGTGAGAAAATGGAGCCAGACGTAAAACCGAGGTGAAGGATATTGGTTTAGGGAAATAAAATGAGAGGCATTGCTAGAGGGAGAAGAGATTGACCTTTAAAGGGTGGAAAAATCAAAATAAGAGAAGAACATTTTTTTTTTGGCCTCATGATGTTTTTGTCAAAATTAAAAAAAAAAGAAGTAATGTTTCAAATTCTCAAATTAAATTCCTATATTACCCAAAACATAACAAAGTCAATCTTTGGACGTCCTTTTTGTCTATGGGAAGGTTTAATTTGTATACTTTTAATAGTGAGAGAAATCAATTTGAGAATTTAAAATGTGCCCTTTTTTTGGGTTTTGTGAAAATTTTAAAATTTTTATGTTTTCTCCCACTTAAAATAATTTTTTATATTTTAAAATTTTAAATAAATTATTTGAAAAATTTTATTATATTTTAAAGTATTATATATATTATATATCATTTCAAAATTTAAATAAAAATAAATATTGATTAAATATAAAAAAAAAAATGTGAGGTAATTTATAAAACTATTTGTTGAACTTTTTTTAGCTGCTATTTTGATAAACTTTACAGAATTATAAAGGTATAAATCATATAAAATATAGAGAAGATAAATATAGAACGATAAATATAATATAAAAATTATAAAAAAATATTACTCCAAAAAAGATATTGTTAGTTAGTTTTAGGAGGGGAAATGAATGAGACGTTTGTATTGATTTGGGAAGGTAACAATTTTAAAGATTATTTATAGTTTCCGTAAATTTCTCCTAAAGCAACTTTTATGTTTTCAAATGGAGTGTTTAGAAAAATATACTAAAAAGTTTACTCATATACCTTAATTAAAATTTTAAAATTACCTTTTTTTAACAATTTAACTGTTATATATTTATAGACACACACACACACACGGAGATAATAAATTTAACAATGCATTTCCACCTTTCGGCGTAGGTATATTCATGCGGTTTGACTTAATTAGTACGCCAAGAAATTTCCCAATTGGTTTACCAATCAATAAATTAATGACTTGGTCAAGTAATGAAAAATCACACATTCCCGGATATTACAACGGTCCTAAGGCTGCATTTACGGCGATTTAACCATATTAATTAAAAATACACGACAAAACAAAACTTAGTCCATAAATCTATTTATTTGCTTATCACTTCTCAGTTCTTAAATTTTAGCTATTCTAGAGTTTTATTTTTGTTCTAACTGTTTTACAAATTTAAGATTTAGAATTTATTTTCTCTTAATTAATTACCACCTCTTCTATTCTCTTATAATCTTTTATACACATTATATTATATATTTTAATCAAAGTTAAATAACATTTTACTTATATTGATGATTTCTTATTGAACAAACATTAACCTCTATCTAGTGTTACAATTTTTCATAGTATTCCCTCTGGTTCCTTTTTTTTTTTTGGATAAGAAAGAAACTTTAACTATTTTCTGTGTTTTATATTGTAAAGTCCTTTCAACTAAAACACATAATTTAAAAAAATATTTAAAATTAATTAATTTATTAGTTTTTGAAAAACAAAACATAACAATCTAAATTTACTCTCATTTAATGTTAAACTCTAATTATTACTACAATAGTTCATTAATTATCCACTTTAATCAAAATATAAAAATTAAAAAAGAGATAATATTAATTATCGATAAATATAAAAAATAAAAAATAATTATAAAATTTCATAAAGAGTCTTATATTAAAAATATCTAAAACTTCTAAAATGAGTCATAGAGGGAGTATCATTAACCAATACGTCTGTACAAACTCAAGGAGATAGAGAGTTATGCTAAAGCACTAACCACTCAAACCTCATACAAAAGACAACAGAAGAGTCACACATCTACCAAAACAAGGTCATAATTCAACTCTAATCCTATTTACAATAATATTGACATCTCGCTTACATATTTTAGGCAAGCAATAGAATCCTAAGGGCTAAATCTTTTTTCAAAAGCCTAAAAGCAATTGATAGACAGCAACTGCATAACTTGCCTAAACAATTCTTCGTCTAATCTTTTTTCCACGAAAGACAAAACAAATCCAGTGTTTCCAAGTATTGAACCTGTAATGCTAGTTATCTAGGCACAACCAATTACAAAGTAGACCCAATAATTCACAGTTGAATAAAAGGTGATTGATATCTTATGTATCAGCACCACACAAAATACAAGAGGAATCATTTACTGGGTAATGAAATTGGAGGACTCTATCCTGTGGGAGGAGCCTTCTATGCATTGCCAGCCAAATGATAAAGGAATGTCTAGGAATGCTGTATCTAGTCCATGTTAGCCTTGCACATCTGAAATTGTTGTGGCTGCCAACCAGCCGTTGCATGTACTTTGTATGGGTTTTGTGCCGGTGAGTGGGTTTGGGATTTGATCTTGTTGGGTATGGTTTCCACATTCCAACTTAGCCCAATAAGGTTTAGGCTCGGGCTAACAGACTAATTCTATTCACACCCTTACAATTTCTTTTCCCACTAACCTTTGCATCTATGTACAAAAGAGGGAGAAAAAAGAAATAGCCTGCCATTTTCTTTTGGATCTTCTTATAATGATTTAGCTTCATTGACAAAACCTCGTCATTTTATTATTTAGATCTTTGCACGAAGTGAGACAGGATTTGTTTGTAAGGATGGCAAGTGTGCGGCATGGGGCGGGTTCTCACTCCACAGCCACGGCCCAAATGTCCTTTCTTAGCTGCAAGTGAGCCTTTATTAAAATCTTTATTTTCACTTTTTTAAATATCTATTGCTTCTGCTTCGAGACTCATCCAAAAAATTTATTATAAATTTTACGTTATTTAAAGAATAAACTCTCAAAATATAAATTAATATGCTTATAAAAATTTAAGTTTGAAATAACAAGAAAATATAAATAACTCAACTAAAAAAAACCTCAAACATAAAAAAAGCTATTATCAATTTTACAAAATAAACTCTAAAATATTATAAATTAACATAATTATCAAAATTCAAATTTAAACAACAAGAATATATAAATAACTTAATTAACAATATCATAATCAATTATGTGTAATATGTTATATAATTTATATTTTTATACAATATATGATTTATATATGTGTGTTATATATGGGTTTAGGGTAGGGTGGGTATTTTATTACCCATCCCCAAATCCCACCCTTGTAAATTACCCATTAAAATCCTCATACCTAATTTTCTAATCCTATCTCTATATCCAACCAAGTAAAAATGATGGGGCTTGTTGTGTATGGGTTAAATTGCATCCTTATTTGTTATGCCCACATAGTATCTTATTTCTTATTTAATTATATTTTGATTAATTAATTATGCATATAATTATATAGTTAAAATATTATTTTATAATTTTAAGATCATTCAAAAATTAATAAGACAATGAATGAAACACTATAAGGGTAGCTAATTTTAACTCGACATTATTTTTTAAATCCCTAAATCAACTTATCCTGTTGTCATAAAATGTATCTTATAATTTTTTTCTTTTAAATTTTAAAGTTTTTATTGCTCAATAAAATAATAAAATATTAAATACACATTGCTATAATATTTTTACCAATAAGAATCCTTGAAACTAGATATATAACATAAATTCTTTTTGAAACAACAAATTTTATCTTACCCGAACAGCCACTCATGCATTTTTTTCCCCAAATCTTGCCTTTCACATTATGCACCTAACACCAAATAAAGATTTTTTTGTCTCATTCACTATTTTTTTTCTGTCTCATTTTATTATGATTAACTAAAAAATTTATTCTCAACAACTTAATGATATTTAAAACATTATTTAATATTTTTTTTATTAATTACAAGAGAATGGAATAGTAGATGAGAGTCCTGCGACAAACCAGACTCAGTGTTCCAATTTTTGCTCTTAAGCAGCAGCGTGCAGAGGAGCTAGCCAAAGACGCACGTCGAGATTTCATAATTGGCACCAAAGGTTTGATACTTCCAAGATGTATCAAATGTTCAATTACATGTGCATATTGTTATACTTTGCTTGTGGCAATCAGTTTGCTCAGTATAAGACGATATTTTTGGATCCTGAATCATTTGCCTTTTAAATAAAAAAAAGAAAATAATCATAATAACTTATATATATTGGATTCTATGATTTTTTAACCAGAATTGTTGAAGCTTTTGGATATAGAGAAACAATTATATATGTTAAGAATAGAAATAAATAACCTTGATTAGTAATACAGTGGCAAGTGTACAGTGTACAACATGCGCATTGTATTAGTAGTATACGTAAGTTGAAGAAACACTGATAGTACCGAAGACTAGTTTTGGAGGAACCATTGTATCCATATCTATAGCATTATTTTTAAAGCAAACAAAGAACACTAGATTACCATAAAGAAATCTGAGAGTAACATAAATCTGACGAGAAAACAAATATTTGACTTATTTTAGATCACATAAACTTCCATTAGATTCCTTCTACTTGTTAAACACTCAGACGCTGCCTCATGAGTGAGTGGTAAAGCTTTTGCGCGCTACCCAGAACTTCCTTTCCGGCAAAAAACGCGAACCTAAAGATTAACATGTTTAGAAACATAAACATGATGAAGAGATGAGGGTCCGAAAATGATGGAAGAGGCATTGATATCAATGCCGCAAGAGCCAGATATGCTGAAATGGAACGTATCTTTGCGGTAAGAGTTGTAGTAGATGTGAGTTTATAGAAGCCACTTATCTTATTGTAAACATATGCAAACCAGAACATTATCGGACAACTTTAAAGTCCACATGCTTTTTGGGTGTGCATGAGAAAGTGATACTTGTAATGCACTTGAACGTCTTCAACTAGCAATAGAGTGAGAATTAGGAATACTATCTGTATTGAGCTGCATAAACAAAATAACCGCCAAATAAGACAAGTCATTGCATCAAAATAACTGTTTAAGGGCTAAATATGTATAAAAAACACATAACCCATATTGAGTTTCTAAGTTGATTATCTTTTCTCCCCAAGAATTCCCAATAAAAGATACCCATTTTATATTAAATTAATATATTCATTTCACCAAACTAAAATTTATCCATCGTAGAGTGTTGTGGCATGCATAATCAACCATTAGAACCTCCTTGGGTTCCTTCAGTCCAAATAAGACCAAGAACGGAGTCCATATGAACTACAAATATTTTTTTTCTTATACGTTTTTAGTTAAGAAATAGTTTTGTTGTTTGTAAAAAATCATGTTGATAATGTTCTTACCGTAAGTTGTCTACGTATGGGATATATTTGCCTTTCACCAGACACTTGTTCCTTTCTATCCAGCCAACACCCACTCCGCATCCTGCCCTGCCATTAAAATCATCCCTCCCAAGTCCTCTATTATCAGAAGAAGGTTTGCTTGCTCCATCATTAGAAAAAAGGTTTTCTTATTCCTTCATCACTAATCTCATCTAGCGGATCTACACTTCCCTCCGTCTGTCCAAGATCAACATACATATTCTTAGATGTTAGCTCAAGGGTAAACTTACTCATTTATTAAGTTTGATTTTGATGATGAAAAATATTTTTATGATGTGTATAGCTTTTAAAATTACTTCCACCTTATTTCTTCTTATGAAATTTATTGGCAAATTGTTTTATCCTTCCTCTGTCTTATTGCTGGAAAATATTATTTTACTACTCCAAATAAAAACATATTTTTTAGCTTCTCTTCTCTTAGTCCCGTGGGCACAATTTTTTTCTTGCATGGCTACTATAATATTCATCTTTTCGGCAGCATTGTATTGTTAAAAGAAAGTCAACCTAATACACATAGGATGACAAAATTAAAGCAGAATTTTTGAAAGCCTTTTTGCATGCCTCTCACGTCTTGAAAGTTGCTCTATAAGTGCTTTGGTTTATCCTATGGTTATTGACCAAAATGTACTTCTCATAAAGAAATAGTTTGGCATCTTGTGTATGTCTTATGTAATTTGTCTTGGGTTTCTAAATATTTCAACAAAGTTTGCTGCCCTCATTCTGACTTCTTGGGCTTCACGTGAACAAGGCAAATGGAAAGGTCTTTCGGCCTCGTCTATCACATCAGCCCAAAGCTTCAACTTTTATGCAATATCTGTTTTTGCAGCATGCAACATAATCTCGTAAGCTATATTAAACAAATGTAGTCAATCTCTCTCCGCAACTTTAGGTTTCACGATTCACAATAAGAGGAAAGTCTTCTTGGAACCTCTTGCCTCATTAGTCCAAGAATTACCTTTTTCATGAAGATAACAGTAACTTGCAGAATTAGGGATATCTTTAGAATTGCATATTGTCATCCTCCTTGATTCAATTTGCTATCAAGAGCTGCTAAACTTCTGAAGGAAGGCCTTGCGTGGATCATAATAGTAACCTGCTATGCTTCTATTTTGAAGACTTTTATCATGAACAAAAGAGCTTCTCGGTTAAGATAACTTCAAGCCCAGTCAAATATGCTGCAACAGTCATATTTTGAAAATCCTATATAAGAGGAAGGAGACCTCCATAATAGGGGTGGGCACGGGCCGGGACGGGCCGAGATTTGGGCTGTCCCGGTCCCATCCCAAAAATATCCCGGGATAAGAATTCCTGTCTCGATCCCATCCCGATTTACCTAGTTGTCTTGGCCCGTCCTGTCCCGGTTTTCAACATGTTTGTCCCAGTTCTATCCCGAGTCCTATCCTGACTTCTCCCAGTCATGTCTCGAATATGTCCTGTCCCGATTTTTCCCATAGTTTGTCCTGGTTTGCTGCAGTTTGAAGCCTTCAAACACCAAACATCTCAACAATAAAACAAAAAAAAATCAGTAGAAGTAAGATAAAAAGAAAAAAAAAAAATCAGCATACTTGGGATGCATTGAGCTCTGGAAGTCCAGGGGCACCAAAGCGTCCTGCTAACAAGTGATGGTAAATATACTAATAGAAAACTTATAATGAAAAGATGAAAGAAGCACACACAATCAATGCCATCCAGGTGGCAGATGCCAAAAAATTATACATCTTGCATGTATACACAAGCACATACCAACAAACAAGAAGACAAATTCTTTTGATTATTTGTCTTAAGAAAAAGGTACCTCGTATATATAATAAGCACAGTCCGAAGCACTTCCAACCTGTTTAAGAGAGTAGTTAATTGGAGATCCATAATGGGCTCCCATAAAAAAATACCTCAAAGCCAGCGGATGATAAATGTTTACAATCTGATAACATGAAATGTTTATGACATAAGGATTTGACAAATTGTAGCAGTGACTATAAGTGAGATATAAATAATAGATTTTTTAGTAGAAGAATAACAGGATAAGTCTATTAGAAGATAACTTGAGTATACTCCAAAACACCATACAAAAACAAACCCTATTAGAAGATAAAATAACATCTCAAGCTCACCCAGCGAGCTGTTTCAAATAGAGGGCAAGTCATGCGAATAGCTTTCAGCTTATTAGTAAAAGCTTGAAGCTTTGGGCGATTCAAAGCCAGTGATATTGCCCTCTCTTCATACTTCTTCATGCTACATGGTTTTGAAAAACAAGTAAATAACAAACTAAGTATCTTCCAAATATGCATAAAAATGGTCACAGATATTGGAAATAGTAAGCTCATTAAGCAAAATGAAGCACTTCAAAAACATCCACATTTCAAATGATTTGAATAAAGAAATAATCTAAAGAATACAGAGAAGATGTATGACTAACAATATAGTTTTAAACATAAACATCGGTAAAGGAATATTTGCATGGTCTAATCAAAGTAAATTACGACAACTATAACCACTGGATGGAATTACAGCACAAAGAAATGCTCTTACTCGCTAACAATCATTTCCTCCCTAAGTCCAGTAGCAAGACAGAGTGACCCATCAACTCTAGTGGCCATTTTCTCAAGAGGCAGGGTAATCATTGGTAAACTGGCCCATAAGATATATGTTCTCGTTGTATGTGCATTACATAACGGCCTAACAGAAAATTACAATCATCAAAATTTTTAGAGGTATGAATGTAAATTATGTGAGTGAACAACCAGACCAAAATATGAAGAGAAGTATAAAGGAGATGAAGAGAAGGGGGGCGTTAAGGGATTGCCTACAAACATAAAGGATCGAGGAAAAAGTAGAAAGAGGAAATTACGTGTCAAGGAATAAATCTGCTAAAGCACTTTGTCTAATATGCTCATTCTTCATGGCAACATCTGTGAAAATGATTTGATCTGGCTGCACCCCTTGAGCGACAGCAAGGGAAATTGGAGAAAATGGATCAAAAACATCTATGCACACAGAAAGGGAAATTGTCAGAAAATATTGACGAAATCAACTTAACTATCCGAGGAAATACCAATCAAAATCAAATTCACATGAAAAATCGCATTGAAAAATGCCCAAACATTCGCACAAACTAATTCATACTAGACACTAGTAATCTCACAGTGGTCTTCTCAAGTTTTCTTTAACAAACATCACTCGCTTCTTACCCTAGATTCCCATTCTTTTCCTTGTACCATTTTTCCTATTAGTAATCAGTGAAGTAACAAAACACCAGAAAAGAAATTTAACCTCAATCATTACCAAACAATCTATAGCTTTCGTTTCTGAGCTACCAAATAGTGTCTAAATTAATTAAAAACAAAATGCACAAGACAACAGTACACCTTGAACAAAGAATTAAGCAGTCAGATGATCAATGAAAAGTAAATCGAAATGCAAAATCGTAAGAAGCATTAGGATAACAACTACTTGAGAAAAAGTCATCGCGGCGGGTGACAAGAGAGAATGAGAAAGACAAGAGAGAATGAGAAAGAGTGAGGATGGAAAGTGAGTAAACTGAAGGCTGAAGCAAGTAGTTGTGAGGTCGGGATGGTGGGCATGTGCAATTCGGGCCTGGTTCTGGGACGAGCCAGGACAATTGGGCCAGACCGAGACGGGACCCGGGACGGGCTTGGGCTTGTCCCGGTACCGTCCCGAAATTAGCCGGGACACTAAAAACTTGTCCCGATTTGTCCTGTCCCGAAGCTTTTCGTGCTAGGTTAGGACACCGGGCCGTCCCAGCCCATGCCCACCCCTACCCCATAAGAGAATACACAAATAAAGGTTCATCTGAAAACTCTCAAGTGCTCTCACGTTTCTTATTCCTCTCTTCAATTAATGCACCACATTCATACTTGGTATATCCTTGAGTGCATAAGAGTGTATTGGAAAATTTGTAGAGTTGAGCAACACACTATACTCTCTATTTTCACTTTTGAAATTCTGTTAAGACATTATTGCCTTGGTTGTAATCCTGTGATAGGAAGAGACATAGTCCCTTGTGACACAGTCATATTGGTAAAAGGTTTTTGGTGCTCCTAGTAAAACTAAGCTGAAGTCGTGTGCTATACTTCGAAGAAATTGTAAGAGGTGCTGGAATCCTGTAAACCAAATTTATAGTGAAGATAACTCTCTCAACTAAGTTTTTGAGGAGTGGACGTAGGTCTAAATTGAAACCGAACCACTATAAATCCTTGTGCACATCTTCTTCCCTTATCCTCTTTACTTTCGCCACATTTTACCTTCCATTATTATTATTTGGCTTCCTACATTGAACTGCCTTATTATTTTCTCTAATCTGTGAAGTTTCTAGTTTCAAGCTTATATTGTTTAAACCAAGCTTATTTACTTAAGCTTGAGTTTGCTATCTAATAGCTTTTACAAAAATCTTTTAAAAATCCTATTCACCCCCTCTAGGACATTTCACTTGCACTTTCAATCGGTATCAGAGCCTTGTGCTCTGTTACAGGACTAACATCCTTGAGTTTGAGATCCTAAGTTGTGCAAGGTTATAGAAGACTTCAAGGTTGGAAACTCATGCAACAAGCTTCCATATTTCGACAGATCCTTTTACAGCCACTGGAGAAACTGCATGGAAATGTTTATGGGTCCAAATCATTTTGAACTCCTAAGCATCATAAAAGTTGGCTATGAAGAACCAACAAAAGAGGAAGATGGAGTAAAAATTCCAAAAGGTTTAGATGACTATACGGAAGAAGAAAAGAAAAGAGCCTCACTACATTTGAAAGCTAAATATATGCTTTCTAATGCCATGTGCTCAAAAGAATATGAAGTTATCTCCGCATGCAATACCGCTAAAGAAATATGGGATAGACTTCAAAGCATACATGAAGGAACTTTCGCTGTAAAAGAATCAAGGATAGACATATATGCTGGTGAATATGAACTATTCCAAATGGAAGATGGACAATCCATTGAAAATTATTTCACTAGATTTCTTCACATTGTTAATCAACTTAAATTGCTTGAAAGAAGTCTTACTCAAAAAGAACAAGTGAAGAAATTCATCAAATGTCTCTCGGACAAATGAGAAACAAAAGGATACATACTGAAACAAACAACAAAAGCTTTAAATATTACAATAGATGAGCTGAGAGGAGAGTTAGAAGCTGAAGAAATGTCGATGAAGAAGAAAGAAGTAAGAGCGACCGAAAGGAAGAAAAAGGAGAAGGATGTTGCTCTTGCAGCCACGTCCTCGCCCTTAGACAGTGATAGTAATGGTGATGTTGCTCTTTTATCCGGAAAAGTTGCCAAGATGTTGCAAAGAAGGAGATTCAGAAAACAAGCATCATCTAGTAAGCCTGGTTTCAGAACCAAACACAATAAAGATGATAGCAAAAATTCAAAAGTGACTGAGACAAAGATGATATAACCTGTTATAATTATGGAAAACCTAGACACAAAGCACCGGATTGTTTTAAGAAGAAAAAGAAGAACTTCAAAAAGAACATAAAAAAGGCGTATGCTGCTTGGAGTGATGAAGACTCCTCATCTAGTGGTGATGAAGAAATATATCTTATGGCCATGTCAGATGAAAGTGATTCTAAAAATGAGGTAAGTGATCAACCTCTCTCTTATAATGATCTGTCAAATGCTTATGATGAGCTTGTTGAAACTGTTAGTAAGCTTCTTTCAAAACTTTCCTCTAGAAGAGAAAAAATCAAAGTTCTTGAAAAGGAACTCACTGAAATTCGAGTTATTTCTAAAAATGATAGAGTACTCATCAAAGATTTACAAGAAAAAGAAAAGGTCTCTGAAAGGCTACTTTCAGAAAACCAAGATTTAAAACTCAAGCTTGATGAACTTTCAAATGATTTAGCTAGCTTTGTGAAAGGCAAGCAAAACCTTGATAAACTAGTTGGCATGCAAAAACATGATCTGCATAGAACTATCTGGAAACAGGGCTTGGGATATGAAAACCCAATTTTGAAAACCAAGCTTTCACAAGCTACTTGTAATTACTGTAACAAGGCTGGTTATCACGCCTATCAATGCAATTAAAAGAAGAATGTGAATAGATATAAACAGATATGGGTTCCAAAGAATGTTTTTGTCACTAACCCCCAAGGACCCAAACAAGCATGGGTACTTAAGCTTGATCTCTCACATGACAGAAATAGTACAAGTCAAGCAAGAAAAGCTGGTACCTCAACAGTGGTTACTCACACCACATGACCTGGGATAAGGAGATATTCGTTGAACTTCAGGAACAAGATATGGGAAGTGTAAGATTTGGAGATGATAGTAAGAGAAGAATTTTGGGCATAAGAAAAATCAAGCTCACCCCAAATCTTGTTGTGAATGATGTTTACTACGTGAAGGGATTGAAGCACAATTTAATGAGCATCAGTCAACTCTGTGATCTTGGTTATAAGGTATGCTTCAAATCTTCCAAATGCATAATCTATGACCTCAATGGTAAGGATACTCTCTTTGAAGGTCATAGAAGCTCAAATGTTTATAAAGTGTCCAACAAAGAATTTTCCTTCAAAATTGAGACATGTTTCCCAAATAGAAAATGTTTCTTTATGGCATAGACTTCTTGGTCATGCCCATATGCAGCTTATTTCTAAACTGTCAAAATATAAGCTTGTTTCTGGGCTACCTGAGCTCCATTTCGAAAAGGACAGTATTTATGCTGCATGTCAATTGGGAAAGCAAACAAAGTCATCATTCAAAAACATGAAGAAGCTTTCTACCTAAAGATATCTAGAACTTCTTCATATGGACTTGTTTGGACCTATGTCAACATTATGTTTAAAAGGTAAGAAATGTGGTTTTGTTATTATTGATGATTATACTTGATTTACTTGGGTATACTTCTTGGGTTATAAGGAAGAGACTTTCAATGTTTTCAAAAAGTTTTCAAAGAAGGTTGAAAATAAAACAGATTTGAAAATTTGTCCTATTAGGAGTGATCATGGTGGAGAATTTGAAAATCAAGCTTTTAAAGATTTCTGTGAAAAACGAGAAATCCACCATAATTTCTCCTCTCCTAAAACACGGGTTGTTGAAAGAAAAAATAAAACTTTAGTTGAAATGTCAAGAACCATGCTCTGTGAAAACAATGTTGCAAAACACTTTTGGGCAAAAGCTATAAATACAGCTTGTTACATCCTCAACAGATGCTTGATTCGGCCGATTTTGAAGAAAACTCCATATGAGTTTTGGAATGGAAGAAAACCCAATGTAAGTTATTTTCGTGCCTTTGGTTGCATTTGCTATATTCATAATAATGGCAAGAATAATTTGGGTAAGTTTGATGCCAAGTCGAATGAAGGAATGTTCTTGGGCTACTCTTTGTCTAGTAAAGCTTATAGAGTATATAATAAGCGTACTAAGATAGTGGAGGAGAGTTTGCATGTAATATTTGATGAATCTAACATACTCCCTTAAGCACGACAGCTTTTGAGGAAGGTTAACTCTTGTAGGAACCAAGCATATCTATTCAAAATCAAGCTTCTAGAGATTTACTTGATCTACAAAATAGAGAAGATAATCAAGTCTCAACACTGCCTGAAGAACCCTCTAACAGAGACAATGTTCCATACAAACAACAAGTACAACAAGATCATAATCCTGATGATGTGATTGGAGATATAAGAGATGGGATGAAAACTAGAGCTTTCAATCAGGAATCAAGTAACAGAGTCTTGCTTCATTTCACTGATCGAACTAAAGAAAGTTGAGGAAGCTCTAGAAGATGAATCATGGATAATGGCCATACAAGAAGAGCTTAATCAATTTGAAAGAAACGAAGTCTGGAAGCTCGTAACTTCACCTAAACATCAAGACGTTATTGGAACTAAATGGGTATTCCGAAATAAGCTGGATGAGCAAGGTAAAGTTATAAGAAATAAAGCAAGATTGGTAGCTCAAGGGTATTGTCAACAAGAAGGTATTGATTTTGATGAAACCTTTGCCCCTGTAGCTAGACTTGAAGCTATTAGAATTATGCTTGTTTTTGCTTGTTACAAGAATTTTAAGGTTTTTCAAATAGATGTGAAAAGTGTTTTCTTAAATGGTTTTATTAGTGATGAAGTATATGTAAGACAACCTCCAAGCTTTGAAGATAAATTTTCCAAACCATATGTTCAAGTTATCCAAAGCACTCTATGGTCTTAAACAACCCCGTTTTGTACCGCCGCTCCACTGCTCTGCTTCTTTTCTTTTTCTCTCTCGGTTTTACAGTTGGGATGTTACCGAGGGATGCCTTTTCTTTCACCAGTCCCGTGGCTTCTTGCCACCCTACCTTTTGTTTATTTTTTTAAAAAAAAAAATTTGTGGGTCACCAGTGAGTGAACCCAAGAAAGGTAATTAATTTTACCACTCTCCCATTTTAATATTCTCCCTCTTTTTACAATTTTTGTCAATAAAATGACAAAAATGACCTTCTCACTTCACTTAGTTTTCACCCAGCCCTCCTCAATTTTCACTCCCTCCCTTTCTGGCATTTTCTCCATTCACTTTCTCTTTTTTCCTCTATAAAATTGTTTGCTCCTGCGATTGCACTTAGCCGTTGTTGTCTCGCACAGATGTGCGCTCAAACGCGTTTTTCATTTTTTTTAAACGGAACTTATTAATTTGCTAAATGTTAATTTATGCAACATACTGTGATAAATACTTGGAAAATGAAATTGGATACCTTGGTGCAATTTGAAATTACACAAAATTATTCACCACTTATTCAAAAAATGAAATTCTGCCCAACATAACGATGAGGATATACGGAAATTCTGATACATGGATCACAGGCAAACCTACCTACTTTGACGATAACAGTAATAGCAGTAGCTGTCCGGCTAGATATGATGAACCGCATATAAAATTTCCATTCCGACTATCACAAACAAGGACAAAAACGACATGTGAAGGCACGAAACTCCAATGGGGCTGTGGCAAGCATTAACGCTGATATTACAAGGGGAGGGGTCAGATCCTCTCATGCTAAGTTGTCATGTTATTTAAAATCTGGGCCTTTTATTTTTATTAAAGCCAAATCTAAAATTAAAACATTTTCTCTTCCACAGTTTGACTACTTATGTATTTATTTTTAATTTTTTCATCTACTGACCTATCCAAACAGTTCAAATAGTTTAATAATTACACCCATGATTCCTGAACAGAAAGACGAAACTACAAGCCAGAATCAAAGACCATTGGAAGAAAAAATCTGGAATGCAATGATCCCATCACATAGGAACAACAAAGAGCTCAGCATACAAGCTGAATCTAATCAAAGTGATGTCTCCCACGTCTTCTTATGTAAACGGATGTAAACAGAAATGGACCTGAGAAAAAAGAAACCTGAAAGAAGGGGAAAAAAGAAAACGAATTATCCTAGAAAGGAATTTGAAAATTTTACAGAGGATGATAGCTCTACATAATAGAGCAGTCAACAGAGGTGCCATCACTGAACATGGTGTAGCCTTCATATCTGAGAGAAGCCATCTTGTCGCGCATGAGCCTTTTTCCATCAGTAGCAGTGCTCTCTACGTAACCGGGAGGAGCCTTCATGTGTTAAGCTGGAGCAGCATACGGATGAGACGCTAGGTTGGATGACACAATGGACAAACCCTGAACCCTTGTCCCACTTTTCGCGGTCTTCTTCAGCAACTCGTTTGTTCCAACATTCCCCGTTACCGTCACTTCCTGTTGTTCGCAGTCCACCGACACGAAATTCACTCCTGCATGCACCATTGTATTTCAAACTTGTCAGTTTTATCTTGAACAGTGGAAGAGCGTGACAGGGAAAGAATGAACGTAAGTTTTTGTTTTAACTATTACTCACCACTCAATGAAGCGAGTCTTTTCATGATCTTACGCGTACAGCTGTCACAGTGCAAATTCATCTTAAACTTGATGTCCTGTATTTTCTTCTTCTGCTCCTTGGGTTTGTATGCACTTAGAAAAAGGGAAAAAAAGGTTAGTTAAGTTGTCAGTTTTAATGTTTTAATTTTGGCAGTTAATTCGGATTTAGTAAAAATGAAGACCCAAGATTCGCCAACATTACAGGATCCTCATCCCACACAAAGCATATTGAATCTGAAAATTGATTTTCAAAGTGACAGGGTCCCATGCATAAGCTCCTTCAATATAAAATGAGACCGGTAACAGCGTTCATATTAATGAACGATGGAATTTTTCTATGTTTTAAGAAAATCATGTTCATCAGTCATACAAGTAGAATTATGTGTATGTTCTTACCGTGATTCATCTAAGTTGGTGATATCTCTGTCTGTTTTCACTGGACACTTTTTCTTCTCTCTCTGGCCAAATTTACATCCGGCCTTGCTGTTAAAATCATCATCATCATTTCCTTCACCAAAAGAGTCATCCTTAAGATCATCTGAGGGTTTATTTGTTCCTTCATCAGAAAAAAGTTCTCTTATGCCTTCATAACTGATCTCATCTTGTGTATCTCCACTTCCCTCTATCTGTCCAAGATCAACTTCCACATTGATAGATTCACCTAAAGGAAGAGGGACATCTCCCCCTAAATTTGAGTCATCGGATATATCATCCCTTAGGTGTCCTTGATTTTAACCATCACTTTCTTGACCTGGATCTTTGTGTCTCTGGCCAACTCCATCTTGCTTCCTGTCCGGCTATGAAAATCATCACCATCAGAGGATTCATGATTAGAGTCGTTGTCATCATCATCACCTTTTATCAACTTTAAGACTACTCTTGCGTAGAAGAGGATTGTCATCTATTTGATAATCTCGATCAGATTCACTTTCCTTACTTTTATATTTGCTACTTTACATTTGGCCTTTCACAATCTGAGTTTCGCCAGCCATTATGTTGTAGCTCTTGGTTAAAACAAGAGGAGGAAGATCATCTTTTTCATAACCTCCAAGCTCAGTGCTACCTGCTATATTCATGTGACTCTTGATGTTGATGACCTTTTATCTGGTTCTTCGTGCCCAATTTCTTGACCTGGAACTTCCCTCTCCTCTATTTTGCCAACACGATCATCATTGTCACTGGTTCCTTCAGCAGAACGAGTGCTTATTTCTGTGTGGCTGATGATGATATCTTTGCCTTCTTTCACTAGACACTTGTTCCTTCCTCTCTGGCCAACTGCAACTTCTCATGCTATTAAAGTTACGGCCATAACGTCCTTCGTCCCTGCTTGCAAATCTGCATTCAAATATTAAAAAACTTTGGATGAATGAAAAAATTAAGCTAGAGCAACTGAGCAAGAACAGTATTTGCTGCATAATGGCCTCTTTTTTTTTTTTATCAGATAATAGCCTTTGCATTTAGAGAAGAAAAGTAAAAGAGATGTACAAGTAAATTTACACAAAGAGGTTCTCAATAAAAATTAACAGAACCCATATTGTTAAAATATGAATTTTTTATTTTTATTTTTTAAAGTCAAGAAACATTCTTCTTTTCTTAGTAGAAAATCATGTTAATGTATCATGTTGCTTGCTAGTTTAGAGAGGTTGAAATAGTTGCTGTTGATTACTAAACTATTGCTGTTCTAGAAGTGACTTTGGTGTATCTAGAGCAACTATACGATGAATGGAAAAAATAAAAAATAAAAAAATTAAGAAGCTCATAGCCTTTTGTGCTTTTAGTTGTCTCTTCCTCCTATAAGCCTCTAAGTTTGAAACAATCGTTAGCTCAAGTGATTTTGATGAGACAATATTTGAAGATTTGTGGAGATAATTTTATCTTGCATATTGGGCAAAAATTACTCTTGTTGCAGCAGAAAATATGCAGGCTTTTTCATTAAACCAGATTACAATTTCCAAGACAACTTTGAGCCTCCAAAAAGCTGCCAAAGGGCTGCCTATAGCAGAAAAAGCTACAAAAGTTACTCTTGCATGCAGCAATAAATGTACAGACTTTTTTAAATCAGATTTCAACCTTCAAGATAAATCTTGGGCCACCAAAAAGCTACCTATAGCAGAAAAAGCTGCTAACAATCATTATTGTCGATAGCACACTGTGTCAGAAATCAAGCATAAAAATTAAAACGTGTTGCAGAAGCAAGTCAGCATGGCATGTGCCCTAGAAAAGTTGCTGCCAATAGTAAAACGTGTTGCAGAAGCAAGCCAGCATGGCATGGGCAGCAGAAAAGCTGCTAACTGTGTCAGAAATCAAGCATAACACTGGAAGACATTTCCAACTTCCAGAAATTGACATGATGAGATTTCCAACAGCTATATTTGCAATAATGATACCTCCAACAGTCATTTTTTGAATCCATTATAAAAGGAGGAAGAAGACTCAAAGGAGGACAAGGAGAGAGAAAATATCAAAAGGTTCATTTGCTTACAATCAAAAGAATTCTCACATATTCATCTTGTTCTCTTCTTAGTCGTGCACCATATCTTCAACTGAAATATTTGTTGTGCACTTGAAGCTCACTGGAATACTTGTTGATTCAAGCAACAATTTCTGTGCTTTATTTCTTCAACCTCTTCAATCCTTGTAAAAAGGTTGTAGTGTCTTTCTTCGTATATTGCAACCTTGTATAAGGGAAAGACATAGTCTGTGTTGTAAAGGGTTCTTGGTGCTCCTGGTAAAACCAAGCTTTAGCCATTGTGCTTGATTCCTGTTCGGTTGTAAGAGGTAGCTGGAAGCCAGTAAACCAGCTTGGATAGTGAAGATAACTCTCTCAAGTATATTTGAGAGGAGTGGACATAGGTCTTTGATAGACCGAACCACTATAAATCACTGTGCACTTTCTCTTCCTTATTCTCTTTGATTTCAGTATATTTATCTTTCAGCATCTATATTCCGCATATTGTGTTGAACTATTTCATCAAGTTTTAAACTCTGAGATTTTTGAAATCAAGCTTTCATTGTCTATAATTAAGCTTATCTCTTTATGCTTGATTCTGAAAATATAAATTTTATTGCGAAAATTTTTATTGTCCTATTCACCCTCCTCTAAAACTTATTTACTTGCACTTTCAACAATAGCCATATATATATATATATATATATATATATATATAACAGTTTATTAAGTAAATTAACCTGCTGAGATGTGAACCAAACTCTACTCTATCCTATATAGATGTGAGTTACATATTTTGTCTTATTTCATGACTTAATTATAAAATAATATTATAAATATTAATAAATTATTGAAAATACATTATTTATAATTTTTAAATCAATCAAACGCCAAAAAAAAAAGGGCAGGACAAAAATGATAACCCTGTCCAGATGCATATGATAGGTCATAAAGAAGACAAATGGGTGTAGAGCTTCTAACACACACAATTATGGTTAAGTATATATTCTTACCGCATGTTGTCTAAGTTGGTAATGTCCTTGCCTTCTGTCACATGGCACTTGTTCCTTCCTCTGCGGCAAACTCCAACTTTGCATCTTACCCCACTATTAGAATCATCCGCTCCTTCGTCATCAGAAGAGTCGTCGTTAGAAGTTTTTTTTTTTTGTTCCTTCATCATGAAAAGAGTTGCTGTTAGAAGGTTTTCTTGTTCCTTCGTCAGAAAAAGGTTTTGTTATTCCTCCATAATTAATCCCATCACGTAGATCTACATTTCTTTTCATCTGTCCAAAATCAACTTCTGTCTTCTTGGACTTGTGTAAACAAAGAGGAATATCATCTGCTCCCGAATTCGAGTCACTTGGTAGTTCTTCCATCAGGGATCTCACATTTTCTTGCTCTTGACAGTCACTTTCTTGACTGGGATCTTTATCTTCCTGGTTAACTCCAAGCTTGCATCCTGCCTTGCCATGAAAGCCATTGCCATTACTTCCGTCACCATCAAAGGATTCATGATCAGGATCATCATTATAAACTTTCAGACTACTCTTGGGTGAAAGAGGACTTTCATTTATTTCATAACCTTGAGATCTACTTGACTTTGATCTTTGCTTCTATCCATTTGGCATAATAAGCCAGTATTGACAATATGAGTTTCACCATTGCTCGCGGCTAGAAGAGGAACATCATCTTTTTCATAACCTCCAAATCCAGAATTATCACCTAATTTCATGTGACAACTTGAAGTTGATGACCCCATATCTCGTTTTTCTTGCCCAATTTCTTTATCTGGAACTTCCCTCTCCTTTATCTTGCCAACATGATCATCACTGGAACTGGATCCTTCAGCAAAATAATTGCTCATTTCTAAGCGGGTGATGATACCATTATTATCTTCTTCTCCAGAGGTACTACTTGTATCATTGTAAAGCATTGGTGGAACAGTCTCCCACATTTGTTCATTGATGTCCCAACTCCCGAGATTCTTCCCTTATGTTCCTCTGGCCACTTTCAATATCCACCATTGAACTAACCCTATTCAAAGTCCTATCCTCATCAGTTCTGATTGAATGTTGATTGTATTGGTGCAGTGCCGAGCTACCCATAGGTTCCGTGTGTCCACCTTAAAAATCATTTGCATTAGAAGAAGTGGAAGGACTCTGATCATCTTTGTCATTGCTATTTGGAATCTGATCAGCAGTGTTAGAGTTATCTGAACTCTGATCATCCCTTTGCCTTGTTATGTCTTTGTTTTTATTATTCTCTAAATATTTACGCAACAAGATGACCAAAAAGCAAAAAACAAATGTAAGCAAAATGAAGGTGGTGTATCTATTCCCATTTTTGTCTACAACTTCTAAGGAAACTGACATAGCATATCCAAGGCATAAAGTGAAGAAGCTAGATTTAAATGTAAGGTCGTATGCTTTTGATAATCCAAAAGATGAACTGGCAAAGGAAAATACTGCAAATAACTTAATTCTCTTTAACGAGTTATATTGTTCCACATCCTTTACATCTATATGAAATTCTGGATACTGAACTAGTTGTTCAATTACTGCAGGAACAACCAAGCAAATAAATGTCAAAAAAGCATCTAGAAGCACAGAATTCTTAATCTTGTTTTTGTTTTGATGACCCAACAGTAAATTACAGATTAACATGAATGGCACAAACTGTTGGCCCACATCCCAAACTGCATTGGCTAACCATCCGTGTTCTATTGCACCAAATGATTGCTTTAATTTTGGAGTCCTCTTTAAGAAGGAGAATCCAGTAAAATTCCCAACCAAAACCAGAATTGACCAAAGCCAAGCCATCTGTAACATAGACAAATTTGGGTGAGAAAGGAATTGAACATCACTTACAGCACAGCAGTGGGTTATGTATAAAAAATAAAATGTTTGATTATAGTAATGGTTTTTGTAGTTTTAGAGAAAATTTAAAAGATTTTATAGTTTAAAATGTTAAAAATTCATAAACTGTTTACAAATTAATTCTTAAAGTTTTTATGGTTTAAAATATTAAAAATAAATTCTATAGTTTAGGGATATTTATTTATTAGTAAAGAATTTATTTAATGGGTTGTATAGTTTTAAAATAATTTTTTAATAAAATTTAAATTATAGTTATTATTTTAAATTTTGTGTAAAATTATGAAGAATAATATTATACAATTAATTGATGAAGTTGAATAATAAGGATAAATTTATAAATATTTATAAAATATAAAGATAACATATTTTAATTTATAGGAACATTTGTTAATTTTAAGAAGCATTTTTAAATGTTCTATTAAAATCATAAGCACTGTTAGCACAATTAAACAAAAACAAGGCAAAGACCACGTCATTGTGCTAGTACTTTTATCAACTTTGCATATGTAATAATTAAAAATAAATAAAATGAAAGGTTGATGTGCACATATAGCTGTTGCAACTATAGGTCTCAGCCAAATTAAAATCTGAATTTAAGTTTTCAACTGAAGATTGTGTTATTAGAAAATCATTAATACAAGTCTTAATTAATTGAGATCATGAGAATTGGGGTTTTCAACAAAGTAATTAAAACACAATATAATAACAAGTAAACACAATAATCCTCTAAAACTAAAATTAATTAATCATACATGTAACCAATCTAGGGATTTCTTGATTTTCCATGACTCTATCCTCAACCAAAAATTACATTTTAATCCAATTAATCAAGATTAAGCCAAGATTACCTAATAACCATGAATAACCTTAAGGTTTTCTACTAGATTACCATCTAGAATATGGCTGATTGCACCAATCCTATTCCAAACAATAACCCATGCATGAAATAGGTGCCTAAAAGCTTAAAATCCAAAACCATTTAATCAAATTCAGATTTGATATCCTACAAACCCTAGTATCCCCCAAACCTATGTAATAATCCAAGAATAACCCATACAAAATCATTACAATCATGAATCCACTATATATATATATATATATATATATATATATATATATATATATATATATATATATATATATATAAAGAATAACCCATAAAAAATGGGGCAAAAATCATGAAGAAAGAAGGCTGAAATAGTATCCACGAATTCAAAATCAAGCATAAGATTCAATGAATTAAAATGAACACATAATACAATAATCAAGTTTCAAGAGTCACCCGGTGGTTTTCAAGAATCCCTAGGCTGATTAAAATGTAGTTTAAACCTTCATTTCTATAGAGAATCTAGAGAGAAGGAGGAGAAAAGCTAAGAACTAAGAGAGAGAGGCCAGAATATGCGTGAAGAAGGGAGAAAATCTAACCAAAAGAAAGAGAAATGTGTTTTTGGTCAAATTACAACAATACCCTTCATTAATTTTGACAAATTATAAGTTTACCCTTAAAGATAATAAATTATAACTATGTCACATTTCATAATTTCATGAAATTATATTTTTTTCCAATTAATTCTAAGTATAAAAATTCATCCAATTGCATTAAGGTCATTCCAATCTAGTCTTAAAAATAAAAATAAAAAATCTATAACAAATAAATTAAACATTTATATAATATAAAAATCAATTAATTCTAATTAAACTTTAACGAAACAAATATTAGTTAATTCATCAATTAAAAATAAAATTAAGATATAAAATTTAATAATAAGAATCTAAAAATAAATACTAAAAAATTTATTTATCAAAGGTTAAGAAAGAAGAAAAAGAAACGCCAAAGAGGTGGGGCTTTGTTAAAATCTTAATTTGTCCCATCCATGATAAATTATTATTTTTCTTAAGAAAATTTTATTCATCATGGTGATTCTACCATCACTTTATTGCTCATCTTTAACTTATTTGAATAATTTTTCTCTTTTTGTCACGCCATCGTCCTTTCAGGCTCCTTGAACAATTTCTCAAAAAGAAGAAACAAAACTTGAAAATCAGGCAAACTGTGTAGTTATTGCGATTGTTACTGTGCAAGCATTGCTTGTTGATGTTGATGAATTAATAGATAGAAATATTCATCCAAAAGTCTTCCTCGCTTGTAAATTATGCTATACTGATATCACTCTCAAATAAGAAATAACAAAGAGGATTAGAATGGTACCTTGCAAGAGAGACCAACGGTGGCGTAGGAGGAGTTGACGATGGCCAGGACTAAGAGGACGACAGACTGAAGGGGACGAGAGGAAATAGAAGGACTAGTGTGTTTTGCAAATTTAGAGGGCTCCTATGTGAATGTTGAGAGAGAGAGAGAGAGTGGAGTTAGGGGCAGCCAAAGTTGAATCTATTTAAGCTCAAGTCTTCGTCTTTATTCAATCAAATCTACAGCTTCACTCCATGCAATCAAGCACATGTGTTCCCACCACTCATATTGAGAAAGGCTATGGGTACCACTCAATGGAATGTCCTTCACGCGTTATGACCATTAAAATAGTACAAACCTAGACTTTCTTAGTTATAGCAAGGTGATTTTTATAATAACCTCATGGACAATAGTTGAAATGAGAATTGGTTAGAGAAAGAGAGAGGGTAAGTAAGTAGAATAGGTGGGTGATATTTTATATATATATATATATACAACTTCGGAAAACTTAGTGGCAAACCCTAACTTTGGAAAAAAAAGTTAACTCTCTTTATTGTAGTCTTCTTTAGCCTATAATTCATTGTCTTTATTCAATCTCATGTGTATCAACACCATGTAAGTGTAATAAATACAGATGCGTTCCTAATTGTCTTTAGCCGAAATTTCCGGATTGCTTCCACAAAGCACAAATCATTCCGTCAACTAAAAAGAAAAGGAAAGAAAAGAAGAAAGAACTACATCAATGTGCTAGTAAATAATAAAGAATTAATTAAAAATGAAGAAACTAAAAGGAAAGAAAGAAGAAAAAATAATAGGGCACGTAATCTTAGGACAAAAACAGAAGCACAATCATAACACGCTTCCACATAGCACAATCAAAGGAAAAAAACAAAAGCAGAAAACTAAAAGGTAAAGAGAGAAGAAAAATAGTAGCTACAAGAAGGTGGGGCTTCCAAATAATGTTTGTCCTGTCCAAGGTAATATTACTATATTGCCACATCTCTTAACACTTCTATTTAGGGTGGACACACAATGTATTGATTGGAGACAATTTCGGAAAGAAATAATTTAAGATTCAGAATAAGATTAGGATATAATTTCTTACTTTAATTAAATTTTTTTGTCTCAAGTGAAATTTTTAATAAAATATTACTTTTTACACCTCTATTTTTTTTTTTAACACACCACCATCCTTTCTTTGCCCCATGTTGAATTTTCAACAAAATTATAGCTTTCAAAGCTCCCATTGTTGCTTTATACACCTCACTCATCCTTCTACTTCCCATCACCCACCTTTTTTTAAAAAAAAAAAAAAATTAACCAAGATAGGATGAAATAAAAGAGTTGGGATGAATAATACTATATAAAATTTATATCAGGATGTGATAAAACAAAAAAAAAATTCAATAAAAGACTAAGATAAAATTTTTATTCTAATTAATTTTTTTGAGACAGGACTAAAATAACCAAATTTCCAGCTTGTACCCACCCTTACTTCTATGTCTTTGCATTGTGGCAATTTTAACAATATGCACTTGACTCGTTAAGTTAATAAGTCTGGTGTGAACTTGAGGTATATGGCCGTCCCTTATTGGTACACTATGTCACTATGTTTACATATATATATATACATACATGAACCCAAAACAAATTGCTCAGATTTCTCCTACGTTATCAAGAATATCTTCTTTCTTATTATTAAGTAGAAATAGAGAAAATTCTTCCAGAGAGTGAGTGCCCCTATTAATCGATTTGTATTCTTACAACATTTCATTTAAGTTGGAAATATCCTTGCCTTTTTTGGTAACTTTTTACACATTATTAAATTTATTATATCTTTTAATTTAATTAAATAAGTGATTAATTAAAATAAAATATGTAATTAAATAATAATGTGATTTCACATTACTATATTGCAATATCTATGAGTTAGCAAATTTTTAATCAAAAATTATAAGTAGATAATGCATATTATTCAAATATCACATTATCATACTATAATAATAAATTTGCTTTAATCAGTCATAATAAATGTATACATTAATTTGTATGATTTAACTTTAAGCCATGAATAAATAGTCACCAAAGAAGTATTTCTTTTCTTTTATTGTTTTTGGTGCACTGGAGGCTACACATGATTGCATGTTCCTAGAATGTTGTTCCTCTACTCGCAATGGAATGAATTGAATGAGCTGTAGTTGATGAATGTAGCAAGGATTATTAACTGGTAGATAAAATTACAACTGCATAGTTAATATTGTAGGTTATCCAAATTCCAATGGAATTTACACACGTCACCTTTTTAGGAGGTGTCAAATGTCAATTGCTCAAGCAAGTACTCGTCCATATTGTTATGTTTTGTTCACTATGTATATTGAATTGGAAAAATGATTATCTCTTCTCCCCATTAATTCCGTATGGGAGATACTGATTTTATTCTAAATTGATATTTTCAATTCACCAACCAAATTTAATCAATCATATAGTCTCACGCTTCCACTTCAAAAGTGCTAGTCTTATTGCACAAGCAACATGGTAAAAGTCTTGTTCATGTATTTTGTTGCGTGCTAGTTTAGAAGTAAGAACAACGGAATTAAAGTTATTTATATCTATCCAACTTTGCATGTTGTTGGTAAAATAATGGCCATAACTTGTTATCTGCATTCAATTCGAACATTAAAACACAAGTAAATTATCCACAGTCCGAACGAAATAATATTGGAGAGTTCTTGTTTCCGAGCACCCATTTCAGAACCAAGTTCCCTCATTCAAGGGCTACACAGACCTTGCAAAGAGCTTTCCATTTTCCAATGGAGTATATATCTGAGTTATTTCAGCGTTGTTCATCCCAAATTGGCTCGTTGCTATTGAATCTTACTGCCAAATCAAGAAAACTTTGGAGTCCTCTTCACAAATCCAGGATAGTTGAGAATTCCCTCGTGCCAGAATTCGAATCCGGAAAAGGATGGAAAATCGAAGATTTAATTGGTAAATTAGGAAAAACTGCCATATGATGGTTGAAATAGAAATTATTTTAGTGATATATATGCATATAGACCTAATTTGTATACAAAGACAAGTTTTTGATACAAGACATAATCAGAGGAATGATAGTATCCTGTAGCATTAGTCTTAAAGCAGGCAAAAGACACTAGATCATGCATGCATCTTATAAAGATAGTACTGTCTCAAGCAGTTGCTCTTACGAAGCAACTTGAGTGTAATGTAACTCTGATGAAAAGCGAATACAACATTACATCAACTTTCAATAATTTCCTTCAACTTGTAAACACTCCTTTTAGCCACAAATGGAATTTTGTTTCCGAAGATGATCACGAACTGCAAGATTTGCATGGCGAAGACAAGAGGCTCCACAAATAATGGAACTCGAACCATAATGCTGTTGTCGCAAATGACAGATTTGCTGAACTTGGAGGTACCTTGGCTATAACAGTTGCAGGTCTTGGGCATCAGAGAGTATATATCGTATGGTAAACATTTGCAAGGCTTATCATCACTGACCACTTTAAAGTCCATTGATAAGGCCATGAAACTTGGTATTGCAACGACAACAACTAGCAATAAAATGAGAAGTAGGAACTGGTGCCTCATCGAGCTGTATAACCGCGAAAAGGGACATGTCATTTCATTAAGATCATTGTTTAAGGTTGAATATGCATACAAATCACATAGAAATATATTCTCTAAGTTAGCGACTTTAGAAAGAGATAAAAACATGTTTTAAATCCACTTTTTCTTTCTAAAACATGTCTTTTCTTTTTCTTTTTCCTTTTCCAAAGCTATTGACTTTTAAAGTTAAAAAATCTTCATATAATGCATATTGAATAATTTGAAAATTAATCATCTTTTCTTCCATGAATCTTCAATGGAAGATATTCATTTTATATTAAATATATATGTTTAGTTCACCAATTAAATTTTATTTTTCATATAGGCTTGCACTCCCGGTTCTATGTGCCAGAGTGCCATGCATAATCAACCGTTAGAACATCCTTGGGCTTCTTTGACACACATACGCAGGACTTAGATCTGGTTAGTTCATATATATTAAATTAGTTGTGATGTGAAAGGCAACTCTACTTTGTCCTCCAGATACATGAGAGGTTATAGAGGAGTTAATGAAAGTGCAAGTGAAATGTCCTAGAGGGGGTGAATAGGACTTTTAAAAATTTTCGCAATAAATTGTTTGTTGTTAGAATCAAGCTTAAGATGATAAGCTTGGTTTAATCAACAAAAGCTTGGTTTTAGAAACTTCACAGATTAAAGAGCGTGATAAAACAGTTTAACACAGTAAGCTAGATAATAATACTGGAAGATAAAATGTGCTGAAAATAAAGAGTAAAGGGAAGAGAATGTGAACAGAGATTTATAGTGGTTCAGTCTCAACTTAGACCTACGTCCACTCCCTTCAAACTCAGTTGAGAGATTTATCTTCACTATTGATCTAGTTTACAAGATCCCAACACCTTTTATAGCTTCTCGATTTACAACTCAAGACTTAAGCTTGGTTTTTCAGGAGTACCAAAAATCTCTCACAACTAAGACTATGTCACAAAGGACTATGTCTATGCTGGTTTACAGGATGCCAGCCACCTCTGCTTGGTTTTCCAGGCTAACCAAAAACCCTTATAGAAGAATTTTGAAGATTGAGAAATCAAGCTTTACATGTGCTGCTTGGTTCAGCTTATATACCAGTAAGCTTTTATGCACTTAAACAATATTCCAAGTGAGAATGAAGTGCACGAAAATGAAGAGAGGAAAATGAAGCATGAGACCTCTTTGAAGAATAAGCAAATGAACCTTAATGTCTCTCTTCTCTCTTGCTTTTAGCTATGGGGCTCTCATTCCTCTTTTATAGAGATTCCAAAATTTGACTGTTAAAGCTTGTCTGAATAAACTTGATATCACTTTGACCAAGAAGCTCTTTGAACCAAGAGAAAGTCTTCAAATCAGGAACCAGAGCAGGTTACTGTTATGATCCACGTAGCCTTCTTGTTCAGTAGTTCAGCAACTCTTTACAGCATACTGAGACACTGAACTTTGCAGAATACAACTCAACAGATAAGCTTGGTTTGCAGGTTACTATTGTTGCATGAATATAGTAATTCTTGGGTTGATGATGAATCAGAAAATCTTTCCTCTTACTATACTCGTGGAACCCAAGACTGCAGGAAGCATTTTGACCTTGATGACCGAATGGACTAATGTAGATTTTACATATATGCTTTATTCTGCAGAAAACTGAAGTTGCATGCAAAAGGAAGTTCTGGACGGGAGCCCAAAAGTCTTTCCATTCTCTTGTATTCGAAGGGCCCAAGATGGCAGTGAGTGGCCAGCATGTATTGCTGACAAAGTGAAGCTTCCAAGGCAAAAAGTAATATCTCAAAGGAAGACGTGTGCCAGAGGAAACACTTTGCTTTTCCTAATACTGCCATTTCGCAGAGTTAACCTGCAATGTCAAACTCTCCAAACACAAAAGAAGTGTGGACCACGGCAAAGCATGCAAATATAATTTAAAATGGTTGCACCAAATAGGAAACATGCCAGACTTTTATCAAATGCATATATGAGACAAAAGGCATAAAGGCATGCAGTCCAAAACGTGTCAGTGACAAGAAAGACAAAAACAAAAATATTTAAGGTGACAAAGAATTTTTCTGGATAATTAAAATAAGAAAATACCTTAATAAAAATTATTAGGAGTAATCAAAAAATTATTTTAAACATCATAATCAATAAAACTCAAGTTGAATTAACCCTTGAACTAACAGTTAAATGTGTTGGAGAACTAACACACACACACACAAACACATATGTATATATTTTTACTGTAAGCTATCTAAGTTGGCAATATCTTTGTCTTCTTTCACCGGACACTTGTTCCTTCCTCTTGGGCTAACACCAACTTTAGGTCTTTTCCCACTTTTGATATCTTCTCCATCACTTTCTTCATCATCAGAGGAGTGATTGTTATCATGATCAAAAGGGTTGCTTGTTCCTTCATCAGAAAAAGGTTTGTTTATTCCTTCAAAACTAATCCTATCTCGTGGCTCTACACTTCCCTTCATCTGTCCAAGATCAATTTCCATATCCCCTCACAATTAATCCTTTGTGTTTCTAGTTTGCTTAAAGAAAGAGAGATATCTCCTTCTCCCAAGTTTGAGCCACTTTCTATCTCTCATATATCATCCCTTAGCGGTCTCATATTTCTTTGTTATGACATTCTTGACCATTACTGTTGCTCAACGGTCTCTCAAATATTTTTATTGGTTTTGATAATGAAAACAATTTTTGAGTTTGTCTATTATGTTTATTCATGTTGCAACAAGTTTATTTCTTTAATATTATTTGTTTGAAATTGTATTTTCAACAAAAAATATTTTTACACAAAATTCCTTTTTAGAAACTATTTTTGTCTTGGTTATCAAAATTTCCTCCTTCATGTTTATGATTGAACAGTGGTGCATATGAGTGTAGTGTTCCCAAAAGGCTTGACCTTGTGCATCAACTTTATTAGTTTTATATTTATCAAAGTCAAAGGAGGACATTCTAAGATGTCAGCCTTTGTGGTTGCAGCATGCAATTTCTAGAGCGTGAATACATTTGGAGGGGTGTCTTTAAGGGTGATTTGGAGTGCCCTATGGACAATATCCCTATAGCAGCATATAGAAAGAAAAATGTTGAGCTCATGTAAATAACAAAATGTGAACTTTCTTTTTCTTAGGCCTAAGAATAAGATACACAGCTTGCATACTTCTCTTGCTTCATTGGGTCTCTCACATATGACAAAAAACAAGCCTCCAAGAAATTGAGCTTCTCGACAAAAAGCTCATAGGCTTTTATCAACCCTTCTCTGCTTCCTGTGCGAAGGCTATAGTATACAGTCAGCATAGTATGGGCAGCATATACGCAGAAGAGAAAAAATATGTTTCTTGGCCTCTTGTGACAATAAAAGGAATGTATCCTTAATCTTGGGAGTCTCACACCAGCCAACAAAAATTACAATCCTTCTCTGCAGCCTTGGGTGTCGTGAAATCAGCACAAGGAAAGAGACGTTAGGCTTTTCTTTCTTTGACAATCAAAACATTCCATTCTCATGCAATAACAAATATCAAGCCTAATCTGTTATGCTACATTCTGCTCAACTCTCTTACAAGCTCTCCAAGCATGAAGAATGACAAGACATGAAGCTGCAATAAATGAGCCTCAACAATCATATTTTAAAACCATTATAAAAGGAGGAAGAAGACTCAAAGGAGGATGAGAAGAGAGAAATTTCAAAAGGTTCATTTGCTTACAATCAAAAGGGTTCTCACATATTCATCTTGTTCTTCTTAGTCGTGCACCACACCTTCAACTAGAATATTTGTGGTGCACTTAAAGCCTACTAAAATATTTGTTGAATCAAGCAACAAATTCTGTGCTTTATTTCTTCATCCTCTACAATCCTTGTAAAAAGGTTGTAGTGCCTTTCCTCTTGTGTTGTAACTCTGAATAGGGAAAGACATAGTCTGTATAGACACAGTTTGAGCTGTAGAAGGTTCTTGGTGCTCTTGGAAAAACCAAGCTTTAACAGTTATGCTTGATTACTACTAGTTTGTAAAAGGCAGTTGAAAGCCAGTAAACCAGTTCTAATAGTGGAGCTAACTCTCTTAAATGTATTTGAGAGGAGTGGACGTAGGTCGTTGCTAGAACGAACCACTATAAATCGTTGTGCACTTTCTCTTTCTTATTCTCTTTGATTTAAGTGTATTTTATCTTCCAATTTCTAAATTCCGCATATTATGTTAATTACTTCATCAAGTTTTGAACTTTGAGGTTTTTAAAATTAAGCTTTCGTTGTCTAAAATCAAGCTTATCTTTTTGTGCTTGATTTTGAAAATATATATATTTTATTGCAAAAATTTTTATTGTCTTATTCACCCCCTCTAGGACTTATTTACTTGCACTTTCAATTACCATCTGTGTGTCTCCAACCAACTCCAAGCCTGCATCTTGTCCCCCATGAAAATTATTACCATCACGTCCTTCACCATTAGTGGATTCATCATTAGAGTTGTCATCATCATCGCTATCAACTCTTGGACCACTCTTGGGTAGAAAAGGATAGTGACCTATTTTAGAACGTTGGGAGCCACTTTCTTGACTTTGATCTTTGCTTATCTCCGTCTGGCCTAAGCCAATATTCACAATTTGAGTTTCATAACCTTCAATGTCCGAGCTACCAACTATCCCCATGTGACCACTTGATGATCTCATATCTCGTTCTTCACGGCCAATTTCTTCACCTGGAACTTCACTTTCTTCTATCTTGCCAATACAATCATCACTAGCAGAAACATCTTCTTCTTTTACCACAAACTTTGATAGATGAGGAACATCTTCTTCTTCTCCATCTTCTGTACCTCCGGAGCAACTGCTTGTATCGATGTAAAGCCCTAGTGGAACATTCTCCCAGTGATGTTCATTGACGTCCCATGATTCTTGCCTTCTCTCTATTTGGCTATTGCCACTATCCCTGCAGATGCTCAGGGCTATTTCACTTGATTGGGTGGGTTGGTTCAGTGCCAAGATAGCCATAGGTTCTGTATGAATAGCCGCAAATCATTTGTATTAGGAGTAGCAGTAGGACTCAGATCAGCTATGCCTGTATAATCAGGACTTTGATCTTCCCTCTGTCTTGCTGTGTAGCTGCGTTCTTTTTTTCCTAGACATTTATGCAAGAAAATGACTATAAAACAAAAACCATATGTACCTTTTTTATAAACCCCAAGATGAAATAGCAAATAAACATGTGATTAAGTTATTTATCTTTCATGAGTTATGTTGTTTTACATCCTTTACTTTAAATGAAATTCTGGTTATTCTGTCATATGACCAATTACAACAAGGAAAGCCAAACAAATATAAGTCAGGAAAACATTACAAGCAATGAATTCTTATACTTGTCTTTTATACAAGGACCCAATAGAAAATTACAGATCAACAGAAATGATGTGGGCCGCAAACCAAACAGCATTGACTAGGGCTTCTTGCTCTTTTGCACCAACTAGTTGCTTTAAATCTGGATTCTTGCTTAACATGTAGCATGCAACCACATTCCCAACTAAACTCAGAATCGGCGAAGACCAAGCCGTATGAAGATTCGTTCTTGGAAGGTTTGGCATTTTTGGGTTAGAAAGGAGAAGGGAATCAGGTTCTCAGAGAAAATCCAAACATGTAAGACTTGGAAAGTTCAAGTCTATAGACTTCAATAAGTCTACTTGTTTGCTTATTACAAATTTCCAAGGATGTGACAAGCACATGTCCGTTTTCACTTACGCTATGTTTACAAGTTTGGAGAGGAAGAAAGGGAAGGAAAATGAATGGTCTATCCTCTTATTTAAGAATATAAAAATTCTTCATTTTAAATAATTACAAAATTAACTCTAAAAATATTTTAGAAGAACTTTAAAAAATTTTACAAAACCTTTCTCTTATAATTTTAATACTCTCAAGGGAATGTATATCCAAACATTCCCTTCCCCTCTTTTCCCTTCTATTTAAGACTAGTAAAAACACCCTTAAAGTCCAAACAATTTGTTTGCTGATTGTATTAAGACAATTGATATACTTATTTAATATGAACTCAAGTAGTGTTAAAAAGAATGGAATATGTTCTAATTTTATTTCGAGATTTTTATGAAGTCTATTGCAATAGAGGAGAGAAGAGTAGATGGATAACCCAAGAAGCAACTATAAAAAAATAAATCAACATTACTTAATAGTAGTAAGTCTTATCTTTCAGAAAGTGGCCAAAAGGGTTCATATGGTTACTTGCTAAATATTATAAAAAAGACATATATTATAGGCCTAACATCATTTTACAACTTAAAAGATTAAGCTAATATGTGTGTGGTCTTTTCAATTAATTATATATTTTTTAAAAGTCCTTAATTTTATTGATACGAGACTTTACTTATATTTGAACTATATATATATATATGTGTGTGTGTGTGTGTGTTGTGCTAATACTTTTTACGAATATGTGAATGATAAGCAGACATCACAAACAAAATACTCTTACTTTAGTAAAGAATCATTGCTGAATTGGGAAAATAGAGCTAAACATGACAGAAGAGGTGAATCGGCTCGGGGAAATATAATGAAAGGAATTGCAAGAGAATTATTTGACTTTTGGGGAAATATAATAAGAGGTAGAGTAATCAAATTGATATATTTTAAATATTTGAAAAATTATTTGAAATTTTATTACTAATGCATCATGTATTATTTATTTACTTATTTATTATTATGAAATTAAAATAAGAATAAGTTATTGTAATGGTCTAGTAAAATAATGGAAACATTTGACAAATTAACTCAACTAAGAAAATTTTTAGTAGTTGATTTCAGATTATCTATAACTCCCTCTCAATTATGTATTTAGAGCTTAGCTTTTCTTCTATGAGGAATTAAACACCAAAATTAAAACTTTTAAAGTATAACTAGCTTATTCACATTATTAAAAATAGATTAACAGAAAAAAAAAAAAAAAAAAAAAAAAAAAAAAAAAGAAGAAAAGAGAAGGTGATGCTCACCTCACTAATTTGGTGTGGATATCATTTGATACCTTTTGATGACTTCAAAAGACTTAGCTATTGGTTGCCTCAACATTTCTGGATTGATGCAAATAAAATGGGCTGCTAGTGACAGCGCTATGGGTGTCTATGTTGAGAAACTAGAAGAGAGACCATATTAGGGTTTAGGGTTTAAGGAGAAATCTTTTCAAACACCTTAAGTATCTTTTCTCACACCCCAATATTTTTAATATTCAAAAATACCCTTGCCCAGATACAAACAATCCTCTCGCAACCCACTTTCTTTACGGATTTCACTCACCTCCAACGTTTCAATTTCCCCAGCCATACTTCTCTTCGCAAGCTATACTTCTCGTCTTGTTCTTCCATCCCTGGAGGAAGAAGAGATGACAGCCAGAAAACCAGCAACAAATGGCCAATGAACCAACTTTGAGGAAGAATCACCGTTGCATGCACTGTGTATGGGTTTTATGCCGATGAGTGGGTTTGGGATTTGATATTGTTGGGTATGGTTTCCACTTTCCGAGTTAGCCCAATTAGGTTTATGCTGGGCCTAACAGAATAATTCTATTTACACCCCTACAATGTCTTTCCACACTAACATTTGCATGTATATAAAAAGAGGGTGAAAAATGAAATAAGCCTGCCATTTGTTTTTCGGATCTTCTTAAAATGATTTAGGTTCATTGACAAGAACCCTAAACCTCGTCATTTTATTATTTGGATCTTGTATGAAGTGAGATAGAATTTGTTGTTAGAGATGACAATTGCATAGTATGGGGCAGGATTCTCGCTTCCCAGCCCTAGCTCAAATGTTAGGAGTTTAGTTATATTTTCTTTCTCACTTCTCGACCCCAGTTCAAATTTATTAAGATCTTCATTTTCCACTCATTTAAATAGCCGTTGCCTTGAGACTCATTTCACAGATTTTTTTTAAAAAAAAATTATTATAAATTTTATGTCATTTAAAGAATAAACTCTCAAAATATAAATTAACATGGTTATAATAATTCAAACTTGAAATAACAAGGGAATATAAATAACTCGACTAAAAAAGAAAAACCTCAAACATAGACCAAAATAAGCTATTACAGATTTTACATCACTTAGAGAATAAACTCTAAAAAATTATACATTAACATAACTATCAAAATTCAATTTCAAAAAAAAAAAAAAAAAACTTAAGCAGCAATATCATAATCAATTATATGTGTAATATATGTTATATAATTTATATTTTTATAAAATATATAATTTATATATGTGTGTGTTACATATGGGTCTACGGTAAGGTAGGCACTTTACTATCTCTCCTCGAACCCGACCTTTTTAAAATTACCCATTAAGATCATCATACTCAATTTTCTAGCCCTATCTTTGTATTTTACTAAGTAAAAATGATGGGCTCATTGGGTATGGGTCAAATTGTCATCCCTTAGCGTCCTATTTTTTATTTTGTTGTATTTTGTTATACACGTGATTATAAAGTTAAAATATTATTTTATAATTTTAATATCAATTAAAAATTAATGAAACAATAAACAAAATATTATATGGAACAACTAATTTTAACTCATACATGACATTATTTTTGTAAATCGTTGTCACAAAGTATGTCTTCTAAATTTTTTTTGTAAATTTTAAAGTTTTATTGTTGAATAAAATAATAAAATATTAAATACACATCATTATATTATTTTTTACCAATAAATCTTTGAAACTAGATATATGAAATATACTTTTTTTTGGGAAAAAAAGAATTATCCTACCCAAGCAGCCACTCATGAATTTTCTTCCCCAAATCTTCCCTTTCACGTTAAGCACCTAAGACCAAATAAATAACTATTGTCTCATTCACATTTTTTTTTCTGTTTCACTTTATTTTGATTAGCCAAAAAATTTATTCTCAACAACTTAATAATATTTACAACATTATTTAATTTTTTTCAATTAATTTTAAGAGAATGGGATAGTAGACTAGAGTCATGCGACAAATCAGACCCAGTGTTCCAATTTTTGCTCTTCGCAGCAGCATGCAGAAGAGCTAGCCAAAGACGCACGCAGAGATTTCACAGTTCGCACCAAAGGTTTGATACTTCCAAGATGTATCAAATGTTCAATTACATGTGCATACTGTTATAATTTGCTCGTGGCAATCAGTTTGCAGTATAAAATTATACTTTTGTAGCCAGAATCATTTGCCTTTTAAATAAAAAAGAAAACAAGCATAATAACTTATATGTATTGGACTCTATGATTTTGTAACCGGAATTGTTGAAGCTTTTCGATATAGAGAAACAATTATATATGTTAAGAAAAGAAATAAATAACCTTGATCAGTAATATGGTGGCAAGCGTACGGTGTACATGTATTAGTAGTTTACGTAAATTGAAGAAACACTTATAGTACAGAACACTAGATTTGGAGGAACCATTGTGTCCATATCAATAACATTATTTTTAAAGCAAACAAAGAACACTAGATTACCATATAGAAATCTGAGAGTAACATAAATCTGACGAGAAAACAAATACTTGACTTATTTTACATCACACATAAACTTCCAAGTTTCCTTCTACTTGTTAAACACTCGATGTTGCGTCGTGACAGCAGCGCACGAAACGATTAACACGTTCACAGCAATATACACGATGACGGGAGGAAGGCCGAAAAATGATGGAAGAGACATTGATATCAATGCGACAAGAGCCAGACATGCTGAAATGAAACGTATCTTTGCGGTAACAGTTGTAGTAGATGTGAAGTTATAGAAGCCATTTATCTTATTGTAAACGTATGCAAACCAGAACATTATCACGGACAACTTTAAAATCCACATGCTTTTTGGGCGTGCTTGAGAAAGTGATGGAAATATCTTGTAATGCACTTGAACGTCTTCAACTAGCAATAGAGTGAGAACTAGGAATACGTTCTGTCTTGAGCTACATAAACAAAACAACCGCCAAACAAGACAAGTCATTGCATCAAAATAATTATTTAAGGGCTAAATATGTATCAAAAACACATAACCCATACTGAATTTCTAAATTGATTATCTCTTCTCATGAATTCCTAATAAAAGATACCCATTTTATACTAAATTAATATATTCAGTTCACCAAACTAAATTTTATCTTAGAGTCTTGTGGCATGCATAATCAACCATTAGAACCTCCCTGGGTTCCCTCAGTCCAAATAAGACCAATAACAGAGTCCATATTGTTGAACTACGATTTTTTTTTTTTTTTCTTATACCTTTTTAGTTGAGAAATAGTTCTGTTGTTTGTAAAAAATCATGTTGATAATGTTCGTACCGTGAGTTGTCTAAGTGTGGGATATATTTGCCTTTCACCAGCCACTTGTTCCTTCCGATCCAGCCAACACCAGCTCCGCATTCTGCCCTGCTATTAAAATCATCCCTCCCAAGTCCTCTATCATCAGAAGAAGGTCTGCTTGCTCCATCATTAGATAAAGGCTTTCTTATTCCTTCATCACTAATCTCATCTCGTTGATCTACACTTCCCTCCGTCTGTCCAAGATCAACATCCATATTCTTAGATTCACTTAAAATAGGGATATCTCTTAAATTTGAGCCACTGAATATCTCTGATATATCATCCCTTGGGTGTCTCATATCTTTTAGTTCTTGATAATCACTTTCTTGACCTGGATCTTTGTGTCTCTGGCTTACTCTAAGCTTGCATCCTGTCCTGCTATGAAAATCATCGCCATCACTTTCTTCACCATTAGAGGATTCATGGTCTAAGTCGTGATCATCATAATCTTTATGAACTCTAAGACTTCTCTTGGGTAGAGGAGGACTGTGATCATAATCTTGACTTTGATCTTTGCTTCTTTCCATTTGACCTTTCACAATTTGAGTTTCACCATAAGTTATGTTGTTGCTCTTGGTTCGAAAAAGCAGAATATCATCCTTTGCATCTTCTTGTTCTTGATAATCACTTTCTTGACCAGTATCTTTGTGTCTCTTGCAAACTCCAAGCATGCATCCTTTCTCAATTTGAGAGTCACCGCGATCACTTCCTTCACCATCTGAGGATTCATGATCAGAGCCATTGTCGTCATCATCCTTGTCATCTTTATCAACTTTCAGACTATTCTTGGGTAGAAGAGGATTGTCATCTATTTCATAACCATGAGAGCCTTCTTGACTTTGATCTTTTCTTCTCTCTGTCTGGCCTACGACCATATTCACAATTTGAGTTTCACTATCAATCATGTTGTCGCTTTTGGGTGGAAGAAAAGGAACATCATCCTTGTCATATCCTCTGAACCCAGAGCTACCGGTCATCTCCGTGAAACCACTATTTCGTTCATCATGACTTACAACTACACTCTCCTCTATCTTGCCAACACAACCATCACTGGCACTTGTTCCTTCGGTATCTTTGCTTTCTTTTGCCTCAAACTTTGATACAGAAGGAAATTCTTCATCTCGTTCTTCTTCTACTCCATCTTCAGAATCTCCTGAGTTACTACTTGAATCATTGTTAAGCCTTGGTGGAACACTCTCCCCATATTGTTCATTGATGTCCCTTGACTCTTGCCTTATGTCTCTCTGGCTATTGCCATCTTGGACCCTACAATCCCCGGGAGTCTTATCCCAATTTCTTGCAGTTATTTCACTTGGTTGATTTGGGTTCAGTGACAATATACCTATAGGTCCAATGTCTCTGGCCTGCGAATCATTTGTATCAGAAGCAGCAAAACTATCATCAGCTCCGTCAGTTCTGTTATTTGGACTTCGATCATTTGTATCAGTGTTATCTGGACTCTGATCATCCCTCTGCCTTGCTATGTCTCTGTCTTGATTTTTCTCAAGATATTTACGCCACAAAATGATCATAAGGCAAAAACCAAACGTACCCAAAATGAAGACAATATCTCTTTTTTTACCAGTTTTGTTTACGATTGCTAAGGAAAATTTCATAGCATGTTCAAGACAAATAGAGAAGAGCCCAGATTCAAAGGTAAGATCATACGTTTTCGATAGACCCCAAGATGAAATAGCAAAGGAACATGCTGCAAATAACTCATATCGCTTTTGTGAGTTATGTTGTTTAGGGTCCTTTACGATTATATGAAATTCTGGGTATTGAGCTAGATGATCAATTACAGCAGGGACAACCAAAAATATAAAAGACAAGAAAGCATTTAGAAACCAGGAATCCTTACACATGTTTTTGATTTGATTACCCAATAGGAAATTACAAATCAACATGAATGGCATGAAATTCAGGGCCGCATACCAAACAGCAATGATAAACCATTCTTGCTCCTTTGCACCAATTTTGATATCTAGATTCCTAATTAGCAACAAGTAGAATCCAACAACGCTCCCAGAAAAAGACAGAAGCGGCCAACGCCTGTCCATCTGAAGAATGGAAAAATTTGGGTTAGTAAGGAATTAAAAGTTACTAGACCACATCATTCGGTTAAGTATAAAATTGAAACAAAGATCACCACTTCTCTAGTACTTGTATCAATTTTACACATGTAAATTATTAAAGAAAAAAAAAAAAAGGAAAGGTAAAGAAAGAAAATAAAGATATTGCTGTAATAAGTGCGGCTTCAACAAAATCTGTAACATATTTTTGTGTTTATTATCTCCCTCCTCCTTTTAGGCATCTTTGGTTCAAATTGAAGTTCTTGGTTAGCAGCATAGAACGTCAAATCTGCTCTTAACTAATTAAGTTATTTTGCTCATTGAAAATACTTCTAACAGATATTTCTTTTAATATTGGCAACATGTAGCTTACTGAAAAGGAAATCTTTTAGACATGGAATTCATAGGCTCTACAGGCTATAACATTGATATACAACATAAAATTGGAGTACTCTCACAAATAAGAAATAACTAAGATTCAGAATGATACCTTTTGAGAGAAGATGAGGATAAAGAGTGGTGTAGAGGACGGGTGATGATGAGGAGGAGTTGACACGGAAGTGGAACAAGCAGCGAGGGGAGGAAATACGAAACTTTATCTTTAATTGGGATTGTGGACATGTAAACTTTTCTTTTTTGACTCTTTTCACAATATATGTTTTACTTTCCTCTACGCGGGAACACTGTGTAAACAAACATCAAGTTTGCGTCACGCAATAGAGTTTTCAATTTTATAATAGTAGACATTTTATGCATGCTGCTACTCATTTAGAATTTGAATTATTGTACGAATAATCAATATGCTCTAAATTAATTCTTAATATTTCTTATATATTTGGGTTTCATTTCAATCTTCACCTCACAGTTTTAATCGTAAACACTGAAACTTTTCTTTTCCATGGCCAATATATATTCAAGGGGCGCAACGTTAAAATGGTAAGATTTAAAGTGTTATGGTAATATCTCTTTATTTAATTTTTGGTAGTGATAAGAATGAACTTTGCCTTTTCTCTTTGTAATTTTTCTTAATGTCACTAGTCGACAATAAAGATAAAAAGAAACAGGCATGGGAAAAAGGTTAGCAACTTTGGAAAACAAAAAAATAATCAGCACTTTGATAGCAAAATCCTATCTTTGGTAAAGTAGACATACGTATTGACTCTCTTTACTTGAAACTTCAACCCATTTTCTTTATTCAATCTAATCGACGCGGGAACCCCGTGTAGTAAAACACCCGCGTTCTCGTTGTCTACTAGCCTTTTATTTCGACCGAAATTTCCGTATTGCTTCGCCAAACGCAACACAACACGATCGATCGGTTAAGTAAAAAGAAAAGAAAAGAAATGAAGAAAGATGGATGTCACATCTAAGAGGATTACGAGGATCTATAGCTACAATGATAGATTATTATTATAACCTTATAACTAAAAAAAATTACATAATATAAAATACAATACAATAACTTTATAAAACTTTTTTACACAGTTGAAAAAAATTAAAATCTAATAAAAATAATTTTTAAAATTAGTGCATGATGAAGCGATGTAAAAAGTCAAATTTCTTACATCAATTAATTAGTCGATTTAAAAAGTTAATTTTTTACATTAGGTGTTATTATTTTCTTTAAAAAAAAATATTCATTCCGTTTTATATTATAAAACTCTTTTAATCAAAATATAGACAAATAATTAAAATTAATTAATTAAAAATATGAGAAATAAAAAATCTTAATTAAAGAAAAATATTAAATTTAAATGTTATTTACATTTTTTTGAATAATTATATTTTCACTCTTATCCTCTCAATAATGAATAATTATGTATTTATATATACTCCTTAAAATTTAAGCGATTACAATTAACAAGAAATCTAGGCCTCCAACACAAGGCCTTCAGTTCAATTCTTTATTTTTTAATGTGAAATGACAAATTTTGTCAGTCAACTACAAATTACGAAATGTTGTAGTAAATAAATTAATTCCTCGTTTAATTTATTCCAATATTATTGTCGTGGACTCATGGATACATGTTTGCTTGGTATTTTGGCTATGAGTGAATTCAGAAATGGAATCTCTAAGCTTTGAAAATTACTAATTACTATACAGCCACAGACTGTTATATAATATAATTATGATTGATAAGAAATTAATTTCTTTTTGGCATTGTTGTAAAGCCTTTTGTCAAAGTAGTTAAGAGTTCATTTTTATAGTAATACTATTTATTTATTAAATTACATTTTAATAGAATTTATCCTCTGCCATCCTTAAACTCCTATGGGGTTTGTACCTATAAATCATTCTAAGAATCATCCGACAGTTGATAAAATTTCAAATAACATCAATAACAATGAGATTTATGTTGTCTGCAGATGTTTTCGATTCAAAAATACTTTTGTAATAATATAATATAAACAAAAACGATTGTGATATAATTAATTCGTGAGATATTATAATAGTAAACATTTTAAGTTGCTACTCATTCAGAAATTGAATTATTATTCAAAATAATCAGTAAGTTCTAAATTAATTAATTCTTATCGTTACGGTTTCATTTCAATCTTCACCTCACAGTTTTAACTTAAATGCTGAAACTTCTTTTTTCCATGGCCAATATATTCAAGGGGCACAAGGTTAAAATGGTAAGATTTGAAGTGTGTTAGTAATATTTATCTTTACTTAATTTCTTTTAGGCAGTGATAGGAATGAATTTGGCTGTTTCTCTTTGGAATCTTTCTTGTTTCTAGTAAACAAGAAAAAAAAAAAGAAAAAGAAATGGGCAACTTTTAAAAACAAATAAATAAATCATCACTCGTTATCAAAATACTAATAATAATAAATAAATCATCACTTGATGGTAAATCCTATTTTTGGGAAAGGAGACTCTCTTTATCTTAGTCTTTCTTAAACCTATCACCTTTGTCTTTATTCAACCTAATCTACTCGTCAACGCCGCGTAAGTGTAACCAGTACAAATGCGTTCCTATCGTCGCTTAGCATTTTATTTCAACCGAAATTTCCGAACTGCTTCACAGAGCACAATCATTCGGTCAAGTAAAAAGAAAAGCAAAGAAAAGTAGAAAGAACGACGTCACTGTGCTAGTAAATAATATAGAAATTAAAAATGGAAAAACTAAAAGGTAAAGAAAGAAGAAAAATAATAGGGTTTCCTGATATTCTTTGTCCCGTCCAAGGTAAATTACTATATTGCCACATCTCTTAACGCTTCTATGTCATTGCTTTGTGGCAATTTTGACAATATGCACTTGTCTCATTAATTAAGTAGATATGGAGAAAATTTTTCCAAGGGGTGGATGCCCTTGTCTATGGATTTTCTCTATTTTTTTTTTTTTTTTTCATTTGGCCAAGATTGCATAATTATGCATGTGTGGAAACTCAAATATGAAGTGCAAATAAATACTCCTTCTATTTGATGATTATTTGATACTATTTAAAAAGTCATATGTTTATAAATATCATACATCATTTAAAAGGTTTATAAATCAACCAAAAGATGGTTATTGGTTCACATTAATTGACTACACTGAGAAGCAATTAAAAAAACGTAAGAGTACCAAGAACATTCACACAAAATGCATGAAAACTTGTCCAAAAAAAAAAAAAAAAATGCATGACAATAGATACAAAAATAGAAAAAGCATGCCAAATCAAGGAAGTCCTATAACTTCGCGAGCCAACTCCTCTCTATGAGCATTCCCAACCAGCAAAGCATTGGTTTCCGCAAATTCAGTCATAGCATCCGCCAGGGACTCATACTCTGTAAGCTGACCTGCAATAGCATCCTTAGTAGCCCTCAATGCCTTAGCCTTATGGATGCGAGTGTGGACTGCCGCAATCCAATTAGCATCAAAACCAACATTCTCCAGAGTGCTCAAAGAAGAACTCAGCTCTGAACAAACTGCCTCAGAAAGATTTGCTACTGATGTTGTTTGCAAAATACATAGAACACGAGCAAAAATAACAAAATAGGACCAATTCCAGCACTTATCACTCCAAGATTCCAGCAGATGTAATGGCCAAGGGTAGCGAGCAAAGCCATCACGCAGATAAGTCATGGCCTCAGATGACAATAGAAGACACAACCGACATAGAAGGTCCTCCAATAGTCATGGTGTTACGGCATCTAATTTTATGGGATCACCTGAAGTAGTTGTAGTATCAGTAATTGATGGCAATGGAAAAGTCCTTAAAAATAAAAAGCGTTCATCAAAATATTGAAATATTTTGATTATGAAAAAGTAAAGGAAGAGTTGACCAACAAATTTATCAATATTGTTGAGTAGATAGCATAACATGAAACTTCAGCTAAGGAGCCTAAAGATTGATAAGAAGCTGGAGGGGAACAAGAAATTGATGAAAGGTGGGAATTTGTTGCAACGACTTGCAAGTTTTTTATCCTAGAATTTTGTAAAGATTATGATTAATATAGCATTGAGTAAAACTCAGATTAGTTACCTTTGTTTTCTTCGAGGGCATGTTGTTGGTCTATCAAAACTAGCTCACTCTTTGGCAGTTTTTCAATTATTTCCTACAAAAGAATCATGAATATAAAGGCATCAATCTAAGGCTCTAATGCACACCCAATACTACAGATAGTGGAACAATTAAGTATGTTGGTGAAATTACCAGTTCTAGTTTCTCTGATGTTGGATCTTTCTGAGCAGTTTCTTGTGCTTTTCCTTCAACATTCTGTATGACAAGAATAATATGCGTGATTTACTAAGTCTACATTAATGGAAAACATAAAAGATAGAGAAATAATGAAATGTTTCGGCTGGTTTAATGAGATTAGCAACTTATAAAGTTGTGTGTAATTGGACATTAGATACCTCCCCTTTGTTTTTTGGTACTGAGGGCAGCAACTGTGGTTTAATTTCCCCTAGTATAGTTTAAACAAAAGAAATTAATACAGAATAAGGAATAGAGGAATATAATGAAGGCAAGATGAAATTAGATTATGCTAGCGATGAAATAAATCTTGTTCATACTGCTTCAACATGTTTAAAGATGGCGATTAATAAGTTCTACCTGAAGAACTGGCATCATAGTTCAAATTTTCAACAAGATGCTTATTCTTTCCTTCTTTCCTTGGTACTTTGTAAGAAACTTCCAACGTACTTGGAAAGTCCTTAATTGTATCTTCTGCCTCGCTAAGGTCAATCCCACTTAGCATGTTTCCTGGAGAAACTACAAGAATGGGACATAATTCAAGATGATTGCTACTGTTTCTTTGATGATTTTCATGGCTTGGATAATGAAATGAAGATTAATAATTCCATGAAGATTACTTCTAACAATATTAGCAGTATCATGTAAGTTTAAATATCATGTGAAGGTTAAAAACTACAATTTTATGAAGATTTATATTTAACTGATGTTGAGATAAAAACAATATACTTGCTGCATTAGCTACGGAAGAGAATGATTGGGAAATGGGAGGACTCCTATTAAGAAATTATTCCTTTGATGTTAAATCCTTGTGACTGCTCTTATGAGCTCCTATGCTTTCTGAATGGCTTGTAGTACTCTACTCAATTACACCTTTGTCCTCCATTATCTTTTGATTGCTTCCTTCCTCTATTGATTAATCCATTGAAACAAGTAGATGTTGATCCCCTTCTAAATTAATAGAGGGGGCATAAGTATCCTGATGTACCTTAATGTAGTCTCATGTGAGTTATGTAACAAAGATTGAACAACAGCACCACTTTTAGTATAAATGAAATTTGGATGGTTATTTACTTCCCGACAACAAATTGTAATAGCTAGGAAATAGGAATTGTTTACATCCACCAAAACTATATCTCGGATGTAATATGATTCTAATAATTAGACATTCTACACTATCAAAATAAGAACAAATGGATCCAAAACTAAATGGAGATGTTTTGCACCTGATGATTGGTATACTTGACTTATTGCAGCAAGTGGAGGACTCAGATTTGAAACTTCATTTGTAGAAGTTTGCAAATCAGTGTCCCTACTTTCTGGACCGACTGAGATTTTTCCCTCAACCATATTCGCACTCATATTCTTTACTTTCACCTCTTCATGTTCCTCTATCTTAATTTGATTGTTCGGCTTCTCCCTCTACAAAAGAAAGGCCATTGAAATTTGAAAGAAAACACAAGTCAACTTGCAAACGAGGTATAAGCATAATGAATATAGGTGAACATGAGATCACCGTCAATGATCAAGTGTTTTCAAGACATTTATGATATTCATTTTAGTTAATCTCTTTAGTTTGTAGGTATATAACAAAATTCCATAAAAAATAAGGAATATTAGTATAAAAGTAAACGGAAAAAAAAAAAAAAAAAAAAAAAAAACTGGTTGAGATGAATAAGCTTGGTACCTTTTCCATGGGGAGGGGCAGCTGCACTGACTCATCAAGTCCATCCTGACAATGGAATTTTTCAAATTCAGGAATTCCAGACACAAGAGTATTCCAATCCCTATAATAACATAATTCTTGTAATCGTGGCCATTCTGTGGAACATGCTCCAGAGTAAAACCTTGCAAGCTTTGGTAAATCAACAACTATCAATATAGTTACTTGAGAAAATACGAAATTGATTGAGCCATCAGCTCCTTTTTCTATCGTTCCAACAATTGTCTCAAGCTTGCAGCAATGTTTTATTTCTAGCCTCTGAAGTTTCACAAGTGCTTTGGCAACAGAGACAGGAAATAAATACTTCAAGCGGTCACACTTAAAAACTTTCATCACAGACAAACACTGAAAGTCAACAAATTCTTGTGGATCCTTATTCCAAACATGTTTCAGCTTGGGCAGCCAATGTAAAGTCAATTTCCTCAAATGAGATGTCTTGACAACAGATTGTGTTCCTGTTTTCCTTGTTCCCTCCGTATCAAATATTACTTTAATGGAATTACAATATTCCACTTTTAGCTCTTCCAAGTTTTCCAATACATCAAGTGGAGGTAGTTTTGAGATGCTATTACACCCATTTACTTCCAGAGTTTTCAAACTTCGATATAATGGCACATAACAACTCAATTTATTTGCAAGCTTGATACGTAATCTCTTCAGATTGGGGAAAATAACCTACACAACAAAACAGAAAGCATGTACATATAAAATCAAAACAATAGAGCGAAGCGTCAAATTTATTCTCGCTAAAAAAAAAAACAACTTTTAAGGGTGTAAACGGTGTTAATTTAAAATAAGTGATCACACTTAAACGGGTTCTCTTAAATCAGTGGCTCATCTCCATTGCAACCAAGGACAAATTTTCTTTGAATTCTTCTCCATAATTATATCCATTAATTGGAATTTAGGCTTAAATGAATATTTTATTGAGTTATTTTCTTTCTTGATCTTTCGTAATCTTCAATAAGTTATATTAACAAAAACCAGTTTCATACTTACACGTCGTTATTTATTTTATGTTTCTGATTTGGCAATAATAATAACATTATAAACTTTTTACTAGACATGCATCTATAAGTTAGTCAAAAGTATGAATAGGGAGTATATTTAAGTGTGGGAAATTTTGAATTTGAAACAAACACAATAATGCTAAGGATTTGAATTAAATTTATCATTAAAATATTTTGAAATTATTTCAAACTTCCTTTCTCAGCTGTGGTTTCTTTTTTTTTTTTTTTTCCTTTTCTTTCTTTTACAAAAACTATACGTGTTTCAACAGGAAGATGATCAAAAATCAAAATCTGATTTCTTTTTTTACTAGTGACCAGGATTAATTTATCATTCAAATAAATAATTTTCCTTATTAAGACAACCATATAATGCATATGTAGATACCCAATAATATTAAGATCCCGATTTCTTCTTTTGTTTTCCCCCCTCCTTAACAACAGAGAAATCTAAATTTATATATGTCTTGACAAGAAGATGATCAACTGGCAGACCTGTGTACAAGAAAGGGAGCCCAGTCTCAGGAGAACCTAGTTGTTTTGGATAATATTACTAATGATGTAAACTTAATCGATCTAGCAGGCTTTGAGGGAATCACAATCCCACGAAGTATTTCTAAATATATGAAATCTATGTGTACTGGGCTATGCCCTCCTATCTTTTATCTTTAATGCAATTCCACTTAAACCGAAAAAAGACGATCAACTCAAAAATCTGAATAATTTTTTTTTTTTTTTTCTATATTGACCTGAAGTAATAATATACACACACATATATCAAGGAAATTATATAAATTCATAGAAGGCACTTAGTACTGAGTTTTGGCTGTAAAATGTTAAAAAGGAAATAATAGTTGAACACTCACTTAATATATACTCATTGTATTCTAGTTATATTAGTTACGTTATGATAATAAAACTATAAATTAAAAAAAAAAAAGAGAAATATAAAAATATATAAAATATGAATGTAAAAAAAATATACCCATATCACAACACAAATGTCAAACATACCTTTTCAGTGCTTTGTGATTGAACTGAGGCAAGAGTATTTGGCTTGTCTGAACATAGAGGAATCTCCTCCTGTTCCATTTTAGGTCCACCCCTATCACTGCCTATCTCCGATCTATCATCCCTCACGTGCCTCATATTTCCTTGTTGACAGTCCCTTTCCTGACCTTGTCTTTGGCCACCTCCAAGCTTTCATCCTGTCCCATCATCGCCATCACTTTCTTCTCCATCAGAGGATTCATGATTAGGGTCATCATCGTCACACTCTTCATCCACTTTCCGACTACTCTGATTGTCATCTGTTTCATAACCTTGAGATGCACTTTCTTGGCTTTGATCTTTGCTTCTCTCCATCTGGCCTGAGCCTATATTCATAACCTGAGTCTCACCATCAACGATGTTGTTGCTATTGGGTAGAAGAAAGGGAACACCATCATTTTCATAACCTCCAAACCCAGAGCTACGAGCTGTCTCTATGTGACCACTTGATGTTGATGAACCAATATCTCCTTCTTCATGCCCAGTTTCTTCACCTAGAACTTCACTCACCTCTATTTTGTCAACACAATCATTACTGGCACTTGTCCCTTCACCAACACAATTATCTTCTTCTCGTCCTCCATATTCAGAGTCTCCAAAGTTACTGTTTGTATCATGCCTTGGTGTAACATTGTCCCAATTTTGTTCATTGACGTCCCATGATTCTTGCTTATGTTTCTCTGGCTACTGCCATCTTGCACCATCGAAGTCCCTGAAGTCTCATCCGTGCAGACACTTTGGGCTATTACACTTGATTGATAGGGTTGGTTCAATGCCGATCTACCCATGATTTGAGTATATCGCAAATCATTTGTATTAAATGCAGGATTATGACCAACATCAGCACTATCACCACTATTATCAGGACTCTGATGAGCTGTATTAGTATCTTCTGGATTCTGATCGTCCCTCTGACTTGTGTTTCTTCCTCGGTTTTCTTCTAGATATTTACGGCACAAGACAGCTATAAAGCAAAAACCATATGTACCCAAAACGAAGACAAGGTGTCTATTGGTCCCTGTTTTGTCTACAATTGTTAGGGAAACTGTCATAGCATATCCAAGGCAAATAGAGAAGAACCCAGTTTCAAATGGGAGGCCATATGTTTCCGATAAACCCCAAGAAGAAATAGCAAAGGAACATGCTGCGTATAACTCAGGTATCTTTTGTGAGTTATGTAGCTTCACATCGATTACTTTTATATGAAATTCTGGGTACTCAGACAGATGTTCAATCACACCAGGGATGACTACAGATATAAGTCAAGAAAACGTTTCGAAGAAAGCACTTCTTACACTTGTCTTTGAATTCAGAACCCAATAGGAAACTACAGATCAACAGAAATGACACCAAATAAAGGGACGCAAACCAAACAACATTCACTAGCCATCCTTGCTCTTCTGGACCAAATAATTGCTTGAAATTTGGATTTCTACTTAAAAAGTAGAATCCAACAGCATTGCAAACTAAAGCCTGAATGGCCCAAGGCCAAGCCATCTGATCAAGATTGGACAATTTTTGGTCAGATAGAAAGTGCAAATCACTTGGTTAAATAAAAAGAAAAGAAACAAAAAAATGCTAGTACTTGTATCAATTTCACACATGTAAATACTAAAATATATCTATATATATATATTTGTTCCATCCGAGATAAATTACTACTTTTAAGGAAATTTTATGTATCATCTCAGGGATCCCGCAGTCACTATATTGCCACATCTCTCATGCTTGTTCAACTTATTTCACCAATATATCTTTCTATGGAATGAAGATGAGTCGCAAAATCCTTTCAGCATATTGATGCTTCACTCCATGGAGAGAGAAAGACAAGGAGACATCCTTGCTCCAGGATTTCCTTTATAGGACCACTCAAAAAGCTTTGTGTGGGAGCATTTTGAGACTCTTGTTAATTAAAGGCCTTGAACACAAGACTCTCTTCTTGCAGTGGAAAGCCTAGCGACCATTGATTTATTTCTAAAATTGTTTTTTTTCTCTTTTAAATTACACGTGCATCTTACACTCACGCCTCTTCATTAAAGTACACCGTTAATACTTTGCTAGACATATATGGAATTCATGGCCTCCACTGTCTACGAAACATTGATATGCAGCATAAGAGTCTCTAAAATAAGAAATAACTAAGAATTAGAGTGTTACCGTACGAGAGAGGAGGAGGATGGACTGGGGCATAGATCCAGCAGCGGCTAAGAGAGGAAATGTGGGATTAGGGATTTTGCGAATTCAGTGGGGAGAGAGAGGGAGGGGGGGGGGGGGGGGGGAAGGAGTTTTGAGGGAAGCACTTTTGTAAAGTGTACATAGGGCCATATACAGTCAAAAGATTATTAGCAAATACACGAGAGTGACTGAGTGAGGATTCTTTTGCCGCCGAAAAGTGTATTCTTTCTCTTGTTGTCCCATCAATGATAAATTACTATTTTTTCAAAGAAAATTTTATTCGTCACGATCCCACCATCACTTGATTGCTCATCCTTAACTTTTGTTATGTCCTCGTGCTTTCAGACTTCTTGAACAATTTCTCAAAAAGAAGAAACAAAACTTGGAAATCAGGCAAATTGTGTAGTTATTGTAATTGTTACTGTGCAAGCATTGCTTGTTGATTTTGATGAATCAATAGATAAAAATATTCATCCAAAACTCTTTCCTTGCTTGTAAATTATGTTTTACTGATATAACTCTCAAATAAGAAATAACAAAGGATTAAAATAGTATCTTACAAGAGAGACCAACGGTGGCCAGGACTAAGAGGACAATAGACAGAGGGGACGAGAGGAAATATAAGGATTAGTGTGTTCTGCAAATTTAGAGGGCTTCTATGTGAATGTTCAGAGAGAGAGACTGGAGTTATGGGCAGCCAAAGTTGTCTCTATTGAAGCTCAAGTCTTCGTTTTTATTCCATCAAATCTACGGGTTCACTCCATACAATCAGGCACATGCGTGCCCACCACTCTTATTGAGAAAAGCAATGGGTACCACTCCGAGTACACCCATCCCGGATTTATTTTCTCTAAAGGCTCTTTCTACGTCCTTTGATGGGCCTAGATTTAGTTAAGAAATATGTGTCTGGTGGTGTGCTGAGCTATAAATGGTGATAAATAGTTGAGCTGTGTCTAATAGAGGCTTAGCTCAGTAAAGAAATCAAATACTACTCACTCCACAGTGTTTTTACATTTGTACACAGAATAGATGTATAAAGGAAAAAATTGTATTAAGTGTTTACCATTACAGAAAGTAGTATTCAAATGAGGATTTCCATATGTCTATAGACATCCAAAAGACCTCACCATATCCAAGATCTAATTCTAGATTTCTACAAGTCTGTCTAAATTTTGCTTTTTACAATTCTCAGCAACTCCATTACCCGTTGCTTAACCTCCTTTTATTAATAAGAAACCGTTTCTTATTTAAAATGACCACCGAAGAATGATCATTTGGCATCACAAACAAGACACTCTTGCTTTAGTAAGAAAAACCTTTGGTTGTGAGAAAATGGAGCCAAACATAAAACCAGAGGTGAAGGATATTGGTTTGGGGAAATAAAATGAAAGGAATTGCTAGAGGGAGAAGAGATTGACCTTTAAAAGGTGGAGAAATCAAAATAAGAGAAGAACTTTTTATTTTATTTTTTTTGCCTCATGATGTTTTTGTCAAAATAAAAATAAAAAATGTCATATTTCAAATTTGTATACTTTTAGTAGTGAGAGAAATCAATTTGAGAGTTTAAAATGTGCCCTTTTTTTGGGTTTTTGTCAAAAGTTTCAACGATAAAAAAGAAGTTTTCTCTCAAAATAATATATTGTAATCAATTAATATAGCACGAGAAATATCATATAAAAATTATAAAAAATATATTGTTAGTTAGTTTAGAAGGGGAATGAATGGGACGTTTGAGAGTATTAATTTAGCAAGGTAACAATTTTAAAGATTATTTATAGTTTCCTTAAATTTTTCATAAAATTTATTTTTATGTTTTTCAAATGGAGTGTTTAAAAAAAATACTAAAAAGTTTACACATATACCTTAATTAAAATTTTAAAATTATATTTTTTAACAATTTAACTGTTATATGTATGTATAGATAATAAATTTAACAATGCATTTCCACCTTCCGGGATAGGTATATTCACGCGGTTTGACTTAATTAGTACACCAAGAAATTTCCCAATTGGTTTACCAATCAATAAATTAATGACTTGGTCAAGTAATGAAAATCACACATCGGCGGATATTACAACGGTCCTTAGGCTGCATTTATGGCGATTTAACCATAGTGATTAAGCATACACAACAAAACATGGAAGACCTGGAAAGTCCATGTCTATAAAGACTTCCATGAGTCTATTTATTTGCTTATCACTTCTCAGTTCCTAAATTTTAACTCTTTTAGAGTTTTATTTTTGTTCTAAGTGTTTTACAAATTTAAAACTTAGTCAAATATATTTTCTCTTATTAATTAATTACCACCTCTTCTATTCTCCTATAATCTTTTATACACATTATATTAAATGAGGATATTTTAATCAAGGTTAAATAACATTTTACTTTTATTGATGATTTCTTAATGAACAAACATTAACCTCTCTATCTATGTTACAATTTTTCATAGTATTCCCTTTGGTTTTTTTTTTTATAAGAAAGAGACTTTAAATACTCTTTTTGTTTTATATTATAAAGTCATTTAAACCGAAATACATAGCTTAAAAGAAATAGTTAAAATTAGTTAATTTATTAGTTTTTAAAAAATAAAACACAGCATTCTAAATTTATTTCTATTTAATATTAGATTTTAATTAGCTATTACAATAATATATTAATTATCGACTTTAATCAAAATATAAAAATTAAAAAAAAATAATATTAATTATTTATAAATATAAAAAAATAATAAATAATCATAAAACTACGTAAAGAGTCTCAGATTAAAAAACAATAAAACTTTTAGAAAGAATGAAATAGAGGGGATATCATTAACCAATACATCTGTACAAGCTCAAAGAGGAAGAGAGTTAAGCTAAAGCACTAACCACTCAAACCTCGTACAAAAGACAACAGAATAATCACACATCTACCAAAACAAGGTCATAATTTTTTTTTTATAAGCCTAAAAGCTCTAAAAAAATCCATGTGCTGGTTCTTGAAAAGTCTTTTGTTCCCTTCCATGTACACTTGATAGACAGCAACTGCATAACTTGCCTAAACAATTTTTTGTGTAATCTTTTTTCCACAAAAGACAAAACAAATGCAGTCTATCTTTCGAAAAAAAAGGAAAGTGTGCCGATGAGTGGGTTTGGGATTTGATCTTGTTGGGTATGGTTTCGACTTTCCGACTTAGCCCAATTAGGTTTAGGGTGGGCCTGACACAGTAATTCTATTCACAACCCTACAATTTATTTTCCCACTAACATTTTCATGTATATACAAAAGAGGTTGAAGAAAGAAATCGCCTGCCATTTTCATTTGGATCTTCTTAAAAATGTTTAGCTTCATTGACAAAACCTCGTCATTTTATTATTTGAAGTGAGATAAGATTTGTTGGTAGGGATGGCAACTGTGCGGCATGGGGCGGGTTCTCACTCCACAGCCACGGCCCAAATGTCCTTTCTTGGCTGTAAGTGAGTCTTTATTAGGATTTTTATTTTTACTTTTTTAAATATTTATTGCCCGAAAAATTTATGATTTTGTAACCTTATGGGGTGGTTAATTTTGACTCATAGACATTATTTTGTAAGTCCCTAAATCAATACAGTCCTGTTGTTACAAAATGTGTCTTATAATTTTTTTTCCTTGCAAATTTTAAAGTTTTTATTGCTCAATAAAATAATAAATGCATATTATTATAATATTTTTTTACCAATATAAATCCTTGAAACTAGATATATAACATAAATTCTTTTTGGGACAACTAATTTTATCCTACCCAAACAGCCACTCATGCATTTTTTTCCCCAAATCTTGCCTTTCACATTATGCACCTAACACCAAATAAATATCTTTTGTCTCATTCACTTTTTTTTTTTTTTTCTGTCTCACTTTATTAGGATTAACCAAAAAAATTATTCTTAAGTAGATTTAATGATATTTACAACATTATTTAATTTTTTAATTAATTATAAGAGAATAAGACAGTAAATGAAAATCATGTGACAAACCAGTGACCCAGCGTTCCAATTTTTGCTATTCGCAGCAACATACAGAAGAGCTAGCCAAAGACGCACACAGAGATTTCACAGTTCGCACCAAAGGTTTGATACTTCCAAGATGTATCAAATGTTCAATTGCATGTGCATATTGTTATACTTTGCTTGTGGCAATCAGTTTGCAGTATAAGACGATACTTTTGAACTCTGAATTATTTGCCTTTTAAATAAAAAAGAAAATAACCATAGTAATTTATATATATTGGATTCTATGATTTTGTAACCGCAATTGTTGAAGCTTTTGGATATAGAGAAACAATTATATATGTTAAGAATAGAAATAAATAACCTTGATTAGTAATATGGGGGTAAGTATACAGTGTACATGTATTAGTAGTTTACGTAAGTTGAAGAAACACTGATAGTACAGAAGGTTTACTGGCTGGTTAGCCATTGTTTTCCAAGGATTATTCCTATGGAGCTTTTGACCTCGCCTCATTGTTTATTTCAGATTAACATAAAATACTTGATAGTACCAAAAGTTATCTTCCAAATAAATGCATATTATATTGTTAAAAAAATTATCAAACAAGTTAATGTTATAGATTTTAATAAACACTGAAATTATTTTAATGAGACGATTTTAATTTGTCTACAGATCAGACAATTTTTTTTTTTTTGATACAAGACATAATCCAATCTTCATTTTAGCCGCCGAATAAGACAAGTCATTGCATCAAATAATTGTTTAAGGGCTAAATATGTATAAAAAACACATAACTCATATTGAATTTCTAAACTGATTATCTCTTCTCCCCAAGAATTCCCAATAAAAGATACCCATTTTATACTAAATTAATATATTCAGTTCACCAAACTAAATTTTATCCATCTTAGAGTCTTGTGGCATGCATAATCAACCATTAGAACCTCTTTGGGTTCCTTCAGTCCAAATAAGACCAACAACAGAGTCCATATTGTTGAACTACGAATATAATGTTCTTAAGTTGTCTTCGTCTGGGATATATTTGCGTTTCACCAGACACTTGTTCCTTCCTGTCCAGCCAACACCAACTTCGCATCCTGCCCTGCTATTAAAATCATCCCTCGCAAGTCCATTATCATCAGAAGAAGGTTTGCTTGCTCCATCATCGGAAAAAAGATTTACAAGGTGCTTATATAGAGAAGCTTACAACAGACGGAATCTCCTAAGCTAAATCTACACAAAGCCTTATGGTACACTCTCAGTTACAGAATCAATAACAGAATAAATGCATCACAATATTTAGCCTTATGCTGTTGACTAGGAAGCACCAACATAGACATGTGACACAGGTATGCTAGATCGTCGTCACAATAATACGATAACTATAAAAATTGAGGATACAAATATGGTGAGAGACAACAATAAAATTTATAATATAAATAATACTGTTTATTAATATAATTAAGTTTTTTTTTTGGTAAGAAATAAGTTCTTTAAATAATAAAGTAATAATAAGTATCTAATGCGGAAATAAGCAAAAACTTAACTATAAAGTAATTTATACAAAAACACAAAAAAAAAAAAAAACACACCAATGTATTCCTCTCCATTAATAAAAAGTACAGCCTCGTGACTAATTCATCAAGAGATCAGTTAGCAACTTCAAAAACTCTAACACCTTTAATTTCAAATAAATTAAAATGTTCACTTCCATAGCTTGTCAAAGAAGTGTTTGATACTTTTTCCATGTGTGTCAGAGAAGTGTCTACTGTGTTTTTTTTTCTTAAAAAAAAAAATTGACAACTATTCTGAGAAGTGTAGAACACTTTTCCAAACGTGTTGGAGAAGTGTTAGTATCTGACAAATATGCAAACACCAGTCTAGAGAGTTGAGAGGAGTTTTGTGCTTCATAATTGTTGAGAAACGAGAAAAGAGACCATAGACACTATATTTTATGGGCTCATTCTAATCAATTAGTTTAATATGTTTTTCTAAGTTATTATAGATACTTTGTTCTATCATTTTCTTTTATTTTTAATTTATCAACCAACTTTATTAATTAAATCAACAAGATACAGTCTCCTAAATAAACTAAAATTAATAATTCAATTTGTCAAACATTATCGTAATTTCTAATACCACGATCACAAACACCCCCGAAGCATCCACACGAAGGTACTTGGCATTAAGATTCCTTCGTATTGATTCCTGCTTCCTACAATTATGCTCACTCTAACAAAATGTGTTAAAGGAGGATTTCGGATGTAGACAAGCTAGGAAAAAACTAAAAGAAGTAACATAACATATACTAAAATGTGTTAATAATCAATAAAAGGTTCAATAAACAGTAGTTGTTCCTTAATTTCATTTATAGGTAACTGAAACCAAAGACAAGAAACATAATAAAATAAATAGCAAATCTCTGATTAGTAATCATCCTTCATTCACTATCTATTTCCCTTGAGCTTGGGAAACAGGTGAAACATCGCCCTCTTCCCCTTTCCGCCGCTTGTTCAGAAGCCGTGTAGGTGATATGAACATCAAACTTTTTGTATACCTTCTCTCGGTTCTCCGACCACCAAGTCTCTGCTTGGTGCTCTTGAAATCTTCTCCGGCTGCAGACCCAGATGAAATATATATGAGTTGATAATCAAGAAAAATAAAAGACGATTTCAGAGGCATAATAAATTTGAATCTTTTGCAGTAGTGCAATTGTTGATGTTAGCTCTTGAATGGGGCATTGCAATTGTAACATTATTTAATAGATATATTGCAGTTGTAACTCAAGTAGGCAGAGAGATATAAACACATAAAAGATGTGGAAACGAATTAACTCAAGTACCTAAAGCGCACTCGTTTTAGATCTCTGGTACCATCCTTGAAGTTTACAATTGTTACATACACACCAGGTTCATATTGTTCAATCCATTCAGTCTCAAGTTGATTAGTATTAGCTGCAATTAAAGCTCGGGAAACAGGTGAAGCAGCACCCTCTGCCCTTCCCGCCGCTTGGCCAGAAGACTTATTGGTGCTCCTAATATCATACATTTCGTATACCTTCAGCCGATTCTCCGACCACCAAGTCTCTGCTTGGTGCTCTTGAAATATTTTCCGGCTGCATACAGATGCAAATATTTATATATCAATCTATATATATATATAAAGACCCAAATTCTGAAGCAACAGCAATTATGTATGAATTTCAGGGTCTAGCATCAACCAGTCCAATCAACATATTTTGCAAAATGATCACAGCATGTGACATGGCAATTTTATAAAAGTTGAGGACACAAATACAGCGAAGACACGGTAAACAAAAAAAAAAAAACTTAGCTACAATGTATTGATCCTTGTATATAATGGTGGTAGAGATATAAATAATAAGTACGAAATTAAAAACTCAATAAAAAATGAAGTTGAAAATTAAAAAGATTAAAAAAATAAAAACTCTGAAGCTAAAAGTGTTGGGGGTGTCAATTCTTTTATTTGGACAGCTTTATCGAGAAGTCATACATTTTTCTTAAGTGTGTCAAAAGAGTGTCAGAATCCCAACACTAGTACAAAAGGTTGGAAGGAATATACATGCTTATAGCTGCTAACTCAAATAACCAGAGATATAAAAGTAGAAGAACTCATAAAGATGTGAAAATGAATTAACTCAGGTACCTGAAACGCACTCGTTTTATATCTCTAGTACCATCCTCGCAGTTTACAAGTGTTATATACACACCAGGTTCATATTGTTCAATCCATTCAGCCTCAATTTGATTAGTATTAGCAGCCATTAAAGCATTCTCAGATCTAAAACCACTCTCGCCATCTTGTAGAGACTCGACAGAATCTGACACGTTACTGCTGCTTGTTAATCTGCATTCAAATATTAAAAACACAAGTAAATTGCCTCCCAACTTCATAAAATAACTAAACTGCTTAAAAACTAATTAAAAGCATACGTAGATGAAAACTTAGCAAACACACAGAAAATCTAGAGGAATTACCCAAGAACTAGCTAATACCAAGCTAAATAGCAGCAATAATAACTTTATTTCAAATGGTGATCGTAATAATAAGAAATATTTCTCTTTTCTTTGCAGAAAATCGTTGGTGCATATCATGTTGCTTGCTAGAGCAAGAACAATATTTGATGCATAATGGCCGGCGTTTTTTTGATCGGATAATAGCCTTTTGCGTTTAGTTTCTCTCTATTTCCTCTTTACCTCTAATTCTGAAAGACTAACACATATATACATAAATAAGCCGATAGACTAATATGAGCTATACTCAGATCTGATTAGTTCCTATATATTAAATTAATTGGAATGTTAAAGGCCAAGCCACTATCCATCCTCTAGATACACATGAGAGGATATAAAGGTGTTGGAGAGCTTGTAAAACACACACACACACACATATAGTTATGTATATATTCTTACTGTGATTTGTCTAAGGTGGTGTTATATTCCCCTTCTTTAACCATATGCTTGCTACTCCCTCTCTGGCCAACATCAGCTTTCCATCCCGCCCAGCTATTAAGAATGAGCGGTGGCGATGGTAGATTTGGAAAAATATTTATGAGCTTCAAACTCTGGGTGCTGGGTATTCCGAAGCAATTCTCTCTTGCTATTATAATGCATTCAAACCTGAAAAAACCAAAAAAAAAGAAAAAAACACAAGTGATCAATAGCCTCCTGACTTCATAAAATAACTAATAACTACATAAAAACTAATTAAAAGCATTTGTAGATGAAAACTCAGCAAACACAAAGAAAATCAAAAGGAAACACCCAAGAATTACTAATCCTAAGCTCAAAAATCATTGTCTACGCTATGTAACCCCAAAAAAGAAAAAATTCATTGTTTATAGGCTGAAAATATAAAACAAAAGAAAACACAACCCATCCAAATTAAGTATTTCTAGCTTCCTATAAGCGTCATTTAAAAAGATGTATGAAAAATGAATAGTTATACTATTAAAATGAATAATCTTATATAAAATCATTTAGTTTTAAAGATATTTGGTTAAGTTACCTAATTGAAAAAATCAACATTAAATATATAATGATGTATTAAATATTTACAATACCATTTAAAGGACATTAATAATAGATAATTTTGTATAGGAATAATCTAAACAAAGGGAGAATAGGGAAGAATATACAAAAAGTTTCTTCTTTTTTTTTCCAAAAAAAAAAAAATTCAGGTTGAAAGGGTGCCAAATGAGATGGCACCCACTAACTGAGTCTAACCCTAGAGCTTATGTCACGGTATTTTGGTAAATAATTTTCAAATTGTATTATTTTAGTAAATAATTTATATTTTTACATTTTTTAAAGTATTTTATCCTATATAACAGTATAATAAGTAAGCAAATTAATAATGTAACTTTACTTTATCATACTTTTTGTTCTATTCTATTACTCATTTTTATAATAATCAAAGAATTATCTGATAATATTATATTATAAGGACTGTTTCGTGGCTGAAAATAACTTCTTCTTTTTTTTCATAAATTTTGAAACAATCAAATTGGGGATAAGAAGCAAAATGTATTGGAGAGCTTCTAACACCCACGCCGATAATTATACTCTCTCCATTTTATAATATGTCTTATTTAAGGTTTTATATATATATATATATATATATATATATATATATATACATCTAAAATTTATTATAATTTAACTTAATTATTCTTATGAAATCTCTTTATTAATTAAGCTATTAATTTTATATCTTATTAGAATAAAAATTTTAAAAATGACAATTTTAAAATTTTAAAACAAACACTTAGTAATATGGAACAAAGTGAGTATATATATATTCTTACCGTGAGTTGTCTAGGTATGGGATATATTTGCGTTTCACTAGACACTTGTTCCTTCCTGTCCAGCCAACACCAACTTCGCATCCTGCCCTGCTATTAAAATCATCCTTCGCAAGTCTTCTATCATCAGAAGAAGTATTGCTTGCTCCATCATCAGAAAAAGTTTTTCTTGTTCCTTCATCACTAATCTCATCTCGTGAATCTACACTTCCCTCCATCTGTCCAAGATCAACATCCATATTCTTAGATTCACTTAAAAGAGGAATATCTCCTCTTAAATTTGAGTCACTGTATATCTCTGATATATCATCCCTTGGGTGTCTCATATCTTCTAGTTCTTGATAACCACTTTCTTGACCTGGATCTTTGTGTCTATGGCAAATTCTAAGCTTGCATCCTGTCCTGCGATGAAAATCATCGCCATCACTTTCTTCACCATTAGAGGATTCATGGTCTAAGTCGTGATCATCATAATCTTTATGAACTCTAAGACTTCTCTTAAGTAGAAGAGGACTATCGTCGTCGTCATCTTCATCGTCATCTTGACTTTGATCTTTGCTTCTTTTCATTTGACCTTTCACAGTCTGAGTTTCACCATAAGTTATGTTGTTGCTCTTGGTTCGAAAAAGCAGAATATCATCCTTCACATCTTCTAGTTTTTGATAATCACTTTCTTGACATGTATCTTTGTGTTTCTGGCGAACTCCAAGCAGCATGCATCCTTTCCCAATTTGAGAGTCATCACCATCACTTCCTTTGCCATCTGAGGATTCATGATCAGAGCCATTGTCATCATCATCCTTGTCATCTTTATCAACTTTCGGAGTATTCTTGGGTACAAGAGGATTATCATCTATTTCATAACCATGAGAGCCTTCTTGACTTGGGTCTTTGCTTCTCTCTGTCTGGCTTCTATCAATCATGTTGTCGCTTTTGGGTGGAAGAAGAGGAACATCATCCTTTACATATCCTCTCAACTCAGAGCTATCAGTTATCTCCACGTAACCACTTGATGTTGATGACCTCGTGTCTCGTTCTTCATGCTCAATTTCTAGACTTGCAACTTCAGTCTCCTCTCTCTTACCAACACAAACATCGCTGACTATTGGAATAGGAGGTACTTCTTCATCTTCAGTATCTGTAGAGTTACTGCTTGCATCGTTTGGTGGAAAATTCTCCCCATTTTGTTCATTGATATCCAATGAGTCTTCCCTTATGTCTCTCTGAATATTGCCATCTTGCACATTAACACCCCCGAGAGTCCTATTCCCGCATCTTGTGATTATGCCACGTGGTTGATTGGTTTCGTTCTGTGCCACTCTATACATAAGTGTACGGAAACGACCCCACAAATAATTTGTATGAGAGGCAGCAAAAGGATTCAGATAAGCTCCGTCGGTTCTGTCATTTGGACGCTGATCAGCTGTGTTATTGTTATCTGAACTTTGACTATCCCTCTGCCTTGCTGTGTCTCTACTTTCTTTTCTCTCAAGATATTTACGCCATAAAATGACCACAAGGCAAAAACCAAATGTACCCAAAATAAAGAAAATATCTCTTTTTTTACCAGTTTTGTTTACAATTGTTAGAGAACATTTCATAGCATATTCAAGGCAAATAGAGAACAGCCCAGATTCAAAGGTAAGATCATACGTTTTTGATAGACCCCAAGATGAAATGGCAAAGGAACATGCTGCAAATAACTCATATCTCTTCTCTGAGTTATGTTGTTTCACATCTTTTACGTTGATGTGAAATTCTGGGTACTGAGCTAAATGGTCAATTACAGCAGGGATAACCAAAAAGATAAAGGACAAGAAAGCATTTAAAAACCAAGAATCCTTACACATGTTTTTGATTTGATTACCCAATAAGGAATTACAGATCAACATGAATGGCATGAAGTTCAGGGCCGCATACCAAACAGCAATGACAAACCATGTTTGCTCCTGTGCACCAATCTTGATATCTGGATTCCTAATTAGCAACAAGTAGAATCCAACAACACTCCCAAAAAAAGACAAAAGCGGCCAATGCCTATCCATCTGAAGAATGGAAAAATTTGGGTTAAAGAGGAATTAGAAGTTACTCGACCACATCATTCGGTCAAGTATAAAAATGAAACGTAGAATCCCTCATCTCTAGTATTTGTATCAATTTTACACATGTAATTATTAAAGTAAAAAGGAAAGGTAAAGAAAGAAAATAAAGATATTGCCGTAAGAAGTGTGGCTAACAAAATCATTGTCCCGTCCAAGATAAATTACTAGCTTTTTTTTAAAAGAAAATCTTATTCATCATCGGGATCCCAAAATCACTATAATTCCCCATCTCTCATGCTTGTTCAACTTATTTAACAAATATTTCCGTTTATAATCTCTCCTCCTTTTAGGCATCTTTAACTATCTCTGATAATGAGGAAACGTTCTAACTGTGTAGTTACTACATTTGGTACTGTGCAAGCAGGAAGTACACTTGTTTTGGTTGAAATTGAAGAGAAGTTCTTGGTTAGCAGGACAAGGCATAAATTCTGCTCTTAATTAATTAAGATATTTGCGCATTGTAAATACTTTTAACAGATTTTTCTTTTAATATTGGAAACATAAAGCTTACAGACTGAAAAGGAAATCTTTTAGACCATGACTTGATCAAAAATAAATTGTTTTTTACTAAACAGAACATCAAGCAAAATTCACATTCCCACACCTTCATTTCAAACACTCTAAAAATTTCCTGAGTACTTTTATCAAACCCTAAATGACATATCACTTCCTTTACTAAGATATCAAATTTGAGTGTACTAATAATTCACACACTGGGGTGAAGATGAGTGTCAAAATCTTTTCAGCATATGAAGGGTAAAAGACAAGGAGCTTGCACAATAGAGTCATGCTATCCGCTTGCACAATCATTTTTCTTTTTCTTTTAAAGTACGTTTGCGTCTTATATTCATGCATCTTCACTAAGTACACACAATTGCTACTTTGCTAGACATGGAAATCATAGGCTCTACAGGCTATTCAACATCCATATACAGCATAAATGTGGAGTACTCTCACAAATAAGAAATAACTAAGAGATTCAAAATGGTACCTGACGAGAGATATGGAGGATAAAGACTAGTGTAGAGGACGGGTGATGATGAGGAGGAGTTGATGCTGAAGTCGAACACAGCAGGGAGGGGAGGAAATAAGAATCTTTATCTTTAATTGGGATAGTGGACATTTTTGACTCTTTACACAATATATGCTTTACTTTCCTCTACGCGGGAACACTGTTTAAACAAACATCAAGTTTGCCTCATGCAATAGAGTTTTCAATTTTTTTTTTTACGAGTGGCTCCCTTTGTCGATAGATTTTGTTTTGCTTTTCTATTTCATCAAGATTCTATAGTTATGTTTGCGTGGAAACTCAATTATGGACTACAAATAAATACATCTGCAATAAAATTCTATCGTTGTACGTAGTTTGTAGGAAATAGTGACAATATGCATGTACATCTCAGATTTTGTTACCCTACAAATGCAACATTATTCAACTCATTCTAAGATTTTGGCATTATGTACATGACAAAATGCATCACCACAAAACAAGATAATCCATTGTTTTGTCAACCAGCCGGTCTTTGTATTATATTTTTTCCCCCACTAACCTTATGGACATTAGTGGGAATGATGATAGATGTAAGACTGACTATCAAAAAGAAATGATTAGAGAGAGAGAGAGAGAGGAAATCCTTTCTGTATGCTTGTCAAAATATTCCAAAGCATGTGAACTGTATACGATTTGTAGCATGCATCATTGTGGAGTTGTATTTCAAATTTTATATTTCAAATAAATAAATAAATGCACAGGGATTTATGATTTTCAAATTTCAGTGAAATATTTCAGTAGTTGAGTATTTGTTATTTGATAATAGAGGTCCCTTAAATCTGATACTGTGAGAGATGTGAGATTTTGGAAGAGGATAAGCAAAAGAAAAATGAATAGTTATACTATTTATAATTATATATACTCCCTAAAATTTAAGCCATTACAATTGACAAGAAATCCAGGCCACTAGCAAAACAAAATCGATGGTGGCATAACGCATGAGATATTATAATAGCAAACATTTTATGCATGCTGTTAGTCATTCAGAATTTTAATCATGAATAATCAATATTCTCAAAATTAATTTTTAATATTTCTTATATATTATGGGTTTCATTTCAATCTTCATCTCGTACTTTTAACGTAAACACTGAAACTTCTTTTTTTTCATGGCCAATATCTCTTTATTTAATTTTTGGTAGTGAAAGGAATGAATTTTGCCTTTTCTCTTTAAAATTTTTCTTTTCGTCTCTAGTACACGAAAAGAAACAGGCATGGGAAAAAAATGTAGCAACTTGGGAAAACAAAAAAATAATCAGCACTTTGATGGCAAAACCTTATCTTTAGGAAAGTGGACATATGTATTGACTCTCTTTACTTTACTCGAGTCTTCAACCCATTTTCTTTATTCAATCTATTCAACGCGGGAACACGGTGTTAGTAAAATACCTGCGTTCCCATTGTCTGTTAGCCTTTTATTTCGTCCGAAATTTCCGTATTGCTTCGCCAAAGGCAACACAACATCCTCAATCGGTCAAGCAAAAATAAAAGAAAAGAAAAGAAATGAAGGAAGATGGATGTCATATCTAAGAGAATTACGAGGATTTATAGCTACAATGATAGATTATTATTATAATCTTTTAATTAAAAAAACATAACATGATATAAAATACAATACAATAACTTTATAAAATTCTTTTACACAGCTGAAAAAATTTAAAATGGAATAAAAATAATTTTTAAAATTAATTCCTGTGATAATGTATGATGAGGCCATCTAAAAGGTCAAATTTCTCACGTCAATTAATTGGTCAATTTAAAAAAATTGACTTTTTATATCGGATGTTATTATTTTTTAAAAAAGTATTTATTTTATTTTATATTATAAATTTTTTTAATTAAAAATATAAACAAATTATTATAATTATAATTTATTAATTTTTAAAAAATAAAATAAAATATTTCAAATTACCCCTATTTAATACGAGATTTTAATTAACTATTATAGTAATATATTAATTTTTATATTTATTAAAAATATGAGAATTAAAAAAGATACCATATTAATTAGGAATAAATATATAATTTAAATGTTATTTAATTTTTTTGAATAATTATATTTTCACTCTTATCCTGTCAATAATGAATAATTATGTATTTCTATATAGTCCCTAAAATTTAAGCGATTACAATTAACAAGAAATCTAGGCCACTAACAAAAGGCCTAAATTTGAATTTCTTATTTTTTAATGTGAAATGAAAAATTTTGTCAGTCAACTATAAATTACGAAATGTTATAATAAATAAATGAATTCCTTGTTTAATTTATTCAAATGTTATTGTCATGGACTCATGGATATATGTTTTCCTGGTAATTTGGCTACGAGTGAATTCAGAAATGGAATTTAGCAGCTTTGAAGATGACTAATTACTATACAGCCACAGACTGTTTTATAATATAATTATGATTGAAGAGAAATTAATTTCTTTTTGGCATGTTGTAAAGCCTTTTGTCAAAGTTGTTAAGAGTTCAAGCCCTCCTCCATTCATTTTTATAGTAATACTATCTATTTATTAAATTGCGTCGCAATAGAGTTTATCCTCTAACATCCTTAACCCCCTATAGGGTTTGTACCTATAAATCCTTTTAAGAATTGTCTGACAGTTGATAAAATTTCAAATAACATCAATAACGATGAGATCTTTGTTGTTTGTAGATTTTTTTGATTCAAAAGTACCTTTGTAATAATATAATATAAACAAAAATGATTGTGATACAATTAATTCGTGAGATATTATAATTGTAAACATTTTAAGTTGCTACTCATTCAGAATTTGAATCGTTATTCAAAATAATGAGTATGTTCCAAATAAATTAATTCTTATCGTTATGGGCTTCATTTCAATCTTCACCTCACAGTTTTAACTTAAACGCTGAAACTTCTTTTTTCCATGGACAATATATTCATGGGGCACAAGGTTAAAATGGTAAGATTTGAAGTGTTTTAGTCATATTTCTCTTTACTAAATTTCTTTTAGGTAGTGAAGGAATGACTTTTGCTGTTTCTCTTTGGAGTCTTCCTTGTTTCAACAAGGAAAAAGAAAAAAAGTAAAAAGAAATGGGCAACTTGGAAAACTTGACGGCAAACCCTATCTTTGGGAGAGTGGACTCTCTTTTATCTTAGTCTTCTTAAGCCTATAACCCAATGTCTTTATCTAATTTAATCTATGCATCAACACCGAGTAAGTGTAATCAAATACAATTGTGTTCCCATTGTCTTTGTACGAAATTTCCGAACTGCTTCCACATTGCACAATCTTTCGGTCAAGTTAAAAGAAAAGAAGAAAGAGCTACATCATTGTGCTAGTAAATAATAAAGAATTAATTAAAAATGAAGAAACTAAAAGATAAAGAAAGAAGAAAAATAGTAGAGCACATAATCTTAGGACAAAAACAAAAGCACAGTCATAACACTGCTTCCACATAGAATCAATGGAGAAAAACAAAAGCAGAAACTAAAGGTAAAGAGAGAAGAAAAATAGTAGCCACAAGAAGTGGGGCTTCCACATAATCTTTGTCCTATCCAAGGTAAAATTACTGTATTGCCACATCTCTTAGTACTTCTATGTAAGGGTGAGCATCTTTAGAATGGGATAACTTGATATTCGAGATAGGATTGGGATACAATTTTATATCTTAGTTAATTTTCAGAATAAGATAAAGTTGTCTTAGTCTCATCTCGAATCTTATATAAATATATTTTGTCCTGTTTTATTATAAAATTGTCTTAATAAGTATATATATTTGTTTTGTCTTGAATAAATTTTCTTGCCATAAGAAATTTTAAATAAAGTATTACTTTACACACCTTTATTTTTTCTTTTTACACACCTTCATCAAATTATAGCTTTCAACACTCCCATTGATGCTTTATACACCTCAATTTTTTTTTAAAAAAAAAATTAACCAAAACAAGATAAGACAAAAGAGTCAAAATTATAACTAAGACAATACCATATAAAATTGGGATGAAATAAGATAAAAAAAAAAAAAATATGAGATAAGACTGGACGAAATGTTTATCTTAATTAAATTTTTGTTACAGAACTAGAATAACCAAATTCTTGGCCCATGCCCACCCTTACTTCTATCTTTGCATTGTAGCAATTTTAACAATATGCACTTGACTGATTGATTAAGTTAATAAGTCTGGTGTAAAATTGAGGTATATGGTCGTCCTTTATTGATACGCTATGTTTATATATATATATATATGAACCCAAAGCAGATTGCTCAGATTTCTCCTACGTTATCAAGAATATCTTCTTCCTTATTGTAAGTAGATATAGAGAAAATTTTTCCAAGGAGTGGATGCCCCGGTCAATCGATCTTCTCTGGTTTTCATTTTGACAAGGATTATATAAGAAACTCAAACATGGGGTTCAAATAATTATGCGTGTGTCACAATTTTCCTAGATTATGAGGTGGCAATGCAAATAATTCTTTTACATACGTGTGTTTGTGCTTGAGTTTTAAAAAAGTTCTTGTCATACACAAGTTGTAGTTTAGAAGTTGATAAATCAGAGAATAACACGTTAAGGTCCTAATTAATTTATATATTTATTTTAGATTATTTCAGAAAATATCATGTTGTTACGTGGCTGAAAATAACATTTTTTTTTTCCATAAATTATGAAACAATCAAATTGAGGATATGAAGCAAAATGTGTTGGAGAGCTTCTAACACACCACACCGAGCAATTATATTCTTTTTTATTTTATAATGTCTTATTTAAGGTTTTTATGCATATATTAAATATATTAATGTATCTAAAATTTACTGTAATTTGACTTAATTATTCTTATTAAATCTCTTTATAATTACTCTATCAATTTTTTATATCCTATTAAATAAAAGTATAGAAATTTTTAAAAAATAACACTTAAAATTCTAAAACATTTATTAATATGGAACGGAGAGAGTAGTTGTCAGTGTATGTGCGCATGTGTGTATGCACGCGCACTTCTCTGTGTGTGTGTGTGCAAGTGTCGTGTATGCATCGTGTATGCGTGTGTGCCTGTGTGCTAGGGAAAATTTCATAGCACATTCAAGATAGACAGAGAAGAGCCCAAATTCAAGGGTAAGATCATAAAAACCACCTATGATGACAAATTTATTGTCTTATTTGCAAGCTAAGGATGTCGCCCGTGAGTTTGATTGCATTGACTTATACAAGCAACCAGCTTTTTCGCATCCTTTGCTGAAAAACCATAAGATTCAAGTACTTAAAACTACAACCTTTGGTTTATTTGTGGCTGCAGTGCATTGCCTTCTTTGGTGACTCTGGAGAAACTAAATAAGTTACTTTGTTATATTTTCCATCTAAATTGCAAATTAATAAAAAGCATTTTATGTTAATTATGTTATATTATAGCCAAGTCATTACTATTATTGGATTGGAAGTGCTTTAAGTTCTTAATTATTAGGAGAGTGCGCTACAAGACACACATGCAAATGCTATAATTCTTATAACTAAAGCAAGTGGTATAAAACTTTATTATGCAACATATGAATTTGGTTACAAAAATATATCCCTAAAAATGCTAAGCCACATTCTCCTCCTCCTCCTCCTCCTCCTCATCCAATAGAATGACTCACCTACAACATGGACATCTAGAAGATCTAGATGAAAATGAAAAAAAATACAAGCATCATGAAAAGTGTGACCACAAGGAGGAAGAGATGCCAAGGTGTTCCCTGTAGTAAAATCCTCCAAGCAACATGCACACATCTTAGTGTCATACAGAATTATATTGTATTCTTACTCGAAGATCATCTGAGCTCAATAAGAGGGTGGGATCGGTGCCAATGTCTGCCGGAGGCATCACCATTGGCTCTAACTCCACCTCTCTAGAGGCTGCATCAGCGGCTTGTGCAGGAACAATATGCCACCACCTTAAAAGGAAAAGCGAAAGAGATAGCATGTTGAGAAGAACTAGGACTACTAGAATAATAGGAGGTGCATAAAGCCTTAGCAAACTAGGATTCTCTGCCTCGAATTGGAATGAAAATGGACGTGAAACTATCGTGCATACATTGTGCATGTGTGTGTGCATGTGTGGTAGGGAAAATTTCATAGCACATTCAAGACAAACAGATAAGAGCTCAAATTCAAAGGTGGGATCATACATTTTTGATAGACCCGAAGATGAAATAACAAAGGAACATGCTGTGAATAACTCACATCTCTTCTCTCAAATATGTTGTTTCACGTCCTTTGCATTTATGTGAAGTTCTGGGTATTGACCTAGTTGATCAATCATAGCAAGGACAACAAAAAAGATAAAAGACAAGAAAGCATTTAAAAGAGTTACTTTTCCCTTAGGGTTCTCTCATTTTCTTGTTCTTGATAGTCACTCTTAGGTAAAAGAGGAACATCATCTTTTTCAAAACCCCCAAACCTAAAGCTACCACCTAATTTCATATGACAACTTGTTATTGATGACCCTATATCTCATTTTTCTTGCCCAATTTCTTGATCTATAACTCCCCCCCCCCCCCCCCCCTCTATCTGGCGAAATGATCATCACTAAAACTAGATGCTTCAGCAAAATAATTGCTTATTTCTGAGTAGGTGATAATGTCATCATTCTCTTTTTCTCCAAAGTTACTACTTGTATCATTGTAAAGCCTTGGTGGAACAGTCCCCTAGTTTTGTTCATTGATGTCCCAAGATTCTTCCCTTGTGTTCCTCTGGCCACTTTCAATATCCAACATCGAACTATCCCTATTCAAAGTCTTATCCTCATCAAGTCTAATTGGATGTTAATTGTGTTGGTGCAATGCCAATCTATCTGTAGGTTCTATGTGTCCACCTTGAAAATCATTTGCATTAGAAGAAGTGGAAGGACTTTGATAAGTGTTGTAATTGCTATTTGGATTCTGATTAGCAGTGATAGAGTTATTTGAACTTTGATCATCCCTTTGCCTTGTGTCTTTGTCTATATTATTCTCTAAATATTTACGCAACAAGATGACCAAAAAGTAGAAAACAAATATAACCAAAATAAAGGCGGTGTACCTATTCCCATTTTTGTCTACAACTTTTAGAAAAATTGTCATAGCATATCCAAGGCATAAAGAGAGAAAGCCAGATACAAATGTAAGTTCATATGATTTTGGTAATCCAAAAGATGAATTGGTAAAGAAAAATGATGCAAACAACTCAATTCTCTTTAGTGAATTATGTTGTTCCACATCCTTTACATCTATATGAAATTCTGGATATTGAACTACATGTCCAATTATCATAGGGACAACTAAATAGAACAATGTCAAGAAAGTAGTTAGAAAGAAGAAAAAGAAACGCCACAAGAGGTGGGGCTTTGTTAGAATCTTAGTTTGTCCCATCCATGATAAAGTACTATTTTTTTGAAAGAAAATTTTATTCATCACGGGATCCCACCACCACTTTAGGAAATTAATTATGCCCCTCTTTTTAATAACCAACCCCACTTAAAAAAATAATTCAAAATACCCAACATACCGTTTACCCTAAAACCCATCAGCCCCCTCCCCTTCCCTACCCGTTGCTGCCACATCCTCCATCCCCATCACCACTAACTCATTTTCTTCTTTCATTTTCATTTCTTTCTTCCATTTTCAATTGCCGGAACACAATTCTTGAATTAAATTTTCGATGTTATTTCTTTTTATTTTTATTTTTTGTCGAAAACCTTGGTAAGTTAGTCCACGGAGGAAATAATGGTAATGGAGGTGCGGGATTGAAAAATGACCTTATAGAGCTGTTTGGACTGACAAATAAATCTATCTAGAACCCCATCACTTGACAATTATAAATTAAATTATGTATTATGTTTTTATCATTCCATAAAAAATTTATATACGATTAGTGCTAAAAAGATAACTCAAGTCATCTCCCATATTAGAAGACCCACCATCACATATTTTCTCTTCATTTACTTGTAAGCAGAATTTTGATACCAATCATTATAATTGAACTTACATAAAAATATTCAACCACTAATTTAGCATCAAAATTTTAATATACTTCATAAACTAAATTTACATTTATTGTTAAATTCACATCCTTGAATGAGGTGTATTTATAATTAAAGTATAGATCCTTACACATTTTATAAGTATAATTAATCACCTTTTACTATATTTAGAGAAATAATATAGTGAAATCAATAAATACAATTTTCATAAAATACTATAAAAATAGAAAAATGAGACAATATGAGCAGGAACAGAAAAATCAAAGTTCAAACAGCTTTAGTCATTCAAGCATCAAAACAACTTTGTAGAGTTGTTTAAACACCAAAACAGCTCTATAGAGTTGTTCAAGCACTTGGACAGCTCTATAGATTCGTTTTTTGTGATGAATTGCTGTACAGAATATTTTTTATACGGGTAGGCAAGGGGAGGGAATAAAGGGTGATCTATTTTAATTAAAGTTATTTTGGTAATTTCATGGAGGTGGGAGGTGGTCTCATTAAAGTTAGGGTGGATATAATTAATTCCCTCACTTTATTGCACATATTTAAATAATTTTTCTCTTTCTGTCATAGCCGTCATCCTTTGAGGATTCTTGAACAATTTCTCAGAAAGAAGAACCAAAACGGAGAAATCAGGCAGATTGTGTAGTTATTGTGCAAGGACTGCTTGTTGATTTTGATGGATCAATAGATAGAAATATTCATCCAAAACTCTTCCTCGCTTGTAAATTATGCTATACTGATATCACTCTCAAATAAGAAATAATAAAGAGGATTAGAATAGTACCTTACAAGAGAGACCAACGGTGGCGTAGATGACGAACGATAGCTAGGACTAAGAGTACGACCGTCAGAGGGGATGAGAGGAAATATAAGGATTAGTGTGCTTTGCAAATTTAGAGAGCTCTTATGACAACGTAATTCATCCCATGACAACCCTTCCTTAAATAGCCGATAGAGTAAAGAGATTGATAGGAGAAAATGCAATAAACTCCAATCAGTATCAATTGGATGTGATACCAGACAGAGAAGATCAAGATGGCAATTAACGTTATTTCACCCGTTAATTTGAATCAGAATTCTAGAGCTAGTGCAATCAAAGAGCCAATAATCATGATATGGGAAGATCAAACTTGATATGAATCAAACCCCCTTAATTATGGCGGATGGACCTTATATTTTAGGAATAATGATTACATGATTATCGGCTCTCATGTTTTTCATATTTGAATTTGATTTCATAATGTGAGTTATATAATAATTATAGCAATATCACGTTTTTCAAATTTAAATCCATTGGGTATTAATTTCAATTATTTTTTATAAGATTAAACCAATTATTAAGGTCAATGATTGTTTAACGTGAATGGATGTCAATTTAGAATTGATTTTTGAATGTCAATCAGATTTTTGTTGCTATTATAATTTTTATGATTTTACAATTAATCATTTATTACCCTTCTAATTCAGCTCATTTTTATGTTTAAATTTTTTTTTTAAAAAAACTCAATAATACCTTATTAAGTTACGTGTATAAAGGTAAAGTCGTTTAAGTATATTATATAGATAGATAACTAAATTACCATATTCATTGGAAATACACAACAAACCCTAAACATATAATTAAGAGTAATTAATTAGGATAAAAAGTTCATTTTGGTTATGTCCCACCCCAATTTTATATAATATTGTCGTAGTCCTGTCTGATTGTGTTTCAATTCCCATCCTGTTTTAGTTTAATTTATATATAAAAAAATATTGGAAGTTAAAAAGATGAGTGGACTGTATAACAAAGGGTTTTGAAAGCAAGTTGGGAAGAAGGAAGGTAGTGTTTAAAAAGAAATAATGGAGGTGTAAGAAATAATATTTTTTATTAAAAAATTCAATATAAATATGCGTTTATTGAGGCAATTTCAAGGCAAACAAAATATATTTATATAAAATTCAAGATAGGATTTTGCTTGTCTTGAATTTTGAATTGTTCAATCTCAAATTCTTCAGCCCAAGATAAAATATTAAGACATTCTGTCTTATACTCACTACTAATTAAGAGCTATCTTTATAAAAAGTTCAACTTATAGAATATGAGTTTTTTTTTTTTTTTTTTTTTTTTTGGCTTATCTCAATTTTTCAGAGTACGTCTCCATCTCGTGCTACAATTTTCCATAATATGTTTGACTATGAGGTTAAATTTTTGAAAAGTCCTTATCATATACAAGTTGTAGCTTATTAGATGATGATATAATCCGAGAATAGCACATTAAGTCTAATTAATATTTTAAATAGTTTTAATAGTTGATATCTATCAAATTTAATGTTTTAATAATAGAGATTGCAGACTGTTTCTGACAGTATTGTGCTGCTACCTTGTGTTACATGAACAGTTTCATTCATACAATTTATAGTGTACACAACGCATGCTAAAGAATTATTTCTATTGAATATATTTAGAAAAAAAAAAATGTAAGATAATTAATTAGAATAAAAAACCAAATTTTACTTCTAGTAAAGTACTTCTGATAAAATCTTCGGTCATAACTCTGTTTTGGATGTATGTATATGAAGTTACGAAGTTACGATTTGCAGTATGAATCATTGCGCAGTTGGAAAGAACAAATACTTGGGTCTTAGCTTTGTTTGTACGCAAATAAAATAGGGCTGCACTGGAAATTTCAAGCCCAAAACGTTGAAGATGTCGCCTGGCCTAATTGGTTTCAGCTGGACCTTGGTTATTTCTATTCACACCCCTAAAATTCAAACCTGTAACCCATTTTCAAAATTAATCAATGAAAGCTTGAATTTTTTTTTTTTTAAACAGATTTTCTTAAAATAATTTGGGTCATAACATAAATTTGGACCCCTCTCTACAAAGCCAGTGTCAGATGAAAATTGTTTAATACTGGACTTGAAATGCAGAAAACGTGGGAAACCAAAGCTTTTATTGGTAGATTGGAAAAATTTCCATGTGATGATTAAACATCGAAATTATTCTAATGACATAATATTAATTTGTATACAGACTAGACAATTTTTTTTTTTTTTAATATACAAGAGATAATCCCATGAGTCCAATCTTGATCATTTGGAGGAAGGATAGTATTGTCACAAGAAACTTGGGTGTAACCTAAATCTAACGAGAAAGCGCACACATAAGTATATAGTTATATTTATGTATATCTTTTTTACCTTCCTCTCCAGCAACCTCCACCTTTGCATCCTGCCTTGCTTTTCATATCATCGCCACCTGTTCCTTCATCATCAGAAGAGTTGTAGCTATAATCACTTGAAGGTTTGCTTGTTCCTTCAGTAGAAAAGGCTTTTCTAGCTAATACTTGCATCAATTTTACTCATGTAATTATTAAAAAATATTTTGTAAAGTGATGCCATGTATAAATAAATTTTTCTATCCTACTTACATAAAATAAAGCTCGACAAATACTTTAACATTACAATTTTTAAAAAATAATTTTATTAATTATAGATAATTAAAAGTTTTTTTTTCTCTCTCTCTTCTATTCTATGTGCATAAAATAAACCTCAATAAATATTTTTTTCAACATTACAATTTTTGAAAAAATAGCTTTATTAATTATAGATAATTAAAAGTCTTTTTCTCCCTCTCTCTCCTATCCTATGTGCATAAAATAAACTTCAATAAATATTCTGTCCAGCGTTACAATTTTTCAAAAGACAGCCCTATTAATTATAAATAATTAAAAGTCTTCTCCCCCCTCTTTCTCCTATCCTATGTGCGTAAAATAAACTTCAATAAATATTTTGTCCAACATTTACAATTTTTTAAAAGACAACCTATTAATTATAGATAATTAAAAGTCTTCTCTCTCCCTCTCCCTCTCCCTCTCCCTCTCTCCTATCGTTTGTGCATAAAATAAATTTCAATAAATATTCTGTCCAACATTACAATTTTTGGAAAAACAATTCTATTATTTCTGGATAATTAAAGATTTTCTCTCTCCTATCTGCATTAAATAAACCTTAATAAATATTCCGTCCAACATTACAATTTTTGAAAAAAAAAAAAACCTTAATAATTATAGATAATTAAAAGTCTTTTTCTCTCTCTCTTCTATCCTACGTGCATAAAATAAACCTCAATAAATACTGTCCAACATTACAATTTTTGAAAAAACAGCCCTATTAATTATCTATAATTAAAAGTCTTCTCTCTCTCTTTCTCTCTCTAGCACAACTGCATGAAGCAAAATATCCAATAATTTAAGGATATTGAGGAAATTAGTGGAAAGTGAGAATAAAAATAAAAGAAGAAAAAGAGGATTCTTAACTAATTATAATTAATAAGGTTGATTTTTTAAAATAATTTTAATATTGGATAGGGTATTTAATGAATTTGCCCTCCACCTGGTAAAAGGATGGAAGATCGTATAGAATCTCGTAGACTTAATTAGGGGTGAGCACGGGATGGGACATCCCGATGTTTTATCCCGGCCTGAAAGATTCAGGACAATTTTGAGACGGAACAATTCAGGATTTGGGAATCAGGATGCAATTTTGTGTCCCAAAGAATTTTTGGGACAGGACCGAGACAAACAAAATCTTGTCTTGGTCCCATCCCAAATTTTATATAAATATTTTCCATCCCATCTTGTCCCGAAATTGTCCCGATAATATATATATTTATCGCGTCTATTATTTTTTACACCCTACTTTTTTCTTTTTCTATATACTTTCAACACCTCTCTTATTACTTTATACTCCTATTCTATTTTTTTAAAAAAAGGTTAACCGGGACGGGACCAGAACAAAACCGGGACAAGGCTATATAAAATCAGGACGAGACAAAAAATTTAGAACTAGATGGGACGGGATAAATTTTTTTTTTTTTTGTTTTGGGGACAAGACCGGGATGCCCGTGCCCACCCTAGACTTGATGGTTGCAATGGATTCCTGTTTCTTACTTATACTCTCAATTCAATTCTCCAATCCAAATTGGGCAGAACTAATCCTTGAAATTAATTTCCAAAAATTTCTTTCAATTTATAGGAGTACGGCAATGAACATAATCGTTGGAGATATAAACTGAGCAACCAATTGGGCATATATAGTTAATAGATTAGCATTTTTTTTTTCTTGATACAATGCATGTTTGTTTCTGAGATCTGATGTCTTCAAATTATAATTACATTTATCTAATTACTAAACACACATTAAGTAATCTTTACTAAAAAAGATTACACATTAAGTGCATTTGATATGGATATTCAGATTGAGCCAATAACTTGAAAGAGGACATTTAAGGGGCACTAGAGCTGAAGCTCTAGTATCATCTCGGACATTCAAATCAGATCCTTGTAGTTAATTACTGAAAATTTCTAGCACTTTATAAGAGTACGACAATTAATTACGGGCACAATATTATCATTGTAGAGATGTTTAACAATCCAAAGGCCAGACTTAATTGCATTTGCATGGTTATTTCTTAGATCTGATTTTTGCAGATTATCAATTTCAATGTTTAACTAAATATATACACCGATAAGCAATTGAGTTTGGACTGAGCTAACAACCTGCATGAAGAGAAAGTCCGATATGTATTATACCCAGATTGAGAGAGAAAAACCTATCTAAACACTCAGTTTTATTCATGTGGTGAGGGTATTTATGACATTTCACTGTAATAAAGGTAATTATATACTAATAAATATTATTATAATATCTCGAGCCAAAATGGGAAACAGTATGATATTTTGTAAGATGTTGCGAATATATAAGGATAAGAATAAGAGAGGTTCGTTGTGAATTTTACATAGATTTGAAGGGTGCCATGGATTTTTGTTTCTTTTTGCTACTGTTGATCTTCAGCTCAATTCTGTACATAGCAGGAGGACGAGATATCACCACCAACCTTGACTCAAGGAAGAAGATAATTGACGTAATATGATATATTATTTTATTATGTTATTCATATACTTTTAAATAGCATCAGTTACTTCCTATGAATGATTATGTTTATATATACAGCAAAACACAAGGATGTCGCCAATGATTATGTTAAGCGGTGATGTAGCCGTTAATGAGTGATATCACCAATGAGTGTCATCTGACATGGCATTTTATGTGGACCTATCAGCTCCATAAATGAAAAAAAAAAAAGAAGAAGAGATAATTTGTTAAAAAATAATAAAGAAATTATTCAACAGGTTTGTCTTTTCCCTTTGGCATTGTTGGCGTCGACAGCTGTGCAGGATTAGGAGCGGTATCGGGGGAAAAATTCACCAGTGTTGGCACCACGAACTCCGAACTCCATCACCACCATTTCACTTCAAGGCAGGCTGCAGCTCAACTCCATAGCCAAATCCCAACTCCCTCCTCTGTCTTGGAACAAGGTTTTCATTTCAAAAGAAGTTACCTTTGGCGAAGGGGCAATCTCTATTTCTGCTTTGAGTTGCAGCTACTCATTTTAATGGAATTTGGGTGTATACTGATGCTTCTGAGTGGATTTTGTATTGTTTAATGTCTCATATACGAGTTGATAGATTCATAGTTGAAGAGTTGCTTGTGAAATTGATTGTTTAAGAGTTTAGGTAAATTGACGTGTCTGATACTACAAGGGGTCGAGTTTCTATTACACTTGCGCGAATTGGTCAGGTATTGTTTCTAGCTTAAGAAGTTTGAAATCTCCTCAAATTCATACTTTAGGTTTATTTTTATATTTGTTCTATATTTTTGATTGTATAATACTGCAAAAAATTTATTCTTTTTGTTACTCTTATTATTGTCATTTGGTTTTACATTCATCACAACCTCGTGCAAGTACAAATTTCAAGTGGGGTTGGCGCCACTATCTTTGTCAACTGACATTTTAGCCATCTTGTTCTGCTGGTAGTTGCAAATTGAAGGTGAGTGCCCTAGCTTGTTGAAACGACAAGGAAGCTTGTGTTTTGGAGCTGAAAAGTTGATGTGTTCACACAAAACACCACGTTAGATGACACTCATTGGCCACGTCATTCATTAACGGCCACATCAACACTTAACATGCTATGTAGGCAAAAATTGTTAGTGGGCCACAACAGAGAGGAACAAAAGGTTTGAATTGGATAACTTTTGAAGATTCAGGATTTAAATTAAGAAAATTCATTTGTTAAAAGTATTTGTCTACACATTATGTGTGGAGAGATAAAAAGGGTTTTTCTCTTATTTTTATTATTCTGTTGAGTTTGGGCACAATCATTCTCTCTATTTTTATTGCCTAAACTAAATTAATTTGGTTGCAGTTGATACAAAAACAAATATGTTATCATATATATGAAAATTATATTAGTTGCATCAAAGGTACAACTTGTTCATACTTCATACATTATAACAGATAATTTCTCACAAACAAACCTGAGAAATTGTTAAAATTCCTCATGAAAGGTGTTGTTTCTCATGTCATTCTATGAGAAACTCTAAGAGAAGTTTGTTTGAGAAAATACCTCAGTTTCTTATGATACTTAGAATATTTTGCAGGATGAAACCACAGGTCATTGGGGGTTGATTATTAATGGAACTGAGAAAGTGGGGTATTGGCCAAAAGAGCTTTTCAATCACCTGAACAATGGTGCTGCTTTGGTTATGTATGGTGGATGGACATACAATTCTCCAGATGGGGTTAGTCCACCAATGGGAAGTGGCACCTTGCCTACTGAAGATTACAAGACATCACTTTCTTTGCCCGACTTAAAGCTCTGGATTCTACCTACCAAGAACATGATATATTTATATATATATATTATGATGGTGTGTACAGTGATGCTGGTTCTCAGTGTTATAACGTAAAGTACTTCCATTACCAAGGTGACAATTTGCAATAAACATTCTCTTATGGAGGGCCAGGAAGGAACTCGTCCTTGTGTGGTACTTAAGATGACTATCATCAATGATCTTTGGATTTAGTGGCTGCAGTGCATTGCCTTCTTTGGTGACACTGGAGAAACTAAATAAGTTACTTTGTTATATTTTCCATCTAAATTGCAAATTAATAAAAAGCATTCTATGTTAATTATGTTATATTATAGCCAAGTCCTTACTATTATTGGATTGGAAGTGATTAAGTTCTTAATTATTAGGAGAGTGCGCTACAAGACACATACGCAAATGCTCTAATTCTTATAACTAAAGCAAGTGGTATAAAACTTTATTATGTAACATATATATTTGGTTACAAAAATATATCCCTAAAAATGCTAAGTCACATTCTGCCTCCTCTTCCTCCAATTCAATGACTCGCCTACAACATGGACATCTAGAAGATCTAGATAAAAATGAAAAATTACAAGCAACATGAAAAGTGTGACCACAAGGAGGAAGAGATGCCAAGGTGTCCCCTATAGTAAAATCCACCAAGCAACATGCACACATGTTAGTGTCATATGGAAGTACATTATATTCTGACTCGAAGATCATTTGAGGAATCCTTGATAAGAGGGAGGGATCGGTGCCAATGTCTCCCGAAGGCATCACCGTTGGCTCCAACTCCACCTCTCTGGCTGCGGCATCAACGGCTTGCGCAGGAACCATGTGCCGCCACCTCAAAAGGAAAAGCAAAAGTGATAGGATGCTGAGTAGAAGTAGGACTACTAGAATAATGTGAGGTGCATAAAGCCTTAGCACACTAGGATTCTCTGCCTCGAATTGGAATGAAAATGGACGTGAAACTGTTGTATTCTCATCTGTGGTGTTAATTGTAGCATCTGAAAAAAGAAAGAAAAATTTAGTTATTATATTCAGGTTATTTAAATCCTAAATCAAAAAACACATAGAATGTTAGAAAAATACCCTCGAGATTAAATAATGCAATTGAGTACGTTCTATTCAATTCATTTGCATTCTATCCTTGGTCTTTTTTGTCAATTTCCTTCTATCTTATATTGATAGTGTTTGGGGTTATTATCATGGTTTTTCATTTCTGTTTGGCAAACAAGACCAAACAGATATATATGACTGACAACAATTCAGATTCGCAGAGGAGGCTCCTACAGAAGCAAAATACTAGAATTAAAAACCAGATTGGACTGGCCAGCTTGATCAATTGAACTAGAAATTGGCCATGGAATCAATTCAATTTGCCCAATCAAACTGTCTTTGCATATGAGCAAGTCAAACAGCAATTGAATCACAAAAACCGAAAACTGGCTGGTTGAAGCGGTTTAAACCGATTTTTATGTTTAAATATAGGGGATGTCCCATTTGGGCTAGTTTTAAATTGAATCTCAACAATATGTTTTTGTAGATTAGAGTCCTTGTACTTCAATTTTATTTTAAATGAGTTTCCTGCCATTTATCTTAATTATAACATTGTCAGTTATGTGATGACAAAGCAAATAGTGTGCTTATGTGACGCCCTCATGTAAACATTTTATGCCAAATCAGCTCCGTTAGATCTCATATATGCTCTTTGGAGAGGCATAGAACATTTATGACCACACCACCACCACAAGCACCTTCCTCTCCATGCAATTATCAAACATGGCTTTGTGTAGCACTAGTATATATTGCTAACAGTAAACCCAAAGTTCATGATTGTTCCACTTACTTATCGCAGTGCCAATTCTCATCTGGACAAAGCCTTAGGAGTCATATGAGGAGGCACATAATGTTTATTGATCAATATGTCTGCAACATCTTTGGGTAAGTAAGAGTGGGCATGGGATGGGATGGGACAAGATTTTGTCCGTTCGAATTTTACTTTCTTCCAGTCCCATCCTATCTTAACCTTATTTCATTTTTTTTTTTAAATTACTATATGAGATTCTAATTAAATTTTGTGATTAATTCACTCTCTAATTATTTTTTTTAATTTTATTCTCTCTTAGTATGTTGAATAAATAGGATCAAAGTCAAAAAAAAAATAAAAATTGTATGTATACATCGGGATGGAACAAAATTTATATATATCAAGACAAATACTAAGATATGAATTCCCTTGTCCTGCTTCTATCCCAAATTTTAGTCAATACAAAAATTCATTTTGGTACCGTTTTGATTTCCGATTTGTCTCGTTTTGAAATTATTTCGAATCTTTCAGGCCAATATAGGATACTAAGACATCCTATTCTATACCCATCCCTATCTTTGAGCCAAACCCAGAAAGCCAGAGATGTTTTGGAGTTGGACTTAATTAATCTTCCCGCACCAGAAGATTATTTGCAGAGGGAATCCAAGGAGAAAGTTCTTGTTTTCTCCACATCTTCTCTCATGGATTGCCATTAGTAAGTGTTCAAGACTGGCTTTTTCTGTCAACTAACATTACCAAGAATCAATTTATACCATTATTGCCCTGTATTTTCTTTTTCCTTTAATACTTAATTTGTATGCAACTATTGATTGATTCTTTCCATTTTTTACTCTCCTTTCATTCCCTCCTCATGGGCAGCTCTAGCATAAGGCAAGTGGAACACTTGTATTAGGCCTTCAAAGAAAGTTCTCTCAACTATTCCTTTTTTTGTTAAAAAAAAATACTAATGAAAGAGTTTATCATGAAAATTGAAACATGATTTGCTTAAAAATGCTAATTCCAAAAGATTTGTATCTCTTAAACACGTTTTCTTCTAATAAGACTCTTCCTTCTACTGTTTCCTTCCTTTTGGGTTCCCGATGTTCTTTTACTCCTCCTTTCTAGGCTCTAATTCCAATGTTCTTTTTCATAATATAAACCAATATTTTTTTAATAGCATTAACTCTTTATTATTAAAATTAATAACGCGACTGTATTTAAAAATTTTGAGACATTAAACAAATTTATTAGAAAGGCTATTTTAACATTTTAAACTACATTATTTGTCAAAAATTTATAATTAAGTAGTTAAAACATTTTACTTTTAATAGATAACACAGTTAATCCATTCAATCTATCTTGTAACATAGTTGATCTAAAATAGGATTTAGACAAATTTGATTTTAATAATTTCTTTTGGCAATATCAACAAGTACAAGTATTGAGAATAATATTCTGAAATGCATTTGGAAAGAAAAAAAATTTTGATACAGTTTAATAGTTCAAAGAAATAAGAAGATAGGGATGGGACAATAGAAGAAAATGAGAGAGCTAAGGAAATTTAAAGAAATAGATAAATAGTTAGAGAATAGTGACTGTTAGGTAACACTAGAAATTATCAAATGGTAATGATGTAATCTATATTACCATTTGAGATTTTTCATTCTTCAAACTCTGAAAATTAAATTTTTCTTCTTTTGTTGGAAAATATTACTCTCCATTTTTTCTCATATACCACTGATTATTCATTTCTCAAGTTTCTCGTTATTCATAAACCAGGAAAAATAGATTTATCAAAATGGGGCCTAAGATAAGAATGAGGCCTAAGGCAACTGCCTTAATTGCCTATGGGTAAACACAGCCCTGGGTATATATACCTTATTTTACTCTTACAACTCCATGCCAACAAAATTTATTTTAGTTAAATTGTAATAGGTACTCTATAAATAGAGCCCTAGCCTGGGGAAGCCAAATAAGTCAACTGTGTGTAGCAAACTTAGAGAGTTTATAAGTTTTTTGAATGCTTCAGTTTGAGAGATTTGCATCTGTTTGAGAAAACCATCGGGACACTCTCCTTATACTATTCTTCATATAGTGAATTTTGCATTCCGTACTTAGCTCAACAAAATCCACTTCTGGCTATGTTGATCCCCAAGTACGATAACTTACCAGTGTTTTCCCACGTTAAATAGTTTACCAACTCACTAGAGTACTTGTTGTATATCCTAGAAATATTGTACACGAACTTGAAAAGTGATAAAAAAAAAAAAAAACTCTTAACCATAGGTCTACTTACATCCCTAGGTTTGTTGGAAATCAATCTCTAAGTAGATCGGGTTTTTGTCCATTTTCTTTCCTAACCCATGTGCTGCTTACTTTTGACTTTTGTGCATAGTGGGTAAGTGAAAGTAATGTTGTTCTCATATAGTTTCTTCTGCTTTTTATGACATAGCTTCACAAGTACCGGCTGGAATAATTTTCTTTTAATATCTTGGATTCCACTCTGGGTTTATATTAATCACATGAGGGGATACATTTAATATGATTAGTCATATATCGTTTGGAATTGAGATAAGGACCACCAGGTTTGAAATTGTTATGTTGAGGCATTGATAAGAACAGGGTACACAAATGCTAACTCAATTCGAACTCACATTAAAGTGAAGCTAATACTGACACATGAGAGGAAGAGCGAAACAACAATTCAAAAAACAAAATTATTACTTATATAATTAAGCTCTAGTGACTATAAAGGGAAAATAAAATATTGCAACAAGGTATAGAATTTTGAACAAAATTAAGAAATATAGCAAAATAAATAAAGAGAATGGGAGAGAAGTGACTTACTGAAACTAAAAGAGGCGATCCTTGGTGATGGCATTGACAACATAAATAATTCAGGAAGATAACCAAAAGGGGAGAACCAAATAGAGCCAAAACTCCACATGCATATATACCCTATCCCACGTGTCAAAACCAACGCTCAATAAATAGTTCAAATATGCAGAAAAAAGGAAGAAGTTGTAAAAATAAAGAAGCAAAACATTTTTTTTTTTAAAAAAGGAGGGTCTGAATTTGAAGAAGGCAGATTGTAAAACTGAGACCTATGAACTTTAAATGATAGATTATCGTGATTTTCATTAAACTACAACAAATATGTTAAACTACAGACTATAAACTAAGTTACGACAGAACTTAGTTCACACTAAGATGCAACAAACATATTCCCTCATTAAACAAACATCCAACAAAGTGTGATTTTGATTATAGGTTTGCAAGTAAGAAATTTATTTTTAGGTTTGTATTGTTGTTTCATACTAACTTAATGCAGTCATCATTAGCTTATAGCGATTTGCTCTTCACATAACATGCTGCTACCATGAACAACTTTTTTTTTTTATACAAGTTTTTCCTTGCATGTCAAATGTGCAAAACTCTATATATATCCCCATATATGCAAGCTCAACTCAATTAATTTAGTGATTCCTCCCGTAGAGATGTCAGATTACAAAATGGATAAACAATTTATCCTCAACAAAAACATAATTGTTTAACATAGAATCTCAAAAAGTAGTGCTTAGTTTTCTTGGGAGCAAGTTTGGCTAGGGGTTATTGGTAGGCAGTAGCATCATGTAAATGTTATATATATATATATATACACACACACACACACACACACACACATACACCTGTTGCTCTTAGCGTGGGGTTACCTCTAATGAAGGCTAGAATTTAAGAGGAAGAGGTACATGGTAAGTAGATAATGGAAGAAATGAAATGGGTTGTTGAAATCAGAGAGGAATTGAAGAGTTTAGAAGATGATGGAGCCGAGATGAAGAACTGGAAGAAGCATTCAATTTACAAGAGTAAAGCAACCATTATTCAGTGTGTGAATAGGGGAAGCTTCAAACGACTACATGAAATATTGCAGCATACAAAGAATTGATTTTCTAAAAGAAAAGAGCCATACTTGGAATGGAAGCTGAAATCCTAGATGCTGGCTTGTTCTTTCGAGAATATCCCTTCTTGCAGAAATTCATTTTTGCCCAGAGAAAAGCCCTTTTTTATATGCTCCATAGTCGCCCAAAAGAAACCACACTGCAACCATGCCGTGAAACTGATGGTGACTAAATGGAATTTCTTTATTGGTAGTTATGCTTCTTTTAGAAGAAACATACGAGGGGATACTTTTTTTAAAAAAAATAGATGTGAAAGCTAGTCATTATCCCAAAAAAAAAAAAAAATCTCAATAAGCTAAAATAACTACTTTTGGCTCTCATGCTTCTATATATATCCACTGTACTTAATTACCTCTGTTCTGAGAATTGATCAAAACAGGATTGGACCACCAATCGAACCATTCTGACAGTGAACCGGTCTCATAAGCGATCCAGTCAATGCCTCAAACCCACTAGACGATAAACCGATCAATCAGCGAACCAGTCACAGTTTTCATGGTTCAAACGATTTATTTTTTATATAAAAAAATTAAACTTAAAAAATTTGCCATATAAGCTATCCCACTTGGGATGACCTAGGCAATGCCGCTTGAGTCTATTAGAATGTAAAACAATGTTCTCTTCCAAAGAAAATGCTATGGGGAGGATTTAAACCTCTTTCCCTTTGATTTTGATTCCCTTTAATTTTGATTGTCATATATAGATATAGATATTAGCTTCAGCAAAATGCTTGCTTCCTGAATGCAAAAATTTGCTCCTAATAAACATCACTCGGTGACTTAATTACATCCGTATACAACTCTACAAAATAAATGTTATACGAAAGAGTGGACAAATCTTATTAGTAATTGATTACCTGGAGAAGGTAGTCGACCTCATAGAAAATGCATGCAGCATATATGCCATATATAGTTGGCAAGGGCTTTATCTTTTGGAAAATATATAGAGAAAAGCATCATTGCAGAGGTGCTTATTTGTGCTTACCCGTATAGTGGTTGATGCTTACCCATATAGTAGTCGATGGTTACAGGTAGTTTTCACAAATGAAATTAGGGCATATAATTATATATATTTTATAAATTAATAGTGTAAAATTGGTGATAAAATATATTTAATTGTGCTCGATCCTGTGAATATATTTTTTGGGCGCTCCCTTGATATGTTACTGAATCTTTGTGGCAGAGCTAGAAGTCTTCCTATTCACATGGGCTAACAATTAACATGAGCATGGGTACATAAACGCATAAGGAAAAAGTCTAAGGTTTTTATCCATTTCATACCAAAAATATCGAAACGGATCTGACTCGTGCTTGCTTACGTCTTACTAAAATAGAGAGAATCATGAGTTTAGGGTTTTAGTTTGAGTATGAGGAAGAAGATAAATTGAGAAATTTTATATATAGGCAAAGAAAGAACATTTAAAATGTGAACAATGATGATCAAGAAAGAAAATGACAGCTGCATGTTACTATTATATATCATCACATTTCTATTTATTCTACTTTTCCCATTGGTTTGAGACTGTCATTAAAAAGAAATAAAAAAAAATTAAAATGCTATGAAAAATTCTAGGTGTATATTGATTGACCACATGATGTGCTTTTCTAGTTTTTTAAAGAGTTCAATAACTGTTTTGATGAGGAACTACTTTGAGTCTTCTAAGAATATATAAAGATTTTGTCGGTAAATTAAAATTGTAAGTGTTGTATATAAAATTATTCTTTAAGTTTTAATTTAATTTATACTTTTAAGATAAATTAACTTTTGACTTCGTGTTAAAGTCTAGTCTTGAATTTTTTAAGGAGTTATTCCTATCTCATTTCAATCCCGTAGACCATTGTCCCATGACGTTGTCATCCTATCTTGGTTCTAGACATATAAAGAAACATCATTTTAGCTAATTCTTTCATATTTTCTTCAAAAACATTTTGGTAAGAACAAAATACACAAAAATAAAGAGTATAATTTTTGGAACTGGATAAAATTAGGACAGCATTAGAAAGGGACCACAATAGAACTAGGAGGTGACAAGAATTGTCCCCGTCCTCATGATATCTTATCTCCTAATTTGTCTCATCTAATCCTTTTTGTCAAAACATGACACTAAGACATCCTATCTCATACTCATTCGTACCTAAAAGTATTATTTTTTATTGAGCCAAAAGTAATATGATTCTTCATAGACTCAAAAAAAAGAAAATAAAAAAAAAAAAGAAAAAGAAATGTGGTTTACTAAAGTTGGATCTAGCAGAAAAGAATAATTTCCCCTAAAATGACAAATTATGATTTAAATCTTTGCTAAAACATGTGTCTAAATTTAATGTTACTTTATTTTTTTTAGAGTGACCAGGGCGCTATAGCGATTATTATTGTTTTAAGTACGCAAGGAAGGTGATATATAGTCAAGTGAAATTAATCCAACAATTCTAAGGAACAAAAATGACATTAGGGATGACCACTAATTCATACTTAGCTATCAAACAAATTAAGTGATTAACTATTTTTTTATAAATTTAAAGGGCCAAGGAAATGATATTTAACTCTCTAGTTCATTCCAAAGTTGCTTTAAATGTACCCTAAGGGATTAATGGAAATTAAGGAAATATTTATTATTTAAAGGTGTACATTAATTAGAAGGGGAGGGAGCTTGACAAAATATTTTGAGGGTCAAAATCTTTAAATATTGAACTTAACATCTTAGCATTTAAGGTCCACAACTATAGTCATATATGTATAAATGTATGTATATATATTACTGTTATTAATACAATTATTGGTATAGAAAAATTAAGATTATATTAGTTAGGTAGTTTGTCAAAATTAGAGTTGGGAGTTCAATCTTGAAAAAAACACATCTACAACTTCAATTCAATAGTTTTTTAAATATTTTATCTTAATTTTACTTTTATTCACTTAGAAGAACACCCAAGCTACCATTCTCTATTGATGAAGTTATTATACCCAAATATGGCTTTCCTTCATCAAGTTAAAGATTTTGGCCAATATACTTTTTTTTCACTTCTATCTACATGACCTCCCTATCATCGGCATTTTTTTTTTTTAAAAAAAAATTATGGAAAAGAATCAAACAACAAACTTTTTATATACTATCTAAACTCCATAGTGATAACATTAATATATATTCTCCAAACACTCATACACTATAACTCCAAAAATTTAGATGGTGTTTAGGTTACACAGTAATTATTGACAAAAACAAACGGTGAGAATCATCATATTTGTGTATAGTTCCATCGTTCATAGAAATAATATCATCTATATGACAGTATAAAAACCTAATCTTGCATATTCTCCCAAGAATTATACTATTATATAACTTATAAATAAATGAGTATGCTCATATTGCTTAGGGGAATTATTTTGGAAGCCATCTCTCTCCCTCTCTCTCTCTCTCTCTCTCTATATATATATATATATGTATGTATTCATCAAACAAAATGGTCCCCCTATACATCAACTAAGATCCGCCACCGGGAGGGAGTTTATGCTTGATAGGGAGAGAGAGTGAGGTGAGATAGTTCTTGGTAAAGAGATCTATTTTGGGTTGAACAACACTCAAGTGCGTGCTAGAGATTCTTAATTTAAATATGCATAATGTAAACTCAGTCACTTGCTTATATTAATTTTGGCTAACCTACTTAATATGCTTTTCAAAATTTCCAACCCATTCTGCAAAAACCCTAATATATTCAACGTTTTTAGGCTAATGGGTATTTCCCTCCTTGTGTTCAAGGAATGTAATGGATATGTTATATCAATTCAACCGGTGTTTGAACAGGTCTTATGCAAAAACAATTTAATTAGACAAATTGAATACTCTCTGGCAAGTTCCTGGTTTAACCAATCGAACCGATCAGTTCAATCTGGTTTTTAATATGAATATTTTGCTTAAGTGCCCCCGAGAGACATTGGCATGGATCCTGGTCTTTTGGAGAGAATTCCCCAGTTAGCCTTGGAGTCAGGATCAACTATGGTTCCATATGACACTATGACATGCCCATGTTGCTTAGAGGATTTACTACTGGAGATACATTGGCATCTCTTCCTGCTTGTCATCATACTTTTCATGTTGCTTGTATTTTTAATTTTTCATCTAGATCTACTAGATGTCCATGTTGCAGGCGGGTCATTCTATTGGAGGAGTAGAAGCAAGTGTCTTAGCACTTTTAGGCATGTCTCAGTTTTTAACCAAATATATGCCAGATGTATAAAAATAATAAAATACTAAGATGTAATTGACAACTTGGGGATCATGACACTCCTTCCCCCTGTCCTTTGACTAATTTTAATCAATACATTAAAGATACTCTGTAGTTCTTTAACAAATAGGTAAATCAAGTCTATAAATACAAAGTTACAAATTTGTTAATATAGTATGATGTAAACTGTTGAACTACACTATATAGTATACCAATTGATTTATCTAACTGTTCATTTTTTAAAAAATTAAAATTGCATGATATGTCTTTTTTTAATCACATGATGCAATTTATTAAGCTTCAGAATCCAAAGCATCTATAAGAAAAAGAGTTTTTGGTTTTTCTTTTTTTGTTAAAAGTGAAATGCATTAAATACAAAGAGATTAAAAAGTACAAAGTTTAGAGAACTGAATTCCTTTACAATATGTAAATATTAAAAGATTAACAAAGTTTGACATAGAATTAAAATAAACTACATCATGATCCAAAAGAAGTCCTCTTCTTGAAAGAGCATCCGTAACTTGGTTTTCTTCTCTGTAGATATGCTGGATCCTAATATCCATGAACTGTTGCATGCCTAACCTGCACATATCAATAAGAGTACTCCACGGGTGAGATTTAGTCATATTCTTGCTCAAAGATTGGATAGCAAGGAGGGAATCAGATTCAACTATAAGATTTTTAACATTATTAGATTTAGCCAAATTGATTCCATAGATTATACTCCACAGCTCTCCTTGAGATATTGTAGTGTATCCATAATTTCCTACAAACCCACTGATCCAGTTTCCTTTTCCATCTCTAAGAACTCCTCTCGTGCCCATAAATACTGGGTTTGATGAAGCTGCTACATCATAGTTAATCTTGTACCATCCTGGAGGGGGTGGGGTCCATCTCACGTTTGTGATGAGTCTTGGTGTCTTATATCTCGAAGATGAGATTAGATGGTAGAATTCAGTTACTCAGCCAACGACAAAGGGTAAAGAGAGAGCCGAAGGTCTGTTGTTTTCTTCTGGAACCGATGATTATTCCTATTATTCCATACAGTCCATAAAACATAAGAAAAAATTGTGACCCAAGGAATCCAAACTAGGATTGAAGAAATTCTTATCACAGTAGAGATTTTTCCAAATGATTTTGCTCTTGGGGCAATCTCTTAAGCAATGAAGAACTATTTCAATATCCCCACAACACCAGCAAGAGGGATCTAGAAGAATATGTCTTTTGGAAAGTAAATCCGCAACTGGAAGAGAAATTTGTGCACACTTCCAAAGGAAATGTTGAATTCTTCTATGGCAAGGACTTTCCAGATGCAATTGAAGATTTCTTTTTCTTCTTGGAGAGGAGAGAGAAGGTCATAAGCTGATTTCACAGAGAAGATACCATTTGAGTTATGGGCCCAAATGGTTGTGTCATTTTCTTTTGAATATGGTAGGATGGCGGTTGCCTCAATTTCAGCTTGAATGCGATGGGGAAGTTGGAAGGATACTTTTTCAAAATTCCATTTGCCCTGTGAGTCAAAGAGATCCTTCACTACCAAAGAGATCTCACCATAGCTGAGAGGTCCTTGAATTTGTTCTCGAACAGAGCCAGAACTAAGCCAATTATCGTCTCAAAATTTTGAAATTCTACCATTTTGAATCATCGCTTTTTTCCCTTTTTTGAAGACATTCAAGCCTGCTCTCAAAGCTTGAAAACCCGAAGAAGTATGAAATTGCTTGATCTTTGCAGAAACAATCAAGGCTAATTCCCAGATGAACTCTGTCATGAAGAAGTCTCCAAGAAAAGGAGTTGAAGAAGCCAACTAACACACTATGTGATCTACAGCCTTTCCAATCCCAGCTAGACAATAGCTACAATATTAGCTTGACCAAACATAATAAATCTAAACCCAGAACATAACTCCAACACATCATTTAACTATGCCAAATTGAGAAAGCATATTGAACCCCATTATACATAGTCACCTTCGCTATCCTGAAGAACACCTCCAATCCCTCCACTCCTTCTTCCTTTCATCGCAACATCTACGTTAATCCTGAACATTGGGACAAGAGGTGGCAGCCAACCCTATATACCTAAGAGTGAGAGTATATTTAACTCTATATACCTCAAGGTTACTGGCACACACGCATATTTAAACATATTTCTATACCAAATTGAAAACAATGTCAACAACAATATATCATAAAACAATAATGAGCATGGTAACGATAGCTTGCAATATGACAAGCCATTGCAATTAACTTTGATTCAAGAGAATCACATCACTTTCATTCCCTTAATAAAACAAGTAATTTTCCAAAATTGATGTAATAATAATTAACAGAATTTCTCTTGTTTGTGATATGTAATGTAATGTGTTTGCTGGAAAACAAAAGAAAGCACATAGTAATATAACATCAGAAAAGATACCGTATTCTGAAGCCACTAAACCCAAAGATGATTGATGATAATCATCTTAAGTACCACACAAGGATAGTTTCCCCCCTGTCCCTCCATAAGCAAAAGTTTTTCGCAACTTTCCACCTTGGTTATAGAAGTACTTTACGTCATAACATTGAGGACTAGTATCACCATACAGTGTACCAAAATCTATATCATCTCCAGTGTAGGAAGAATCCGCAGTCTTAACTTGTGCAAAGAAAGATGATGTCTTGTAATCTAGAGTAGGCAAAGAGCTACTTCCCATTGGTGGACTAATCCCATCTGAAGAAATGTATCTCCACCCACAATATTGAACAAAACTAGCCCCCTCATTCAAGTGATTGAAATGCTCTTTTGGCCAATACCCCACTTTCTCAGTTCCATAAATAATCAACCACCAATTACCTGTAGAATGGTCCTGCAAAGTATTCAGAGTATCATAAGAAACTCAGATTTTCTCAAAGAAACTTCTCACAAACTGCTCTTAAAGTGTATATCTAAATAGATTACATGAGAAACAACATTTTTCATTAGGGTTTTTGATCATTTCTCATGATTTTGTTTGTGAGAAATTCTCCTTTGTAGTGTATGAACAAGATGTATCTGTGATATAATTTATAAAATTCACGTATGTTCACTTTTTGCATTTCATATTTTATGATATTAACATTCTTGTTTTGGTATCAACTATATCTGCAAAAAAATTAATAAATTAGTTTATGCTAATAAAAAAAAAAAAAAAAACAGAGAGAAAATGATTGTGTGGCAATGCTGAACATCATAACAACAACAACAATAATAAATAATGTCTTTCTTTACTTGGTTTATCCCAAGGTCTACAACATATTGTTTCAACCCAGAGATGGAGGCGTTCCCAATATCTTGTCCGAGGTGATAATATGGGTGCATTTGAACAAAACCTGGACATTCTACGTTGTAACAACCACTTTTGTAGTTATCTGTCTGTAAGAATAGCAAGGGAAATTCAAATGTCAAGGATTAAAGTTACTTTCTTAAAATCAACCAAATATAAAGAAGGAAAACAAATCTTACTGTCCAATATGCCGTGAATCGTGTTTTATTGTCACCATATAACCTTGGAACACCTATTAAGATTAAGAATGAAGTTAAGTTTGCGAATTTTGTTTTCAAACCTAAAATCATAGCCAAAAGTGTGAGTGTGTATATATATGGAAGAGTTAATTTTCTTGTCATGAAAATATGATTACTTACTGCCTATCCAAATTGTATATTGTGGAGTTCAGATGGAGGTCCATTTTGCAGCCATATGTAAGCTGCACTGACCTGAGGATATACCACTTGTGGATTATATACTTCAACAATTGCTCTAGCACCGTGATATTCTGCCCTTTTTACTTGAATTGTAGCAAACTGAAAGTAGTATTTCAGTGTTAAGTTTTTTATTTTATTTTTTATCAGATTAATTTTTTATTTTAAATCATGATTATAACCTCTGTTTTTTGGGAAAAAGTAATTATTTCACAAAACAAGCAAAAACTAATAAAATATTAATTGTTATAAACGATGTTTAATTCTTGAGAAATACATTTACTAAACATTAGTGTGAAAAACTTACATGTTGCCCTGGGTTTGTCTCTGTAAATTGATGAAAATTCTAGTCACCATGTTTATTTCTATGAATAGGGACTTTGCCTGGTGGACAACTTTCACTTTCAACGCCAAATTCCGCTTTCTCAAATATTGGAACTTCATCACTTTCTAAGCCTGTTAAAAACTTGGATTCATCTGCAATAGTGACGTTCATAGCTTTAGGTTAATTATAAAAATAATTCATATAAAAATAATTCACCTACATTCATGAGTTCTAGTTTGTCTATATATATGGTATTGTTTCATGAAAAATGTACTGTAATAAGCCATGAATTCTGGTTAAGTACCTGAATCTTATGGTTTTTCAATAAAGGATGAGAAAAAGCCGGTTGATTGTACAAGTCAACGCAATTGAACTCATTGGCAACATCCTTAGCCAGCAAATAAGACAATAAGATTGTAATCGCAGGTCATTTTTATCATGTAAATAATTCTATTGGTATGCATCAAACAATATCTCAAACCGGTAGCTGAGATTAATTCCTTTTAAAGTATAGAGATCACCAAAGTAACATTACTTCTTTCAATAAAATCTTTTCTATAGACAGGACTAGAGATCAAACCGTCTTAGTTTAAATATTTACGGGACTAAGCTATCAATCTAATAAATGATTTATTCATGCAAAGTAACTTGTAATCAGCATTATAGTTACACAGGAGACACAAGTGTGATAATTGTGGCCTATAGTTAAACACCCCCTCCCTCCCCCCATATATATATAAATGTGTTTCTTTTTTCTTTTTCTTTTTCTTTTTCTTTTTGGTTTACACATTTCAGGTATTCTTGCCTTTGGATATGAAGACTAATGCCATATTTGAGGCATAGCAGTTACTAATTGGGTTGAAATGTGGTTTTGTTTTCATGGTTGGATTAATAAAGATTATATTTGTAATTGGGAAAATTTTAATTTTAAAAAGAGAGTCACAATAAATAATTTGAAATGTATGACTCTTTTATAAGAGATTTGAGTCAAATAGTAATGATTTGAGGTACTTCTTTTTCTATTACACTATTTCGGAAACCCAATGGATATGTAAAAGAAAATATTTCCAATTGTAGTAGGGAAATGTGGGGAAACAAATACCCAATTTCAAGTGGGTAAACAGAATTTCATACTCAATCTCATAAATATATATAGAATTCTGTAAAAAAACAAGTATTCCATGAAAGTCATATGCGCGGCCTCGAGGGAGATCTTTCATATCTTTCAAGATCCACCCTTGGGGTCAAAAAGCCAAAATAAATTAGTTTAGCTCTTATAAGAGGAAAATCAGTGTCGTATAACAAGAGACATCCTCAATAGATGTAGAGCTCTTCTTCTAAAGATATTTTTGTAACCCATAAAATGAATTAAATAAAATGGATGTCAAAAAATTTTACGAGATTATTGTATTATCATGAATGTTTTGTTAAAATTACCCATATATCAAGCACAATACCTTGTGCAGAATCAGAGGAATTTTACGATTGAATTAATCTTCCCTGTGTTCTGTTGCATGCAAAAAGGTAGTCATCCATATCGAATAGCTAATGCTATTATCCGAATAATATATCATGTACCTGAATTATCTTCTTCCTTGAGTCGAGGATGGTGGTGATATCTCGTCCTCCAGCTATGTACGGCATTGAGTTGAAGATTAACAGTAGCGGTAAGAAACGAAAATCCATGGCACCCATCAAGTCTATGTGTTGAGTTTCGCAATAAACTTCTCTAATTTTTATCCTTATATGAAACATTTTAAAAATATCATATTTTTTCCCTTCTGCTCGAAATATTATAAAGCATCCTTTGACACACTGTAACAAACCTAATAGTATAAAAGCTTAATTTGGTGTGATGTTATATAAAAAATTTGTATTGTATAAAATTTTAATTTTTTTTAATAAAAATAACTTTTGAATTATTAAGTTTAATCTTTTATAATTTTTTTATCTTTACCTACAAGACCTAAACAAGAGTAGAGGTTTTGCAAAGACATTCTTTTGCATACATATAAATTCTAACCCAAGTTACCTCTTTACTAGACCCACGCTTGTCGGTTAAAATTACTATTCCATTCAACATTTCTAGTGACATTAACCTCAAGTAGGTTATTTAGAACTAACGAGTGAGAAGTTGAGGAGTAAATGTTATTCCTTTCCTCAACATACACACAAACACACACACACACACACACACACACACACACACACACATATATATATATATATATATATATTAAAGGTTATTCTTATGAATGATTACAGTAAATTACATTTAATAATTTTATGTATTTTGGTTACTAATAATTAGATATTAAAGTACGCCCGTCTGCAAATAAAAATAAACACTCCAGCCATTAAATTTAGTAGTCATTAGTTATCAATTTTTGTTAAAAAAAAAATTACATTATTATACAGTAAATATGTTTAAACAATGATGCTCAAGACCGGCCTGCCTTCTTTTCTTGTAAATTATTGGCTCAGTGGAAATTCAGGCTACAAGATAATTCATATCTATTACTTAATGGCAATATACATTTGGTTAATTGTAATTACAATTTACAAATAACAAACATGTAAATACAATGTATAATTCTTATCCAATATATATATTGCAATATTTTACAGTATCATTCCCCCTCCACCCTCTTTTGCTCGAGATATTATAATAATACCTATTAATAAATAATTACCCTAACAATAGTGACATGCCATGAATACCCTCACTACAGTAATAAAACTCTGCTTGAATAAGCTTCTTTCACTCTTGAGTATTTGAGTGCTGGGGGCGGTCTCCATACTCCTATAAATTGTTAGAAATTTTCTGAAATTATTTACAAGGATCAGTAGTGCCCAATGTGGATTAAAGAACTGAATTGTTACTAAGAGAAGGAGGTTCATTGGTGTGTGAGATTCTTAACGAATCTACTCTGATTCTAATCAAATTTATACATAGCAGCAGCTTAACATTTACACCCTATTGAGTTGAAAGTTCTGCCCTTTTTTTTTTTTTTTTTACAAAAAGTTTATGGGAGTTGAAACTCAATGTGTGTTTACAGAAATTCTTACTTATTTCTCATTAATAAAGTCCTCACATTAAAAAAAAGAACTCAAGCTTATGTCCATTGAGAATATGAGTTTTGTCTTTGCCAACTAAACTAATATTTGTTAGCTTACACTTTACCAACATTTATATTTTGTTGTTATGACTTGTTTAGCCAAAAAATAAAATTAAATTAAAAATAAAGAAAATAAATAAAGACTAACGAGAAGAAAGTCCAAGCTCAGTGCTTGCTCTACTCCACAAATTTGAAGTAGGTTCTCTTAATTGCTTAAGTTTCCTTCAAGATTAATTTTGAATATTGAGATTTATTTCTTTATGATTTGCTAAACGTATAGATTGTTCGTTTTGATGCACAAAAAATTAATTCATGGGACCCACCTATCATACCATGGAAAATCATGGCTCAATTAATTATGGAAAAAAAGTTGAAGAAAAGAAAATAAAAGCGAAATGTTAAAGAAGAAAGAAGAAATGTCAAAAAGAAATAGATAAAAAAAAAAAAGAAAAAAATCCAGAAAATTGGCAGTCAACCATCTTGAGTCAAATTTAGAAAGAATGAGTTCCTCCTTTCTTTTTTCCCAGCAGGATTATTTTATAAGTGCTAATATTTGTAGATACTATAATTTGTCTAAACTTTTAGAATTTTTTTTAAAAAAAAGAATTAAATCATGTTTAGCAAAAATATCTTACCTTATTAAGTGTTGAAGCGCTTTCATCAAAATTTTGGGCTTGGCCCAATTCAAAGGTTGACCTAAGTGTGAGGCTTTTATTTATTTATTTATATTTTTAAGTAGATTTTGATTGTTTATAAATAAATTAAAAAATAAAGAATAGGAATAGAGACAGTGTCGTAGAGAAATTGAAGTGATGAGCAATGAAAAGAAAATAAAAATAGAATGGTATTGCAAGGAGAGTCATCGTCAGTGAATGGGGGTTGGTCCGTGAAGTTGAAGAAAGAGAAGAGAGGCGTGAGAGAAGGCAAGAAAGAGATAGAGAAAAAAACTATGGAAAAGTGAGAAGGCAATCAAGCCCAAATCTTCGCCTTGATAATCATAATTTCAAATTATTTATTCTAGGGAATTTTATATCTATTTAGTCAATCATGATTTCCTAATTTTCTATTAATTTTTCAAATTTTGTTTTGAATATATTCTTTTTTTAATTCTTAGGCAAATCTTTAGTAATTTTCTATTAATTAATTTGCTTTTAGCAGGTATCCTACTAGGGTAAGAAAAACTCTTTTATATAAGGCTTCCTTTTTTTTAAGCTTTCTACTTAGAAGCAACCGTCTACACGGAGGCTCTCTTTAATTAGGGTTCGAGGGAAGGGTAGGCCAAACTTGATTTGGTTCAGTCACAGAGGAACAATGTCGATAAGAACAAACGTTAAGTGGCACTGGCCCGTAAAGTGCCTGAATCGGCCGATGATTCCAACGAAGAAGGAGATTTTAGATTGGCGAGGACAGCTTCCTTGGAGAAAGTTTCAGATTCAGATATTGTTACGAAGGATGATCCTAGGCTCCGTCGTTTGGCTGACAGCAGAGTCGATAATCGCGAGGAAGTGAGAGCTGATCATCGGCCCATTCGGAGAGCTGAAATTAATGTTTCTGTAAATATTGAAGAGGAAGAGGAAGCCAGGAGGCAGCAAGGCTTAGAACCAGAGGAAGAAGATGAGGATGCTTTGGGGGAAAAAAGAAGAAAAAATTAGGGAGAACGTGCGTCAAAGAGAGCAGGAAGAAGAATCACTTCCCCAACGAGAAGAGGAAGAAGAATCTGAATATGAGACTGACTAAGAAGATGAGGAACTTATAGGAATAGCCGCCGCCATGGTGAAGCCTGCATTTGTTCCCAAGTCGGAGAGAGATCCCATTGTTGAACGTGAGCATCTTGAAGCTGAAGAGCAGGAGGCAAGGAAAAGGCGGAGATTGGAAGAAAGAAAAATTGAAACAAGGCATCTTCTTGTCCAAGAGATTCAGAAAGATGAAGAAATACAGAAAAATATGGACTTAGCTGATATAGATACTGATGATGAAGTTAATGAAGCAGAAGATTATGAAGCATGGAAGGTGAGAGAAATTTTTAGGATCAAGAAGGAAAGAAAGGAAGTAATCTTGAAGAATGGCAAGGTCAGAGAGAATCCAAAACCAGCTCCACAAACAAAGAAAAAATGGAGATTTATGAAGAAATACTATCACAAGGGTGTTTTCTTCCAGTCTGATCCTGATGATCGATCTGCAACGGTTGGAACTGATGAAATTTACAATCGTGGTTTCTCTGCTCCAACTGGGGAAGATAAAATGGACAAGACAATATTAACTAAGGTTATGCAAGTCAAGCACTTTGGTCGCAGTGGAAGAACTAAGTGGATTCATCTTGTCAAGGAGGACACTACTGATTGGAGCAACCCGTGGACATACAATGACTCACTTCGGGCAAATTATAATGATAAAGTGGCAGCAATGAATGCTCCTATAGCAAGGCCTAAAGGAAGCAGAAAATTGAAGGATTGGGAGTCAGGCTGAATTCTGGGTGAGAAAACTGTGCATGAAGGGTATCATCAATGGGGATATAACATATAATTTTACACTTGGTACCGAGTTGTTGAACTTTGAATTATTTTCATATGTGATTTAATTTGGTTTGTAAATGGGGTCAGCATCTGGGGACTTTGGTGGCATTTAATTTCCACTAGTAAAAGCCTTGCTGTTTGTTTGATTTGAATGCTCTGCATTAAGATATAAGGCACTTGCATTTTTATGATCCCAAGTTTGAACCCAACCCCTTCTCAATACACGTGTGACCCCATCTATCTACCACAAAAGAAGAAGAAGAGATATGTCCAAGATGTGTGATTCTTTATTATTCCTGTTTGGCACCTTTGGGTCCTTGCTTATGAGTGTGATATTGGTGCTTTTTTTGTTTAATAGGGATGAAAGCCCAAAAATTCAATGCTAATGGCCAATTGGCGTTGGCTTGGCGTCAAATGATAAAATTAGCGTCGGCCAAACCAAATCTGACTCTATTGTGATGATTGCAGTTCAGGCCTACGCTAATATTAGACCGAGGGAAAAAAAATTATTTAATTTATCCACTCCACTAATAAACTCATTTTAACTTTCTCGTATTAATATTAAACCTGACTTACATTCAACTATAGTTCATTTTGTCTCATTTAAACATCTAAATATATTATATGTATAGAGTACTACATGAACTTGAAAACAATTCAGCAACTTAACCTCTCTATCATGCGCATTTTTAAATAATTAATTTTATTAATAACGTGACATTTTAGAATAAACAAGATTTTCACGTAATATCGAAACAACTTTTTGAGTTTTATTTTCCACTAACATAATATATAATTCACAAATTTCTAACATGTCAATAAATATAGCATATCTAAATTCAATCAAAACTAATATAGATATATCAACCAATCAAAGAATAATAACAAAAATAAGATACACTAAAATTTTCAATTATACAATTAATATTCACTAAACATATTTATTAAAATTACATTTTAAATTACAATTCAAATTAAACAATTTAAATTAAACATATTAAAATTACAATCAATGTAACAGACTAGAGCTAAAGATACCTAAAATATACAAAGAGAATGAATTAGATAACAGAAAAAAAAAAAAAAAAAAAACTCACGATTTAAATTAAATCTAATGCAATGGGAGTTGATCATAACTCCAAGGAAGAAAGGGAGGAAAATGAAGAGAAAGAGGCACGACAACTTTTTTCTTTTAAAATTAGCATAAGTCATGGCCTACGCTAATGTCACAAAATTGACTAATGAAATTAACGTCGGCCAAGGTTGATGCTAATGTTTTAAAAAATAGTGTCAGCTTAGCCGGCACAAAATACCCTAGTCAACTTAGTTTGATCAACAACGTCTACTTTTACGTCAACTTGGCCGACAGTAATACACATGCAAAATTAGTGTTGGCCGTGGCCTAAGCTACTACTCTTCTAAATTTTTTTTTCTTTGATGCGAGTTAGCACGGGCTCAGTCAATGCTATTTAGCATTGGCTTTGAGGCCGATGTTAACTTCCATAGCTTTTTACAATTTTTCTTGTAGTGAAGGGGTGTTTTCAATGAATTGTCCTTGTTAAGTTTCGGCAGTTCAATTTTCTGAAAGAGATTGTTGCTGCCTTGGGATTAATTTTAATATGGTACTGGAATTTTCTACATTGATAATTATTTTATTATGCCATGTGTTGATGTTCATTCTTGTGTTTGTTGAATTAGGCAATTGAATTTCATGAATGATTCTGTATGCATCATTATGATTCGTTGATCCATTGGGTCTTTGTATGAATAAATGCGTAGATGCTACTCTATTTTCCAGTCAAGTGTCCTTTTAGTTTTGAATGATGTGCATATAGAATCTCTGAAAGCAGATTTGAGTACACCACTCTATCCACTTGATGCGGTATTATTTGGATATCAAATTGTAAGAATTGAATGGTTTGAGTTTTCATGGTGTGCATTCATTGTCTCTTTATCTTGCTCTAAGTTGTCTGAAAGGTTTTAAATTCTGGACTTGCATATTTTTGAGTTTTAATAATTTAATTGAAAAATTAGATTTTTAAGGAATTTTTGAATTTAAGGTGCTTGACATGCCCATGCCTTGTCACAAGATATGTTTCTAGATAGGACATGCCCATGCCTCACATTAGTCACCAGAGATGACCAGATAAAAGACATACGATTCTTCCCTAACCCAGATTGATACTTGCTAATTAATAAAGAAAAAACTTATTCTAAAGACTAATTTTCTCCCATATACAAAAGACCCATATGACTTCCCTTTCATTGCCTTCATTTTTTGGTAGATTTCCCTTGATTTTTTCTACCCAAACAGGATGAGTAGCTAACATCCTTAAAGAGATTAACAGCAAACATGGAAGAAATTGCCTATAATATCTTTGTTCATTCTGCGCCTATATATTCTTGAGAAAGGTGTTGTTCCAGAAGATCCAAAGCTTGTAAATTTACAAAAGGAAAAGAGATCGTGTCTATTTCGTTCTGTAAGCCGTAGTTCTTTTGGCTTTTATTCATTTGTACCTATATAAAGATGGTAAATTCCACAAATTCAATTTATTGAATATTGTGATATTCTAGTGTTAATCAGACATGTCAAATTATATAAATTGAAAAGAGAAATCAAATGTTCAACTTATCTTATAATGAGATAACGCCAAATACCTTAATATTAAGTCACCTCAAGTTACTTCTCTAAGATGATTATATTCCTTTACAAAAACGAAAATTATGTCATAGCTATATGAAGAAAAAAAAATAGATGTAATTAGACGCTCTTAAAGATTTGGCTTTGCTCAACGCATACACCAATATATATATATATATATATATTCAACAAAATTGATAAAATGTAGTCCTCAAATTAAATTAGAAATTCTTTGATGACTACGAGCATGCCAAAGTTTGCCAGTGAATCCGGCATAATTACAAATTGGATAATTAGTCATACATATACAACATTCATCAATCAGAAATTTCTTAATCAAATTGAAAGCAAAACTATCGAAACACAACAATCTAAAAAATTGGATCATTACGCACATAGGCGTCACTCAATGGATGGTGGTTCCTTTTTATTGTGATAACCTTTTCTCTTTAAAAGGTCACCAAATCTTCGTAGCAAAGCTCCCTTTTTCCTCGAGTTTCTGTCATTCTCCATATCATCAAAGGGGGTTTCATATAGTTGATCAAAATCTTCTGCATTTAAGGATTCCATCTCCGGCGGTGGTGACAAATCCAGCGAAGACACTTCATCAAAAATTGAACCCTTAAGTGCATCATCATCAGTTTCACTTGTCTCATGAACATCCCCTTCCTTGTGCTGTTTATTGGAAATTATGAAGTCCCTGAAATTGAAACTGAAACCTCTGGATAGAAGATTCTTACTATCTTTTGTCTCCTTATATTCTAAGGCGCTTTGCAATTTTGCTCTCCTCCCTTCCTTGTTAGGTTCCTTTGTGAATGATTTCTCTTTCTCTTCATTTTTCATCTGATCCTTCTCTGTTGCTTCTGCCAGCAACCTCTTCAACTCTTTGATTTCCTCGAGTGATGCGGCTTCATTAATCTTTAGTATTTCATTCTCCTGGGCAATCATACTTAGGGCTTCTTCCTTGTGTATCAACCTATCCTTCAGTTCAGCATTTTCTGCCCTAGCAATCCCTGCAGCTTCTTTTGCAACATTGGCTTCATTCAAAGCCTGTTTAAGTATGTCCCTTAACTTCTGATTTTCCCCCTTTGCTTCTTTGCACTTGCTCTCTGCTACCGTAAGCGACTCAAGCAACTGGGAAGTTTTCTTTCGTGCAGCTGATTTTTCTTCTTCAGTGCTTTTTATGCAATTTACAAACTCAGTTTCTTTGGCATTCCAAGACAAAACCGACTCTTCAGCTTCTGACCTCAACCTCTCATTTGTGTTTTTGTATACGTCTGTTTCTTTCCTCTTTTTTTCTAGAAGCTCTTTGTAATTATCTTCGGTAGTTTTCAACAAAACCCTCAAACTTTCTGTCTCTTCTTTGCTTTGTACTAGCTCCAATTGGCTCATGGTTAGCTTCTTTTTCACTTGATTAGCTTCTGTGGCTACTTCTTTAAGGGCTAATGCCAGATCATCTAGGGCTTTCCTGCTGATCTCTTCTGCCTCAGATGCAATTCTCAATTCATTTTTGAGCAAGCTTATTTCCTTGTGCAAATTTCCCACCTTCACTGAGCCAACTTTCTCAATCGCTTGACCTGCCCTTGACCTTGACTTCTCTTTTGCCCACTGACCTTCTGCTTGTGAACCCTTTCTAGTTTCTTTGGTGAAAACGTCATTCTCAAGGCCGTTTTGGGGTTCCGTCATGTTTTTGGAGGCAAAATCCTCAAGTTTCTCTACCTTTCTTACAAGAGAAGCAATCTGAATCTTTGACTCTTCAACTAAAATCTTGCTTTGCTCAAGCTGTTTTGTTTGCGTCACCAATGAATCAAACATGTTTGCTTCTGATTCTTTTCTTCTGTTCAGTTCCAACTCCAAGTCTTGAATTCTCCTTTTAGAGTCAGACGACGACATCATTGCATGGCCATCAGACCCTTTGAGATTATCCTTTGAAGTTTCCTTCTCTGCAAGTTGAACTTCCAATTCATCTAAATTTGACTCTGAAAACTTTCGGGTGGTTGATGCTTTGTCATGAATTCTGAAATTTGTCCTCTCAGCAAATTTTTTCAATTCTTTGAGTTTGTTGGCGGCTTTGTTTCTCTCTTCCTTTACCTTGCATAATAGCTCCTTCGTCTGGAGAAGCTCGCCCTCATATCGATGAGCCTGCATCTTTGAGACCCTGCCAATTTTTCCAGCACAAACTATCCCTTGTAAGACCACCATGCGAAAATCGAACAAACCTTATCAGTTTTTCTGGGAAATAATTAAACCCCATGTTTTCAACACAAGAACATTCATAATTAATTATAATAAAAAATAATTAATAAAATTAAATAAATGAGATGTTTACTGATCATAAAAAGAAAAGAAGGAAAATGCAGGAAACGGATAGATACCTGGTAGAATATTACAAGGAAACAGAACGACCACAAGCAGGTGAAATGTATTGGATTATCTTTGGTACAAGAATTTTCTATTTTCATCAGAAGGAGAGAAATAGCACTAGGTTAGAGGATAACGAGAGGGAGAGGTTTGGATTTTAGATAAATCCGAAGTTGGCGGATTTTTCACCATTTGATTGACAAAGCTAGTTAATTTTACCAATAAATTTACTTATGTAATTATTAAAATAAAAAGTGAAAAGGTGAAGAAGAAGAAGAAGAAGAGAAATCCCTACAAAACATAGGGTTCATCAAGAGTTTTGGGTCGTGGGAGGTAACTTTACTATTTTAATTTTCTCAAGAAGAATATCTAAATCACCATCAAGGAAGTCCCCAATAATTTAATGCCTTTCTTTTTCTTCATAATTATGAGATGCAACTTACATTTATTCAAGAGCAAATGATCCACATCCTAAAGTATCCCTGGATGATCCTATTCTTATCCTTTACAAAGGAAATGATTCAATCAAAACTGAGTTAAACCACTTATAGTAAACTGTGTAATAAATTACTCATAACTCAACAGTCATGTTTAGTTTCTGTACAATGTATATCAAACTAATCAAACTTTACATTAGCATGAAATCAATTTGTACAGTTATGTAATGATTTACAAATCAGAAATTTTAGTCTTAAAAAAAAACTCTTGCAAGTAACTTCTTTTTATATATAATTAGACTTATTTTTCTTATTATCTTGAGAATTTTCTTTAGGCTCCCTTTAATTTATTCCTAGATCCATCCATGTTTAAACAAAAAGCATATGTTTAGTATTACTCGAAAAGTAATGGTAAAATGCACGATTGTGTCCTTAAGATCACCCATGAGAAAGTAGACTCAAAGATAGTCTTGTTGTTAAAAAAAATTTAACAAAAAAAAAAATTAAGAAGAATTCTTGCAAGCTCAAAAAACTTGTGTGTAAAAATGTGTTAAATTTATTATAGAAACTAAATATGTATCATACTTTAACAACTTAAGCTTTTAGTCTTAAAAAAAAAAAAAAAACTCTTGCAAGTAACTTCTTTTTATATATAATTAGACTTATTTTTCTTATTATCTTGAGAATTTTCTTTAGGCTCCCTTTAATTTATTCCTAGATCCATCCATGTTTAAACAAAAAGCATATGTTTAGTATTACTCGAAAAGTAATGGTAAAATGCACGATTGTGTCCTTAAGATCACCCATGAGAAAGTAGACTCAAAGATAGTCTTGTTGTTAAAAAAAATTTAACAAAAAAAAAAAAAAATTAAGAAGAATTCTTGCAAGCTCAAAAAACTTGTGTGTAAAAATGTGTTAAATTTATTATAGAAACTAAATATGTATCATACTTTAACAACTTAAGCTTTTGTAATGAATTAAAACTTTAACAATTGAATCCTAACATTTTCAACTCGATGTTGCTGCTAATTAAACTGAAAACCAAGTATGTTTGATAAGATCTCAATAGATCCAAGTTGTAACTTGCAAGAAGTGAATAGAGCTCAAGAGTGGACGTGACTCCACTCTAATCCCCTAAGTTTGTTGAGTGGTTTGGTAATACATATGTTGACAATAAGAGTTCTAAATGAACAGTGAGGTATTTATAGAAGTCTTTGCTTTTGGTAGCATATTAGTAAATAAGTTAGTTGGTCATTTTAGCCAACAACTTATATTAATCTCTTTAAACAAAGAGTGTGAGAATACATTAAGATTAAACCAAAAAAGAAAGAATATACTCGGGCAAAAAGATTGACATTCCATCATCTACCATATGGTTGGATGAAAATTTAAGAGAAAAATACTATTTTCATTTTTAATACTATTTACTATTAAAATATACATCACTCACATCTTAATTTGTTAATAAATTTATTCTTTTATTCATTTCATATTTTTCAAACATGTATAAAAAAATTGAAAAGAAGCCCATATTTTCTCAACATTTATAAAAAAAATAATAAGAAGAATCCGCCAACATAATTTTATTAAGGATAATATTAACGTGGAACTTTTTTTAAGAAGAATTCTTGAAAGGTGTCACATTTTTATGTTTTTTTAATAAATATTGTTTTTATTTTATTTTTTTCGCAATGTGTTCGAAAACAATAAGGAGCATGATGCATAATAAGTCTCAATCCTTTACATCTTAAGATTTGGATGTTTATACCTTTCAAATGTACACTTACAATTTAGAGATGGAGATCTCTTTCCTCCTACTTTTTGCTAAAAAAAAAAAAAATCTTTGTCTAGTACGTTTTTATTGGGGGGTTTAGAGGTAATTTCATTAGAAAAAGGCTGCAAGATTGGGATTTCACTGAAAAGGATGCGCAGCATATAAGTAGTCCCAAACCGAGTAACCCTAGATTTTTGGGATTTCAGACAAAAGCGGCAGGGACAATGACAAAGCGCAAAGCAGCCGACGATATTCAAGAACAACTCGCAGAGGAAGATCATATTCCAGAAGAACTCATAGAGGAAACACTTTTAACCTTACCCATCAAATCTTTGAATCGATTCAGGTGCGTTTCCAAACAATTCGATGCTATTATTTCCAGTCACAGATTCGGTCATAAGCACTATGAGACAGCTGAGGGAAACACTATTGATCTCTCTCAACGTAAGATCTTTGTCATGAATTCCATGTCTGAACTGAATACTGGAGCATTTTCCGAAGAAAGTGGATTCTCCCTAGATAAGTTTCAGCTCATAAATCCAGACTTTGCCCTAGCAAGTTCAGGTACTAAAACATGTATCTCCAGCAGAGGTATCATTTGTTTTTCAATTAATCATGTGCTTGGTGGACCTGATATTTACTTGTGGAACCCATTGAATCCCAACAACACTCAAAGAATCCGCTATTGCCTAAAGGAAGATTGTATTTACTACCCTATGGGTTTTGGGTACGATTCTTCCACTGACGATCACAAGATTGTTCTACCATTGGAGCCGAGAAATGAAGAACCCGGTGACCTAATTCGATTTCAGGTGTTTTCCATCAAGAACCCTTATAGGAAAGAAATTAAAGCAAAAACTAAGTGTGGTCCTTTCTCATTTCCCTACTTGAGATCTGGGGTTTACATAATGGGAGGGATACATTGGTTAGGTTTTTGTGGAAAGAAGAGAATGATAGTGCGTTTGCGTGTAGGGGATAACAGGTTATTTCTAATGCAGCCTCCACCTCATGACCGCAAGCAAGCAAAAACGATGGAAATGGGGGTTGTGGGAGATTGCTTGAGTGTTTGTATTGGTGAAGAAGGGAAGGGTGTGACAATATGGTGCCTAACGAATTCCCTGAAGACTTGGATTAAGTTTGCTTTCATTCCTTGCAGCATTATACAGGATTCTATATGTTGCATGATTCCTATATTTGCATTGGAGACTGGGGAGGCTTTGATGCTTTGTCCTGTTAACAATGAACTTTCTATCTACAATTTGAAGCTGAACAAGCGTACAAGCGTGCTGCCAGCCAGCCAAGTACCAATTGCGGTAACTGTACATGTGGAAGGCTTGCTCTCTTATTTATAATCTTTACTTTTCCATTCTCTGAGATTGATCAGGATGCGCGTCATAGGAGGAAGAAGCTGATGAAGCGAAAATAGTGAACAAGTTGAACATGCAGCATCCAGCTAGAGAAAAAACAAAGACCTTGAACAAGTTTTTGGGGCCATAGAGACTTGTATGCCTCTATATTTGGCTGTGACAATGTTTCACAGCTACAAATGTTGATTTATATATGTAATGTATTAAATAGTTGTTAGACATTTAAACAAATGAACTAAGACTTGATTGGTTCCATATTTGCTTTGCATCATGTTGTTGGACTAACCAGGGTTTATGTGATCTTTTATTTCTAGTGTATTTCTTTCCTTTGAGTGATCTTGATTGTTCAACTGGTAGTTGCTGCATAAAACCCTGTCACCATAGAACTTTCTGAGTTGTGGCCGAAAGAAATTTGAAGTGGTTGTGTTGAGATTGAAAAACTTGCATTCATATTTGAATAGTGGCATGATATTTGTACACTTTTCGCTACACTCATTTGTGACATACATTATATCTTTTGACATTCTTCTTTCTCATTTTAGAACACTTTCTCACTCTAGAGAAGTCTTTCTAGATGGAAATGGGCATAAAGAGAAAAGACCCTTATGCCATCTGAAAAACTTGGATTGCAAAATGTTTCTCTCTGTGATCTGTCCTATTGCTTTTATCATTCTGTTCTGTGGTTTGTATCTTCTATAATTCAACATTTCTGTTAAGCTCAAGCTTATGCGTCTTGCTTCTTCTGCTGCTGATGACATGATCTGATTGTAATATGCTTTCCTATTCTTTGGCATCTTTTCTTTTTCCAAAGCCTGTAAAGCTTTACTACATTCACAACCAGTTTAATGTTTCTGATTAAGCTAAGTACATTGATCTTATTGTTATTGGTGTTGCTCTAGGTTAGAATTGAGGCAAAATAACATAGTCAACTTCAAATGATTGCCTGAGGTTGACATTATTAGGTGTATCTAGTTGTGGGAATAAATTAACTTTCAACTGAAAAAATGTGATACTTTAATTGTTTTCTTGTCTTGATTTTAAGTGAAAGTTGCATGATATTAAATTGAAGGAAAAAAAAATAGTGGTTGTACGTGAGATTCACTGTAGTCCATTAGGTTTTAGTAAACACACATATATAATACATGTAGCTTTCTCTATTATCATCAAGTTCCTCTTTTGCTAGATCATTCACATTGTCTCCTCGGGGAATAATTTATGATATTCAAATGCCATGTTTGAAGAACTAAATTACTAGAATGGCTAGAGTCACCATTTTCAAATGCCACAATTGTTAGAATGGTAGTGGTAATGCAGACAAGAAAATTAGATGGCATGCATGAACTATATTTGTTTCGTTTAATTTATAGATATGCACTAAATTCTCCATAATGACAAGCAAGCATCACCAAAAGTACAAGAATATTTTTGGATTTTATTCTTAGGTTGGATAGGTTATCCCTAGCTCATTTTATTATATTCTTTTGTTTAGTTGCAGTTGCTTATAAATAGGCTTTCTATTGTTTATTTGGGACCTTTTGGTGATTAATGAATCAAAATCTTAATTTATTTTGTTGCGTTCAACATCAAGTACTTCTTCAAATTACTAATATTGAGGCAACTTTCCTAATTATTGAATAACCTTACTAAATGTAAGGAAGGGAATTCGTTAATATGACACTGCACCTTAACCTAATATATTTCTAAATTTTAGTAGAATACTTATACATGAGCTACTCGAGCTCGGTATCAGCTTGATTCTGAATAGAAGTTGTGCATTTTAACTTGAATAAGGTTGTATTAAAAACAATATTCGTTAATATGACACTCCATTGTTTTTTGCTTGTTTGCATTCATGAGGTGAAGGCTGGATTGGATAAAGCTCCTCATTCTCAACATGGGATTATGATTATTCTCTGCTTTGTACCAAACCCTAACCAACGTATCTCTCCCTTCAAGTAGATCCCAGGTCTCAAGAGGTAAGATAATATAGTTAACTGATTGCCTGAGGTTGACATTATTAGGTATATCTAGTTGTGGAAATAAATTAACTTTCAACTTAAAAAAATGTGATAACTTAATTATTTTCTATTTTAAATGAGAGTTGTATGATATTTAAATTAAAGGAAAAAAAAATTAGTGGTTGTACGTGAGATTTGCTGTAGTCCATTAGGTTTTAGTAAAGGTAATAAGAGAGTTATTTCAGTTCTTCTGTAACAGCAATTACTACCGAATCCAAATGCCATGTTTGAAGAAGTATAATTCTAGAATGGCTAGAGTCTCCATTTTCAAATGCCATAATTATTAGGATGATAGTGGTAATGCAAACGAGAAAACTAGATGGTATGCATGAACCATATTGCACGGTTTCGTTTAATTTATAGATATACACTAAATTCTCCATTATCAAGCAAACATCACCAAAAGTACCTGGAACAACAATCTCAATTGGAAACCTTAGTACATACAAGCTGCCTTTGTTTCATCTTTTTGATGAAGTTTGCACAAGTATCTAAAAGTGCATTGCAATATTTAGTCTGCCACTTTCACTTTCAGATTGACGTTCTTGCTTTTTTTTTAAAATAAATAAATAAAATAAACAAACAAACAAAAAAAAAAAAAAAAAAAAACAAAAAGGATAGTGTCCAAAACTTACTCTCTTTTTTCTGGTTAATATGGAATTCATTAAAACAAACTAGAGTTTAGTACACAATAGATAGATAGATCAAGATAATACAGGTAAAATTATCCCAAAAAGGTCTGCTAGATAACATGGGTTAGCAAAACTTATTTCTATTTTTGGTCCCTGTTAGATTTCTCATTTCAATTTTTGGCTGTGATTAGTAACTCTCGCTCATTTTAAAATATCAAGAAATTGGAATATCCGAGTATGATGAAGCAATGCCAATGGCATTTCTGATGGTTGAGAAAACAACAGGGAAAACATCCTTCACAAACATGTTAACTGCGACGTGTTGCAACTGCAGGTAAGTCCACAAAAAAATCGCATGCAAGTGCTGCCTTTCCCACTATTCTGAACCATGACCAAACCCAGTTTACACGATACAAATGCAAACATGAAAAACAAAGCTTACCAGGCTAGAACAATACATCTTTCTCGGTAAATAAAACAAAGCCACTACATTTAGGACCTTTATTATGCTCCCTCTAAATAAACCTTTTATGTGATAAATATTTTAAGAAATTTAGATAAGAGGGAAAGTACGTAATTGCCACTACCACCCAAACAATTATGAAATAACATTTTTGTCTTGCTTTCTCTATTAAATTTGATTGGTCAAACTTATAAATAATTCGGTAAATATTATTAAATTAAATGAAAATAAATTTATTTATCAATTAAAATCTAACTGCGAATAGGATACAAGGTAGAATAGAAGATATTTTTTCTTACAATTACGGCATTCGAAAATGCAAACTCTGGCCATTCTAGTATTTTACTTAACCAGACATGGCAACCTTTAAATGTCTGGCAACCATAAGCTGCATCCAGTAGTAACTACTGTTACAAAAGAACTTAAATAACTTTCTCCTAATATTCCTGAGAGAAACTTTTATCCGACAACTCAAAGCAAAGGCTATCCACTAATTGATAAGTTAAAAATAAATATCAAAGCAAGGAAAGAATGTGGGTTTTCAAACAAAGGAGGAACTTGGTAATGTCTATAAAGCGATGCGCAATAAGATAATAAAGAGTAAGGTCAAGTTACTCAACTCAGCTAAAACAGAAACATTAAGTGATTGGGAATGGATACGGCTTTACAAGCTTCAAAAGAAGAAAAATGCCAAAGAATAAATAAGAAAGCAAGTTACAATCACATCATGTCATCAGCAGTAGAACAAGCATGAAGCAGGATGATAAAAGCAATATGACATAAAACTTTAACAGAAGAAAGGTATATGTACTTTCCATGCATTTGATAATTCGTTTGAATCAAATGCCCGAGATTCTCAGATGGAACAGGGGTCTTTTATCTTTTTCCCCATTTCCATCAAGTAAAACCTCTCTAGAGTGAAGTTGTTACTCCAAAATGAGGGATCAAAATTCCCTGCAATTGAAAAAACATATATTCACTACAATTGCTAACGTGACATAACATGAATTATTAGATTGATCAATTGAAGTAACATAAGATCCATCCAATATTTTACATTGTACCATGTCAAAATCTGCAACAAATGTGGGTTTTCTCACTACAAGAAATTCCGAATACCTAAAACAAGGCAGTAGAATGTCAGAGGATGTTATGTACAAATGTATGACTAAAATCAGTGTTGCTAACTATACTGTCTTGATACCACTATTCAAATATGAATTAATGCAAGTTTGCAAAATGGTGTTTCCCTAATGCATAGTTTTCACCATCATAGTAAGGGGTCTCCCCCAAGTGTATAGTTGTAAAATATTCAAATATGACTGCTTAAGTTTTCCATTATATATTCACTATATGAACTTCGAACTCTAACACCACCACTTCAATTTTTCTTGTGGCCACAACACAGAAACCTGTTACGGTCATACAGTTTTATGCATCTACCAGTCATAAAAAATTAAGACCACTCAAAGGAATGAGATACACTAGAAAACAAACTGGGGGAAAAAAAAACCATTATACAAAACCCTATTCAGTCCAACAGCATTATGCAAAGCAAAGCTCAAATGCATACCAGTACTAGCTCATTTGGTAAAAAGTCTTATAACTACTTAATATGCTGTATTACATAAATCAACATTCAGTTTCTGTGAAACAACGCCACAGCCAAATATAGAAGCATACAAGTCTCTATAGCCCCCAAAACTTGTTCAGGTCTATCTTCTTTCTCTAACTAGCTACTGCATACTTGTTCACTATTTTCTATTTATCACAGAAAGGAAAAGTAAAGATTACAAGTACGGAATCAAGCATCCCAAATGTGCAGTTACCACAATTGGTACTTCGCTTGTTGGCAGTATGCTTATACACTTGTTCTCCTTCAAATTGAAGATCGAAAGTCCACTGTTAACAGGACAAAACATCAATACCTCTCCATTCTCCAACACAAATATTGGCATCAAGCAACATATAGAATCTGGTATAATGTTGAAAGGAATGAAAGCCATCTTATTCCAAGACCGCTCCTCATAGTAATCCTTCATGACCCACAGAGCCACCCCGTTCCCTTCTTCACCAATGCAAACACTCAAGCAATCTCCCAAAACCCCCATTTCCATTGTTTTTGCTTGCTTGCATTCATGAACTGGAGGCTGGATTGGATAAAACTCCTCATCCCCTACATCGAAACACATTATCATTCTCTTCTTTCTACCAAACCCTAACCAATATATCTCTCCCTTCAAGTAAATCCCAGATCTCAAGTAAGGAAATGTGAAAGGGCCCAACTCATTTCTTCCTTCAATTTCTGTCCAATTCAGGGTTGTAAGGGAATACACCTGAAATCGAACTAGGTCACCGACTTCTTCGCCTCTTGGCTCAAATGGTATAACAATCTTGTGATCATCAGTAGAGGAATCGTATCCAAAACCCATAGGGTAGTAAATACAATCTGGATCAATGTCATAGCGTCCATATAGCTCCTCATAGTTAGCATTCATTGGGTTCCACAAGTAAATATCAGGTCGACCAAACACATAATTAATAGAAAAACAAATGAGACCTTTGCTGGAGATACATGTTTTGAAACCTGAACTCACCAAGGTAAAGTCTGGATTTATGAGCTCAAACTTGTCTAAAGAGAAATGGCTTTCGGAAAATGCCTCAGCATTAAGTTCAAACATAGAATTCATGACAAAGATTTGATGTCGAGAGAGATCATAAGGGTTTCTAACAGCAATCTCATAGTGCTCGTCACCGAATTTGGGACTGGAAATCATAGCATTGAAACTTTTCGAAACGCACCTGAATCGACTCAAAGATTTGACAGGCAGCCTTAAAAGTATTTCCTCTATGATTTCTTCTGGAAGATTAGCAGCTGCTTTGTGCTTTGACATTGTTTTCTTTGTTTCCGAAGCTTATGTGAGAGAAAGCGTTGTTTCTGCAGCGTTTGTCTGAAATCCCTAAAAACTAGGGTTCTACGGTTCGGGACTTCTATGGGCTGCGCATCCTTTTCAGTGAAGACCAGAAGTACTAGATTTTTTTGAGCGAAAAGTACGAGAAATGAGATCAGATCTCTAAATAAAGTTACTTTTTTGAGAGGAATTAAAGTACAAGTATCTTAATCTTAAAAAAAGGGAAGGTTTGAAATTTATTACTTTCTATTTGACTTTTAAGTAACAGTAGCACAACTTTATTTAATACATCATGATAAAATATGATTTTAAATTGAATGGACAAAGCTGGTAACAATAAGAAATTTGAAGGCTATAATAGTATGAAATAGAACCTTGTTTCCTCCAATTAAATTTGATTACTATTAGTGTGTTATTATAGGATACATTAGCAGAATTTAAATTTATTATAAATTATATAATTTTATCGGCAAGAGAACAAACAAAATTGATGTTTGATAAAGGGGTGCCTCTTCACCGAGGGGGTCGCAGTGACCAAGCCCGAGAAACTGTTTATCAAAAACAAAGTCTCCGCAGAGTTGTAAAACCATGTATGTGGGCTAACGTGAGTTTTTAAGAAACTGCTAAAATTTTAACAAATGCTACTCTCCAGGGTCATATCAGTTGGTTGAAAGGTCTTATATAGATATAGAGAAGCATGATCTGGCATGCCTTTTTATGAAGTTTGTGAAAAAAAAAATTAAAAAACTACCCTCGATCCATACCCAAAAAGGAAGAGTTTGCTGCACTAAAGAAAAGGGAAGGAAGAAGGCAAGTCACTATACTTATTCCTCACCTTCAAAAAGGACTCTTCCAATGTATAAAATAAAAATTGTGACGGCTTTTGCTACTATAACCTTCCCAACCACACCTTTTGGCTTGATCTCAGGCCATGATCTCCATGGACAAACCTTGCAGAGGAACCCTTAGGTTTTTAAATGGAATGGAACGACGCAAGGATCTATATAGAAATATGCCTTTGCCCGTGAAGTAAATCATCACACCTATGGTTGGGTGCAAAAAAGATACTTTCACTCACACTCTTATTATTAATAATATTAAATAATTGAAAACTATTCATGTGGCTAAGAGCCCTCACAATACTGGCACAATGACACAATTATCAAGGGCATGCTCTACCACTGAGCTAAGCCCGCTTCTTAATTATGTATTTTTTCAAAGGCTAAAAAATTCTTAATGCAAAGTTTCATTAGGGGATTTGGATTTTAACATATAAGTCACTGCCGTCAGGTTTCACCATAAATCTCAGATGCAATTAGCTAGGGGTATAATGAACATCTAGTTAATCATGAATTGCCTTCAATTGAGTATCTAAAACCTCTATATAACTTGGTTTATACAATTAAACCGGCTTGAGAAGTATGCCGAGCTTGCTTGATTAAATGACGGAAGATTGAGAACTTACAAGCTCCACTCTCAAATCTTATGTGCTGCTTGATTATATATATATATATATATATATATATATATATCAAGATCATTTCTAGATTCTTTCATTTCCATGTAAAGATCATTTCCCTCACTGAGTATGTGCACCTATTCTGCCAATTCGGACACACCCCCATGAGCCTTGACAATTTTGTTTTGATTAGTTCCATAGTACTATTCTGCCCACCCCAACTTCACCAAAAACTTTTTTTTTTCTCCACGGCAATAAGGAGCTAAGAGATCTATTTTAATTCTTGTTGCAGAAATGGAAAATATATATATATATACTGTGAGGATGTAAGTCGAATTCTCTCTGTATCAGTCTCTCAAATCCTAGATTACCTCTTCAGCAGATAGTTACAAGTGCCTAGCAATCAAATAGAAACCTCTGCCAAGCCAGCAGTTAGCACTGGTATGCAGCACTTGGCACAGGCGGTCTACAGTCCAAAACCTAGCTTTCTAGGGTTATTTTAGGTTGCAACAATTGTATTATTCTCCATGGACATGAGAGGGCTAATAAGATAAGAGTTGTAACTTGCGGTTTTAGAGAATTCAAACTAGGATAAGAAAGCTCCAAGAACCTTTAGAGAAAATGATAAACCACATAATCAAATCCTAGTACATTTGAACAATTATGTTTATGGGGTCATATATATCCAATTCTTAAGATTTTTCGTAACAACTCCATTTTGTTCTAAGAGAGTTTTGTATTTAAGAGAGAGCTCGGATGGTTTCTTCCTATCGTTCCTTGAATATATGCTTAGTAACTACGATTCTTATGGTGAAAATATGAATCGTACTATTAAAATAAAAGCACAAAGATGCTTTCGGGCTCCATCACTTAATTGTTGTAAAGTCCTTCTACAAATCTTGGCAATATCCGCTTTCGCTACTAAAAATGTTAAGGTGGGCATACATTTTTTTTCTTCTTTTGTTAACCGGGAATTCATTAGATGATACAAAGTAGATAGTTCCGATACGTATTACACAACATAGGATGACACATTACGAGGGAAGCTTGTTCCCAAACAGTCAGCCAAAAAGCATAGAGTAACTTCCTTAAGCATATTAGGATGGATAACTAGGTCCTTTTGAAAGAAGACCCCCTTCTTGCTAGACAGTCAGCCACTTGGTTCCCCTCGCGGCGAGAGTGTTGTACCAAACAACAACTAAACAGCTTCATCTGCTCCCTGCAAACATCAACAAATGTTTTCCATGGATGAAACGATTGTGAATAGAGTATTTCAAAGCATTGACAATTTGACAGCAATAATTGAGTCAGATTCAACTATAACATGATCAAGTTTAAGGGCTAGGGCTAGCTTAATCCCTATGTGGAGGCTCCAAATTTCACCATAATTAACCGTGTTGTGCTCCAAATTCCCACTGTATCCTTGAACCCATGAGCCAGAGGCGTCCCTGATAACTCCCCCAAAGGAGATGTTGCCTGGTTTGCCAAATCCAAAAGCATCACAATTAAGCTTGAAATGATTGTAAGGCGGAGGATTCCGAGTAATGAGGATTGTGTTGAAGACTTTTGTCTTATAGACTCCGATCAAGTGGTAGAACTCACTAGCTAGAGCTGTAGCTCTAACATAAGGTGCTTGCCGTATGTTGTTTGGGTTAGAAAACAGAGTGTTATTTCTGTCTTTCCATAAACCCCAACGTATGAAGCTGAAGATGGAAGACCAGTGTACATCAAGTGTAACCAAGGTATTATTGGAAATGGAAGAATAAAGCTAATCCTCAAGGCTTGAGTTGAAAAAGTTTGGAGGGGTGTGGAACCCCAGATGCTTCCCAATACACTCCTGCTTATTAAAGCTTTAACCATTGAAGCCTAAATGTTCTAGCTCAGAATGAGTGAGATGGTGTGAAAAGAAATTTGACGGGTGTGAAAGTTAATGACTTTAGCATAGTCATGGCAGAAAGCCATTAATTGGAAATGGGCTTGCTAATACAAATAGTAGTAAAGCCCAAGTAAGCCTCCGAAAGAGACAACCATTCAAGTCGCACGACGCCGTTTGATCACTGAGAACACGGTCGCTACTTGTTAGCAGAGATGAATTAGACCAAGTCAACGAGCCACATTAGCAGGATGCTACGAAATTTCAAGAGAACATGATAACGAAATTTCACACATACAAGTCAACTTACACTTTATTCATACTTCAAACCCATAAATTTTTGTATGTTAAGTTTTAACTTAATAATTTATGTTTTTAACTTGAATCACTCTTAATATCATAGAATCAAATACATTAATTTATTATAACTTTATTGTCATAGTTCATCTATGCTTACTTGGCTTGTAGATGGAAATAACCTTTCATTTCATGTTATGTCTTATTTCTTTACAAATCTAAAAATTTTGATTATTCACTTTATTTAAATATAAAATTAAACAATCAATTATAATTTTTATTTTTATTTTTTAATCAATTAAAAACTTTAAAATAAAAAATAAGGCAGGTTGCAAGAGAGCGAAAAACATCACCTCGTGCTACTTCATGATTGAGCTTCACAAGTTTGTGAACATGTTACAGTATTTCATGTCTTCAGTTTCATAAATGAAAAGACATCCTAACCACGTGTCAAACAGTAATGAGTAAACTATGAGAATAAAATAAAAATGTCCAAGAAAAATCGTTCGATTAATCATAATGTTGGGTGCAACTACTATCTGGTATTCTCTTAATAGCCCATGCTATGCTGCCTAGCATATGGGACATGGCATTAATAAAGGGTCCTAAGTCCTAACACCATTATTATTAGAAACAGGCACACTAGTGATAGTCTTCTTTTTTACAAAGCCAATATCATAGAGAGTATGATGCTCTATTTGAGAGAAATAGAAGGTTATCTTTAAAATTGTACTGTTTGAAAAATAAATTAAGCCTTAAAGTATAAATTTTGAGTTGAGTTTTTAACTTTTTGAATTTATTTTAGTAATTCAAAATAACATATTTTACCTCGGAGATGTACGTGTGACAAAGTAACTCATACAAACAGTGCAAGAACTTGCGTGACTAGGGCTAATCCACATAGCTTTTCTAACAGGCTTTTAAAGTCAAATTATGTTAACGTACACTAATGGTACAATTTGATGCTTGTAAGTAGCATTATCTTTTCAACCCCCAAATTGGATAAAAGAAGCTTAGTAATTGGGCAAAAGAAGCTTCATTATATGAAAGATTAACATATTTACTTGCCATCATCAAAAGAAATACACAATTTCTGTGTCTTCTTCAATAGTAACAAAAGTAGAAAGATCTAACTCAACGGTCCCCTTGCTGCTGCTTCCTGCCATGCCTTCCCACATGGTGGTGCAACCATCCAATGCCCTTCAATGCCTTGGAGATTTTCTGTAGATTAGGCCTTCCCATTCCCAAATTCATCTTCCCTGTTGAGAATTTCAGAGCCTGTAAACAACAAAGTTTATTACCATCTATTTCGTCATCTTCTTCATCTTCCTCGTCATCGTCATTGTAATCAACCTCTTCTTTCTTCCCCTTTTTTGAATTGCTCCTCTGTTGAACCTTGGTGGACTCTGTCTCATATGTCTCCCAAAGCATATCCATCCCTTCACTTCCATCCACATGGTGTCTCTCCTCAAAAAGCTTGCAAGCCAAGGTTCTCCTCCACTCTTTCTCTTTTCTCATTGACCCAAAAGTGCCAAGATTGGGACTAAGTGATTGATTATTCACCATAACTTTTCTTGTGTATTCCCCATTAGGACTCCCAAATTTGGATACCACTTTTGTTGAATTCACCTTCTCTTCTGTATTAACAACAGCAGTAGCAGTACCAGCAGAATCTTCATCACTATTTCCACTCACTTTAGCATCTATGCTTCTGACAATACTCATGACTTTGGATTCCCTTCTCCATGGTAATCCTTCTTTTCTTTCTTCTACTTTCTCGAATTCCGGGTCAAGTGGCTTCACTTCTTTTTCTTCTTCTTGAGAAAACAGAGCTTTTAACTCTGTATTTTCTTGGAACAAGCTTTCTAGACTCTTCAATTCTGCAATTGGCTTAGTCTCCTGACTCTCCTCCACTTTATGATCATTCTTCTCAACTGGTTTTTCTTCTGAATCATCATATGATTCCTGATCAAACCCTTCTGAACAACTATCCTGTGACTTTGGCTCCCAAGCTTCAAAAATTGAAGACTGAAACATAACCAGATACGCTTCAATCTCCTCAAGGAACCCAGTTTCCTCATCCTTTTCATCTCCAGATTTCGACTTCAACCTCTCTACAAGAGCTTTATAAACAGAAAAAACAAAACCCAGTTCAGATTCAGAGAATTCAGAAGCACCCTTGTCAAAGACAAGGTTGGGAGAAAGAGTTAGAAGCACAAGGAGGACAAGGGTTGTGGTGAAGAACAAAGGGGAGAGAAAAGACAGAAGCTTGATGAGATATGGTGAGAAGAAGATGAAGTAAGAGAAGTAAAGAGGGTGAGAAACAATGGAAGAACAGAGATGGAAGAAATCAGAGAGAAAAACAGTAGAAAACTCATTCTTCTTAGACGGGTTTGTGAGAGAAAAATCAGACATTATTTTTTTCTCTTGATTCTTGGGGGCCAAACAGAGAAAGGGTTTTGTTTTGAGATGGCAAATAGTGGCTTTGGAATGGAGAAGTGAGAAGAGAAGTGTTTTGGATTCTTCTCTGGTCTTTTTTGCTTTTGCAAAGTCTGAAGTGAGAGCGGCGTGAATGCAGGAAGAGACTGAGAAGAGAGAGGATAACTAACAAGGAAAAAAGAGAAAGCTACTTTAAAAACTTTTCTCCCTTGTTGTCTATAACCAAACGACTGCGTTTTGATGTGTACAACTAGAATAAATCTCGAGTACTAATCACAAGGATCTCGCACGAGTTCAATCCCATAAAAATATTTTATACTTGTAGGCTTGTAGCCCTTAGGAAGATTGAAAGAGGGAAGAAATCAATGATTCTTCTTGCTTCTTTGAATGCCTCCTTTAATATGCAGAGTCAAAAATCCAAATAGTAATAAAAAAGTGCCATATTAAGACATCTTATATGGCCAAAAAATTTTATTGCTCTTAAGAGAATATTAAAATTATCCAAGGTTTTTAATGTATTAATGATGAGCAGAAGAATGAGGTGGGATAAGGGGGAAAGAGAATCAAATCTCAGTGCTGCTGCCATGGCTGGCATTTAAAAATTGTTGGGATGTCCTTAAGTTGATCCATTAATCAACATTTAAGAAATTAGTAACTGTGGTTATAATTATCATAGTGAATGTCATAGTATTACCTAAACTCTTTTAGTCATATGATTTTATGAATCGCATAACTTTTTACTTAATTTATTTCTTAAAGAGTATCATATTAAATTAATTCAAACGGATAAGTAAAATTATAAGTTTAATAAAAAAAATTATTAAATTTATTTTTATAGAAAAAAGTAATTACTTAGCAATTACCAATAAACATATAGAAACACTTTTAATAAAATAAAATTTATGATTGGTGATCATAAAGTTTATTGTTCTCAATGTCTCTTATCAATAAAGTGTTAGTTTAAGAGTAAGTTGAGTTACAAAACATTTTAAGTTAAAACTTTTATATTTAAAATTTTAAAATTATCTTGTTAGAGAGAAATTTATTAATTATAAAACACTTGTATCAAGTAAGAATTAATCTTATCATAAAGTGTTATGGTTCTTTGACTATTGGTAGAGGGTAAAACCACCAAACATATAAATTAATTTATAAATAGTTATTATAATTTAATTAAAAATTTTAAATTTAAGCTTAAAAATATAGTCATGTTAAAACTTAATAAAAATAGTTTTATTCAATATAATTTTACTTGATTTAAATTAAATTAATCGATATTTAATATAGTGTCGGATACCGATAGTTTGTACCAAAAATGATAGAGGATAACAAAATTCATACACCAAGGTGGGACATAAGATGCCAACTCACCCCATATAGACATAAAATTATTTATCCCAACCCTATGTTATAGGTTTGAAACTAGTAAAAAAAATTAACTAATCTAACTTGTGTTATTTTATTAGTTGTTTTTACTAATTCTAAACTTAGAGACTACGGTTGAGAATTTGTCTCACTTTCCGGCGTTGTAATTTGGCAAAATATAATGAATTAATATTATAAATTAGATTAATAAAAAAAATTTGATTAATTAGAAAATGATAATGCACACAGAACTTGAAACAGGAGGTGAGAGAGAATTTTGTCTTCAAACATATGGACTACGTTCTTCCATCAATATAGTTGATAACAGTACGTTATACGGTCAAATTTGGAGTCGATGCTAGATCCTCTTTGGAATTGGAATTTGGACTAAAAGGAAACAAACGTCTCTACCATTGTTGACGTTCAAAAATTATTGGATGTTAACTTGACTTTGGGGGTGCCCATGCTCTTTTCTCTCTTTCTGTTTTTCTCTATTAAAACTACATAGTGACGTTATCTTTTACCTTACCATAATCGCAGAGGATTTTGGGAAATGTTCAATAATATATGTCAACATCTTTTACTAGGTCAATCCAAATTTAATTAGTTCCTTTCAATTAATGGTCCAATAGAATCACTCAATTCAATTCCCACTAATTGAATCCGTCAATTTAGTCCAAGCCTTAAAACTATGCATATACAATGTAACCAAAAAATTTCTCAAAAGCTAAAATGTCATGAATCCAATTAAATTTGAAAACAAAATCTCTACCATAGTTAAGCGTTCAACCATTAGAATGTTCCAAAGCAACGATGATCATAATAATCACCAAAGAATAAATTAAATGCTGTTTGGTATGATAGATTATCTAGCATATAAGATCTAGAATCCTGTATTCATACGGTTGTTACAAGAGGGGGAAAAAAACTAAGCCAAGGAATATATATATATATATTATGGAAATATTGGCCCTTTGTTTTTCATTCAAGATTCTTGAGAGTTATTCCCAAACATATTTTTCATAGATTGTGATTATGGAAACAAAAGTTTAATCCTCATACCGAATACCACCACTTTAAGGGCTCATTTGGCTGGATTCATAATATAATAGCTAAAATAGTGAGCTATGAAGCATTCAATATTGTATTACAAATTTTTAGAACCTACGTTTAGCGCAAGAAAATAAATAAATAGTACTAGCAACAAATGGTTTATATGATACATTCTTCACTCGAAGAGTGTTAATTAATTAGGATAGTTGATAACGTTAAGGAAACATATAAAGGATTCTTATGAATTCAAATAGATTGGGTTAACAAGGGATACGAAGAAATGTGGATTTTGTTAGACCTAATCTTATTAGTATCGCTTAAATAATTATACTACAAAAGTAATAAAAAAAAAATTACCAAGTTATTACACATTTAAATTTCTAAAATTCAAACTCGATACATTTAATTAAGTTAGAACAATCCCTGTCACCTAATTTATGGGTTTGGTGGTTTTGTTTAGTGTGCATTACTATTGATTTCTTTGCTTGATTTTCCAAAGAAATACTATATCAATATACTCAAATTTCATCTCTTTCGTGGATCTTTGAATAGGATAGCCTGACCTTTCCAGAACTTGCAACCAATTAGATAAGCAAGATTATCAGAAACATAATTAATTCGTAACAAAACTTTCCATATGTCTTTTTCAGATTGATGTTTAATCGCTAACAACGCACATATTTGTTAAGACAAATGCATACATCATTAACGCTTTACAGCACATGACCATTTCTTTTAGTCACAACCACTCTATTAAGTTGAATAAATCTTGTTATGACTTATGTCCTTAAAGCTCCAACTACTACCTCTAATTTAAACCTAATTAATGTTTATTTTTTATAAAAATAAATAAATAAAGTGAGTCTTAAAAACTTATTAAGGTGAGAATAAACTTTCAAATTTCAAAAAGCACTTTTAAAGATACTTATATAGATTACTTATTAACAAAATTCTTATACGGATAATAAAATTCAAACTTAAGTCCTTATTAAGTAGGTTTTCTATATTTACCAATTTGATCAAACTTTGTTAACTAAACCTAATTAATGTTTTTAAATTATTACCTACAACCATAATTTTAGCAGCAATACAAACCGACCATTTTTTTTTTATTTTTGCTTTATTTTATTTTGTTTATGGTATTTTTAATTATCCTAATTGCAGTACAACCATTTCTTTTGGTAAGGAATTGCAGCACAATCTCAATTAAAAATCTTACGCATAGCAATCGTGATAAAGACACAACACAAGCCACCCACCACAAATTGGTTTTTTCAGTTTTAACGATAATAGTATTCTTGGGTCAGCTTTTATACATTAAGTTCCTCTTCAACCGATCTTGAGCATTGTATTCCCCACATCAGTCTATTACATTCAGAGGAATTCCCTTTCAAATATTGCACCCAAACAAATTAACTTAATTCTTCAAGAAAGTTGAAGTGTAATCAAAGTACTCAAAAAGTTTGCAATGAGCTCTTTCTTTCTTCTTTTTTAATCCCCAATGACAATTTTCTCATTTTATGGATTCAAATGTTGATATGTATGTCACCAATGGCAATATGTAACCGAAGAGCTAATTTGACATAGAAATTGTATATTGAATATTATTCGTCTTGTGAGATAACAAATGTTAATTCATAAATAAAAAAGGTGCATTTTATTCTTACTCTTCTTTTTATATTCATACTTTCTCATGTTACTTTCTAACTAAAACAACTCAACCAAACCTTTTATTTTTTGATTTTTTATAAGTTTTCTAACTCGACTTTTAACTTGCTAACAACAAACTCTTTCAAAGTGCTGGAAAAATGGGAGTTTTAATTAGTATGTTGTACTAGAAAATATAATAGGATTTTTGTTTAGCATGTTTTAGTTTTTTCTTAAATTTTTTTTTCCCTTCTCTATCCTTCGTACCAAAACAGAAAAGGGCAAAAAATAGCAAAAGGTCTATCCTTCTTGAATGCTTTGTGTTGCTTGCAATGTACCCAAATAAAGGAATTATGATTCTTAGTTAAAAGGTCAAAGGAAACACACAGAGATTCTGATGAAACAAGATAAAGAAGAAAGAAAAGAGGCATCAGATGTAAGTTAGATATAGATTAATATAGGGCCACTTATAATAGAAGGTGATTGAGAGAGGGTCTGTTAGGGTTGATATGGATTTGCACATGGGAAGCCACTCATGCCTAATCAAGTGCATGCCATGCATATGCACCCCTTTGGTCCATGGCTTTTGACTTCCAGGACCCATATCTGTCTGTGGTTACACTTTTACTTGTAAGATCTACACATATTTAAATACACACCTTTGTAAGAACAGAACTGAAACAGAAAAATAAAAAAACATATATAAAAATATAAAAATAACTGTACAAAAAAGTATATACATATAATATCCCTCTTTTCTTTTACTTTGTACTGCACCTTCTTCTTCAAATATACGTTGATTGATTTGCATTTTTTTTTTTTTTTAACCATGATTGACCAGTAATTCTTTATAAAAGCAAAAGCAACAGTAAAAGTTTTCAGGTGAAAATGATTTTAGTGATGTAAGATAGAGGACTATTTTTTCTTAAAGAAGAAGGATGGCAGTGTTTGCAGAGAATTTAGCTGATTAGCTGCTGGTAAAAGTTGTTACCAATCTTCAAATTTTCTAGCAGATATGCTTCCATGAGAAGATGAAATTAACATGAAATTTAGAGATTTTCTACATTCTTCTTTATTTTCTTTCCTTAAAAGAGTGTAGGCAGTCTTGTCCTAACATCAATATAAAATACTATGAAATTTTGTATAATATTCAGAGTCACTTTGTTGAAAAAAATTTATTAAATACTTTGGTCTAATTTCTAAACAAAGAATAATATCATATTTATAATTATTTTTTATAACATTCATATATTATTTTTTATAATAAATCACTAAGTATGATTCAATAAAGGATTTAAGAATTTTGATAACTTTCAAATGGCTTAATGAATGGTAGAAAATAGAAAAACACAAACAAAATAAAGGAACATATCACCTAAGTAGTGTTATAAAACAGATAAGGAAGGCCTTTAATATTAGATGATTTCAATGCAATGATGCAACATTGGTCCTCACAGTATAAAAAGTCAACTGTCCCCACCACAAAGAAAATTATTGTCTCTAACTTTGGCCTCAAAAAACAAAACACAAGAGAACATCTCAACCGACAGGTGAAAGTGTTAACCCAAATTTCAACCCATGCAAAAAAGCACATTATAACTTAAAAAATGGAGAAAGACTAAAGCACTAAGCACTAATGAAAATCATATATGCATCAACCAAAAGAAAGTTTCATGTTATAACATGACCATAACCAAACGATCTATCTGTCAAGTGCACCAACCTCCCTAGCTAGAGGATGATATGCATAGTGTAACTGATTTAGTGAGTTAGTAAATGATTGTGACTATGCTTTTTTCCAACTTTTAATTTGGATCTAGCTTAACTTACTATAATTGATGGTTTAGAAGGCTTGTTTGCCTAAATAACACACTTGGGGTAATATGTGATCTCTAAGAAATTATTTATAGTGCAGTATATATATATAGCCATAGTTAAGAAAGAAAGGAAAATATATACAAAGATTTTAACTTACAATCTTAAAAAAATTTAAATACATATGAGAAAACTTGCAAAACTTTTATGAAAAAGAGTAGTAACAAGCCTACCCTACTTCTCTTAAAGAGAGAGTTGTTTGATGTAAGAAGTAGTGATTTTATTTTATACTTTTTTCTTGGAGTAAAATTCTTATATTTGATATCATGAGGGAAAAAAAATTGAGTACTCATTTCATTTTAAGCTAAGCCTGATTCCATAGATATAAGAATGAGTATTCCTATCTTAAAAGTTGGGATGACTTATCTTATGCTCCTTGCAAGCATCCTTCTATTTTATTTTTAACATCATGCTTAAGAAATTTATTTTTTTTTAAAAAAAAAAAAAAAAGGTATTATTATTCTCTTTTAAACCAATTTTGATTCCATTTCATATTATTTTAATATATGAAAAAAATAGAATGACTTGAAAAATCATTTCATCACATGAGCTATTAAATTATTAGGTAATCATTCCATTTTATTCATACACCTAATTCGTTATGTTCATTTCGTGCACCAAATGAAGCACTGGTCACATGTTCTCAAATTTAAACTCACAATACCCACCTCCCTTATCATACTATATCTTGCAATAGGAAATAATTTGATCCAGTGACAATTATTTAAAGATAAAATTCTAATATTCATCAAACTTCACTCTCTTTCTATAATTCTTGTCCCGTCTATGACAAAAATTCACAATCCCACGATCAAAATCTTTGAAGCCACCATCATAATACCCGTACAGATTCACATAATGGCTTCCGATTCAATAGCAACAGAACAAAAGCCGACACTCTAATTACTGTTGTCATTCTGTCATAACAGGTTTGTTCTCATTGGCTTTGGGTTTCTGCTCCTTAGGCTTCTGCTCCTCCAGTTTCCTGAGAAATAGAAAAGTAATTCGATTAATCGCATGAATAAATCTAAGAAAACTAGCAATGCCATCCCTTTCGCTTTTAGTGAATGGGGACTATAATGAAGTCATTAAGATACATCTTCAGATAATTCTAGTTGCTAATTGAGGAAAGCTAATAAAACATACTTCATTTCCTACAAGGAGACATCCAAGCATGCTTGAGCAAGTAACAAGCCAAATCTAAGTAAGAGTTGGGGCCTTATGCATTATGAAGCTAATGCCAAGTGCTAAATATTATGAGTCAACTTTTATTTCATTGCATATGAAATCTAACAACCACAACAATATATAACCATTGACATTAAAATGTTGATGTAGCTTTAATATAAGAAAAGAAAAATAAAGATCCACTAAAGGGTAAACTCAAGTTAATGCTTATAACCCTTTCCTCTGGCAATAAGATGGGAATCTAAACTTACAGACCACAAAACTTGAACTAGTCATATTACATATACAAAGAGTATAGTGCCACCAAACCCCCTGCCCCCAAAAGCCCTTCCAGATTTAATTAAAAAGAAACGAACAAAAAACAAGCCACGGTTTTCAAAATCATAAATTTTAACAATCTGTTTTGTGAAATAAATTTGTCCATAATTGTTGCTTCTTCAAAAGCTTCAACGGTAAAACAAAGTCTCTTCCCAATAGCAGAGTTGAAAAATATTATTTACCACCTATAATGTCTCATAGCCTACCAACATTTCCTACGATTACCCTTAAGCATTTTGACTACACTACCAGCAAGAAATCATCAGCTGTCTATGCTTTCATAGCTCATGTCTCACATTTAAGCACACGTCCTGTGCTGAAAAAGTTGCATCTCAGAATATGGCACTTCAAACTAATCTAACAATGCAATATTCATGGGACTGTCTAAATCTACTTGTGGAAAGTTGGAAGAAGCATGTGTATTCAAAGAAAATAGAAAAAGTAAGGAGGCATGACTAAATTGAGATCCCAATACAAAATCATGCAGGACATCAAACCTTCATTAACTTTTTTAAGGCATAGGTTATAACTTATAAGCTAAAAAAGTTTGGCTTTGCTAATATTTTCAAAAGCTTCTTCTAAAATAGTAGGTTATGATAGAAGTTACAATAAATTACTATTTTAGTCGTGTTCATTACAGTAGCTAAACTTTTAGCCAGTTCTTTGTGTTGAAATTCCTTTTGAAAAAAAAGTAGCTTTCAAAGCATATTCCAACAAGCATGTAAAATTGAAACCACTCAAAATGCATCAATAATATTCAAAAAGTAAAATTTTAAGAATCATTCAAGCATTCATTATATCATAACAAAACACGTATAAGCGTAATACTTGGGCTAGTAAAAAGTAAAAGCCACTTCCTAGAAGCAATACTAGACTCAGCTATAGTTACACAATGGAAGACAATCATCAATTTGGCACAATTATAGGGTAACTTGAATATAGAATCCAATGAAGACCGTTATGCCATCTTCTAGTTAAACATAGAGCATAAGTTACATCATTAGAACAAAGCTCATACAAGAATTCACACATATTTTCTTTCAGGATGATGGAAGTTAAGTCACACTTGAATCATGGAACCTAAAGACATGTGTTATAAGAACAAAATCTAACATGAAACCAGTGTTCCAAGGGTATTCATATAAGCTCACTCCCATTACTCCAAACCAGTTTTCCTCGTTTTTACACCAATCTGAACTTGTGTATCATCTAAACTCCAAATGATGCCAAACTAAGCTAATTTTCAAAAGCAAAACTCAGTATCTCCAATGAACACAGCCAATACATAATCCCTAATTTTCATTAAAATTGCAAGAGCAGAGTAAGGTTGAAAGCAACAAATAAAAAAAAAAATATGATGACAGAGGTTCAGGGGAAGAAGATCAACCCGTAGGTGTTGCTGTGTCGCCAAGTTTCTGCAACCGACGTTTCAAGCTTAACGGCGCAGCAGAGATTGGTGGTTGAGTTACAGAGGATCGGCTATCGGGTCATCTATATGAGCCTCTGTTTCTAGGTCCATTGGACCCGTTGGAAGAGGACTATTTCTTTTGGCACACCCCATACTCCATCAAAGACTAAATCACCTTGTAAGAGTTATAGAAACGAAAATATAATAGAATAGAAAAGGAAGGTAATGGGAGTTAAGTTTTCAATGTTTGGATGTTTAAAGTGAAAAAATGGATGTAAACTATCTAGTTAAAAGAAAGTTAATAGGATGAAATTAACTTTAAAAACAAAATTTTAATATTGTTCTTTTAAAATTAATTACTTTTTAAATAAATAATTTAACTTTTTGTGATGCATGCATGCATGCATACACATCAGCAAGTGTCATTAAATCAGAGTAACAAGGGTGGACAGAAGGGTCAATGTGGAGCATTTTTAAAAAAATCTTAAAAGTTTATTTGATAACTTTCAAAAATGAGGTATTTTAATTGAGTGGCTAAATTTGAAGGGTCAACATAGTATTTTACTAAAACCAAAAAAAAAAAAACAAATAAGATAAAAAAAAAAAAAAAAGAAGAGAAAACTCACGTCAACAAATATTGTGAAACAAAGTAGCCGAGCATAAACAATTAGGTAACAAATTATTTTAAACAACATGCCATATAATTCTCATAGTTTCCTATTTTATTATTGGTAAACCAATTCCTACAATAATAAATCTTCATTCATGCATCAACATACAATAAAATTACATATGAAAGTTAAATCAAATAATAAACATCAGTTTATACGAGAAGCATGCTATTTTTACACCTCTTTTTTTTTTCAATAATTTTACTCTTACAAATAATTACAAAATAATGAGTATAGAGAAAGGTGCACTCAAGCAATTGTCCACCTATCATTTCTCTTCCTACAATACACGAGCGCACATGCATCTCTATGCATGGCAAAATACTAATTACAATAACACTTCTGATACGGACCAAGCCTTTCATGTGGGCCACGTATGATACAGAGCCCAATCCCAAAGAATTCAGGACCCGATAGCATACTCACCCTCAAAACTAGCCGACCTCTACCTTGGTGTTTACATTGTTCTTGATCTTCTTTTGATGTATACCTGAAATGGTGAAGATTCAAATTTTAACTTGTAAACTACGACTGAAAGATGTAGAAATAGCACATTGCCTAATAGCTTACCATGTGATTCTCATTCACAAAATGACAATTTTGATTAACTGGAGGAGACTAATGGTTCAAAAATAAACGAGGATAAGTACTAGTCTAACTAAGAAAATTCAACTCAAGAAGAGTCATGTTTAACTCCTGTATCAGCCGATATCAAAGTAACGATAGATCGCAGTTATTTACAGGTGTAAACTATAATATATATATATATATATATATAGAATATAAAAAGAAAACAAAAGTGTAAGAAGTTAGTGTATACAAATATGTGTTTATATAACACAATTCCAAAGCATTATAAGGCAAAAGTGTATGCGTAAGCATCCTCGTCACCTAGGACTTTTAGAGTCTTACGTTTTTTCTTTCTGTTATTTCGGCCATAGGCTAGAAGGACTTGCCAAAAACAAAAGCATATTTGAAAATTAAAAAAGTTGTTTTTAACAAAAGATATATGAGATGTTTTTAAAAAAATAAAAGTTGTTTATGATAGAAGGCACATGCATAAGGCTAAAACGTCATTTGGCTATTGCTTTTATTCATGCACATTAAAATAATTTTTTTTTAAAAGCTAATATCTAAATAGGCTCTTAGTCTTATTTAGGTTTACATCTTACTCAATGCCCAAAGGGTTCTTATTGATTAAGAAGATAAATTTTGAAATGCTAATTAGTTACTTAACTTAATATTTAAATACATTAAACATTAAAAAGATTTTATAACAGGGAATGAATATAGTGTGAGACATAATATGTTAATTTTGTAAAGATTGTTATATCAACAAAGGTTTTAGCCATTTAGGCTCACACTTATTTTTAACATAACTAAAATTGCATCAATCCACTTAAGTTGTTCTTTATATATATATATATATATATATATATATATATATAGCTCAATTTTTGTGACCTCAAGTATGTTACATAGTGTGATTATTATTGGTGGAAAAATGCTAGGGGCATAATTCTTGATGTGCATTTCATTATATACTCTGTAGTGAGTTATTACATAGATAAAATTATTAAAAAAAAAAAAAAGGATTATAAATAGGAGAGATAAAATTATTGGTGGAAAAATGGTAGGGGCTTGTGAACCAATGTTCCAAATATTTATGATATGCAACACAGTAGCCATGTACAGTCCACCATTGGTTCTTTCATTCTATTGTGTGCAAAACTTGGTGATTTTCACATAGCATGCAATGCCACGCACTTGGCATTGTATCTTGTTGGCCTAGCTTTGGTAACAATGTCTGTTGCATTCATGGCTGCTGCAAATTCCTTCGTTAGGCATCCTCATTGGCTTGCTGCCATCGATATCATCGGATTCTCTTTTCTTTCTTTGTTTTTCGTAGTGTTTATTTTACTGATATTCCCTCTGGGAGCTCGCCGTCCTTTCTTGGTACGTCATATTTCCTACTTCATTATAAGGATGATCATTCGTTGCTGTGGAAGTTATGGTGAAGTGATTGACAAGAGGGGAAAACTGGGTGGAAAACAAGACGATGATTCTAAGCCAATAAAGAATTAATGATGGAATTCATGGTGCAAATATAAACCATTGTAATTCTTTAAGATTACTTGATTGACTTAACAAGTCATGTTTGCGTAAGGTGAAGACCTCTACACCTCTAGAATTTTATTCTTTAATAAATAAGATGACTACATATTTGAGTACATTATAGTTTTTTATCTATCAAAGATAATGAATATTATAAACAAAGAAGACAAAAAGGAACAGAAAACAGATTATAACAATCCAATTCACGAGTGTACCATCTAGAATCAAACGTAGAGAAGTCTATTTGCTCGTGCTACTATTGAATTTATATATTTGATAATACTAAATTTACATATTTGAATTACGAGTAGAATTTCTTCGTCGCTCATGTGTAGACTAGGGAAAAGAAGCCCAAAATAGCTGGTCTCCCATCTAGATGTTAGTTTTCTTCATGAAAAAAAAAAAGAAGGAAATATATTGGCAGTAAGCACCATAGAAACACTTAGAGAAACTATTTTCTTTTTTTATGATATTTTTATAAACCATACTTAGCATGTGATGAAAGAGACATATCTGTGTGAAATGCATGCGAGATTTTTTATTCCTTTTGCACTAGAAAAATTATAAATAGCAACCAAGAATAATGATTAAAGTAGATTGTATCCATTGATTCAATACAGAGGTTAATTTTAACAAATAAAGTTTAGGGTTTAGAAGGTATTATTTTAGAGTTAAAGATTTAGTATTTTATGATTCAGGATTTTAGGATTATAGTTTTTTGTGTTTAAAGCTTAGATTTTAATTATTATGATTTGTGATTTAAGAATTAAGCATAAAGTTTGAAAGTTTAAAGTTTAAGATTTAAAAATGTAAAGTTTAGAGTTTAATATTTTGAGATTTAAGTTATTAGTATTATCAACTTTTTTCCAAGAGTAAAAACTACAAAGACAAAATGATGATATATACATATTTTTGTTCCAAAATTTATGACAGTATACTTATTTAAATTTTGTCCATAATTCATTTAATTTTTCGATAGTTAGTGTTTTTCTTTTATGTGTCATTTAAGGTTACTAACTTTGGAGTGAGCTTGAATGAGTAAAACTCCTTTCCATTATCTTTGTGCCATTACTAATATAACTCATATTCATCTTTTGATAAAAAAAAAATAATAAAAAAAAAAAATCAGTCTTTCTTTTACTAGTTATTAGTCCTATTGATTCTTATTTATAAGTCTACTGCATGAAATTGAGTTTGGTTTCTTTATAAACGTATAAACAGAATATGGTATAATATATATTATTCATCGTAGAAGCTTGAATGAGTCGTAAATAATTTTTTGAAAAAAGAAAAAAATTGGAATGGGAGAAAGATTTTCTGAGACATGAATCGGACAAAGAGGAACTTTAGGACGGGACTGAAAGAGAAGACAAGTGAATTCCATCATTCTTTCTGCCTTGGCTGAGAATCTTGGTCTGCTTTTCCGGTCAATTTTCTCCTCTTGTCAATCACTTTACCATGACTTCCACTCCAAGGAATGATCATCCTCATAATGAAGTAGGAGATGTGACGCACCAAGAGAGGACGGCGAGCTCCCAGAGGGAATATCAGTAAAACAAACATTAACAAAAACAAAGAAAGAAAGGAGAATCCGATGATGTCTACAGCAACCTTAAGCCAGGGATGATGGATAACGATCAAATTCGAGGCAGCCATGAATGCCAGAGACATTGTCACCAAAGCTAGGCCAACAAGATATAATGCCAAGTACGTGGCATGCCATGCAATGTGAAAATCACCTAATTGTGCCCACAATAGAATGAAAGAACCAATGGTAGAGCTGTACATGGCTACTGTGTTGCAGATCATATAAATTTGGAACATTTGTGTACAAGCCATAACGGCCTCGCCTTGGAACTTGTCATCACGTTTAGGGGAGCCAGGTGCACGATGATCGGAATCATTGTGTTCAAGAGGAGGATGAAAACCACCGGGGACAGAGAAGCCGGCGGCAAAGGTGACGGTAGCCACCAAAATGGCCACTAGTAAAAGTGTGCTAATACGGTCCTTTATCCACTCCATTTTGGGAGGGACAGAATGTCGACGTCTGATCATCTTTCCCTTTTCAGATAAGGATGCACCAGAAGAATATAGGATGGTAAACGACAACATCTGTAAAATTGCCATGAGTTTTACAAGAAATGTCACAAAACGACTTAATGTGTGTTTTCGAAGATGTTTCATGCAATGTCTTATTAGATGGGAAGGAAATAAAGCTTGATTTTTTTCTAGAAGATATTAATTAGGACTAATCAGTTAAAAAACCTCAAATTTCAATTACAAATTCAAGAGTTTGATTAAATTACAACTAAAATTCCAGAATCAAGTAAATATGGAGGGCTAGAAAATAAAAATAATTTATGTGTTTGCATGTACAAACCTTATAAATTTTGGATAAACGGGTCTTAGTAAGTTGGGTTTAAAGGGAAGGAAAAGTCAGAGAAGCGAAAAGAACACTCCCCTTATTTGGAATGGTTGGAGTTGAGTAGATCAAATGAACTAAAGGGGTGGACGATTTAGTTATTTTGCTTCCAAATCTCTCCCCTTCAAATATTCCCCCATCTTGGAGGGGAAGGAAAGGAGAGAAGTAGAACTGAAGGCTATTTGCCCTTTCCTCCCCTCAAACTAAACAAATTGTAATAGTAAATTTCCAAATTCAATTTTCATCTTTTAATCTTATTTTGTTGAAGAAAAAAACAGTAAGATTAAATGAGCTATAGAACTTTTTAGTAATCACTCGTACCTCTCGAAATGTTGGTGGCATGCTTCTTTGAAGGAGAACAATGTCACGGGCAGTTAAACCATCATTGTTTATGAGATTGAGCTTGATTCTACTATCACGTGCTAGACAGAACATAACTTTCGGATGCATGTTCATTGAAGCTAAATGCAACGGTGTGTTACCATTGTTATCTTTCTCATTCAAAAGCTTCTCGAGTTTCTTGTTTTGCAAAATGTACTTCACAATCTTGTCTTTCCCATTCTTTGCTGCAACATGAAAAATATTTTGACCTTTCTGATTCAAGAAATCCATTGCATCGTACCAATCACGTTGAAGAATTTCCTTGACAACGTTAACGTGGCCCTTCTTGCTAGCAATGTGTATAGGAAGGTGACCTTTTATGTTTCTCTCTAGGGCAGTTGAACTGGCTTCCTTTAACAGTATTCGGATCCCTCTAATATCACCAATTGAGGCTGCAAAATGGAGAGGAGTCCCTCCATTTTCATCCCTTAAATACATCAGTTCTGGCCTGCTTTCCACTATCTCTTCTAATAGGGCTGATATCAAACAAAATAAGAATAAATATCGATAGAAAATATCGTCTCAGTCTCCTAACGCAATTGTAGATTCACTTTAATTAAAAATTATACAATCATTAATATAATGCAATATAAACTATTAAATGCACAAATCAATCTATTCAATTATTTATGTTGCACCACATATATATGAACAACTTGGTAACTGTGCATGTACATGCTTTTATTTTTTTGCAGCAAATTTGAAAACCTCTCAATATTCATGTAAATGTTTCATTTGAAAATGGCTTCTTCTTTTTTTTTTTTTTTGTTGAAAGCATGCAATTTCTTGTCCAAGTGCATTGTTCTACTATATCTAAATTCAAAAAGAAATATTGGACAGATGTTCCCTCAGAAATTGGAAATTTTGTGAGTATGTTTAACGTTTTACAGAGATTGAAAGTAAATAATATGTACCTTTGCCCGGTGTTTTCCTGGAGCATGTTGCAGAAGATGCCAATGAAGTAGAGAGGTTTCTAAGCCAAGTCTCTACCAAGGGTTGAGATAGACTTCCTCCTGAATTGCCTACTTCATAATGCATTGCAGAAATAGATCAGAAAAGAACTAATCATAGAAAGCAGACAAGATTGATTGCAACATGACAAAAATTCAGAAAAGATAAAAAGGACAGATAAATTTTTCTTCTTTCTTGGGGAATCTTCAACCTCCAAGACAAGACAAGCCTTTCGCCCAATGACAATACTAAATAAGTCAAGGGTCTTCAACATTATTTAAATAATTAGACTTGTTAAATGCTAAAAATATCAGTAAAATATCATCATATAGTGATATACTTTATGCTAAAGAAATTCTTTAATCCAATATTCAAGATTTGTAGGTGTTTCAGATATATAATTTCATTTCAACATACCAAAGATGGATCTAAAAGTCAAGAAATTAAATATTCAATCCAAAAGATTATTAATTTAATCAACAAAGTGCCAACAAAAGGATTTGATATTTTAATCATTAATAAATCAAATTAAGATTTATTTTGATATTATATTTAAAAATTGATTCAACCTAAAAATAATTTTATATTATATCTAGCACTATCCACTTTTTTTTCTCCATTTTTATTCCTTTTGTATTCTCCACTTTTCCTAGACATTAATAAAGTCTTCCTGAACAGAAGAATGAGGGCATTGGTGACAATACCTGAGTTCCGTCTTAGAGCAATGGCAGCATGGAGAGGAGAATTCCCTTGGTGCCATGTAAGTTGTCTGCCTCGTGGAAATGGAGCTTGCAGCAAATGCCAAAGAACACGCCTATTATTTATTTCAACTGCCAAATACATTGATGACTTGAACTCCTTGTTCAGAAAAGTGGCCACAACTTGGTCTGCTTGAAACAGCATAGTAGCTTCTTCTTCATGACTCCTCATCACAGCCTCATGCAAAGCAGTGTTCCGACACTCATTCTTTATTCTAGTCACCACTTCCTCATCTTCTATCCCATCAGGCAAAAGAATCAACCCTTTCACTCTTGTCAATGACTTTGATTTCTTTATATAATAATCTGCAAAACAAGACAGAAGAGTGCTGATAACTTCGGAATTCTTGCTCTTTGCAGCAACATGAAGTGCAGTGTCACCCGTAGTATTTCTCCTCATGAGAAGTTCTGGAAACTCCAGAGCAATGAACTGCGCGACATCTTTTGTCCCATACTTTGCTGCAACATGAAGCAACGAGTCCCCTCCCGGGGTGACTTGATTGAAAATTGAAGAAAGAGAAAGCTTCTTATCAGAAGAAACAAGCTCCAGAATCTCAAGGAAGTGAAAAATGTCTCCATTTTTCGCAGCCTTGTACAACTCGGGAGCCAAGAATTTGTATGAGATGGAAAATTCCTCCAACACCAAGGGAGGCTGGGAAGGTTGAATCACTGATGGGAACTCTACTGATTTCAGTCTCTCTATCCTCTCATTGCATAGCTCTTTCCACCTTGCTTCTTGGGCATCTCTTGTTACATACATAAAATACATTATCTCTGATATTGGCTACAATATTCTTCTGTAAAATCTAATTGGATTAAGTTTACGAAATTTAGGAGAAAAAATAATGTGTCATGTATCTATAGAGAAATCTTGATTGAAATGAAGGTTCTTTGGTTTTTCCTTTTATTTTCCCAAAGAAAGGGAAGTAAAATTTCCAAGGCGTGCAAAGACAAGTCAAAGACTATAACTTGGTCTTCCATTTCTTGATTGAAGTGAAGGTTCTTTGCTGTTTCCATTTATTTTCCAAAAGAAAGTGGAGTAAACTTTCCTAGACGTACAAGACATAGTCCAAGTCTATAACTTAGTCTTTCTTTTCTTTTTATGCTTTCTTTTCTTTTTATGGCGAAGCAACTGAGATATTACATAGAATTGTCACTCTCAATTTTCAATAAAAAACATAAATGTGAGATATGACTTGGTCTACTGAAGTTAATGCATTTATGCTTTGGACGGTATGCAGTAACTACTGGGGCAACTGGAGAATAAAAGCTTAAAAGCGGACTAAGAGTTGCAAGCACAGGATTAGAATAAACACACGAGATCTGGATAACCCACAAAAATAACCCTAGAAAAAATAGTCCACTATCATACAAATAGCATCAAATCAAGAAGTAATAGTTTCAGAAATATCACCTAAAATATCTTATCTCAATAAAAATTAAGTTTCAGCGCCAAGTTTGAATAAATCAATTCACGTAATCTCCACAAAATCTCCCACCTTCAATTTTGGATCAATCTCCAATAGTAACCAACCAATTAAGCTTGCTAGCATATAGGTTATGTCCAAAAGAGTCCACATTCTCTATCCATTAGCATGCATCATCGTGTGCCTTATTACCTCCTCCAGTTGATCTAAAATTATTGTTAATTGATTTTTTTATATATAAATTTGTGTTTTAACTAAATAATTAACACACGAGTTACTGATCAATAGTAACAGCCTCTAAACCGTTAGATAAAATTATTATTATTATTATTATAACAAACTCATTTAATAACTAAAAAGTTCCTACCACTATATAGTGACGGTAAGAAATCTAAGTGTGAGCATAAACTTCATATTCTCCTTCTCAGGACAAAATTAGTTGTCACACAATGTGCCATATTTCCTGTCTCGCTTCATTCTTATTCATCAGAAAATTAACTCTATAATAATTTAATTATTAATGAAGCATTTAAAATATATTTTTTAACCAATAAAAGTGGAGTGATTAAGATTTTCCCTTTTTTGCACCATGTATATTCTCACATCCTTCACATGATGTTTAACAACGTACTTCGAAAAATAATTATATTCTTCACACAAAAAATGGAAATCATATTGTTGATTTTTTAAATTGCCTTAATAAGTTTCTAAGACAATATTTTCATAAAAATATAAAAAAGTAATAATTATATTTAGAACAAAACATATATATATCTATATATGTATTTGAACTAATACGAACACAGGTCTCTCTGAACGAAGGGTCTCTCTCCTCTGAGTGGCGTCAGTCAAGTCAACAACGAAAAGTCAATAGAATAGAGGATAGTGTGGGCCCCAACGTGAGCTGCGTCTGATGGAAACGTCAGTATTACTCCCCAAGATACAAGTAAACGTCCCGTTTAGGACGACGGACTAAATTTAATAAAAATCATCTGATAAAATAATAATTTAAAATTATATAATTTTTAGTATAATATTGTATAAAATTTTTATATTATATAAAAATTAATATTTTTAACAAAAATAAATTTAAATGATAAAATTTTATTTTTCATAATTTCTTTAGACATTAATCAACTGTAAGTAGTTTTTCACTATACAAACGTTTAACAAACGCACCCTAACGGTCCTAACTAACACTGCTTTTCCGTGACTGTAGGATACGCGGCCTGACTTTTATGACATCCCTGACTGGCAATCTCGTAAGTCACTAATAATGGCTTGACCACCTTTTTAGCAACATGATAATTTATGAACGGTAAACGTCATTATTGCAATTGTCACTCTTAACCAAAGTTTTCGATGGGGTTCACCATGTAATGTCAATTTGAACTTTATATCATATTAATTAATTATTACACTGATATTTTAGTTAAATTAGTTATCCACTCTTTAATATAACTGTTTAGTACTATATTTAAATTTTTTTAGAATTGCATATTAAAATTTTTATATATATACTTTTTTTAAAAAATATATATTTTTCTTTATATTATGTTAATCAATTAATCAATATTGTTGGGTCAATGGCTTGGTTCAAAGTCATAAAAATCTATTGAGAAGATGTATAAACATATTTCTTTACTAGATTAAGTTTATGTTAAATACATTTAAGTTATTTATTATTTACTCAATAAAATTTTTTATATTAATTGAATTTCTTTATTTAATTTGAGCCATCTATAGACCTAATAGAGAATACTCATCAAAAAAATGAATCTGTTAATATAAATCCAAAGTATAACCAAAGAATGAAAGATGAAAAAAAATATATTTTTTGATTAGTCAAGATGCATTAATAATTCTAAGGTGCATAATTCACTAAAACTATTCAACTGGACCAATAGATTTATTGTACGATCAACCTTTTTATGATTGCTAATCATAATGACTATTATCATTCTTAGATGATTCTTCAAAATCACTCTTACTTAAATATGAAAAGACATGCAAATATATAGAATTGAGCCATCTAACTAAAAGGGTCAATAATATGCAACTTAACTTTCTTATTAATATTCTTCTCTTCTATGTATATTTTAATATGTTATATATGTATATTAAAATATAATTACATATATAGTAATTAAATGACCTAGGCTACACTTTGTATAAATAAATATGACCTTTTTAATTAAATAAGCCCATATTAATGTTCTTGGTCTTACTTAGATAACTAAATAATTTAAATCAAGCCAAACCTACAATAGGCTAGTTTATAAGCCCATAGGCTTACTTTCACCTATATTTTTTGGTGAAAGAAATTCATATGATGTTTAACCAAGTACTTCCAAAAATAATTATATTCTTCACATAAAATTTGGAAAAGATAAATAATCATATTCTAACAATTTAATTAAATGTTCAATTTTCCTAAAAACATTAACTGTTTAATTGGCTACTAAAAATTATTATACATATTTACACAAAGAGGAGGGATCCATTGATATTTAGCCATCCCTAGCATTGATTTAAATAATAAACCAGCAAAATTAACACTCTAAATAATAAACCACCCAGGTTTCATGACCATTCCAAGCATCAAATTTTGACTATGACTTGGTCCATACCCAGGTCTTCATATCTTTTTCATGTGAAGGCAAAACAAATTTAATTTAAAGCATATATTGAGAAATATATATCAGTATGTAAGAATATTCTTTGGTCAATTGGAGACTACATTCAAAGGATAATTCATTATTTTCAAAATTCCATGTATTTTTTTTAAAAAAAAAATTGGCAATTTCCATCTACAATCTCAACAGAATATGAACCAGAACTTTTAATAAAGCATTTAATATCCCATGTATATAATGAGATAACTTTTGATTGTATGTTAAAATATTCACTCTATCATGGAAGAAATTTCAAAGTTTGAGCATATCTGTGTATAACAAAACTGTTTTCACTTGACCAAATATCATGTTCAATTATTTAACTCAGAGTTATATGATATTGATATGATGTCGGTTGAATGAAAATTAAACTTAAAATTCTTTATTCAATTAGAGTCATACTTGTGGAAAAAAAAATTTGTTTATAATTATTCTAAATAGAGATAATCCATTTTCATAAATAGTGTGAGAATATATATCCTATGTATAAACCAAAATAATCTTAACAAATTTATTTATTTATTTTTATTTTTTTGATTTGTTCTTGAGTGTGTTTACATTCTTTTAAGTATAAGACTTATTTGATACACCGAGTGATAATAGATAAATTTTCTAAAGTTTCAAATTTGAGATTTTGGCCTAATTAAAGCACCTTGGCCCTGGCATGCTGTTAATAACTCATCACTTTCTTCTTAAGTCTCAATGATCTGTTCATACAAGGTTAATAAGCGGATCTTAATGAATAAATTAACTAATATTTTTATTTGAAATAAATCAATGTTAAATAATTAGGGTAACCTTATTCGTCTTTAATTATTCAGCCTTCACTAGCTCATTTACTATTAAAACTTTGTAGTGCAAAAGAACAACATATGAGTGTTATTTCAGTTACATCATTACAGAAGGAAAGCATATACCCATTTAAAGTTAATCAAATATTATATCTTAAAACTTAAGGAAATGTTTGATAAGTAAGTAGAGCTCAAAGATTGAGAAGATTTTATAATATCATAAATTTAAATTCGTAAAAATATATATTTTGAGAAAAGAAGTTTGTAATTATTTTATTCTCGAATCAAATTAGTTTTATTTTTTATGTTTGATAAAAATATTTACGAAAAAAATAAAATAAATCTACTTGCGAATTAAACTCTTAAAAATTAAAGAAGTGTAAATAACAAACAATATTCTATTGTAGCATTAAAATTACAAGTTCTACCAAAAAACTTTAAAACTACAACCAAGATCTAATTGTAAGCAAAAAAACAAAAAATATTCCATTTGGTACAAATAGTAGAATACGAGAATTCACAAAATTCAGATAAGTGGACCATATTACATGGCCGCGTGGCAGCAGCACCATATATAGTCACGATTCAAGAACAAACTTCTTTTTTTATTTTTTCTTTGGTTCAGAGTATTAGGTTAATATTTTTTGGCTTATACATATTTTCATTTGTTGTTTTAAGTTTTTGATTAATTATTTTATTTAAATATTAAATTGCGTAATTAGAATTAAAAAAAAATTATTAATTAAAAAGTTTTAAGACATAAAATAAAAAAATTGTAACACAAAAAAAAAAGTATTATTCTATGAATATTCTACTAAATTATTGATATTTCTCAAACAAAATTAAGAAGATTCTTTTGTTGGTGAAGTTAAACTGAGCCAATAGATGTGGAGTTAAGTTTTTTGCTTTTATTTATTTATTAATTAGGAGTTAATTATTTTATCTTATATATACAAAGTGGTGAAATATGTATCATAATGCTAAAATATCGAGTTAACTTGCATTTTATGACTGCCTATATTATATTTTATATTACTAAACAACTTGTTATTAAATAATTAATATATAGATAAAGTTTTCACCTAAAAAATATCACCATTAAAGAGTTTTATATTTGAACTAAATATTTTAGTTAAAGTATTAAAAAATTTTAAAAATTTCTAATAAAACCCTATGACTTAACGTCATTAATTTTTTTAACAACAAAAGAAACTTTTAAATTAAAAATGGCTACCAATTTTAAGAGTATGATATTCTACAAACCTCGTCTAAGACTAAAGTGGACATGAATAATTAATGCTCGCAATTAAATTTAAATATAAACCTAACAAGTAAAACAATTTTGTTTTTACCAATTAAACCACGATACTGCAAATTGACAAAAACAAGTAATATAAAATAATGTGGTTTTTTAGTAATTAAGCAAGGCATAATTTGGTGTGTTGGGTGATTAGGTTGGATTAACGACGCTATAATTAGAAAGGTTAGCCGTTAAACATGGGGTTGGGGTTGGCGAGACATTATCTCTACAACGCTTACATGGCTGGCCGCCCATCCAATCACCGTTTCGTCGGTGCCCCTCGTTCGCTACCAACCAACCCAACCCACGCTATTAATAATCTCAGCCAACCCTTTGTCTTGCCTTCCTTGCTCTGCTGATCTAATGACCATTCTGTCCTTGTTCACTTGGCATTTTTCGTCCAATCAACACTGCAATGGTCATTATGTGACGAAACTGCCCTTCACATTGCTTGACAAAGACTTAGCCTTATAATTACTTAGACTTTTCTAAGATAAGAAGATATATAAGAACTTTGTTATTTATTTGTGGAGATGGAGAGGGAAATAATTGAATTGGATCTATGCCAACCTTTGGTAAAAGAAAGTTTAAGATACCATGGTTTATGTACATAAGAAAATGTAACTTGCACACTCAAATTTACATACTCAAATTATATATATTTGTGTTAATTATTTTACAAAAATAAAACTATAAATAAAGTAAAAAAGATGTATAAAAAAAAAATATGTAAAAGTAGTTAATATAACACAACCACACACATATTACTTACCGAAAATCTACTTGCAATAAAATTCAAACCTAAACTTTATAAGCAAAATAATTTTATCTTTGCTCCGTAAACCAAGTTGTCATAGATATGTCATCTTTCTTGCTAAGATCACATTTGTCTTTACTCCAAAGTCTTCTTTGTTACTATACATATCTACATTATTAAGTTAGTTCTTGAAAAGAAACTTTATATTATTATTTTAGCTTGTCAAGTAGGTGACCGTATTACTCGCATTTATGGTCTTTACGAGATAATGTCAGGTGACTTAGTAAAATTTGAATTAAAAGGATGTCAAAGACCTACCAAAGTACGAAAGCTAGGATATCTCATAAAATAGAATCTTATTTGAAGAAAAATAACTCAATTAATTTAGTTTTGGAAAACCAAAAGTATCATTCCAATCTTATTCATATTCACATTTCAATTCTATAATTTTTATTTGGCTTACTAGAATTGTTCTTGTTATATATGCTTCCGACTATTCTCTTCACCAACATCCCTATTTACCAATATGCCACTAATTAGTAACGGTAACTATTTATTTACTAACATGTCACCGGTCACTCCCTATAAATACACTCTCATTCCATTCAGGTAAACAAACTCCTCTCTCGGCATTGGTTATTGCCTAGTTGACTTAGGGAGGCAGCCTAACCTTTCTTATCATACTTTGTGCTAATTTTCAACCCTAATCCATCGAGATCTAATTATGATCTGGTTGACTTATGAGTATAATCACCTTATATTAGAAGTAAAATAAATTTGTTTAAAGAATAAAATAATTATGATTATTTTATTTTATTTTTTAAAATATATTCTTTTTATGAGCTCCACTCTTGATATTGCATATATCTATCAAACGTTGATTCAGTTTTCTTATCAATCGATCCACTTGATAATCATGCCTCATTGTGGTTTGTTCACTTTGTTTGGAGTTGACCGCAACTATGACTTTGACATCCTATGAAGGTGATTATCCAATTGGGAATATGATTATATGACTTTCTTTTTCTTTGTTGTGGAAGTTTGATTGTCATTTATCTTCAAAGAACATAATTCACTACAAGAAATTGATATATTATTACTGAATTACAAGTAGTTGCAAGTTATAATTTACAAACATAATTTATTTATTTTTATTTTTACTTGAGATAAATGGGCAATAGAACTTAATTAGTGAGTGTTATATTAAAATGGCTTTTAAATTTGTGAAGTTTTGTATTCAAACTTAAATCGTTAATAATATTCACTGACATTTCCAAGTAGCAGTAGCAGGCTAAAGAAAAAAAGAAAAGAACAATTCTCCCTTCTTGTGGTTGTTGAAGCAAAGATTGCAGAGATCATATAGAGAAGGCAATACACAGAAAATTGGGCAGAAAAACCATTAGCTCGTTCATTGTTCCCTTTTCTCCTCTATTAATCTATAGAGTCTGGTGTTAGGGTTAGGGATTAGACTGAGGTTTTCAAGATTGAAGTTCTCTTTGCTAAGCGGTTCTGTACTGTTCAATTCTAGATTCTTTGGTTTATATGGTTTGAGCATATTGATTTACATTGTTGACACCCATGTTTCACTTACTGTTCAACACGACGAGGTTTGATATAGTTTTTAAGAATATTTTAAACTAAACTACTCAAATATTTGCAATATGGTTTAGTTTTTTTAAAAAAGTCAAACTTTACTATTTAATTACAGTTTGGTTCGATTAATTTAAATAGTTTAACGATCTAATAAAAATTAAGACAAATTGACATATCAACTTACATGAGAAGAATTTTTAGCAAATGCTTTCAATTTGTTTATAGCTCTCTTCCATTCATGTGTTTATAACTTCGCCTTTTCTCTTGGAGAAACTAGTATGTAACCCGTGCTATGCACAAGTGAGTTGACATTATAAATAATTACAAAATAAAATATTAGAAGTTCACATAAACTCACGATATCAATAATAAAATTAATAGATAAAGAAAAATGGAATATCATACTCACTTTACTAGCACCAGAGAGAGTTACTATTGAGGGAAAGATACACAATACAATGTCAACCACTTGAGAAACGAGGAGATGAGAGTTTAGGGTTAGGGATTTATAATAAACTTTAGAAAATGTAGAAAGATTATTGAACGGTTTAATTATGTAAATATATTCTTTGCAACTTTTATTTTATTGTGATGTGTTAAATTATTATTATTTTTTTAATTATGTTTGTGTGATTTTCATATATTAGTTTTCACATATTTATATAAAAATATATTTCTAATTTTAATCAATATATAATATATGTATAAAAATAAATAATATATGCACATATATTAAATATGTAGTTTTATTTAGTTTTAAGTTTTTAACAATTGAAAATGGTATAAACTACCTAAGGGATTTGAGAAACTTATAATCTAAAACAAAACAAAAACTACACAAATTAGTTTGGTTTTTTAATGTAGATTGATTTGGTTCAATGATTCAAGTTATTTAATTCTAATTTTCTTCACTCTTAAATTCTAATTTCACAAGCTCATATAGCTCATAATAGTCATACATGCCCAAATAAAAAAACGATAAATCAAGTGCTCGTGATTTGCGTCAATCTCTTCATAATAGTCATAACTCAGGAAATATCTTTATTTAAGGTAATCTAACAAGGGTAATATGGTAATTACAATCTACAATATACCTAATCCGAGTTTATTTACTAACCTTTGAAAGGGTAGCATTGGCATTGAACTGAGCCAAAATACACTGTAGTACGTTCGCTTTCTCTATTCAACCTAAGACTTTTCTCTCTCCACACCATTCTACCACCTCCACCACCACCCTTCTCCTCTATACAGGACACACAACGGGAGGAGAAAAACAAAAACAAAAGGTGGTAGATGCATGAGCCACAACACAACACAGATACATAATATCTCGTTATCACCACCACCACCACCACCTTCTCTTCCCAAATCCTAATCCCTCTCTTTGGCCACTGATTTCTCGCTGACCCGCTTCGATTATCTCTTCTGGGTCTTGCTCTACCTTAACCGCCACCTTATCTGACCTTTCAGCTCAGGTAAAGGCAACGAATTTGTCTTCTTCTACTGCTTTTTCTATCTGGGTCTAACATTGTTTTTATCAACTGCGTTTTTTGGGTCATCGGTCATGGGCATTTTGCGTTGACGGCTCTTGAAGCTAAGAAAAAACTCTTCTTTCTGCTGTCGGCCTTGTGGGTGTGTCTTGAATTTTGCATTGTCGCTTATGTGAATGTGCATATTTCGTTTGTGTTGTGTATGATTAATTGTGCTGGTTTGTACTGTTAGCTCCTCCATGAAAGTTGGTAGGTTGGTGGGGTTGACTTCTACCCAAGCAGATAGATTTGAAGTTCATATCGATGGAGGTACTTCAGTGCCTTCTTGTTGTTTCCAAAATTTTTATTTTCATTTATTATTGTGGGTCTGTGAGGCTTTCTGTGTGCAAATTGCTTTTATATGTTCTGAAGGTAGTAAGGTTTCAAGGGTTAATTGTACTCTCTGCTAAGGTCAAATCTAGTTATGGATTTGGATGATTTCAAAGGTTTAAATCCCGGTAAACGCGTTAAAGTCATATCATGATCAAGGTTTATCTGCATTTGTGTTCGTGTGCTTTTTGCATGGATTTGGTTAAGGTGGTCTAAGCTTGAAGGCATTTTCTATCAAGAACAGCGATTCTGCTTCAAATAAAGCATAAAAGCACCAAATTCTAGTTAAACGCTTAAACGTTATATGTGAATCTCTTTCTCAGTGTTTCATTGATGTTTTCCTTCTTTGCTGTCAGTCTTATCATATTTTGCTACTTGTTTTATGTACTAGAACTAGGTTGATAATGAGTACAACCCTTTAAGATGCCTACAGCCATAGCATGCTTGAAGAGAATAAATTGATAATGATATTATATCAATATTCATTGTTCAGTTTTACTATATCTGACACCCGTAGGACCTGCCCCCAAAATTTTCTTCCTTTATAGTTTTTAATATATGGTTTATACCTTCTGAAAAGCTGATCTATTTGTTCTTTAACTGCTCTGTCTAGGAAAATGTTGGTATTTTAAGAAGGCCATGTAGTTAACCATTTTGCTCTACTGAAATTGGTAAGAAGTTTGGAGCTAACCATGGTGAGCTTGAGAAGGCGCAGACTTTTGGGACTATGCTCAGGTAAATTTTGGTAGATGAATGTTATCCATTGAATTGCTCACTTAATTAATATTGTTTACCAATATGATTGGTCTATTGCAGGAAACAGTTCATTCGTTACTCCATTACCTCTGCATTGTGAGAATATACCTTCTTCGAAAAGGTCTCTCCAGCATGACAAACCTAAGACAGAGCCTCCTGTGCCTTCAGATGATGCTAGAATCCTGGACAGGGTACAATCACTCTTACTATATTTAGATAATTATATACTTGCATTATTTCTATTTTCTGTTAGCATAGTCTCTTTCATTTTATGCATGATTTTGATGGGCCCTATATCATTTAGACCTTACACTGTTTCTTTGGGAGAGTGACTAAAATAACTGGCTTGAAAACTTCAGGATTCCAAAGGAAAATGTGCTAAATCAATTTAAAAGGTCGTAATTATTTAGTTCAAAGTGTTTAATGTTCCTTATGGATCCTAAAATTTAAATGATGCATAAGAGGGTTACAGTTTAAGCAAGGTACCAAACTTCACTATGTGTGAGTGTAGCTGTATAGTTCAAAGTTTCCATGCGAATTTACTGCTTGATAGTTGGTAGAGCATCTGTATAGTAGGCATAATCAGTGTTGTCTTTCTCTTTGATCTACAATATGTACAGCTTTATTTCTGGTTCCCTTTATCCTTATTCTATCAGTCTTGGCATTTATGGTAGATAATGGCTCTTTTGTTATTGTTTCACAGAATCTTACTGTGAAAGATGAACCGCTATCATCAAATGGATCTGCTTCTAGTTCACCAAAGGAGCAGCCTAGTCAACTAGTAACAGGTTTGCCTTTTCATCTCCCCCCTTTTTCTAGTTATATCTGGAATTTCTCCTTGGTCAACTAGAGGCTAAAGAAGAGGGGTAGCATATCTTCTCCCATAATCTCATCCCCACCCAGTCCTCATGGGATTTGAGCATGGTACCATTTGGCATTGTGGTTTCCTTATTGCCTTTGCAAGAAGTGTTCTTATTTATTTTTATAATTTATGTATTCATAGGAGATATATCCTATGGATTAATTGTACTGTATAACATCAATACACGAAGAAATTATACACCGCGATAAGGAGTAGGAAAAGAGTAGAAATAATGGGAAACTGAAATGCTCAAAAATAATGAGTAATAATGGAATTTGACATGGACTAGGACTTGGACATTCCTACTTTCTCATTGACATCACTTCTGAATAAACAGTGTTTTTCAATTTAGGATAACCAATCTATTTGCTGGAGGTGCTCAGATCCAAGTTATGAATGGTCAGTTACTGTATGTCTTAATTCCATCATGACTGAACTCAAGAAGGGCTTCTTAGGCATTTAATAATTGAAGAATCACTGTATTCAAAGAATACACGTTAGATTATCTCATGTATGCTCTGTAGGACTTCACCTTTATCTGGAAAAATGTGTATAGACTTGTGTGCTTTATATCTATGAGAGATATTGCCAATTCCTATTAAGATGCCATTTTAAATTTTTATATGGCATCAAATTTTGTACAAAATGAATCGCATGATTGGATTTTAAAGAAGCAATTTCATGGAAAGCCAATGGTGCCTTATATTATTCTGTGTCCTTGGTTAATAGTCTTGGAGAAATTGGAAGGGAAGACTTCAGGATAGAAAGCTAGTTTGGTCGTTGGCAGATTGAGATCGGCAATATGTTCATAACTTTAATTTCTTGGTCTTGGTTTTTCAGTAGTGTTCTTCCGTCCCTTTCTTTATATATTGCAGATTTATTTTTCCTGTTTTGTTTGTTTAACTTGTATTCCTTTATTAGCTTTGTGTGGTTGCTGATTTATAAATTATGGCTTCTTCCCCTGTATTTTGCAGGACCTCCTATTAAACGCAGAAAAAGGCATCGAAGAAAGCCATTGCATAATCAAGAGCCTTGTTTAATGAGAGGAGTCTACTTCAAAAATATGAAGTGGCAGGCAGCTATAAAAGTTGACAAGAAACAGATCCACCTGGGGACTGTTGGTTCACAAGAAGAAGCAGCTCGCTTATATGACAGGTAGTAATTTGGTTTATAGTTTGTTGTTATCAACCTTGGTCTGTTCAGACAGCTAACAGCTCTTTCTAAGTTATAGTTTTATATCTATAACAATATTCCACAATAATAGGGTATGTGTGGATTTGATATATAAATATGGCTAGCTCTAACAACAATGACTTCTTGCCAAGTGGGGTTTGGTTGAGTTGGCACCACCCCACTAGCTTTGCTGCATTGGCACCCGTGTTCGATCCCCTCTCCCCCTCCACCCCTCCAGGTTGAAATTCCAGGTGTTTATTCCTGCCCCTTTGTGTAAAATCCATTTGCATTGTGAACGATTCCTATGAATACTACTATAAGGTAAATGCATTTGCACATGCCTGCATGTCAATCTGTTGTGCGTGACTATATGACATTACTGGCTATTCTTTAGTATGTATTAACTCTTTTCATTTAATCTTAAGGGCTGCTTTCATGTGTGGGAGGGAGCCGAACTTTGAGCTCTCGAAGGAAGAGAAGCAAGAACTCACCAAATTCAAATGGGATGAGTTTCTGGCTATGACTCGACAAGCGATTACTAGTAAAAGTATTTCTCTTTCAGCTCTCTCAGATTTCTTTTTCAACGCTTCTCTTTCTGTAAATTCTAATAGGCATTCATCTGATTTTCCAGAACACAAGAGAAGGCTCGGTGCCACATCGCGTAACCGGCCCGAGCTGCCCCTAATGCATAAAGGTGATTCAGACAGTAAGCAAGGTGATTCAGAAGATGCAGAGTAAGAAGCAGCATCACTCTCTTGAAGATGAATTAGTCAAGAGTGAAGGTGGATCATCTAGTTCTAACAGCTCAATTCTTCTAGCTAGTAGCTCCATTTTTCATATAGAAAAAACCTGCATTATGCAGACTATGGTAGGTTTCATTTTCTTCAATCTAAGCAAGTTACTACAGTTTAACCCAATAAAGAGGGTGATATATTAGATGCATCTTCATCCCTTGAAATCATCCCTAGTCCATTGAACTAGCTTGAAGCTATGTTCTTCCCCACAGTGGAAATGAAGATGTCTTTCCATTTATAGTCTATTTACCTGACATGAACATATTGTTTATGAAGAAAATCCTTTCAGCTATTATTTGCAATGCTTTGCATCTTATATTTGAGTTCACTGTCAAATGTTAATGGCATACTGACTAGTAATGGTAGAACGTATTACTTGTATTGATTGGTGTATTTATAGAGAACTTCAAAACCTTGTCGTAACTTCACGTTGAAACTGTTTTACTAATTTTTCTTTTTTGATTATTGTTATTTATAAGACATGAATATATTACTAAGTTTTTCAAATCACAATTAATTCAACTTGGGCAAATTAAAAGATTCAAGTGGAGATAAGTCTCTCTTAAAGATGTTTTCTGCATATATATAAATTTTATATCAGTCAATATACTTAACCTAGGACCAATGCCTATTGGTTTGTTTTAACTATATATGCAATAAAGAGTAGCATAGAGTGCAGGAAAACTGTACAACCTCATCATTAAGAGATTCAGTAGCTATTTTTGAGTGATGCTATCTACACAACTCATTCAAATTGTGCATAACTTCATGGTTTATTTTGCAAGTTCAGATGATTTTGCTTGAACTTATGAGAACTAAAGTGGTAGAATTTGAGTTTTACGTAATGAAGTTTAAGAGGGACTAATAATTATAGGAGTTTATGAAATATTATGAGATAAAGTATGTTCATATATCGTTACAAGTTTTTAAAGTCTATTCTCAACAACCAAGCTAAAGTAGATAAATAGAAACATTTTATGGATAAATCACTCTTAACCAAGTTTTAATTTAATCCAGTGGGCTAGCCCAACTTACCCTAGCATAGGGTTGATATAGGCCTTAAAATTACATGAAAAAATTGGGCCAGCTTAACCTATCCCTAATATAACTTGGCCCTAAGTGACTCAAAATTCAATTTTAAATGTTTGTGAATTTATAATTAATTTTTATTTTTCATTGTAAATACATATGATTTAACAAAGAATCAAACAAAATTTTTAAGGCTGGGCCGACTTTTTTTGTTTTGTTCCCCTTAGAGAATTTCAAATTACCCCTGAAAATTTGAACACCCACTAAAAAAAAAAAACAAAATCTTTGAGAAACGATAACCACTGAATTAACCCTAAACCCTAAATCTACTCCTATAAAATAAGTCATCATTTCAACAGCTCAAAAATAATTATTTGACAAAATTTGTTGGCATTTCCTAACATAGAATTTAACCCTTCCTTGCTCAGAGGCACATGAGGAACAGCTAGGATTCCATGGGGACGGTGGGAGCAACTTTGTCAAAAGATATATATCTTCATTGAAAATTAGTTCACGTTATAAGGGCAAATACAAATGCCTCCACATCCTTGTACACAGATAGATACCTCCCTGAACAATCAATCAATCACTCTGGTGGTTGGGATAAAGCATAAAACATTTAATAACTTGATTAAAACTACAAATTTTACATCTAAAACTAACAGTCAAAGAAGCAATAACAGGTGATTATATTTCATGAGAGAAGAGACACAAGAGAAACAAACTCCAGAGTGACCCTGCCCTTGGATCTTGTGTTGATGACGAAATGTTCAGGGTACTTCCTTAATAACATGAGCAAACCATACCAAGGCTTCCCTTTGGATTCAGGACCAGGCCAGTCCTCTAACGTCAGATATTTCCTCACTCGACTGTGATGCCATACGTTGCCGTATTGCTCCACCAACTGAACAAAAATCAAGCATAGCAAAGCATTTAAAGTCTGAATATATATAAGTTTGTGTCTAACCCAAGCAAATGTTTTAATTCATAATGTAGCAACAACAACAACAAGTCTTATCTTACTAAGAAAGATCGGCTACATGGATTAACGCCAAAGTATTTTCAAAATCATAGAGCATTCTTACATAGAAAATATGTTAAAAAGAAATCTACATGACTGATAGATAAACAATAGCCCAAGCTTACCACTCTTAAATACCGAGGGACAAGGATCTTGTGCAAATGCAAAGATCATTCAACTGCAAGCAGTTGAGACTGAGTTGATCTAGACTTTTCCGGAGAAATACTTGGAACCTCTTACATAGTGTTTGGTTGGAGGGATAGGGAGGGGAGGAGGGATTTTTATCTTTAGTTTCCCCTCCCTTCCCCTCCATTTCTAAACCCCAAAATTGGAAAGTTTTAGAGGGGAGAGAAATGTTTACTCATTTTTGACAAAAATGCTTACGTATTTTATCTTTCATTCTCACTTATAATAGTAAATTTACTCATTCTCTCCCCTCTCCTCCCCTCCACTTACAAACCAAACAAGGACAAACTCTTCCCTTCCATTAAAATTCCTCCCCTCCCCTCCTCTCATTCTTTCAAGCATGTAAAATCATGAAAGTCAAAAAAATTAAATAGCAAGAGAAGACAAATTGTGGTCAGAACTAACCTCAGAGTGAAGTTTCTCCATAGGCATCCATTCTCCAGGACCACAAAGATCAGATAGAACAGTAGCTACAGACGATACTACATCCTTTTCTTCCAATTGTTGAAGCTGAAGATTGTCAGCGTCTCGATCTACTCGGGATCTGCTTTCTGTTTTCTTATCTACAGGAATTATACCATCTCAATGAAGGTGAACACAATAAGCTACAATATAAATTCCAAAAGTCCAAGCATTAAGTCTTAACAGAACTTGGATTTAAATGCCAAAAAGCATAAAGAATTGGAGTGATTCTCTTAGAAATAGAAGATACAATAGTTAGATCATACGCATAGACTTTATCTTGATGCTGATTATATACAACAGAACTTCACATGACGACATCATTAATGTGCTGATCAGGGAGATTTTCAATTCTTACATGTCCTTCGATATTTAATATATCCAAAAATGAGTTCAAGTTCTCATGGTCATGGTTGCTCGAGTGATTTGTTCCAATCCTAAATCTAAGTGCTCATGATATATGAGAAAGGACTAAATTTTTAATTTTGGTATTGAAAGTCATATACGATCTTAATTATTCATAATATCCTACATCTGATTCTAGCAATTCAATAATATATATATAATATTAGTTGATATTTATTTCCTGGATGTAAAATCAATGTTCTTTTCTTTCCTTTTTCTTTTTCTTTTTCTTTTTTCCCCTTTCTTTCTTTCTTTTAGTCCCATAGTTATATAATCAATATTGATTTTACAAAATTTTCTAGTCCAAGTTCTGTGCATTGATAAGTAGTACAAACCTTAGTCAAAAGAATATAAGATGATTAATCCATTCAGATCCAGATTGAGTCTTTTTATACATGTTCAGAAGAAGAATGAAGTGTTTAATCCCTGGTGGTTCAAAAATTAGAAGAAATTTTAATCACAAATCTAATAGCAGGTTCGGATTTCAAGTGGGACTTAAATGGATGCTTAGTTCAACCATCTATCACCCGTGATCTTTTCTGTCATTTAGATTTGAATTCCTTGAACTGCATGGAAACTACAAGCAAACTCTTACCAGTGCTGTTAATAGCAACCACTGCTGTGGCCTCTATAGCCGAATAGCATAGCAATTTTCCTTTAACATGCTAGTGGCACTATAGCAGGCACTACAGCCGATATTTTACAATTAAGTATCAAGATCTTAAAATAGGAAGAAGATACAAATCAACAAAGTCCTCTAATCCAAATAAATATCCATTAGAATCACTTCTTTGAAACAACTACAAACTGAACAATATGAAAAAGCTAATTAGAAGCTTGTCTGCTTTTGGAAATATTTTCAAGTTTTCACATTCTATTTATTTATTTTTTCCCTTGGAAAGTGTTTTTATTTTCACTTTTCATTTTTTGAAAATATGCGTGATATTTTTTTTTTTTTTTTTTTTTCTCATTCTCAAACTACTTCCTTTCCATCCCTATCACAATCATAATGGTCACTGGTTTACACAAGCTCAAGGCCCTCTGTAAGAGAAATCACTGAATCGGTGCTTCTATTTCAAAATTCCCTACTTTTCTTTTTTCCTCAATCAATGGCTTCTATGCCCTTTCTTTCTTGATTTTAAGGATCTCATTAGGTTTTTGCTAATTTCACCTATGCATTCCCAAAATTGCACATTACAGAAATTCACTGGCAAGGAGAGACCATTTACTACCACAACATTGGTAGTAGCCAAGGTTTCACATTGTTAACTAAGCTTGTAGGAGTGCCTAAATTCGTAAATTTTAGAAAGAGTGAGGAGCATGTGGACTCTTTACAGGTAGGGTGACCAGAAGGTGGGGGGAAGAAAAAAAAGGAAAGACACTTTTTTCTTGGTGAAAATGCCTATATCCAGCATCACATTAAGCATTGACTAATCCAGTTCAAGATATGGTGCAGCAGCAGGAGAAATAAAGAAAGAGGATGCATGATGAAATATTAGAAAGACAAAACAAAGATTATGTAAATGCAAAAATGCCACTGGTCAATGGGTGGAAACATTGAAAATGTTTTTTCAAACAAAGCCCAATGACATAGTGAAGTCCATGTAGCCAACTAACTTAGTGGGATAAAGCTTAGTGTTGGTGTTATAGTAATAGCAGTTTGCAGTGTATTTTAAGAAATGCTTTCAAAGTTTTCACTAGAAATGTTTCCTATTTATTGAAAGAAACAAATGTTATGGCCTAATTTTCATTTTCATTCAAAATGGACATAGAAAATGGCTAAAGCAAACAGGTTGGCATTCTGGCAATAGGCTTAACATAAGTATCCAACCATAAACAACAAAACACTACACATAAAGCATATATCTTGGGGCCTTAGTCTCCTTTCTATTCCCAAAGCCTTTGAAATGGTAAACCAATATTGTTCAAAATTCAGAAGTAAACACAATTTCACCAAACATGACAATAAGCATAAATCAAGCAACTGCACAAGCATAACACAAAATGGCAGCCAGTAAGAAAACGTCAAACACACATGATATATCCCCTCAAAGTTGCAATTGGTCACAGATTCTGTAAATTAATCCAATTGATCCCAGCCAAACAAATGCTTCTTCCACTACAGTAGTAGAGAAGAGAAATGAAGAAAATTTTTTAAGTGAAGGCACTAAGAAAATCCAAAGACCAAATCCCTCAATCCATGAGCACAGAAAAATGGAACAACTACAGCAGAGCAAAAAGTGAAACCAAATTAGAATGATCTCTATCGTTGAGGTTAGTGAAGAAATGGAAATTCAAAACAATTTGGGAATCTATCAAGGCACCAAATTTGAACAAGGAGGTAACATACCAGTTAGAAAGATGACAAAACAACATAGGACAACAAAAGATACCCATTGCTTATCGAATCCTCCCATGAAACAGATGTGAGAACCATTACAAATGGAATTTTCAACAAAGCTGAAAAAGAAGAATTCATATGAGCAGAGAAGTTCCTGGGGGCAGGGACTCCATGACCAGTATTCCTTCATCAGAATTCAACCTTTTCTATTGAAGACCATAGTTATTACTTGTCAACTTGTACATGCCAAATTACAAAGACCTATTCCATCCTCCTTCCTTGCCTACAACAAAGCTCCAAACTAACTCAATTATTTCCTTGTCATCCCCAACCCACGATAAAGTGAAGTCTCCATGATCCACTCAATTCTTCCAACAATAGCAATCCCAATTGTGACCATAGCCAGGGATAAATAATAAATAGGAAAATTAGAGCAACATATCGTATCTTCATAACATGACTTTCTAAGGAGATGAGAGCACTTTTAAAGCCACTTAACCTCCTAAAAATCTTCTAAACCACTAAATCTTACAAAAAAAAGACCCATCACATATTGTGCCTCAAATAAGCACATCCAAATATTGACTCAATAGAGGAAATTAAAACCAACATCAGCAAGATTCACTAAGCTTCTCCACTAGAAGTTAAAATAAGATATGGTAAAGTGTTCATCGGTTAATGCAGTGATCTGTGCAGTAATAACTTGAAATACCAAATTTAATTACTAAGTAAAACTAGTAAAATAAACTGAGATTGAATAGCTATAATATCAGTTCAACCATTTAATATAATAAATCTGAAGTCCCATAAGGACTAAAAAAATAAGCATGCCAACAAATTAGCAGAAATATGGTTAATAAGAATGAAGTGAATAATGTAGAAACAGTTCCCACTCAACAAACAAAAACTTTTCATTGAGGAGCTGTTGCAAACTGAGTGCTGAAATATATGAAGAAAAAAACTACTGAGCCATGGCAGTAACAATTTTAAATGCTACCTCTTGTAGCAAACGAATAACGGTGAATAACGACCTCAATATAGTTATCCAACAGGACCATGGAAAGCAAAACAAAAAAGACAATGGCATAAAATCACAGTAAAAACTACTGTAAACTGTTCATTCCATAAAAATTTCCTATGACATGAATGGCATGGCTAAGAGAACCAGACTGCAATGTCCAGTTAATGCTATACATATTTTACTAATGTCCCGTGATAAAAGTTCAAACATGCCTGTTCCATTCCTAAACGACCTCAAAACAAGAAACAAGAACAAGAAAAAGAACCACCAAACAATAGCGCAAACCTATGGCCGAGTGACACTGAAAGCAGAACGGGATCAAGTACTAACCCAATGATCCTGCCAAAGAAGCCTTGCCGCCCGAGCCACCGTACCCATAACCTTCATACCCATCCCTCCTCAGCTTCTTCCCGCTACTACTACCACCACCAATGTCATCTTCATCCTCATAATCCTCCTCGTAGTACTCCCTCCTTCCTTTCTTCACCATTGCCCCAGACCCAGCTGCTGTGGAGGCTAAATGATAATTATAGTGCGGCGGCACAACCGCCCCTCCTGCTCCAACTGAAGAATGACCCACGTAATGCCTTGGCCCCAGCTGCCCTCCCAAAATACTCCTGACGGGTAGAAGGAAATAGAACTCTTTGTCCCCAATTTGAAGCAAATCTTGAGAATCGAGTTTCACGGGTGGGTTACCAGGGAGGTGAAGCACCCCTTCGACGAGACAGCCGTTTTTCCCGAGCACCTCAAGGGCGAAACGGCGGCGCGCGAAGTCGTAAAAGATGCGGGCGTGGTGGCGAGAGATGTTCATGCCGCCGCCGAGGCTAGAGAGGTCAACATCGACGGTGGATTTCTTGGAATTCCGGCCGAGGATTATGGAGTAGGTTTGCATATAGTACTCGAAATCCTCCCCTTGGAGCTTCGCGAAGCCGGCTTCAACGTCACCGGCGGTAGCGGTTCCCATCATGCACTGTTAATCTTCGGAGACGGAGAGAAAACTTCTGTAATTGCAGAGTTTGGAGAAGAGATTGATCGGAGAAACAATAAATAGCAGGATTGCCAAGGAAGGTATCGCTACCTGGTGAAAATTTTGGGTTGGCTAACCCTGGCCAGGTGTTATACATCGTGGCTTCTACTTCGTGTCAGAGTAATTTGGACGGTTGCGGAATGAGAATGTGTAACCGGATTACCATGATTGTAAGCACCTTATCACTATTTTTTATTTAATAAATTGAAATTATAGTATTTGTGTATAGCACAAATTAGAATTAAACTAGCAGATGTGTAATATATATATAAATACTAGTATAAAATTCACAACATTAAATAAAAGAGTGGCACTAAAAAATTTATTAAAGTTGTGAATAAAAAACATTCTAGTAAAATTTGTGATATGAATACTTTTAAATGAGAGTATTAGATATTAAATATGGGCATATTTTTCATAAATATTTGAAGTCGAGTTCATCATGGAAACTAGCCCCTTTTTCCCTAAAATTATGGAAAAAAAAGTAATTTTAATAAGATTTATAATATAAATATTTTTATATTTTACCGTTATATAAAAAGTGCTATTCGATGAAGTAATTTGATATAATTATATATTTTTTTTAAGTTTCGATACCCTCAATTAAATTATACGAGATATTTAAACTTAAATTCATTAGGTTGTAGGATACTAGTCTTTAGCTTAAATTTTTTATTTATTTTGTTTGATAAAAAATAAAAAATTAACAACATTTTATTTTAGAATGAAAACGTTTTTTAAGATATTTCAAAACATAAATTTATAAACATCCCAAACAACAACAAACCCCCGCGCCGCCGCCCCTTTCAAACTCTCAACTAAGAAAATGAAATTTTAGAAAATACAACACCAAGTAGCACCTACTTGAAAATGTTTCTCTTGCACACTCAGTTTACTAGTTTAGGGATGAGACTGTATAGAATGTCAAATTTATGTGGGCTCAAGTGTTAATTCAATAAGTGTGGAGATTAATTAGTTATACTATAATTAGAAGAAATTGCACTGACGAAGGATGACACGGCCCAAGCTCCAAGAGTTCGCTTTTGTTGAGATCGTCAACCAATCTTATCTTCCAATCATCCCTCCGTCGACTACGGGCGGCGCGTCGATATCGTCGTCGGAAAAGGTAAGATATATTCAGATAATGTTCGAAGCTGACACCATCGAAACGATGGAATATTCCGAATATTGATTGTATATTTGTCCCGGTTCCGCTTGATCCGATATATCCACTTGTGTCGAGACGGCACTTTGTTTGTAGCTGAAGAAGCTAACAAACAGAAAGAGGAACCTCAGCTAGAGAAACTAGTGACTTTTTTTTTTTTTTGAAATTTTGATTTTATTCTGGTCTGGGAAATATCGTTGTGATTTTGGAACGCCTGTGATGTGAAGGTTGTAGCATTCTGGTCAACTTCAATGTATTTGTGTGTTTGGGTATAATGATTCTTGGGAAATGTTAGAAATTTCTATTTATGTAAGAAAATTTTCTTCTATGAGTTGGTAACAGTTTAAGATTGAAAATTTTTTATGCGTTTGAGGCACTATGATTTCCACCTGAAAAAGCCAAATAGTGCTGGGAAATTTCACAAGGGTTCTGAGTTATATTTAACTGCAGATTTAGCTACTTAAGCTGCATTTTGGACTCTATTAATGAACTGTGTCCTTTATCTGCATTGAGCCCTTTTTCATGCGAAGGTTTTGAATCTTAAAGTATTATTTTTTCCATGTATGGCCGTAGAATTTTCTGGCTTTCTGTCTTCTTGTTCATGTTTTCATGGAATTGGTTTGCTTAGTGTCAAGGATTGTATTTACTTACATCAGGAAAAAGAAAAGCGACATGGTACACAAGGAAGGGGAGATATCTTATTAAAATTATAAATAAAATTTATTTATTTTTGTCAACTTTGAAATAACGGAAGTATAGTTAAGGATAAGAAAATTTGCTTTAGGAATAAAACTTTGTGAAAATTTTTTATGCCTTGATCAAGGGTGCTGATGATATCGTCATGATTAAGTGCATTAAAACAGCAATCATTTTAAATGGCTTCCCACTTTTCAGAGGTAAAAGCTTTATGTCCTCTACGTTATATAGCTTGCAGCTTGGCCTCTTCTAATCAGTTAAGGCTACGAGACTAAAGGAACTGTTTTAAAACTCCTGTAACTCAGGTTTGGATAAGCCTATTCTGTCCTTGCTGACCGGTCTTTGTGAAGCACTGTTTCTGTTAATGTGTTTTCAGCATGCAGCAGATATGAAATTAACCAGTGTTACACATACTTGTGTACACGTAACATATTTGTTTGTTACCACTCCTCTGCTTTCTCTTTTAATAAATCTTCCTTTTCTTTTCTGTTGAAGTACATTCAGGTTTCAAGACCAATTTCAGATTGATAGATGAAGCATATTGTTAAGATTTTGACATTATTAATGGCCATCACTTCTTTATGGGTTGGCCTTATACAAGCTTCTGTGGTTCCGCGCAGCCATACGTGGTTGGTAGGAGTTCATGTCATTAAATGCTTAATTCTTTATTCTTAATAGACTGGCTGTCTGCATAATGCTGATCATGCCTTGTTTTTGAACTCTGCCCAGCTACCTATCTACTTTATTGTCTCTTTAGGATGCTATGGCCTATTAATGGTTGGAGTTGGTCTCATGCAATTCCCAACATGTCCTCAAGAAGCACTGCTGTTGCAGCAGGTAGTTATTTTTTGCTTCCATGATTTACCCAAAATTGCCATATTATAATTGTTTCAATAGCTTTCACTCTTTTCTAATGTTACCATGCATGTTTTTAGCATGTGGTATGTGTGCATATGTGGAACTTACCCTCTTGCGTGCTTTTGCATTTCATAATTTTCACAGTTGCAAAAAGAAACATGAATCTTTATATTTTGTCCCAAGAAAGCATTTAAGTGTCTGAATTTCACAAGCTAGAATCCATGATGCATGGATGTTGGTACAAATACGATGCAATATGAGGATATAACAATTTTTAAACGTTTCAGACCCATACTAGATAAAAAATATTTGTATCCCATCTTTAGCAAAAAGGATTATGAAAATCTTAATGATATACAATCATGTGTGCTAGGCTCTTGAATACTTTCCAATGTGGTAGATATAATCTTTTTGGCCAAAACAATCAGGTCTTGGTGTTTGATTGAAATCTTTCTCTCCAGAAGCTCACAAATTTTGAGTTAGCATATGAGAAAGCGACAAATTTCTCTTTATACTTGGAGGAGAAGATTTTGCTAATCATTATGGCAATATTATCCCTACAATTGATTCCACGCTTTTCTTTTCCTTGTGTTATTTGGGAGTTTTATAACTTGGTCTCCTTTTAAATACGCAACCATGGATTTAAAATCTTATTCCCTGAATTTGGAGAGATTATTCATTACACCAAGTGTAAATACCACCCAAAATAAAATTTAAAAAAAAAAAAAAAAGAAGAGAATAGTCTTTGGAATCCTAAGCGTGGTTCATGAGGATAAAACCTGCAAAATCTTGTTATCCTACCACATAGGGAATGTCCTTAAACTTCTCGGATTAATCCGTTTGTTTAGCTTTTCATAATCAGATAATGGGTAACATTGCACAGGGATTCTTTTTCCGGTTTGAACCTGGTACTTTCTTATTGTGAATGTTGAACTAGATTGAGTAGGTCATCTCTGCTTAATATTTCAGTCAGTCAAAAATTCTGGTAATCCTTTAAATTTTCAAATACTGTCAATTGTTGAAAGACATACACCTGCCCATTTAAGTCATTCCTTCTCTATTTCGCCATATGTGTGCTTTTGTTTTTGATTACTGTCACTATTACCTACAATTTGCAAGGAGAATAGAAGCTCTCAGCCAAATATAGAACTGCCTTCCCTGCTAGATATTGATATAAGGTGCACTGAATCTTCTTACCCTCCTTCAAGGGTGGGTTAAAGAAAGAAATAGAATATTCCTTTTGCTTCTCCCATTTCAAAATTTATGTTTAGATAGTGGTTCAATGATTATGGTTATTATAGAATTCTTGGATCAACTTCTAAATGTTCCTAAACGAATTAATTCTGTGGATAAGTCTAACTAGATATATGATATCCTTATAATTGATTCTTCATGTCCCACTTTTGCTGAAGATGAAGTTACAGATATACTACAGCTTTTCTTTTTTCTTTTTTAATTTTTCATTTTTTTCTTAAAGGAGGTTGTTGAGGCCAAGGACTATCTGAAGCAAAGAGGGGTTGATGTTGGTTCCAGCTGATGTGATGATCTCTATGACTCAAGGTTCAGAATCAAGCCAGTCAAAAATTTTTACTTCACTAACTCATTGCGAGCTGCAGAGGATTTGTCAGTCAATTGTGGTTTGGTATTTACCTTGTGCACAAAATACTGTTGTGGGAACTGCTGATGATCTTGGCTATAGTTTGTGTTACTTCAGAAACATTGTTAAAATGGCTGTTAATGAGATTTAATAACTGACTAACACTAGATGACCAACTTGTTGGGAGCATTTCGGAAAGAAAAATGAATGAACCAAGCACACATGCGTTTGGTTGCCATTGCAACAAAAAAGAAGATCTTGGTGTTATTTAGTTTCTGAAGACTGCTTCTAGGAGTTATCTAAGCAAAAATGGATATGTTGTGATGAATTGTAGTGGTTAGTTTGATGCCAAATGTTGGTTCTACTATTTTGTGGTTATCATTCGATTGATCATCATATTAGCAGATGTTTACTTTTTAACTGTCAAAACACTATGCCATCTTGAAAAAATAGTTAATACAGTATTAATATTATTGGTTTGCACCAACGGTAATCCATTGAGATATGAAGATCATCGAAATAGGAACATTTATTTTAACAATAGTATTTTATATATATATATACATACGATTAGAAATATGTGTATTGAGATATGAATACAGTTTTTTTTTTTTTTTTCTTTTTTTCATCTTATCACTTTGTATTCTATCTCTTCGGTTCTACTATGTTTATGATAGGTAATAAAGATGTCAGTGCATACTCAATCCTATTGGTTAGCGTTGTCTCCCTAATTCAAGTTGAATATGTTCCTTAAGTGTTCACTTACATAATATAGTTTCTTTGAGTTTATTATAATGTAAATGGTTGGAATTCAGCCGGGAATTAAAGGTTTCCCACTACCCAAAAACTTCAAAACAGAAGTTGTATATTTTGGATAATGGCAAGAATAAAAGGTCTATTTTTATTTATTTATTTATTTTTGGGCAAATACCGTTTTTGTACCAAAAACACATCCCCTTATATTTCACAGCTTTAATTTTTAAAATGTAAATTACATTTCAAAAGTTTTGAGATATGTCAAAAGAATTGGCTAAATCTATAAATCACATAGATCTTTAAGATCCATAAAAATATGGGTGCATAAAAAATTAGTCTTATCTTGTTCGAAGACCATGAAGTTTGGATCACATAGTCATTATAAAAATTTTAGTTAAAAAGATGTTCTATTTGATTACCTCTACTTCAATTTGGATGATAAAATTTGAGAATCGAGGAGGAATAAATGAAATTGATTCTTTACAAAAAAAAAAAAAAAAGAAATTGCTTGTTTTCTATCTTATTAATTTCTCTTCCTTCATTAACAAAAAAATAAATAATTCAGATGAAAATTTAAAAAAAAAAATTATTTCAAAATACACTTTGTGAATGGGGATTCTACAATTACATGTGGATATATGCTATAAGATATTGATGTAATAAATATACATAACTTTTATATTTCATTAGACATACTGAAAAAATAAAAATAAAAACACTTACTTTGTAGGTATGCTATTAACATATTGTTTCTTTCTATACAATATAAAATATCCCATAAATGATAACTAAAAAACTCTCATAAAAGCAAAAATATCAAAAAATCATCCTTATTCAAATAACAATGATTTGAAATTTTATTATGTCCCTTTACAATTATATATTCACTCTTCTGACCCTTCTCCAAGGTTTTCAATCCAATTCCAGTTGTTTTTCTCCCCCAAGCTCCAAGGTGAGGACTTGTTATACTCCAGAAATTTCAAAGTTCCATCACAAACTGGAGACTTCAAAACAAATTCAAGCAAGCCTTAGAAATTAAACAAGCAAATCTTGCACCAAAATGAGATATATGCTAATTAGTTCATGGTTGTTATAAGTTGAGGCTCTTCAAGGAAAATGTAAGTGAAAAATTATGGGTGGAAATTTTCTTGCTATATTGTTATGGCTAAACTTCCATCTTAAGTAGATCTTAGAGGATAGGTATATAATAGAAATAAGTCTAGAGATAAATGAAGCATAAAAGATGACAAAGTAGTTTAGTAGATTTATGATATTAAATTAAAATATTAGTAGGATCTATAAAGTTTATACCAGCAGAAGTGACATTAGCCTCATAAGTATTGTCGTATTAAGGACATTCATATTTGTTACAACATTCAATTTTCTTTTTCTTTTTTTTTTTTTAATTTTGGTAGTTAAATATTCAGTTTTAAATGTTGTAATCAAAGACTTGCCTACATTTGGAAGTAGCTTAAGAAAAAGTTGTCTGAAACAACATAAATGGTGTCACATAACAACACGAAACCAATTAAGCCGTGTTTATTGTTATCATGATAGGGTCACATTTTTCAAATTACCTTCCAAGTGATGTACAGGAAGTGCATGGATTTTGAATGAACAGGAAAATACAAAGAAAATTGTGTGGAAAGGTTGTAAAGAAAAAATTAGGTTTTTGAGAATGCAACTAAATTAAAATTTAATATGAAAAGTTTTATAGTTTTTGTAGTCTTGTCCAGTTCAATTAAAATTAATTGATATTCAATATGATATTAAATATTAGTGGTTTACATAAAAAAAAAAAAAAATCATGTGGTATATGGTTATGGTAGGTTAAAGGACAATTACCAAAACTGAAAATTTCTCATATGCATTCCAATCTCATGAGCCACTTTGTGCCAATCATGTGCAACTTGCAAATAAAAACAAAAAATCAACATACAGTTCTGGCTTCCGTTGTCAACTTGTTATGCTTTCACTATAATTTTTTGCTAATTTATTATAGAAGAATGTGATTTACAATCTTAAGATTCATAAATGCTCTTATCAATATATATCACACTAAAGTATTGGAGGAAACTAAAGAAATCAATAAAATGAAATGTAATGTAACCAATTTCATTCTTTAATATTGTCAGCATTATTCTTACATGAATAGACATATACTCCATAAAAATGAGGTTGAACATTCTTGTCCAAATGCAAATATTATTGTCCAACAACTTTCAAGAAAATATAATGAAGGACGATTTTCCTTGTAGGAATCATGGAGTTGTAACATTTAATTTTGTAACAATGTGGGAATAATTCCATGGATGGAAAATCATGACAAGTTAACATGGAATTGAAGCTTTGTCCATTGCAAAGATTGTCGACTTCTAGTGATGCTCCAAACGCTATCGATTTTTGGGACATGCAATTTGCATTAAAGAAAATCAACTTCTTTAATTGTTGTATGAATCGTGGAAGCTCCTCCCAGAAAAGAAACTGTGAGAAAAATAATAAATTTGCATAAAAACGGGTTTTAAATATTTTAACATCTACGTCTCTTCAATGTCTTGAACTCATGATTTTGTTTAGAGAAAATTTCCCCGAACTAAGATTTGCTATGATTTCTTTATTTTTTTTATTTTTAATGTTTTGTATAAGTACACTATAACTGAAGGTGTAGCAAATTGCAAGAGATGTGAACATTTATAATTAACCTATCTTGTTAGGAACCAGGATTAATTAAATTCCCTGCATGTCAACCTTGGAAAAGGGTTAACTTCCCTTTCTGACTTTCTCTATCTTATAGCTCGAGAACTAGTTAACACTATGATTGTCAAAGAAGTGAGGCCAAAATAGTCACTACCCCTTTGAGAAGTTGCAAATTGTGAATACACGTCTTTTTTGACAATCATAGTTGAATATGTTTTAAGTTTCAAGGTGGAAATCCGAAATAACTTCTGGCGTTTTCAACTTTAAAAGAAGAAATTAACTTAGAGCATATCTAACTAAAACTTGCATATCCGATGGCCAGGCTATACAGAAAATTACTCAACCACATCCCTCGGTTGAGTAAAAAGGAAAATAATAATAAGAAATTAGAACATTCATTTTCGATCCTTAATCAGAGATACATAGATGAACATCTGGCAGGTAATGGTAGGAAAGTGCTAAGCTCAAACCAGAGAAAATCCTCATGCCATGTTCCCCACTATTTGATTAATTAATATGAAAAACTAAACATATGGATTAATCCTATAAGTTCAAGAAGACAAGAACATTCTCTCCGTGAGAGTTTACCAAGATTTTGTAAGTTTTATCATCACGAACCACGTTGAGGATTCTAGATTCTGCAAAGGTTTTGAGTAAGTTGTTAATCTGTATTGAGCCTTTTTCACACTAAGGGCATAGAGTTTTCAGGCCTTCTGGATTCTTTTTCATGTTTTGATGGAATTGTTTTGCTTAATATCAAGGAATGTATTTACTGTGTTTGGTCATACAAGATAAATTAGGAAAAGAAAAAACAATATTTAACTTAGATAAAGTGATGAAATTAAAAACAAAGCACACAAATATCCTAAGGTAACAACACTCAAATAATCTCTGCAAGAGAAAAATAACGATGCTTCTCATGATAAGATAAAATGACCACATCTTCTTGCTCAAATGTTGGATTAATATGATTCGTAAGGAATTGAAAAGTTAAGACATAAAGAGCTACAACTTTTATGTTTATAACTTGATTCAAATGCGTTGTCTTGAGGGCCTAATCAGTTTATGAATGACAAACTCAAATAGAACCTAATTTGCATGACTTAAAAGATGCATTAATAACTGCTATTCCTTAAGCAGAATGGGCTGTTCAATTGGTTCAGGTTAGTTAATAAAGAAGTCAATTTTCTTTATTTTATTGAATTCTCTTAGGTATTTTAGGAGTTGTATTTCCAGCTGACTTTTATTATTCCCCAAGTCTTGCTTATGCTTTATAGTTGTCTTAAGTCATTATAAAGGCTTATGGGAATTTCCTAAGTCCTTTTTACTACTTTATTTAAGTAATAATTGCATGAAAGTAAAGTATATGTATTTTCCCAGGGGCTGTTGATTAGCATTTAAGATTAAAGTTTCTCTTAGAAGCCAACTGAGATTATAAGTTAGAGTTTATGTAAATCAGATAAAAAACTTTTGATGAATGATCATTCGAGTTTTTTCTTTTGTTTTTGGATAAATAACTAAACCTAATCTTCTAAAGAAGCTTGTGATGATTGCATAACTTATCACTCACTTTCTCTATGTTGTATTAAGTGTGGTCTAATATCCTTCAATCAACTTAACTTTTCAAGAGAATCCTATGCTTCCAATATCACACTAGAATAATTATTTTATCTATTTTTTCCATTGACAAACATAAAATTACTCATTTGATAAAATAGAGTATGAAATAGAATTACTATCACACATATCAAATTAAATAAGCCACAAGCCTTAAGGCTAGGAAGTGTTGACACTAGCTGCACTAAAAATTCTGCCTTAAAGATCCAAATGTGTTATCTATATCACAATCAGAATGTACAATTACCCATAGTACCACTATATTGTGTACCACTTTGTTACATGTGAATGAACATTGCTCTCAGTTTAGGATAATGACAACTAATAGATAAAACTATCAACAACTGCCTATACATTGAGCATGGCAAAAGAAAATCATCTGGGCAACCTAGATCATTCATCTTCTCTATTTGCATAGTTTCATCCATGGCGCCGGCCTCCGCCTTTAAAAAGAGCCTTGGTAAGCGATGGATTCACTGGTTGTTTGTTGTCTTTTTTGTCACAATGAGAGAGCTTTTTAATTGCAGGCACGCCACACATTCCTTTACCAAAATCAAAACCCAGCACGCCATGGTCGAGCATTGCCATGCTGACAAGAAGGAAGCATAAAAACCATGCCTTCATGATGGATATTGGGAATAAGGGCTATGATCTTTGGTGCTATGTTAGAGTTTTGTTTCTTTCTTATGTGTTTCTCTTTAGCTGTGATATATGATTTGGCTGGTTTCTGGTGCAATTTATAGTGCTAGGTTTTGGTTGGGCTGCAATAGATGTCTGACTTAGCTTAATTCTATGAAGATGGATGGTTCTTGGTATATCTGCTAATTAATTCATGGTTGTTCGTATGTATGGCCATCGCTTTACCAAATGTTTCTTTAAATGTTGCATAGGGTTAAAGAAGGGTTGCAACATAAATTGCACCGGTAGAGGAAAATGACATGAAAAAAAAAAAAAAAAATTTCTTGGATAATAAAATGGTTACAAAGAAAAAGGTGATTCTATTTAGTCCAAAAGAGGCAAGAAAAAGAGAAAAATGTTAAATTACTCTTTAGAGTTTCACTATTAAAAAAAAAAATAAAGTTGTTTAAATTCCATAGGATAAGAAGAAATAATATGTTATAGTAAATCTTACAAACAAAAAAGTTGCATTATTAAAAATGTTTTAAAACCTAAAAAAACTTATTCGAAACCCAAAGAAATTAGTTTTTATTCCCAAATAATTGTATTATATGTAGTAATATATTAGCATTATTTGTGTATGATCTAAATTAAGTTATAGATTAAATAGTGATAAGTTGACACTCTTAAAAATTCAAGAGATAAATAGAGGGTAGAAATTTTCTTGCCGATCCTACCCAAAAGGTATATAAATAGAAATAAGTCTATAATCCGAGAAACAAGAGCATAGTTTCTGGGGAGTTACTTTAAGCCACCCTGCTTTTACTTAGAAAGCTCCTTCATTAAAATTTTTGTGAAGTTCCTAAAATGTCACACATGTTTTAAAGTCAAATAGTTCTAGAGGACCGTTTGAAGTAAAAAACGACTCTAGAGAATCATTTAGACTGAAAAACAATTCTATACAATTGTTTGATAGTTAAAACAGTTCTCTAGAACCATTTTATAATGAAGCACACGGGGCATTTTGGAAACTTCTAAAATATTATAATGAAGGAGGCTTCCCCAAGGAAAGGCGGGGGTGGCTTAAAGTAACCTCCTAGTTTCTGTCCTATTATTGTCCCCTGGAGTTAACTACAATGCAATTGCTACAGTCAACCGCCCGATGGAAGGAAACATGAGCATAGTTCCTATTCCAATTCCAATTGACTGTACTGCAATCATTGCAGCCAACCGTTAATGCAACCCTTAAATAATGCATCGCAGTTAATTATAGCCTCGTCATGGCTGTAATGATTGCACTGATGTCAACTGTAGGAAAACCAAATTCTTTCTCTTGTTGCTTCTATGATTCTCAAAGCAGACACCATAGAATGTGTGATTCTCTCACTTCAATGTTCATTTTGCCTGCATGTTAGATATCATCACTCAGTAGAGCTAATAATCACTGTCAGTTATTTTATGCAAATCTACAATTTGATTCAATTTTCTTATTCACAATGACTAATCTACCACATTTTTAACCAAATAAAAAAAAAATCTTACAAATAAATAAGAAGATCAGATGGGGCATTTCCATTCCAAAAAATAAATAAATAAAAGACCCTATACTCCTTTCTTTTAGTCATTTTAAAGTGGGAGATATAACATATAATGTATCCATCAAAAATTCCATTTTGGTGAGGAATGAACAGCAGTTTGCCTGGGTCTAATTGTCTGCTCTGAGTTATTTCTCTTCATGATGGAGGAAACTGTGGGGCTAAAGTAGTCATTACTCCTCTGAGAAGTTGCACCCTGTGAATACATCTTCTTCCCATGAATGAAGCTCCTCTGATTTTCTAGCATAGTCCTGCGAGCAGCAGGGTTCCTTTGGGTAGGTCCCCATCTATTGTAGCTAACACAACTCTGGCTCCTTCCCACTTGCTGAAACTTCACCTCTCTAGGGCTAGTGTAGTTTCGGCTCTCAGCGGTTTCTGCAGAGTACATCGTCTCCTCTTCACTGCTATATCCATTGTGCATCTCTGATACCTGCAATGGAGGTGAACTAGACTGAACCTCACTTTGAGCTCCATTTACAGAACCTGTTGAGGCAACGTCTGCACTAGGACTTGCTGGCCTTCTGTCCAGGTAATGTTCTTCCAACCGGTTTTCGGGTAAACCTTCCTTGACATGATTCCCAGCAGAATTTGGACACAGTTTGTTGGGTGATTGTGACAAAACAGCAGGTTTGGCAATCCTCGGAGGGAAATTGATGTCCAAAAGCTGTATTTGTGTGTTTTCTTTCTTTCTTACAGGAATAGCAGTTAGCCTTGGAGATTCATATATTTCTGGAGTGGGAATTCCCTGTACATGTGCAGCATTAGGATTAGTAATCAAGCTTTCTTCTTCAACAGTGTTACCGACAGCAGAAGAGCTCGTTCCCATATCCTTTGGTTTCAAGACATTATTTGATGAAGATGGGGTGCCATCATTATCACCCTCAGTTGACTTAAAAACTGGCCGCATTGTGAAGGAAGCACATGAATGCTCACTCTTCTGGCCCGTCGACATCAACCGAATGAGTGGTAACTTTGGTTTGTTAAGCTCATCAAGACTGCCTTCCCAATGCTGGTTTAACCAATCACATATGACAGGAATAGGTATACCAAATTGCATATGGAGATCCTTCTTCCAAGAGGATGTGGAAGAAGAAGAGGTTGAAGAGGATTTGGTATTCGGGGAAGTGGCTAATTTCATAGGATCACAAATCATAAATGCTAGATTGCCATGTACATCAAACCCAGCAGAACCGGGGTTCCATGTGATCCCACCAGTTGAGAGCTTTATAAGATTGTCAGTGGCTATGACCACCTTTCCTTCACCAACAGTGAGCTCCTGTTTCTCTGTGAAACCTAAAAGGTAAACCACACTTCCAAGATCCAGATTGGTTTTGGAACAGGTTTTCAAGTAGTGAAGGCACTGACCCTGAGCATTTGAATCTCCATCCGCATCATCTAAACCCACAATAGTAAGATCCAATACAGAGCTCGTAATGAAAAACCTGAAAATAGGTCAGAGGAATAAGATTAACCCACCAATAGATAGAAAGTCACTAAACAACCGGTACAGATCTTCTTCCTCAAGATTATTCTTTTACAATAGAACTACGAATTATTACTAGATTCTAGTTGTCTATTACTCTTAATAAAACAAGACCTTCAAATGTTAGACAAATTAGATCAAATCAGGAACTGGGTTTCTTGCATATTGATTACCCATGAAATTTGACATGCATGACAATAAATTAACAATAATTCAAACCAAATATCTGAAAGACTCCATGTTATGTAGATAACCATCTGCTTGTTGGATCAGTGTCTGAGGGTATCTTTAAATTGAAATCCATGAATGATTGTGCATGCAAATATAAGAGCAGACAACAAAGGCGTAATATGAATTACAAAATGGAAATGAAATCATGTGATCCTGCTTCTTTCCAAGAAAAAAGGGAAATGAACCATAAACACCATTATTATGTTATATGAACATCCCAGTTGAATTCACCAATAGTAAGCATCCACTCTAATTCTATAACAAATTAGTTATACATAAAGTATAGCATTCATTCAGTTTCAGTAAAAGAAAGTCAACAAGGGAAGACTATATTATCAAATGAAACCAAGTTCGAGACAAGATGTTCAAGTTGGAGAATAAGTTGAACTGATATATGAATAACAAGAAAGATAAAGTGTGTCCAAAGATCAATCAGGACTGAAAAAACTGTGTTAACAGGTTACAGAACGAACAAAAATGTGCTACAAAGCCACTAAGGCCTGGAGAGCCTACAAATACAAGGCCTAATAAGGGATATAGTTATAAAACTTGCGGAATATTTTCTTCTTTTATATATAAAAAGGAGTACAATATCCTCCTAAAGAATGTCTTTCCCCAAAAATATCAACTTTACTCTTCACTTTGTTGTCATAAAACAACTGAAAGCTACCAATAGTGACCAAAAAGCAACTCAGTAACAGCAGCATCCCAAAAGCGAAATGATAAGTTCCAAACACCAATTCTACTTACACAACCAGCTTGCCTACTAAAGGCAGAAAAAGTAAGCAACCCAAAAACAGGAGAAGCATAATGAATTAGGAAAAACCAATTACTGATTCCAATATCAGAACCCATAGCAAAAGTCCAGCACCAGGTTGCCTATCTACTATGAGCCTATAGTAATCATATTGCCTACTACTTTCTACAGATACCCACTTAAAAAAGGTTCAATTTTACTCACTTACGCATCATTGCCCTTAATTACTTAAACAATTGAAACAAGGTTACCTCGTAAAGGTACAAAATTTAAGCAGACCAAAACAGGAAAATGCATAGTGCATTAGCAAAAGACAATTATTGAATCCACTATGATAACACACAGCAAAATGGGTAGAAAACAAACCGCTCTAACTGCGCATACAATAACCATTATTGCTCACTATTTCTAACTTTCTAGTTACCCACCAAAAATTTTTCTCTTCGTAATAAATAGTAACTTTAACAATTAAACGCAATCATAACAAAAATCAGAAATGTGGGTAGTGGGTACCTATGGGGAACAAGGCTTGCAGCCACACCATTCTGAAGCCGGATCTCGGAGCTCTCAGCAGCAACCACGGAGGGGAGGTTAGCATGGGTTGTCAAGAGCAGGTTCCGGTGGATCAAGAATCCGGTGCCGGAGATCCCATTAGCGGCATTCGAGATTCTGGCCATGGCTTGGCCCTTGCCAGAGAAAATAGCGGCCTTCATCCGCTCGATTTTGCTCATTCCTTTGCAGAAACACCATGATTCTGTAAGAACACCCATTTCTAGGAGGTAGAGGAGTGATGAGTATCTTCAGAAACTTGGATCTAGCAAATGTAGTAGGAGCATTTCAGTTCCAACAGACTAGGCGCTCGGCAAGTATAGGCATTCCGCTTTCTCTGTACAAACAAAATGTCAGAGAGAGTAGAGGGAGGGACGGGAAGGTCGTGAAATGATTAAAGAGGGTGAAATTACTAGCTGAAAATATAGGTGGAAAAAAGAAATCTTTGTTCAGAGAGAGAGAGAGAGAGAGAGAGAGGAAGTAGAGTGGAGAAGAAGACGGTGAAGTGTATTTGCGGAGAGAATTGGGCTCGCAATAGAAAAAAGCTACTTAGGTAATATTAACACGCGCTCATACGTATCAATTTTTTTTTTATTTAATTTTTTTTATTATTTATTATCCTTTGAAAAGTTTATTTTATTATTTTAAATTTTAATAAATATATTTATTCACAAATATTCTTAAAAACAGATTAATCTCCCTTTTAACCTCCAAGAGATCTTGTTCAGCGAAAATTATAAATAAACCAAAACCCAAAAAAAAAAACTCAATGCTTGAATCAACGGTACATAACATGATAAGATCATTCCCGGCAATGTGTAGAATAATTTCTAACAGCATCAGTATGATCCCCATGTCCGTTTCCCCATACTCATCTCTGGAAGAAGCAGCTGGGAATCTGAGCTCGACTCAAACCATCCAAGCTTCTCAATGAGTTTCTTGATGAGATCACCAGCAAGGTAAGCAACGATTGAAGCCATAGCCCCAGTGCTGACATAAAACAGCACTGTTTTTAAGTATGTCAGATACCCAGTTGACCTCTGGATATAAGCCTTTGCAATGGCAAGCAGTGTGATGCATAAAAGAGAAGCTACTGCAACAGCTGCAAGCTTGAAATCCTTTTCCCCACTCTCATGGAATGAGAAGCCATAGACTAATGGTGGCACTAAACCAAAAAGAATGAATGAGAATACAGCAAAAGTGGCATGAAGGAAGAAATTCTCCTTCTTCCCCAGTAACTCATAGTATCTATCCTTTGCTGCATTTGTTTCAGAGTAGTTGGCTCTTCTGGGTTGCTCACTTTTCAGTTCCCAAAGCTGCAAATATATGTATAACATAACATAAGTTCTAAATGTAAGAATAGCGTGGAAAATAGATTCTCTGCCGTCAAAAATCCATGCATTCATTCACTGCAGTTGTCACTGTGGTAATATGCGAGCCATTGGATTGAATCCTACCATCCATTGATTGATTCATTGAAGGGCTCGTGTATCACCGCATACGATATTGCAATAAATGCACAGGTTTTAACTATAGGAGATCAATCTTACGAAAAACAGACAAGTTCTAACACTGTGTTGGCAAATTTAGCCGTAACATTTTCAATATTGATAGATAATTTGAACATAACTCACATTATGGAAAAGGATGAAAAGTCCACCAACCAGGTTTGCTAATGCCAGAGCCACAATGTTTACTGCAAATCCAAGTTAGTGAATAAGATATCATTAGCTTAATGAATGAAAAAAACATAACTTGTATTTCTAACTAATCTTAACTTCGAATGAGAAAAAAAATGTTCATGAGAACTTGTAACTGTTCCTTTTCCACTGCAGTTTTTTTTTTTTTTTTAAAAAAAAATATATTTTTCCCCTTTTGCAGAATGATTATTTCAGGAGCATAGAAAGGAAGAATGAAACAAAAAAAAATAAATAAAAATGGAAAGATTTAATTCTTACTTGTGGTAGCATCAGCACTTGCTGCAGATGTCACAACACCAAGGCTTGCAATTGATTCTGCTAGACCACCATACACAATGCTTTTTAGAATTTCCCATGTACTGCTACTTTCGGGTTCTTGAATCACTTCTGGCTCTGTTGTAGCAACATCAATGGGGCTTTCATGAAGTGCTTGTTCTGCTGGCCCTGCTAAATAACAACAATTATTATGCAGTTGCAACAAAAATTGCTACACATTACATATGAAATAAAGAGTAAAACTCATTTTTACCCTCACACTATTATTAACTTTAAATAAAAACTCTCACATTTCAAACTTAAAAAATTGAACCCTCACACTACAAATACTATATCAAAGTCAACCTTTTACACAGTCAACCTTTTACACAGACAAAAAGGACTACCCTCGGTTGACTTTGATATGGATTTTATAATGTGAAGATTCAATTTGACAAGTTTGAAATGTTAAGGTTTTATTTAAGATTGGTGATAGTGTGAGGGGGCGAAAAGAAATTTTACTCGAACTGCCATGCAGACTCATAAATAGTATAATACTTAAAAATTAAAATCGACCCCTTTCAAAATTACAAGACCCACTGATTTGTTCATATTTTTAAAACTTGCATAACAAGTTATCACATATACCTCCATATGCATCTCCAACCACATTATCAGATTTGTATACTCCATCAACTATAACCTGTTCAAGCTGTGGCTGTTGGTACACATTTTCTGTGGAATCAATTTCAGTTTCTTTGTGTTTGGTGGCCAACAACGGCCCAGATATAGCTGCCCAATCTGCCCCCGAATACTTTTTTCTTGATGCATCATCACCACCTTTGACCACAAAAGCACCAGATATAGCTGCCCAAGATGTCCATGAAATTTTTTTTCTTGATGATGCATCTTCCCCACCCTCGTCTTGTAGGATTCCCCTCAAGTGAATCGATGAATCTGTCCCTTCGATATCTTTCTCAATACCACTTCCCAGATCTGCAGATAAGGTAAAAAATAGCCTATGACTTATTTGGAAACAATCACTATATATATATCCAAAGCTATTGACTCTACCTGTGATTTTATCTCCTACTTCAGTGGCTACTTTATTGGCTCCATCAGTGATAACTTGTTCACGCTTCAGGACTTGGTTTCCTGAATCAACTACAGTGTTAACTGCCACTTCTAAGGGATTTCTGGCTACAGATTGGCTCAGTCTCACAGACTGATCAGCTTCTGGAGGCTTATTTTCTGGTCCATCTTTCGCTGTCTGATCAAGCAGTCCTTGTACTGGCACTCCTATATTTGAACTTATTATAAGAAATTGTATTGACAGTTCCAAGAAAAAAAAAAAACAAGGTTCTCAAGTATAATTTACAGGCAAAAAGAAAATATAGTTTGGGAAATACACTACCATCATCAATTGGTGCTTCTTCCTGTCTAAATACCAATCTAGGAAACAGCCAACTGCCTGTTCAAAAACCATAGATGAATTTGAAGTCCAAGTCATATTTGATTTCATGACATAGATCAGCTAAGACTAGAAGACAGAAGATGATGCGTATTGGTTGGTTTTTGTGAGATTTGGATCCGGTCATCTTACATGGCTTATGTTGAGAGGAAATGTTGACATGGTAGTTCATTGTCAACGCGGATTGCCTATAGTTGACTGCACTATAGTTATTGACATAACAATCTATTACAATCACATCCAACAGCTCATAAATTGTTATGTCAATGACTGCAATGCAATTGACTGTAGGCAATCCATATCCATCAAATTAGTTGACACATTGAGTGGGGGAAAAAAAAAAAAAAAAAAAGGAAAAATGAGACTTAGAGATTGTAATAGATGGAAGAAAATTCCCATAAAACTTTTATTTGCACAGGTTTTTTCTTTAAGAGATTCTGGTCTGATTCTTACAAAGTAATAACAAAAGCCATCATAACGATTATCATAAACAAGTTCTAGATGTGATTATATCAGATTTGTTATACTGCAGAAACAAACCGCATATCATAACAGAGTGTAAAACAAGTACCTATTGGAATGAGGAAACTGAAGCATGATGTGCATGTGAATGTATCAATTTGCCGAGGTTGCTGCACAGGAACTCTAGCATTTTCCAGCTCTTGATTCTGAATTAACACCTTTTGGATACAAGTTCTGCAATTGGGACAATAAAATGCATGTGTTTCTGGCTTCTGATACACCCTTTCCAGATATAATTCTCTCACTTCCTGCTCAATTTCTTTTACTAAGCTAACTTTTCCACCTTCACTTGTCACATTGTTGGAAGAATTAAAACCCTCAGAAATAGGATTGGCATCAGGTAAAATTTTCTTCTTCTCAATCTCCTCTTGTTGGATATTGATTTCACCATTCATTTGGGTGCCAAGATTTTCTGCTGGGAGATTCAATTCCTCTTCTCCAGAATTCATCTTAGGTGGAGAAAAATCTAAGCCTCCATTTTCCAGTCCGGTAAAATCAGCTGAAGAAATGTACTGGGTCGGTATTTTTACTGTCAGTAAATTTAAGCCAGAGCATACATTTTCATCAAGAACAGTACTTGAAGAGAAGAAATATACTTCTACATGCTAAAGTGTGGATAAGAAGCCTGTAACTAACTATTGGGTTCGTTTATTTGATTTTTTTCCTAAAATTCAACCTGTTGTGTTCTTCTTATTCCCAATATCGACAAGGCAGTACCACAAACTGGGTAATAGCTAATAAAACAAAAATGGATCCTACCAAAAAAATAAAAAAAATAAAAACAAAAAATGGAGGAATCTGAATGATAAAGATGTTTATTAAAATCTTAAGAAAAAATTAAGAAGAAGATGAAGAAACCGGTATCACAAACTGGGTATAGCTAACGAAACAAAAATGGATCCTCCAAATCAAAACAAAAATGGAAGAAGAGAAAAGTTGGAAAATTTAAGCTTGTAGTTGCAAGGTGAAAACTTTTTTAGTACCCACTTCTTCAAATCACAAACCAATTATAAAAATAACCAATTGATGCAGAAAATGGGTCTGAATTCATAATTTCTATTTTCTTATACTAACTCAGCTATTCCTGCAGTACATACTTCTTTCCAACCAAAGAGGGTGAGAAGAAGAACAAGAAGACTACGCATAAGAAACCAGTATTCTGCAGCAAGTTATAAAATTTAAGCTCACAGTGAAAAGTTAGAGACTTTTCAAACATCCTTTCTCCATGGAACCCACATATTCACAGCCATTAAAGAAAATGCAAGCTTCTTTTTGTTCCTGTAGTAATGTTGTCGTTACCTTCTTTGCCATTTCCTTTAACAGTGTCTGTGTTGGTTTGCAGGCGAGCCTGGCGTTGGCGCAAACCCTCTTCCAGAATCTCAGTCTCTGTCTCCTCCCATGGCTTCATTGCATCCTCCATTGTTGTCGGCCACTGCTCAATTCAGAGGAAAAAAATTCAAGCTCACTCTAAGACTAAGCCTTGTTTTTGTCCTCAAGGCAAAGAGCATAGGACTAGAACGGCTACATTTATAGCGGGAGCTGTGAAGCCAACCACCGCCTTAAAAGGCATTTATTATTTAATTCTACTGCATGTACGTATGAAAGGAATCGTAAGCAAATCTTTAATATATATAATAATAATAAATTTATTGTTTTTAATACCATAATCTTTATTTTTTATGTTATTAACAGTTAATGATAATATATGTGTAAATAATAAATTTAATGAGTTTTAGATTTTAAATGATGGTGTCTATCTTTTTATATTATTAACAAGAAGGATGGTGTTCATCCATTGTTTTTAAAACTCTAATCTAGCCTATATATTTTTAGTAAATACTAATTAAAAATTTAGTAATAATAGCTACAGTATAAAGATTAATGAATTACACATTAAGTAGACCATAAAAGTAATAAATATTAATATATTTTTAGAGTGTAAAAAACATAAAAAATGAATTAAAAAGAAAACAAAAATAAATTTTGCTAAAATAAGCTGTCACATAAACAAACTCACGCCCCCAATTCTTTCTATTAGGATGGCCACGTGGCAGAAATCCCACCTATTCTTAGATATAAAGCTAGATAAAATTAGAATATAACATAAAATTAGATAAAACTAGATAGATGAGATCTGGAAATTAAATATTGGTGATGTGTGAACTTAGCAATGAAATGGCTTATCATGGTGTTAGTAATTGTCTGACTCAGTTTCTATTGAAATATGAAAATTCAGGACAATTAATTCAGATACGGAAATAGTACAGTACTCACATTTAAAACACAGAATAGTACTCAGTTTTTACCCATGTCACCTGTGGTCGGATTAAAACACAGGATTTCCTGTTTTAAATGCTTTTGATCTTCTCTTTTATTTATTCATATCTAATATGTATATAATTTAGTCTAATCTAATCTATCCATCTATCTTATATTTATCTAATTAATCTGTCTAACCTATCTAATCTAATTAGATAAAAATTAGTGAGATTTTCTACAACATACATTTATATTTTAATAAATAAAATAAATTTACAAAAATAAATATTATACAACTCTAACTTAAAATATAAAATTAAGAAATTAATAAAAATTAATTTTTTTCAATTAAAAAACTTAAAACATAAATGAAATGAAATGTGTCATGTTACATTAGCCATTAACCGTGGTAGCTAATAAGTCTTAAAACCTTTCCTTAAGTTTGTTGAAAAATTTTACTAAAAAGAAAGAATGTGATCCTTTTACATTTACTCTTTTCTATTTTTATCTCACGCATGATTCTTTGCTATATTTAATGTAGCATCCTTTGAAACTTTACTATAACGGTTAAAACTTCATTTTGAGAGCCTAAATTATGGATTGGTGCTTGTTACTCTATAAATTAGAATAAATTCAATGAATTTATAAATTATTTACTTAAGAAAAAGACTATTTTAGAGATAGAAAATTATATAAGAAGGTAAGTTGAGGTGGGACCCACTTACACTTTTTGATATTTTTATAATATGAAAACAATAACATGTGTTTAAGAAATAGCTGTCCATATATTAAAAAATAATGTATAAATTTTCGCACCCAAATAAATAATTTTAATTAAAATATTATCAAATATTAAATGTAAATATTTTTTAATAAAAAAATAAAAATAAAATTTATCATATTGTAAGAAATTAGTCTCGCTCTATTAGACTTTACTAATGTTGTATTATTTTTCATTGCTTTAGCAATTTAACCAACTTTTTATTTTATTTAGTAATTTTAAAACTTTTATTATTTTTAATCTTTATTTCAATAAAAAAAAAATAATGGGTGTGATCTACAAAAGTGCTGAAAGTTATTAGAGTTGCTTTATGCAGTCTCTTCCAAGGAACTATTGAATTGCTTTCAAATAATGTAAAATTGCTAAAAGAGTTTTTATTGGATTTTCTCGTTGGAGAGAGCAACTCCCTTTCGAAATGTCATTTTCTTTAAAGTGAAAATAGGAAATAAGCCTCGATGTGCTTTTTCTTTTTTTGAGTTTTAGTTAATTTAATTTTTCTTTTTCTTTAATCTTTATATGATTAGATTATTATTTAATTTTTTTACTCATATTGAACAAATAAACATAACAATCATATTAACACGTTAAACATAAACAAATCTAAATCACTTAAAATTATTTATTATTATAAATAAATATGAAAAAATTAAAGATAATTAGTATATATATTATAGAGATAAAATTAAACTGCACTAAAATAATTAGCATTTAATATGTGATTTTCTACAAATTTAAATATTAGAAAAAAATCCTTAAACATTAAACTTAATTTATTTTTAACAAAGGAAAATGATGTGTACTCACTTTTATATTTTTTATACACTATGAACTTTATAATTATTTATAAACAAAATTATAAACAGAAGATAAAAGTCAAAAAAAATATACATAAAAAATCATGCATATAACACAACTCGTTTGTAAACATCACCGTTTGAAAAAAGAGATAAAATAAAACACGTCCCATCAAATATCAAAATCCAATAGCTGGTGGCCAGCATGAAAATATATTAATTAAAAGAAAAAGGAATTACAAACTAAAAAAAATCTAGTACTCATGTGTTCTCTTCAAATATTGATAATAAATAAATGGATTCTCATAAATCTTATAAGCATCTTCTCAAGTAGGGGTATGATACAGCTAAAAGATTTTATACGTATATAATTAACCATTTTATTACGATCCATACAATATCATTGATAGTTGATTTGATTAAAAAAATATTCATAAATCATTCTGTTGGATTTTTTTATGAAATTAAATTCCCTCTAAGTTGGACCTTATTTTCTTAAAAATTATTTTATGGTCAATCCTTCTAGGTCATGTTCACATTTAACAACCATACCTAGGTTGTCATATATAAATCTAAAAATTATATGTAAAATTTATGGTGGTTATGGTCTGAACGACTTAAATTATATTAATTAATGTTTAATATAATTATTATGAACATTAATTTTTTTAAAAAAAATTGTCTTGTCATCATTAATGAACTGTCCCATAAGTTTGATTAATATTTATACATGGATTGTTGGTTTCAACCAACTTTGGATATTAGTGGTATGAGTAAAGTTAGAATTAATAATATGTGACATCAATTATTTTCATAGAACAAGCACACATTCCCACGAAGAAGTCAACTTTTTGGGGGGTTTATTAAACGTCACGTTCGGCATGACTAAGAATTCGCTACTCTGACCAGCAAAGCAAAAAATCTTTGAGGGCCCTATGCTATACACCATAATCAGAAAAAATATATATATAAATACATGATTAAGATTAAATTAATACATACGTCTAAACCTATTACATTACCTATGATAAGCTGAGATATTTATTTATTTTTTAAGGTTGTAAGACGTTTGGTCTAGTTATGGAAATTAGGTATGACTTAACTGTTTAAATTGACTTTTAAAAAAATTAAAATTAAAATTAAAAGGAGAAATATTTTTACTTTTTTTTTTAAATAAAATTTTAATTTCTATATGTGTGGTTCTTTTTCTAAAATAAAATAAGTAAATTTAAATAATTAATTTTTGTATGAAATATTTTTTTTTCCAAATTATAAGCATAAGCATATTCACATATCCTAATCCAAACTGCCTCTCAATAATTACTACCCCAGTTCTTACCAGCATTTTCACCTATGATCAATTTTTTCCAGGACGAGGTTTAAGCCTTGTAATACTCTGCCCCCTGCTCTTTTTGACAAAAGAGTATCATTTTTTATGTGAAAAAAAAAAAAAAAAAAGATATCATTAACTTATAGGACTTTTTTGGGTCCAAATGAGAAATACCAAAAACACAACTTTGTTAGTCTGATCCAATAGGCCCAATCTTAATGTAGTCCAGTCCACATCAGCTCACAATGGGTTAAAAGTACAAACATAACCTTAGAAATCTTTATGAAGAATTTTTTTTTTTTGTAATTGTTAAAAATATATATATATACAAAAATTTTAACCTGCAATTCTAGAGAGATTCTAATACAAATGAGGAAGCTCACAAAGTATTTGTGAGGAAATAAAAATAACTATTCTAACCTCACTTCTCAATCTCTGAGGCAACTAAATAAAAATTATTATTTATTCAATAAATACTTATTTAAAAATTAGTAAAAATTATAAATGTAACAAAATGTTAATTTATTTAAAAAACACAAAAATAAAAATTAATTAGTAAAACACCACAAATAAAAAATTATTTTCTTATATACCATAAATTGGAACTAATAGAAGGGGCCAAGGGGGCCATATGAAAATGAATAATAATTGGAAGTGAGAGAGAGTATCTGATTATTTAAATGCAATAATAATAGGAGCAGTGTATTTAATAATAATAGTATCTGGTAGAGAATTAAATGAGGAAACAATTGCCCATGCCAGTCTTTCAAGGACAAGAGAAGTTATGAATCTAATACGGCCCACTCCTGTTTCACGAGTCTTCCCATCTACTCATTTTCCAACTCTTAATCACTAGTACCTTACTTGAACCAATTTTCTATTTATTTATTTATTTTTAAAATTTAATGGCATCTTGAAAGTACTATTGTCACTAGCGCTTTTATAAAAGCGTCACTCCAACTGACGCTTTTTTATTGTTCTCCGTCATTTGCTATGACACTTTTAAAGCTTAACAAATTTTATAATATATTAAAAAATAGTTTTTGATTAGTAATATTTTAATAAATATATATTTTTTATTTTTTTAAAAATTAAACCGCTAGCTAAGATTTCATGCAGAGAAGCAAGCACCAGAAAGTCCGTAAGATGGTTATTCAAAGAAGGTTAGCTGGGCAAAAAAGTAATTGATGAGAGTAGATTTCACAGAGATGGAAGATTTATGACGCATGAAGGAAATTTAACAAAAAGATACGTAAAGAGTTAATGAGAGGAGAGAAATTGCTCACATAAAATGTGTGTAATTAATTTTGTTACGTACTCTTTGCGGTTCTAAGAGACGCATTCTAAATTTTTTTATAAAGTTTTAGAAGTTTTTATTATTTTTTATATCTATCATTTATCATTATTGGGCTTAAAGTTAAAATATTATGATAATTTTTTTATGTATTGTTCGATTATAACATATTAATTAACATTATCATTAAGTCAAACTTTATTTCATGATTTTAAAATAATTTGTTAATGTTTGTCAATAAATATCAATATTCAACCATAAGTATGATTATCATTTTGGCAACAATTTCCCCAAAAATAACAAAAGCTAGAAGCATAAAAAGTAGAGGTGGGTTGTTTAACAATTTCACCAAGTTAAGAAGAGATACTCTAGTTATGGTTGTTGAAAAAATTGACAAACAGAAAAAAAAAGAAAAAGAAAAAGAAAAATAAATATACCCACAAAGTTAAAAGTAATGGCATTCTTAAAAGGAATCAAAAAGGTTTAATATATCATCTATCAATCTATCTCTAAATTATGGAATTTTTGAGTAATGCTCTGATCAAACAAATTAATTTGCATAATGCTATCCGTATACTTTTTTTTGTATTTTTCTTATTTTTATTTATAATTTTACATTATAAATAAATAATTAATAAACATAAAAATACCAACTAAATATATAACTTCTAATGTATAAATAATATTTTCCAAAATTTTTCCAGAACAGTTTATTTATGTAAAAAAAAAAATAGCAAAGTAAGGTTTGGCCCAAAAAACATACTATATAAAACGTGAAGTCAATGCGTTGAACCTCCTTAAAACATGGAATTGGATAGGTGACCGTTCAACCGCTTATGTTTGATTAGTAATTGAGTCTCTTTTTGAGTTTTGACTTTTGCAGAAAGATCAAAGTGACAGCAATGGTGCTAAGTTAATAAGTATAAAAAATTAAAAACCCTAGATAAGTGTTTGTTTTATGGAATTGGTATACAAATAAGATTAGTTTATTTTTAGTATTATTTTTATTATTTTTAAATTAATAAGACATAATTTATAATAAAATATGGGATAAATAATATTATTTTACTCTTTGTATTATAAAATAAAATTTATTATAAGTTAACTCATAAATTAAGAAATTATTATTAAAATATTACAAACAAATATTAAATATTAAATATATATTATTTATTATTTTTCTGTAAAAATTACTACAAATGTTTATTTGAAAATAATTGTTAGTTGAATAATTTAATGTATATTACTTAAACCACTCCTTAATGTTCGTATTAAAAAACACTTGTGCAAAGAGAGTGTTTAAGAAATGGAAAGAGTGACTTACTTTTAATCATATTATTAGTTGAACAATTATTTATTCTAGATGATAATCTCATAATTCAAAATATATTTTAATATTTTATTATACAATAAATACTTAATATTTATGAATAAATATCTTATATTTATTTTTTGTATATAGAATATCTAGTATTTAAAATTAAATTATTTTTTCTTCCCATGATAAGAACATGAGAATAATAAACTCAAATTTATATATATTTGAAAATTAAAAATTTCGCTTGCTGAATTGATCACACGACAAGCACGTGTCCTTGAGTGCGCCACGTGCTATTCTACGCTGCCTTCCCAACCATAATCCACTTGGCCTAGCTATCCCAATCCAGCATTTGTGCTGTCCCCATCACCAGTAGAGCAGCCGGATCATGGCAGCCTCGTTATTTTCTCATTTCCCAGTGTAAATTTCGTTTCTTAAGCTCCCTCGGTCCCATCGAACGCGCATCCCCAACATATTTTAGACACAGAAGGAGATTCAGAGACGCAGATTCTGTGTAAGCTACAAATTTTACTGGGACTCTGAAAGAGTAAGCTTTCACGGTTTCACCGAATATGTTGAAGGTTTCGTGCAATGGGTCGGACCAGATTCAATCTCTTGCTCAATGCAGATTCTTGGGATCGCCCAGGTCCTTCCTTTCTCGCCGGAGAAGCACCGCCCTTTCCTGCTCTCCGGTAACCCAAACTTCGCCGGCTCTCGCGGTTGTTTCTGACCGGAGTGGTGTTGGGTCTGAAGTTAAGCAGGATGAATCCGGTTCGGGGACTCTGGCAGACCGGTTGCGACTTGGGAACTTGACGGAAGATAGGTTGTCTTATAAGGAAAAGTTCATTGTGCGGAGCTATGAAGTTGGGATTAATAAGACAGCCACTGTTGAGACCATTGCTAATCTTCTGCAGGTTTAGCTTTTATAATGGCTTTCTCTTGATTTACTTCCAAAGCAATGCAATTTGGTTGCTTTTGTATTGGCTTCACTTGGTTTGCCTCACAGAATGAATAACTGTACAAATTGCATTTATCAATTTCTATGTGCCATGGCCTTGTGATTCAGGAGGTTGGATGTAATCATGCTCAGAGTGTTGGATTTTCAACAGATGGTTTTGCAACAACCCCTACAATGAGAAAATTGCGTCTTATATGGGTGACTGCTCGCATGCATATAGAAATCTACAAATACCCTGCTTGGTGAGTTTTATTCTTTATCAGGTTGAGTTTTTGTTAAGAACCCTGTTAGGAAAATCTAACTCAATGGTTCCAACAGGAGTGATGTAGTTGAAATAGAGACATGGTGTCAAGGGGATGGAAAAGCTCGAACCAGACGTGATTTTATAATTAAAGACTACCCCACCAATCAAGTCATTGGAAGAGCAACGAGGTACAATTTCGCCTTTTCCAATTGGAGGGTGGTGGTATTGTTAGAGACTTCTTCCTTTATAAGAACTTGGATGTTCAATTTTATGAATTAGTTGCTCTTGCAGTTTCTCCTTATATCCCATGTCTTCATTGTGTACTAAATTGGTAGAGCTTTGCTGCTACATTTCCCTATTTTAGTAAGGGAACCAGATTCATGATTCCGTGCTTAATGTTTGATTAGGGTATCAACCATCCTCGATTGGAGATACTAATCGTCCTTTCAGATAATTTGATATGGCTTGCCCAATTATGTTCACATGTTAGTGTCTGATAGCTAATTTTTCACCATTTGTCTGCCAAACATTGGATTCAGCAGGATATCGAAGTTCTAATTTTCTTTTTCTGGCCAGCTAAGTTTAAGTCCCATTTGATTCTATGAAAACCATGATCTAGTCTTTTTTTATCTGAATTGATACCTAGGCTTCATTGTGCCTATATCCTGATTTACAGAAAGTTGTAAATCATTTTTATTAATTTTTGGCTTTTTTTGGGAGATGTCGAATGAGGGATTCAGTTATGTGAAGGGAACTAACACACTCAGAGGGTTAAATACCCTAATTGTTACTTCCCCAGTTGATTATTACTACAAATCTTATTGCAAAGCCAGAATATTTTGGGTGTTGGCATTCTTTTATTGATTTTTAGTCATCAACCCCTTAACTAATACCTGTATGTGCTGAAACTCGAAGTATAATATTAGGAAACCTGCCCAAAAATTAAAACGAGTCATACATTGGAACTCCATATTCATGATTATTCAAAAATGAGTTGTTATATTTCTATGGGCAAGACATGCGAACCATAATCAAAAGGTACAGAGAATTTGGCATTTAAATTTCTGTTTCCCCTCTGTAGCCACCTGTATGCTGGTCCCACTGGGGGCAAAATGGTATCTTGCTTTGTAGCCTGGGATGAATGGTTTTGAGTCTAGCACCAACCATATTTCTGAGCTTGGAAGTATTCTTTAGCCACCAATACCAACAGATAGAGTAGAAAATTCATGGCTTGAAGCTATAACAGATGGTGTGGCTTAGTGGTAAGAGGCTCATTCTAAAGTGATCTGGTGGAGAAGAAGTCATGCATTGAAGGCTCATCAGTGTCGTATGGAGCTGGGCGATGAGATTCAAGTCCATTTGTCCTTGGCTTCTTGCTTCTATTCTACATGTTGCCTTTGGTGGGGTTGAGCTAAAATATTTGGACCCCTCAAGGGAGAGCCTGTGGCGCAAATGAGGGCCTGATCAGGGTAAATGATGATTACCATCTAGGCCACTCCTGGTAGAGGTTTCCTGGCAGATTTGGGCAAAAGGGGGAAAAAAAAAAAAAAAGGAAAAAGAAAAATGCCACCCTACTTCAAAAAGCTGCTAGAAGTTTAGACTTTTAGTAAACACTTCACACATTAGGAATAATATTGTTTGCTAAAGATAATAGGAAACCAGGCTTAGTGCTGTTCAAAAAACTTTAACAAGTAACTGCTGCTTGTCCTAAGTTTTGGCTTGTTCACTTTGCCTGCAGAACTGTCTGAGATAATCACGTGCTTTATATGCTTCAGTGGAGCTGACCATCTACATTCTATTATTTCAGCAAGTGGGTAATGATGAATGAGGACACTAGACGAATGCAGAAAGTTTCTGATGATGTTCGGGAGGAGTTTCTGGTTCACTGTCCTCGAGAGCTCCGGTAGGCACTTCTCTTTACTTTATGTTGCCATGAGAATATTCCTACTTGATCACATTCGGGTAATATAGACCTTGGCAATAATGTGAGAGGGCAAAAATGGGTTCTTCTCTATGTCTGTTGTGCAAACATGGATGCAAGTAGGTTTATGGCTGTAAGTTGATGACTCTTACCTGCCTGCAATAGTATAACTTCATAAACCCTTTTGCCATGGTGAGTATCATCATCATCCTTCAGAGCCTAGTGAAAATCTCCACTTTGTTATGGAAAATATATCTCACGTTAACATACTGTGAGTAGCTTGGGTAAAGTATTTTGGGCCATTTGATGTTGGTTCTTCCAATTATGTTGCTTGTCTAGTTATTGATTTGATGTGTTACAATGCCATAATTGGTGACTATTGCTGCTTAACACAAAGACTCCTGTTTTCTTGTTTTTCTTCTGTGATATTAGGTTAGCAATCCCTGAGGAGAATAATAATTCTTTTAAGAAAATACCAATACTGGAAGATCCTGCTCAATATTCAAGACTAGGACTTGTGGTATGACTTTTTCTTTATTGGATAACAGAGAAAGTTCATTAGAGATATTTGGTTCTTCTATCTCATTTCATATGCCTGGGTTTCTCACTATGCTTTTGAATTTTGCAGCCTAGAAGAGCAGATCTGGACATGAATCAGCATGTTAACAATGTCACCTATATTGGATGGGTGCTTGAGGTTGTTAGATAAGTCTATATTTGTTTATTTACTTACTTTTGAAATTTTTTTTGTTCATGATCTATTTGTCGTTGCACTAGTGTTATTTTTTCAAGTTGACCCTTCAGGCATTGTACTTGCATTTGATAAATACTCATACTTGCTTACAGTGTTGTCAATAGCGGGGCCATGTTGGCATGGCTTGGCCTGGAACCACCTCTAAGCCATGGAACACCCCATGGCCTAGCAGTTCCACATAGTGGCGTCATGGCGCTCACAATATACATGGCGGCCATGGGTCATGGCTGCAGCTATATAGACTTTTTTTCATTTTTACCATCTTACCTTACCCTAAATAAAACAAATGAACCAGATTGATGTTTTAAAAAGGAAAATGGTGCCTAGTTGGTCTTGTGTTATTATTATTAAGGAAAATGTTGCTAGAATATTTGTTATTTGATTTTGATATATTCAATTTTACATAATTTTTTTTTTTTTAAAAAAAATCCGCCATGCCATCTGCCATGGCCTTTTTTACCCTTGCCACCATGAACCGCCATAAGCCATTGACAGCACTGCTTTCTTATCAAAATGGGTCATTTTGCTGCAAGCCTTCATGAACTGACAATTGTGTTTTACTCTGTCAGAGCACGCCCCAAGAAATCATCGATACCCATGAACTGCAGAGTATTACCTTGGATTACAGGCGGGAGTGCCAACATAATGACATAGTTGATTCCCTGACAAGTTTGGAACCACGCGATGACGACTCCGAAGTGATTCCAGAGCTCCAAGGAACTAATGGATCAGCCATTCCAGCAGAGGGCGAACAAAACTGCCAACAATTTCTTCATCTACTGAGATTGTCAAGTGATGGGCTTGAGATCAATCGAGGACGAACAGAATGGAGAAAGAAAGCTGCAAGATGAGGATCATTTGGTCAGCCCCACCTCTCTCTTCATTCTGTTTATCTGTATTGGTTTCAGGTTCCATTTCCATTTTCTGGGGTTGCATTTTTCTCTCCTGAAAAGATTTTGCTTTATGCACTTCTTAGGGGTTATAGAGTGAGATTTTGTGGTGTCATCTTTGTCATGCTCAGGTCAAAAGGAGACTTCAAATCCTGTAGGATGTGTACATGGCAATTATCTTAGACATGCCAGCCTCAGTTTTTTCTTATCAATCTTATTGTTCTATCCTACAGGCTTGTGGCGCAAATTTGTTGTCTTGTGTGTCGTCCTATTCATCATGATTGGCTTAAATATTATAAAATAATATTATATAATGTGTAATTTCATTTATTTAGACTAATCATAATAAATAATACAACATATAAAATACTAAAATAGGATAACAGATTTTTTCCGCAAGCTTCTGCTTCTTGTTCTAGCTCGTTTGTGTAACATTCTTGTTTTATTGTTCATGGTCGAAACATTTCTTGATCTATTTCACTTTAGGCTAAGTTAAAAGAAAGATCCACGATGGCTTAAAAAAAAAAAAAAAAAATCTTTTGGCAATACCAATGTGTTAAAACTTGTATAACGATATTATCGGTTCATTAGATCAATTGTTAGGCCGTTGGTTCAATTTTTTTTTTTAAAAAAAACACCATTAACAATTGTACCACTGGTATGTTTTGATATACAAAACAATTAATGCATTCTTATGCTTTTATACAATTCACAAAATGTTGGGGACAAACGTACTTTCCTCGGTGTTTGGTTTGAGGGATTTGAAGGGGAGGGAATCTTGGTAGAGCACCTTGTTTGGTTGAATATTTTAAAGGTAAAAGTTCCTCCTCTCCTAATCTTCACCTTTAGGAGAGATTTTATAAAGTTACTTATTTGTCATTTATACTATACATTATTTCTCTCCCCTTCCTCACTCTACAAAAGTCAGGGGAGATTTCTCCCCTTCATTAAAATTCCTTTTTTTTTTTGCCCTTTTTCCGTCGAACCAAACACTGTAATTTCCAACTCTCATTTAGAACTGGAATAAGCCCTACCTAGTGGCAGTGTCATCTGTCTTCTATGCCCATTTGCTTGACTCCATAAATGCCTTTATCTTCATTATCTATAATTAAAGGTCTCTTTATGGCAATATTTGATGGAATAAATTGCCAACAGAATCCGAATAATTCAGCAAACAATGAAGCAATTCAATTAACTTTCTACTTATTCCTCCTGCGACCTTCAGAACAACCTAATTCCAAAACCATAAAAAGAGACCATGCCCCACTAAATTCAACAACAGAATATTCTCTGAAAATCATCAATTCCCTCTCCAACGGCAAATTTAACTTCACTCCCCTTGACTGTTCTATAAATTAGGTTAACTTGGAGCCAGTTTTCTTTATGCAAAACCAAGAAAATAGAGGAACACTAAACATGGTCAAGAACGCTGCTCTGTTGATGGGTTTAGCACTCTTGGCTATGGTATTGCTTATTGGTGTTGAGGCCAATTATGGTCGATTTGTGCTGGGGAAACAAGTTGATGGATACGGATCTCCACCCGGCAAAGATGATCACGGGCATGGATCTCCGCCCCCAACAGACAATCATGGGTACGGATCTAGCCCGGGGAAAATAACCAAGGGTATGGATATGGGTCCGGGAGAGATGACCATGGATCTGACTCGGGGAAAGATGATCATGGGTACGGACCTGGCTCAAGGTCGGACAATCACGGACCTGGATCAGGCCCGGATAATCATGGATATAGATCTGGCCCAAACAATCATGGGTATGGACATGGCCCAGATGGTCACGGATTCGGAGCTGGCCCGGGTATACCTGGCTTCCCGCCTGGACAAATTGGATGGGGAATTTGGCCTTTGCCGATTGGTTTTTGGCATCCTTGGCTTGGTCCATGGTGGTGGCTTAAAGATGGAAAATACACACATGGCAATTTTAAAGGTCAAAACCAAGTTGCTGCCATTGCTCGGACTGGTGCTCCAACTGATCCATGAACAAATTGAAACATGATCAGTGCTTATAAATATCACCAAGTGTGTGAATGTGAAATCTATTATGTTGAGTCAAGGTTTGTGTAGATAAACCTACACAAATAACCTGCATGGCTTGTTCTGTTGCTCCCTAGTTTGGTATGGCATCATGTATGTATGCATATGTATGTTGTGTGTTGTGTGCTGCTTGAATAAAAGTGCTTCTCAGACTCAAACCCGAGTCGAAACTAGTGAACCAAAGAGTCTTAAGACTCATAAGGTGTGATAGTGCACTTATCTTGTATTAAATCTCAAACTATCTTAATTGATCTTGTTTCTCCATTAGAGCTTTCTTTCTGATTGCGAAAGAGGGTTTAATTAATTTGAACATGCAGTTATTCATATGTTAGATGTCATGGCAAACAGAATAAAAGAAAAATCATGTGGTGGGTATGGAAAGATGATATAGATGAATAATGAGGTAATTTCTTTCCTTAATTTGTGATTCTCTCCTTTTAATTAATTCTCTTTACCCACTTAAACTGAATTTAGTTAACCTACGCATAAAGCTTTATCAGTTGAAAAGGGCCATCTTAAAGGAAAACTCTGTATACTTCACGAAATCATAAACGAATATAATCAATAACCTTTCTACTTATTCCTGTTGATGCTATCAGAGCAACCTAATACCAGAACTACAAAAGGAAGCCATGGCCCACAATATTTAACATTCTAATATTCTTTGAAAATTTAATTTTCTCACATGTCAATTAAATTCTTTTTCTATTCTTTTAAGTAACTTGAAGACTTATCAATTTTATTTTGGACAATATTTTTTGTCTCACATCCTCTTTAATTTAATATCTTAAAGTTTTTAATTAATAAAAAACTTTTAAAACTAAAAATGTAATAGGATGTGTGACAGAAGATGTTATCACATTTTGCTAATGAATGTTCTATAAATAAGAGACACTTAGAGCCAAACTCCATGCAAAATCGATCAAAGCACAAGATTGAGTTGAAGTTATTACTACAACATGGCCAAAACCACTTCTGGTTTGCTGGTTTTAGCTCTCTTTGTCATGGCAGCTGCTCTGAATGGTGCTGAGGCTACCGCGAGAAATCCAGACAAAAACGATTACCTGTATGGAACTCAGCATTGGTTCTGGCCATTTTTGCCTCCATTGATTCTCCCATTACCACTGCCACTGGTTGGCCCTTGGTTTGGTGGTCCTTGGGGTTGGCTTAGACATGAAAAAACCACGTCTCAAGCTCACCATGAAAACTCTAATGGTAAGATCGCAGCTGCTGCTCCAACTCATCCATGATCAAAATGAAGCGCTTATGTTATTGAAAAATTTACAGATACCACTGAGTGTGTGTGTGGTGTGTGAAAGTGGTATCTGCTATATGTATAGGGTTTGTGTTTGCAGACTTGTGTAAATAAATAAACTCTTCATGGCTTGAATTGGCTATGCCCTAGCTAGCTAGTTCGTATGTGCAGACATGTATATATACACACACTGTATATGTACGTGTATATGGTTCCATATGTAAGTGGTTTGCTTGAAATAAAACAAAATCCCCAAGTTATTCTTGTGGGGCAAGGAATGGAGTTTTAGAGCATAATCTTGATTTAATCCTCGCTTTTTTCAAATTTTATTTTAAGTGCACTAGGATCTCGACTCATTGCAGTCAAATAACTATATAATTATTGTAATTGATACTTTAGTGTAACGTGAACCATTTGATGAATAATTGTAGTATATTGTTCGTTTTATACAATAATAATTTATGTTACACTATGTCATTTATTGTAGTGAATTTGGGGCGTTGTGTATTGCTAACTGTTGACCCAAATCCTATCATTTTACTTGAGATGTTTTCTAATTCCCGAATCCCACTAACCATTTATGTAAGGCTAAAGGCAAGTAAATAGCCATCACTACAGCTACTGATTCCAGAAAATGAAAGAGAGATGTTGTGAGCCCAATGTTTTGAATGTATAACCATTATTAACACCCAAAAGGGGCCTCTCTAGTTCTTGATTCTAATGCAAGTTCTACTCTAATGGGATTACTCAGAGTAACAGAAGGGGCTATTGGTTCTTTATCTACCATCAAATCCAATAAAGATGCTTAATTGTAAGATGAAGATCTCTTTCAAAACCCCACTTTCGGTATGATATGATGGGAAAAAAGTTGGAGGCAAGTGTGAATAAAAACAATAAGATATATGCTCTTCATAAAGAAATTCCTTGTGCAGAAATTCCGAGTTTCTGCTTAGAATTATAAGCCAATTTTTCAACCTTGAAGAAAGAATAAAGATAAGCCATTAGATGTTGTCTAATGGTGAAGAGATTGAGTAACATGTAGGTGATCAGGGGTTGGTTCAAACCTCCATGTGTTATCATGTAACAAGAAAAAAAGAAGAAGATGAATAGTGATAAAAACCATTTTCAAGGACCAAATGGAGAATAAAGGAGTGTTCAAGGACATTAAAGAGGTGCACAAATTAATTTCTCCAAAAAAAATAAAAAAAAATAAATAACGAGTTTTTTGTATTACATATTCTAATGATAAAAAATTAGTTTTTTTTTTTTTTTTAAGTCAAAATTTTCATCAATTCACCATGTTATCTAACTACATTTATTACAATAAATTTGTAAGATTTTTCCAAATGAAACCAGATCAAAATCCTCTCATGTCGGTGCCACTAGACATATTGTTAATCACATTAGCACTTCCTTGATAGAATGTAGATAGTAGGACCCATTTAAAAAAAAAAATTTTCAAAGTATAAGAATCTCTATAAGAAAAAATAAACTATATAGAGCTTAAATGAGAAATATAGTAAACTATAAAAACTCGGACTTTATTTTTTCCTTTATCCTTTTCGTTGAAGCATACATATTACTATATTGTCTAAGAGAACATAGTAGAGACGACATCGTTTTATTTCCTTCAAATGATAACAAAGATCAATATTGACAACCCTTTTTTGTTTTAGACGATAAGAGCATATATATATATATATATATATATATAGAGCTCATGAGTCTCATTTTCCTGTAGTTTCCTTTGGTGCCTGACGATGCACTTTGGCTGAGGATGTCGCTGCAGTTGGCCGTCGCTTGCAGCAGTTGTATTTTTTGCAGTCTGGTAGGGCGTAGCAGGGAATCCTGCGCCGCGGCCCTACATATATAATATTATATCTCGCTTCAGTTTCCACTTGCAAACCTGCAACACAAAATTTAGCCAAAGTTATATGTATCATTATCAATGATTTGAATCTATGATTATTTTCACCTCAGAATCTCGAGTTAATAATCTAATATTATATAACGTAATACATATAGCAAATTGATGCAAGTTTTAATCCTTCATTAAGGTTAGTGACATATCATGACCTTAGAATAACGTAACATATATATAATGCATATGTAGAAGGAGAATAAGAGAGCATACATGATGTGAAAATGAGAAGGGCCAGCACAGAAACCATTAACTTTGATAAAGCTTTCTCCATTTCTTTGAATCCTCTTTGGGAAGAGCACGCAGATGACCGAAAAAGGTTTCTGAGTGAGGTTTGATGGTGCAAGTTCTGCTTATATATAAGTTGTTGGCACCAATTCATATACATAATTTTTTTTTTTTTAAAGTTTCTATAGTTTTAATTAATATAATTGCATTGTTAGAGCTCCAATTAGAGACATTTGGTTAAATTAGCTTATGCCAAGTGGTGCGTTCACAAACATCCATTTTTATGTAACGAAGATTCGCCTAACTAAAAGAACATGGTATTTTCAGGTAATTACCAAAGAAATAGGGAAACCCTAACATGCAGCAATCTTATTTCAGGTCTCCGTCTGTTATGATTGTCCAGATATGGCCCTAATGCCTTCTCAAACACATATTTGAACCATTTGGTAGTCATATTGGCTTAGAAAGTATTCCATTGGTGCATTTTATAAAATTTCTTCAATTGAATCACATAAGTTAAGAAAAATAATACAAATTAATTAGTATAATAGTATTTAAAAAAATTATCACAATACTTTAATTTTACATTAATCAAAATCTTAGAATTAGAAAAGACTAATAATAATGAAAGATAATATGAAAAAAAGAAATTCAGAAATTTGTGTTTATGTAATGTACGAGACAGTTATATATACGCGTATATGGTTCCATGTGTAGTGGTTAATTTGCTTGAAATAAAAATCCCCAAGCTATTCTATTGGAATGAGAAATGAAGTTTTAGAGCATAATCTTGATTTATTCATTTTTCCAACTTTCTTCAAGTGTATTAATATCTTAACTTATTGGAATCAAATAACCATATAATCATTATAATTGATAACTTATGTAACATGAATCATTAAATAAATAATTGTAATGTATTATTTAATAAATTCAATATTTATGTTACACTACGTTATTTATTATAATAAATTTGAGTGTTATGTATTGCTAATTTATTTTCACCCAAATTCTATATATCATTATTGAGATGTTGTTCTAATTCCCAAATCCTACTAACCATTTATGTAAGGCTAAGGCAAGTCGCCAACACTACAGCTTTTAATTCCAGAAAATGAAAGAGAGATGTTGTGAAGCCTATATGTATATAACTATAACTAGAACTATTATAACACTCAAAAGGGCCCCTGGTTCTTGATTCTAATGCAAGTTCTACTCTATTATTGGGATTACTCTGAGTAACTAAAGGGGCTATTCATTCTTCTTGTCTACCGTCGAATCCAACAAAAATGCTTAATGGTACAATGAAGATCTCTTTCAAAACCCCACTTTGGTATGATATGATGGGAAAAAAGTTGGAGGCAAGTGTGAATAAAAACAATAAGATATATGCCCTCCATAAAGAAATTCATTGTGCAGCAATTCCAAGTTTTTACTTAGACTTATAAGCCAATTTTTTAAACTTAAGATTAGAGATTGAGTAACATGCATGATATTAGGGGTTGATTCAAATCTCTTTATTATCATGTAACAAGGGAAAAGAAAATGAACAAATGAAGAATAGAGTATTGTGTTTAAAGACATTGTCAGCCCCACAAAAAAGCAAAAAAGAATGAATTCCTCACATTACATTCTCTATTGATATATATCCACTCTAATTCCAATTAGTTTCTCTTTAAAAAGTCAAACTTTTCATTAATTCACCATGTTATCTAACTACATTCATTACAATTAATTTGTAGATCAAGATCTTCTCATTTAGGTGCCACGTAGACATACTATTAATCACATTAGCACTTTCTTGCTGGGTGTTGTAACTAATATTAATGATAGAGACCCACTTAAAAAAAATTCGTATAAGAATCTCTATATAAAAAAATAAATAAAAAAATAAACTATAGAGCTTGGATGAGAACTAATGCAAGTTATAGAAACTTGGACTTTATTTTTTTCCTTTATCTTTTTAGATGAAGCATACATATTACAATATATATTGTCTAACAGAGAGAGACGACATCTTTTTATTTCCTTTAAATGGTAACAAAGATCAACTTTGACAACCCTCTTCTTATTTTAGACGATAAGCATATATAGAGTTCATGAATCTCAATTTCCTGCAGTTTCCTTTGGTGCCTCACCATGCACTTTGGCTGAGGCTGGCGCTGGAGGTAGCTCTAGCTTACATCTGCAGAAATTTCCTTTGCAGCTTGGGCGCTTGCAATCTGGAAGGAGTTCTACAGAGTCTTGTTTGGTGTTGCAGGGAGTATAACTCGCTTCAGTTTCCACTTGCATATCTGCAACACGAAATTTAGCCAAAGTTTACATTATCAATGATTTGAACCTATGACCATTTTCACCTCAAAATCTCAAGTTAATATCCTAATATTGTAATACATATAAGAAACCAAGTAGGTTTTAAGCCATTGCTAAAAACCGGTGATATTTCATGATCTTAGAATAAAGTACTATCATTTCTTTTTAAGCTTTTTATTACTTGGAAAACATAAAATAGTAATTCATATGGAGAAAGAGAATGAGAGAGCTTACAGGATGTGAAAAAGAGAAGGGCCAGCACCAAAACCATTAGCTTTGACGAAGATTTCTCCATTTCTTTGAATCCTTTGGGAAGATCAGAGCAGATGACCAAAAGGGTTTCCGTGTGAGGTTAGCTGCTGCAAGTTCTGCTTATATATATTAGTTGTTGGCACCAATTCATACTTGTAAATTTAAAAAAAAAAAAAAAAAATGAAGGGAAAAAGAAATTAGCCTGTTCATTAGCTTGAATGTATATTACAAGTTTTAAATTAGTCTTGAAATCAAAGTCTTATGATTTTAATTAACGCTATCATATTCTTAGAATTTAAATTTAAAATATTTAATAAATTATAATAACCATTGTCAATTTAAATTTAAAATATTTAACAAATCATAATAACCGTTGTCAATTAATTTATACGTGTTTAATAGTTGGGACAAAAAGTCTGAAGAAAGCATTTGACTTTTTATGTGGGCATGTGTATGTGCCTGCATGTCTCCGCTTGCTATGCCAAGTGGCATGATCACAAGCATCCATTTGTAAAGAAGATGGTATTTTCGGGTTGTTACCAAAGAAATAGGGAAACCGTAACATGCAGCAATCTTATGTCAGGTCTTCATCTGTTATGATTGTCCAAGTGGGTTGTCAAACTCAGTTTAAAGAAGAAAAATTGTTAACATTAGTTAATATAATATACTAGTATTTAAAAAATTATCACAAAATTTTAATTTTATTTTTATTTAAAGTTCAATTTTATATTAATCAAAATTTTATTAAAAAATACCAACAATGATGAAGGACAAATATAAAAATAAAAAAAATTATAAATACTTCTTAGACTTTATAAAAAGTCTTATACTAAGAATTACACAAAAATTTCTAAAGCTGGTCTTATAAATAAAATTGGATAAAATAACTACCTGAGATAGTTATATATTTTTTAGGAAAATATCTTAATTCGAGTTTATGTAATGTACGAGCATGTATATGGTTCCATATGTAGTGGTTTGCTTGATATAAAACAAAATCCTCAAGTTATTCTTGTGGGATAAGGAAAGAAGTATCCAAGCATAATCTTTGATTTAATCCTCCCTTTTTCTTCAAGTGTATTAAAATCTAAACTCATTGCAATTAAATAATCATATAATTATTATAATTAATAATTTAATACAACATAAATTATTAAATAAATAATTTTATTGTATTATTTAATTCATTCAATAATTTATATTACTTCACATCGTTCAGCTAATATGGACACTATACATTCACCCAAATCCTGAGTAAGTCTATTTGGATAATAAAATTGTCTAAATTTTACTACGGCCTGTCAATCTAATTATGTTCCCCGTGCAACACACGGGTAAAAATATAGTTGATACTACAATATAACTGCAAATTTTTGTCTCTTTTCTCTAAGTAGAAAATAATCCTACTTTAATTTCTTTCATACTCATAATTCTTCATCATCAAGAAACTATCTCAATTCTGTGATCAGCAAGCTTCAGTTAATTCTCAGAAAGTGGAATTAGACCTCATAGTATATTCAGCAACCAGTTGAGCAAAAGATGATGACTTGTTCTCCAACAATTTTCCTGGAGAGTCATTCTCTTCAATAAGTCCTGCATCAATATCCAATAAAAATGAGGGAAGCCCATATTCAGTGACCTTTTTCAAAAGAAAATTTCCACTATGGCTAATCTCGAGTCTGCGAAATGCAGTTAGGGATGGCAACAAGATCGAGCGGGGCAAAGAGTATAATCTCATCCCATCTCCACGGGAAACAGGGAACCACAGAAATCTGTGGGGAATTTTTTGTAAGAAAAATTATATTATATTTTGAACATGAATAATATTAAATGCAAATAAATGATTATAAAATATAATTTAAATCAAGAAATAATCACAATTTTAAATCAATTCATTTCAAACTATAGATAAGTTCTCTTATTTCATATTAAAAAAAATTATTTATCAACTAAATTATACATATTTTATTTATATGCAAAGGTGTTTTAGTAATTAAAAATTTTAGAGATCCTCGTAAGACGGAGAGAGTGATCCCCCACCGAATGCCCGCTTGGTCGGGAGATTCCAACACTAAATGCAGTTACTAAATAGTAAATAGCAGTTATACAGTGACGAAATCAGAACCAGATTAGAAATGGGTTTGGAATATCAAACCTTGGTTGAGAAGCAGAACCATATCACTGTCAAGAACAGAAGTTATCCTATGAGCAATTACAATGACTGTGCAGTCAGAGAAGTGCTGCCTAAGAGTTTGCTGAATCAAATTATCTGTAGCAGTATCAACTGATGCAGTGGCTTCGTCAAGCACCAAGACCTTACTCTTCTTGAGCAGCACCCTGCCAAGGCACACCAACTGCCTCTGACCCATACTCCAATTCTCCCCATTCTCAGTAACTGAAGCACCCATTTTTACATAACTGTTAGAAAATGAAATGCAGGAACAAGTATTCTATCTTTTGGTTCAGATCATAACTTTGGGAGAGATGCTATTTGCAGACATCTCTAACTTTTGTTCTTGTTTTACACCTCCCTATGCTATCTAACTTGTAATACAAGCTATACAAGTGTGAAGCCCTCTCGTCACTTTTTTTTTTTGTTGTAACTTTTGACGGTGAAATTGAATCTGAGACATCCCATAATTGAACAAAACATCCATAAGTTAACTTTTAAAATGTAAGAACGAAATTATTATCTCAAATTAGAGTCCGTTTGAATTGGCTTTTGCTAACCTGCTTCTACTTTTAATTTGAAAAAGAAACAATTTATACAAAATTTCACTACTTTGATTGAATTTCTTATAAAAAGAGAAACACCTTCAAAAGCTAAAATCCTAATTTTTTTTAGAGGCAAGTGGAAGAATGCTTCTCCTTTTAACTTTTACTTTTCCTTTTGGCTTCTCCTTTTTATGAAGTCAATCCAAACGGGCCCTTAATGATGAACTTAACAAACCGAGAACACAAACCTGAAGAGCTCAGCTTTTCTTCTTTCTTCCTGACTTCATCCCCAAGCTGACACTTATCCAAAGCCTGAAAGAGTCTCCATGAGCAAAAACCAATATAGAACAATAAATAACAATCTCTGGGAAAAAGTATAGTGTGTGCTTGTGATTATCTGATAAAACCAATTTACCTCCCAAATTTGTTCATCTGTGTACTCTTCCAGTGGATCCAAATTACTTCTCACAGTGCCTTCAAACATGGTTGGATCCTGAGGAATAATGCTTAGTCTGGACCTCAGATCATGCAGCCCAATTGAAGAGATGTTAATGCTGTCAATCATGATTTCCCCGGCAGTAGGCTCAATGATTCTGAAAAGCGTTTGTATGAGAGTTGATTTACCGCTTCCTGTTCTCCCAACAATCCCAGTTTTCAATCCTCCAAGAAATGTGCACGTCAGACCACGCAACACTAATGGCAGGTGTGTTGCATAACGCACCTTCATCATATATATGAATCATTGTTAATACCTTATGTTCTAAAGATCACTAGTTTTCTGTTCAGAAGCCTAGTTGCAATGCAAGCATGAAGGAAAAGCCAACCTTAGCTCAAGTCCTATCAATTCATCGGCAGCCAAACAAAATAAAATACTATTACAAAATATGGATCAAATTTTGATGGTGAAATAGTATAACTAAAAGTACCTGCAAATCATGAACATGAACTTCTCCCCTAGATGGCCAAGAAGGATCAGGCCTATTTTCTTCTATTACAAGAGGAGGCTCACTTGGGATGCAATCGTACTGAAGTATTCTTTCTACTGATATAATACTGTTCTCCATTGAGCAAAGATTCCATATCATCATGGCTTGCACCATGTTGAGATTAAGTCCATAAGTAATGGCTAACCCAGCAATGCCTTCAGAAGCAAGAAAGAATACTTATGATCCTTGTTTTATTCTCATAGCAGAGTCACATTTGATTATTCTACTATACCAGATATTCAACTCCTTACCTGGATCTACGACTCCCTCAGGAATAGATATCAAAAATATCAAGGAGAATACAAATATGATAGAAGATAACATATCCATACGAAAGCACAGCCATTCCATTGCACCAGAAACATGGAACCTTGGCCGAGCATACCCATCTGTCAGTTTCATATTTGTTCCCTGAAATCTCGCCTCTTGATCAAAGCTCTTGATGGTTGTTACTCCCGAAATTGTCTCGGAGAAGTGTTGTATCACCGGAGCTTTGCATACTCCAACTAATCGTTGCAGTTCTCGTGCACATGGTAGGTAATATTGCTGCAGATTCATAAATTTGTGAAAAGTCAACTCTCAACACACACACACATATATATAAAGGATCAAATATCTGCAGAATAGATTACATGCATAGTCTTTGTAGGCAGATATCAATATCATCTATGGAATATAGGATGTGATATAACATCTTGTTGTGTTGAATAACATCTTATTAACAAGATACCTGATACCAGATGCTGATAGCTACCACAGGTATGAAGATGATAAAAACCTGCCATGCAATCTGAGACATTACTGCTATAATTCCGAGAAGCTGGACCATGGAGAAAACAAATTCCTCAATTGTATATGGAATGCTTATATCCACTGCAGTTTGATCTGTAGAAGCCTGAAAGAGAACAGGTAGAGCAAAAGAAAAGAACATCATACTCAATATGGTTACTGAAAAGAGCAGACAACATGAAGAAATATAAGATACATAAAGTCATTTCCAGAAAATGGCCACAGTTCTGCATACTCTATTAAGGATTCTTCCACTTGGGGTTGCATCGAAAAATGACATGGGTGCACGGAAAATGCAGAAGTGCATTTTATTGAAGAGTAGAGTAGCTGTCCTAAAACCAGCTGTCACAACAAGTGTCTCTCTGGCAAGAATGCAGAAAGAACTTCCCACTGCCAAAGCAACATAGACAAGTGTAAGGGTAGACAGTCCAACAGCTGGTTTTACTTCTGGTGAAGTGGGACTTGCCCAAGCCAGCCAATAGTTGCTTCCAATCTGAAGAATCTGAAACAGAATTTGACCCAACAATATAAATGGCACAAGAGCTCCTCCATATGCTGTCCTGATATATTTCCAATATATTGGAAACCCAACTTTCCCTTTCTCTCTTTCTTCTTCTTGAACTAGCTGGCCTTTCTGCTCAACTATGTCATCTACTCTACTATCTTTTATATTTTTTCTCTCCTCATTTTCTTCAACTCTTTCAGCACCATTCACATTTACTTCTTGTTCTGGGTTAGAAATTTTCCCTCCATCCAACGAATCTAGAGCAGACAAAGCTTTTTTATGTGCACCAACGAGTTCCATGAAATCAGTCCCTGAGTTGAACAAATCATAATACTTTCCACACTGAGTAACCTTTCCATCTTTCATGACCTAAACAAAATGATAAACTATGAGAATAAAACTAGAAATTAGAAAATTACAACATAACATTATGAATTCTTAAAATTCCTCACCAATATGAGGTCAGCAGAAGGTAAGAATTCTACTTGATGAGTGACGTAAACTACTGACTTTGAACTTAAAATTCCCAGTAAACATTCCTGCATAATGGAGATTAATTTAAAAGAGACGATTTATTAAAATACTCAAATTAATGTTGTGCTATTAGAAGGATGGAAATTTCAAATTGTGTGTAGCATTATTTGTAGCACATACATTAATTATAACACCCTTGTTGAGTTTTCAGCATAATAAACAAGCTCAGTAAAAGGGTTACCTTAAAGAGGTGGGATCCTGTATGAGCATCCACCGCACTGAAAGGGTCATCGAGCAGATAAATATCAGCATCTTGGTACAGGGCACGTGCAATTTGTATTCTTTGTTTCTGCCCTCCACTCAAATTGATTCCCCTCTCCCCTATCATCGTTTGATCACCAAGTGGCAGATCCTCCAAGTCCTTCTTCAAGGAGCATGCTTCAAGCACCTTGTCATACATTTCCCTGTCCATCTCTTTACCAAACAATATATTCTCTTCTATTTTCCCACTTTGTATCCAAGGTGACTGAGCAACATAGGCCTTGGTTCCACACACCTTGAGTGTACCTGATACCTTTGGAATTTCCCCCAAAATGCAGGAAAGTAAGCTAGACTTGCCTGAGCCGACAGTACCACAAACTGCAACCCTCATGCCATGAGAAACACAAAGATTTATACTTTTCAATGTCATATTGGAGGATGATAAATCCCATGAGAAATTTCCAACAATAACTTCAATTGCTTTATCTGAACTACCTCTTGGAAGCTTTTCTATGGCATCAGACTGCACTTCATCGAGATGTAGGAATGATGAAATCCTATCGAGGGAAACCTTTGCTTGTACTAATGCTGCAATTGTATGTGGAAGACTATAGATTGGAGCTCCAAGAAGTCCAAAAGTTGCAAGTGCTGATAAGATCTTTCCTAAGTCAAGTGGGACCCCTATGAGTATACAAGTGCCAAAAGTAACCACAGACACAAATGTGGGAGCAACTCCGAAGGCAAACGTTGTCAAGGCACTAGTATAAACATATTTTTTCAACCAGCCTTCCTCGGATTTCCTCAGTTCTGTAATCTTAGACAGAAACTTCATCTCCCATCCTTGGAGTTTGAGAATCCTCATGTTTCTTAGAATCTCAGATGTGGCCTTCATTCTTGTGTCTTTTGAATCCATCAACTTGCCTTGAAACTTCTCTTGCAATTTTCCCAAAGGAATATTTCCCAGCATCAAAATGACAGTTGCAACAAATGCAGCTATAGAAGCAAGCCCAAGATTTCCATACAAAATCAGAAAGGCAAACACAAGATGCAGGAGTACAGCCCACATATCAACCAAGCGCCAACTGAAATTGCCAACTCTTTCAGCATCAACGGCCATGAGATTAATCATTTCCCCAGTGGTGTGACTCTGTCTTGATTGACAAGAAAGTGTCAATGATTTATTATAGATTACTGTGACTAGCAGTCCACGGATCCTACCGCCAACTTGGAAAAACCTAAACACCCACTGCCTCATAGTAAGAGACTCTGTGAGCTTTGCAGCAGAAAATGCAAACACCAGAAGATAACCCTCATTCTTAAACTTCCTTTCTCCATTGAGGTATTGAGCCAAAGTGTCAATAAGATATGGACCAACATAAGAAGCTGCAGTGTATAGAGTTGATAAAAATACTGTCAGAAGAATATCTTTCCATGCATAGAAGAATAGCAACTTCACCAGCTTAATTGTTGTCACACGGCTAATTGTACCACAATTTGCCTCAAGCTTATCCCTGAAAATTGGAAAAGCTCCAAATACACTATCACGGCTGGCAAGTTGTGGAACATCATTAAGGTCTAAAACCTTCTTATTTCCAACAGCAATTAGACGATTCATCCAAGAGAAGGTAAGAATACTGAAAATTCCAGCATTTGAATAAGGGGTAACAGTTTCACTCCCCTTGGTACTAACATTTGCATCATCATTCAGAAGAGGTTCAACAAGAATATTATCCTCCTCCTCATTTTTCACAAAAATCCCCACATAGCAGAAGAACAAACCCACGAACACTGAGACGACATCAGAAATTATGTATTGAACTGGAAATGAAACTTGTCGTACATAGAGAATAATGTCTACTATCAAGCAGTAAGAGCAAAAAACGAAGTAGAAGCCACACCAAATTCTGAAGAATAATGGAAACCTTTTTTCACCATAGCTATTGAAACGTGCACGCAAGTAAACGTAGATAGCAGCCCAAACAACTGTTCTGATTGTTAAATCCAAAAGGGTCACAATTGATTCTTCAGACCAACCATCATTTTTGAAATAGAAGTAATTAAACAGACATAGGATAAGATTGAACCCAGAGACACCCAAAGAACAAAAGAGAGTCTTCTTCGGCAAAGAGTTCTTGAACTTTTTCTCTGGATCTTCTCTATCATTTACTATGATTTTCTTGCACACCCACAAGACAAAGAAAGTAGCTAGCAATACTAGGTGGAGAAAACCAGTGAATGCATGTAAGAAAATGGGTTTGAGAATGAGTAAATCAGTGAAAGATAGCATTTGCAACGTGAGAGAGAAGAGTAACTTCATACCGAGCTTTGAAGAATTAAGAAGCTCCAAAAGGGCATTTTAGTGACACAGAACTTTAAAAGGGTTGAGGGTTTAGCACAGGCTCCAAAACTTTTTAAATGAAAGATAGATCTGAAGGGTGGAACTGAAGACTCGGAAGTTGCGCGTGGTCCCACTGATGTGTGGATACAAATAAATCAATTTAAAAGAAAAAAAGGCCAGTGATCCGGTACACTTTAAAATGGGTTTCCTTATTTAGCCAACATATTAATGCCAACAATTTTAATAATGCCATATCATTTGATTTGACTTCATTTTGAAAACTTATTCAGACAGTTTTCAAATCTAAAAAATATGGATTTTAAATTTAGATTTAACTTGCCCATGGCCCCCATCTTCTCACCAAACATCCAACCCCCAACACCACTGACGCCACCACAAGCGCTAGCAGCTCCTCCGCCGCTGTCGCCATTGCTGCTCGCTCCTCTGACACTGCGGACACAAGCAGAAGGAAGAGACAGAAACCAGCTTACAGCTCCGTAAAGAGAAAGCTTCAAATAGGAGGAAAAGACGTCTAATTAAGAGAAATAAAACTCAATTCGAAGGAAATTCCCGTGGCTGTGATCGTCGTCTTGGAGGACTTCAGTGTCATCGGACATAGACACGGACGATCTAGTAATAACCGGCGTAATGCTCAAAGAATCAAAGCTAGACTTGAACAGACGAGATCGAATATGCAGAGAGCACTTCAAGGGATTAGATTCATTAGCAAAACAGATCAAAGCAAAGGTTATTCAAGCCAATCAATCAACTTTTCATTGACTTGGAACAGTTTGAGTACTTGTAAAAAATGGGAAGGGTGACAATGGAAGTTCTGTGTTACATTGTATTTCAAGCCAAAAGAAGCTAACCCGCATCATGCAACCTTCATTATAATCCTTGCATCTCATAACATCCTCTGTTTCAGGCATAATATCAAACACCTGGAGTGTCTTTACTAGCTGAAAAGTCTTTTCTGATTCAAAAGGTACGCTAATGGTGTTTATTCAGGTACAAACAACGTTGCACCATGAATAATTTGTTACCCGATCATGATAGCCGCTGCCAACAAAACAGCCATTCCTGTAACTTCTCGTGGTTCTGATTCTGCTGACAAAAGTACATTTTAAGGGAAATTAGTTTTAGGATGATAGGAATTAACAAAGGAACGGAACTTTGTTATTTCATTTTAAGGAGAGAACACCAAACCATGTGATTTTTTTTTTTTTTTCACAAAGTACCCATATTATATTAATATTAATTAATTCGATCGAAATCAAATAAAATTGCCAAAATGAAAACTCTCTCAATTAATTTAATTTAAATCAAATATGATTAAAAAAAATAAAATTTTATTTATTAAATTTTAATAAATTATATTTACAAAACTTTTTAAAGTCAATAAATTATATTTATTCTTATAATTTCTAATTTAATATTTAATTTTATACATAATATTAAATTACTACAAATTTGCTTTACTAAAATTATTATTTTTTAAATAACATATAAAAACACATAGCTACAGCTAAAAAATTATTCTCATAAATTTGAATCCTTCCAGGGAAAATGTTAGTTAGTTGTAAATAAAAATAACAAGATTATTATTATTATTATTATTATTATTATTATTATTATTATTATTATTATTATTATTATTATATATATATATATATATATATATATACACACATATATGGGGAAAGACAAGTTATAATTAGGGGTGAGCGTCGGTCGATACGGTTAGTTTTAACTATATTTTTAACTGACTGACACTAATCGATTGTGTAATTTTGTCAAATTGATAACCGACCAACTATACCTTAAAAATGATGGTTCGATTTTAGTCGGTTAATAGTTAACGATAATAAAAAAAAAATTAAAAAAAAACTTTTATTTCTATTTTAGTGTTGTGTCTACTTGGGATATATATTTAATTGCTTTATCGTAGGGGTGAGTGTCGGTCGGTTATAGTCGATTTTAACTATATTTTTAACCGACCAACACTAACCGATTGTATAATTTTGTCAAACCAATAACTAATCAATTATACCTGAAAATCGACAATTCGATTTTAGTTGGTTAAGCGGTCGGTTTCGGTAGGTTAATAGATAACCGACAATAATAATTTTTTTTTAAAAAGATTTGTTTTTATTTTAGTGTTGTGTCTACTTGGAATATATATTTAATTGTTTTACCTTAAATTAAGAATGTGATTATTAGATAAGTTAAAATAAATTATTTTTTTAAGTATTTCTGATATCTTACTAAGAATCATATAAGTAAAAATAAAAATACATAAATTTAAAAAGCTACAAATATATAAAGATATTTATAGAAGCAAACTTCTTTCGGTTCCAAAACATATAGACAAATGCTTGGAGAAGGTAAAATTAATATAAACAAATATCTATACATAACAAAAGTAAGATTTTTTTTATTTTTTTTACTAGAAAATTATTATTTTTAATAAAAATATTTACACAAAATTAAAGTACATATCAAATTAGTAATATATAATTATTTTTATACATCAAGATGACACAGTATTTGAGTGATTTAATCAATTAATAAAATAATTGAATTATTAATTAACATGGTATATGAAAACATTAAAGTTTATAATGTTTTAATCGGTTGATTCGGTTTTTATCGATTAGGAAAAAATCAAAACTGAAACCGACCAACATTAACTGATTTTTTTAAATTTTAAAACCGTAATCAACCGACTAAACCGATACTAACCGACCGACACTAACTGATTATTTTTGGTTCTGTTGGTTTCGGTTGGTTAATTGAATTTTGCTCACTCCTACCACTAACTTGGCTAAGGCAAGCCACTAACACTACAGCTATTAATCCAGAAAATGAAAGAGATGTTGTGAAGCCTATATGTATATTATTATTAACACTCAAAAGGGCCTCTGGTTCTTGAAATGCAAGTTCTACTCTATGATTGGGATTACTGTGAGTAACTAAAGGGGCTATTCACTCTTCTTGTCTACATCGAATCCAACAAAAGTACTTAATTGCACGATGAAGATCTCTTTCAAAACCCCACTTTTGGTATGATATGATGGGAACAAAGTTGGAGGCAAGTGTGAATAAAAACAATAAGATATATGTCCTCCATAAAGATATTCATTGTGCAGCAATTGCAAGTTTCTACTTAGACTTATAAGCCAATTTTTTAAACTTAAGGAAAGATTAGAGATAAGTCATTAGATGTAATCTAATAGTAAAGAGATCGAGCAACATATATGACATTAAGGGTTAATTCAAACCTCTTTATTATCATTTAACAAGGGAAAAAAAATGAACCGTGATAAAACCTTTTACAAGGACCAAATGAAAAATAAAAGAGAGTGTTCAAAGACATTGGTCAGCTTCACATAAAAAAAATGAATGAATTTCTTGTATTAGACTCTCTATTGATATAAATCCACTCTAATGCCAATTAGTTTCTCTTTAAAAAGTTACACTTTTCATCAATTCACGATGTTATCTAACTACATTCATTACAATCAATTTATAGGATTTTTCCAATAAAAAGATCAAGATCCTCTCATTTAGGTGCCACGTAGACACACTGTTAATCACATTAGCACTTCCTTGCTGGGTGTTATAACTAATATTAATGATAGAGACCCACTTAAAAAAAAATTCGTATAAGAATCTCTATATAAAAAAAATAAATAAATAAACTATAGAGCTTGGATTAGAACTAGTGCAAATTATAGAAACTTGGACTTTATTTTTTTCCTTTATCTTTTTAGATGAAGCATACATATTAAAATATATATTGTCTACCAGATACAGACGACATCGTTTTATTTCCTTTAAATAATAACAAAGATCAACATTGACAACCCTCTTCTTATTTTAGACGATAAGCATATATAGAGGTCATGAGTCTCAATTTCCCGCAGTTTCCTTTGGTGCCTCACAATGCACTTTGGCTGAGGCTGTCGCTGGAGGTAGCTTTAGCTCACATCTGCAGAAATTTTCTATGCAGCTTGGGCGCTTGCAATTTGGAAGGGGTTCTACACAGTCTTGTTTGGTGTTGCAGGGAGTATAACTCGCTTCAGTTTCCACTTGCATATCTGCAACACGAAATTTAGCCAAAGTTTACATTATCAATGATTTGAACCTATGATCATTTGCACCTCAAAATCTCAAGTTAATATCCTAATATTGTAATAGAGTAATACATATAGCAAACCAGCTAGGTTTTAAGCCATTGCTAAAGACCGGTGACATGTCATGACCTTAGACCATCTCTAAGGGTGCAACACACCCAAGTTGCATATATCATTGTTTAATAATTTTTTTGTGGATTCCACTCTATATAACTTACAAACAAAATTCTCTCTACTCATGGAACACACATTAATTGCATAAATGGTCCCACATATTACTCCACATCATTATTTTATTTTAATATTTATTTTTGTAATTTGAGGTATTTAAATTAATTTTATTACAATATATAAAACACTACATATATACAAAATTAATACTAAAAGATTTTAATAAATTTATGTAAATTAAAATACATTATGCATAATAATATATTAAAATAGATTAAACAACTATTAGCATACATAATAATATTTAATTAAGACAATATCTAATTTTGGTTAATTTGATGCCCAAAAAGTCCCCAAATATGCTCAACTAAATATGCTTGAAGTTGATAATGGGTTTGCCTTTGACGAACATCAGCTCTGTTTCTTAGGTATATTTGAAATTCAACCGGCAAATCAGGCGAAAGTCCATGTGATACTTCGGTTCCCACTTCATCATTAGTTGAATGATCATAAGAATAATCAAAGTGGCAGTTATAGGTGTGTCGTTCATCTTCAACAATCATGTTATGTAGTATAATACATGCATATATTATATGCTTAAGTGTATCCATATGCCATGCACGTGCCGGGTCACGTATAATTGCCCATCGAGATTGAAGCACCCCAAATGCTCGCTCCACATCCTTCCTTGCCGCTTCTTGATGTTGAGCAAATAATTTTCTCTTATCTCCTTGTGGCATCAAGATGCTTTTGACAAATGTAGCCCATTCTGGATAAATCTCATCTGCTAGATAATATCCCATGTCATATTGGGTTCCATTGATTGTATACTGCACCTTAGGAGCAACACCTTGCAAAACTTCGTTAAACACATTAGATTGATTTAACACATTGATATCATTATTAGAACCTGCAATTCCAAAAAATGCATGCCAGATCCACAAGTCTTGTGATGCCACTGCTTCAAGCATAATTGTTGGTTTAGCATGATCACCTCGACAAAATTGTCCTTTCCATGCTATTGGACAATTTTTCCACTCCCAATGCATACAATCAATACTACCTAACATACTTGGAAACCCACGGCGTTCCCCCATTTGAAGTAGGCGTCTAATATCCTCACTGTTTGGCCTTTTGAGATATTGAGCTCCAAATACTGCATTGACACCTCAAACAAATTTGTCCAAGCACTCCAATACAGTACATTCGTCAATTCGAACCTAATCATCTACATTGTCAGCAGGGGATCCATATGCTAGTATACGAATAGCAGCAGTGCATTTTTGAAGCGGTGAAAGACCCATTCTACCAGTTGCATCCATCCTCATTCGAAAATACTCATCATAAGCTCCTAGCGATTCCACAATGCGGAGAAACACATGCTTGTGCATTCGAAATCTTTGCCGAAACTGGCCATCTGTGTATGTCGGATTTTCAGAAAAGTAGTCGTGGAACAATCGATTGTGTCATTCTTCACAATTCCTTTATATACGAGTTCTTCTATGTTTACGTTGTCTAGAGTTGCCGGCTTGTTGCTGCCTTTGCCTTTCCATGAAAAATTGCATGAGTTGTTCTTCAGTATTGTCATTCAATTCATCTTCTATGATTTCATCTTCGAGCATTTTCAGAAATTTTGGATTGGTAGGATCCATTTGGAGGAAAAAAAGTTGAGAAGTTTTTGCAATTGAGAAGGATCTTTAATTTGTGGGAATGTATTTTGTGAGGATGCTTGCAATAAGGTGGAGAATTTATATATGTAACATAACGGCTAGTTTGACTAATAATTGTGAATTACAAATTTTAAGACAAATAAAAATAATTTTTATAACAAATTAACAAACTAGGTTACAACAAAAGCATAATTAATACCTAGTTAATTAACATCTAAAGCACTAAGTTACAAGAAACCCTAAACAATATCATATTTTTCCTTGATCATGTTACATATAACCTCATGATCTCGGCGTTACCTTTCTGGCATTTGAGATGTGTCTGTCATCAAGATTTTTAACTCCTTTGCCTTCAATTTCTCCTTATCTAGACGTTGTCTTTGCTTTTCTCGCTTCTCATCCATCTTCAGCTTTGCTTGCTCTAAACGAACCTTTTTCTTTATCTAATAGAATCCGTTCTTTTTCTCTATCGTTTTCTTATTTCTTTAGAGCTGCAATGACATTCAATGTTTCTACTCTTTGGATCAATGTTTCTTGAATTGCATCGTAGTTGACATTGTTAGGGGGCAGTGTCATCTACGGTTGTTTTTGCCTTCCTTTTTGCTGTTTTTTTGCCAATTGGTCAGACTAGTGTAGGAGATGAAGGGTCATAATCACAACTTGTTGGATCCGATGGATTGGAAGATGATGAGTATGCCCCAGAAGTAGAAATCTTTGTTCTTTTTGAAGAACATTCATTTGATTCGCCTATCTATTTAGGTTCATCCCTTAATAACCACTATGCATGCTCAAATTTAAATTGCTCACCAGTTTGGTTGTCTGCAACCCATATCATTTTAGCATCAGCTATGATGTCATTCTCGGAGCTTCCGCTTTTCTTCTTCTGAACAGCAGATTTGTAACATCCAGCAAATTTTGAGATAGCATGATTTATTCTATGCCATCGAGATTTTAGTAGGATTATATCCCTTTCTCATAAATCTCCACGATATTTGTTGTAATTTTCAGTAATCCTTAACCAAAAACTTTCTGCTTTTTGATCAACCCCCACAAGTGGATCATTCGAAATGTTGAGCCAAGATTGAATCAGAAGTTTATCTTCCGCCATGTTGAATCTAACCTTTGATTTTTTTTTACTAGCAAATACGCTTGCTTCTTCAACTTGGGTAGAAAATAATGGCACTTGAGATTCAAACATATACCCGACTAGTGTTTCGGATTCTTTATCAGCAGAATTAGTAGTTACTGAAGTCTCATGATGAATGGGATGGTTATTTGGTGGTGGATAAATTGAATATTGATAAGGAGAATTTTGATATGGATATGAATATTGATGTGGAGGATTTTGAGAATTTGGATAAGGTGGAGATAGGGAATTTTGCATGAGATTTGAAAAATATAAAGTATTTTGAGAATTTGGAAAGTTAGGAGATGGAGAATTTTGCATGTAATTTGATAAAAGGGGAGAATTTTGATTGGTAGAAGATGGAGAATTTAAATTAAAATAAGTGGGATCCATGTAAGAATGAAATATATATATCAACAAACAAAATTAATGATGAAGACAAGAGAAGATGAATGATTTGGCTGTGGGGAACAAAAGGGTCACAAGTTGGGGTATATATAATGTTGATATCAAAGCATCCAAAATAATTTTTTACTATTTAATTTTTTTTTTTAAATTCATTCCAACGGTTAAATTCATAACCGTTAGACACAAAATTCATTTCAACGGTCTTGAGCTCCAACGGTCACTGTTTGGCCTCTTATATGCCATTGGATCTGCTTGGTGGACATCTCATCCAACGGCCACATGCGCTCCTTTCCACTGCCGTTGGATCTGCTTGATTCTCCCCTCATCCAACGGTCACATGCGGGCTTCCTTTATGCCATTGGATCTGATCTACTTTCATCTCATCCAACGGCTCCATTTGCATGTCATTCCTTACCGTTAGATCTGTGTGATCCAACGGTAATCCCATGCCATCTAGAGCCTTCTTCATTGTGTCTCCCGCTTGCTTTTTCTCACAATTTTTACAGAACCAAATCGGGCTCCTCTGGTTCACTCTTCAACTCTTGCTTCCTCTCATCCTCTCTTCGGTGGATCTTCACCAATGGGTTTCAAGTATAAGGGTGGTTCCATGGAGAGGTCGCGGGTGTCAACGCGTGAAGGATGGTTGCCTCATCTACTTCTCTTTTCTCCTCCTCAACTCAGTATTTGCTCCAGCAGTGGTCCTCCCCTCTCCGATGGTTCCAGCTTCTCGGTTATGGGCACTTTCACTTTTTGTTTTTTGTTCTCCTTTATGCTTGGTAGCACTTGTTGAATCTAGTTGTTGGATTTCGAAAAAAGCTTTGATTTTTACAACAACTAGGTATTTACTACACTTGTTGAATCTGTTTGTTGGTTTCATTTTCCTGCCGTTGTTGGATTATGGAGGAGAGAAGGAATTGGCTCTAAATCTGGTTGCTGCTTTTAAATTTTTTATTAATTTTTCGTACACATCCGAACCCTAAACATCCGTTCTTTGGTTTTGCATCGCAGCTCTTCTCTCTCTGCCAGCGGAGCTCCACGGTGGAGGTCTCTACTCATGGAACATAGCTCAAGTTTGACACACAGGGTTGTGCAACGAGACATGGTTCGTCATTAGAGATGGTCTTAGAATAAAGTATCGTCCCTTCTTCTTAAGCTTTTTATTACTCAGAAACCATGAAATAGTAATTCATATGGAGAAAGAGAATGAGAGAGCTTACAGAATGTGAAAAAGAGAAGGGCAAGCACAAAAACCATTAGCTTTGACGAAGATTTCTCCATTTCTTTGAATCCTTTGGGAAGAGCAGAGCAGATGACCAAAAGGGTTTCTGTGTGAGGTTAGCTGGTGCAAGTTCTGCTTATATATATAAGTTGTTGGCACCAATTCATACTCGTAATTTTTTTTAAAAAAAAAATAAAGGGAAAAAGAAATTAGCCTGTTAATTAGCTTGAATGTATATTTAAATTAGTTTTGAAATCAAAGTCTTATGGTTTTAATTAACGCAATCGTATTCTTAAAATTTAAATTTGAAATATTTAATAAATTATAATAATAGTTGTCAATTAATTTACGAGGAAAAAAAGTCTGAAGAAACCATTTGACTTTTTATGTGGGCATGTGTATGTGCCTGCATGTCTCCGCTTGCTTATGCCAAGTGGCATGATCACAAGCATCCATTTGTAAAGAAGATGGTATTTTCGGGTAGTTACCAAAGAAATAGGGAAACCGTAACATGCAGCAATCTTATGTCAGGTCTTCATGTTATGATTGTCCAAATATGGCCCAAGTGAGTTGTCAAACTCAGAGTTTAAAAAAGAAAAATTGTTAACATTAGTTAATATAATATATTAGCATTTAAAAAATTATCACAAAATTTTAATTTATTTTTATTTAAATTTAAATTTTATATTAATCAAAATTTTATTAAAAAATACCAACAATGAAGAAGAACAAATATAAAAAAAAATTATAAATACTTCTTAGACTTTATAAAAAGTCTTCTACTAAGAATTATACAAAAATTTCTAAAGCTGGTTTGGATAAAATAACTAGCTGAGATGTTATATAGTTTTTAGGAAAATATCTTATTTCGAGTTTATGTAATGAACGAGCAAGTATATGCTTCCATATGCAGTGGTTTGCTTGAAATAAAACAAAATCCTCAGGTTATTCTTGTGGGATAAGGAATGAAGTTTCCAAGCATAATCTTGATTTAATCCTCCCTTTTTCTTCAAGTGTATTAGAATTTACACTCGTTATAGTTAAATAACTATATAATTATTATAATTGATAATTTAATACAATATAAATTATTAAATAAATTACTTTAATATATTATTTAATTTATTTAATAATTTATGTTATATTACATCGTTCAATCAGTTAATATGAGCATTATGCATTACTAGTATGTTCCCAAAAGAGTCTCTTATTCTTAGAGAAATCACATAGTGTAATAAAATTTTTACTTTATAATAAGTCTATTTGGATAAATCAGAGTGTTATAAAATTGTCTAAATTTTACTACGACCTAATCAAACTTAAGTCAACCTAATTATGTCTCCCGTGCAACACACGGGTAAAAATATAGTTGATACGACAATATAACTGCAAATTTTTGTCTTTTTTCTCTAAGTAGAAAATAGTCCAACTTTAATTTTTTTAATACTCATAATTCTTCATCATCAAGAAACTATCTCTATTCTTTGATCAGCAAGCTTCAATTAATTCTCAGAAAGTGGAATTAGACCTCATAGTATATTCAGCAACCAGTTGAGCAAAAGATGATGACTTGTTCTCCAACAATTTTCCTGGACAGTCATGCTCTTCAATAATTCCTGCATCAATATCCAATAAAAATGAGGGAAGCCCATATTCAGTGACCTTTTTAAAAAGAAAATTTCCACTATGGCTAATCTCGAGTCTGTGAAATGCAGTTAGGGATGGCAACAAGATCGAGCGGGGCAAAGAGTATAATCTCATCCCCATCTCCACGGGAAACAGGGAACCAGAGAAATCTGTGGGGAATTTTTTGTAAGAAAAATTATATTATATTTTGAACATGAATAATATTAAATGCAAATAAATGATTATAAAATATAATTTAAATCAAGAAATAATCACAATTTTAAATCAATTCATTTCAAACTATAGACAAGTTCTCTTATTTCATATTAAAAAAAATTATTTATCAACCAAATTATTTATATTTTATTTATAGGCAAAGATATTTTAATAATTAAAAATTTTAGAAATTCTCGTACTAAATACAAGTATTAAAAAGTAAATAACAGTTATACAGCGACGAAATCAGAACCAGATTAGAAATCTTTTTAACAAAATTGTTCCAAAGCCATGCAAGGAAGTGCAAAGAAAAACATGTAAAGGGCTTTGGAATATCAAACCTTGGTTGAGAAGCAGAACCATATCACTGTCAAGAACAGAAGTTATCCTATGAGCAATTATAATGACTGTGCAGTCAGAGAAGTGCTGCCTAAGAGTTTGCTGAATCAAATTATCTGTAGCAGTATCAACTGATGCAGTGGCTTCGTCAAGCACCAAGACCTTACTCTTCTTGAGTAGCACCCTGCCAAGGCACACCAACTGCCTCTGACCCATACTCCAATTCTCCCCATTCTCAGTAACTGAAGCACCAATATTTACATAACTGTTAGAAAATGAAATTCAGGAACAAGTATTCTATCTTTTGGTTCAGATCATAACTTTGGGGGAGATGCTATTTGCAGACATCTCTAACTTTTGTTCTTGTTTTACACCTCCCTATGCTATCTAACTTGTAATACAAGCTATACAAGTGTGAAACCCTCTCATCACTTCTTTTTTTTGTGTAACTTTTGACGGTGAAATTGAATCTGAGACATCCCATAGTTAAACAAAACATCCATAAGTTAACTTTCAAAATGTAAAAACGAAGTTATTATCTAGAATTAGAGCCTGTTTGAATTTGCTTTTGCTAACCTGCTTCTACTTTTAATTTGAAAAAGAAACACTTTATACAAAATTTTACTATTTAGATTGAATTTTTTATAAAAAGAGAAACACTTTCAAAAGCTAAAATCCTACTTTTTTTAAGAGGCAGGTGGAGGAATGCTTCTTCTTTTTAACTTTTACTTTTACTTTTCCTTTTGGCTTCTCCTTTTTATGAAGTCAATCCAAACGGGCCCTTAATGATGAACTTAACAAACCGAGAACACAAACCTGAAGAGCTCAGCTTTTCTTCTTTCTTCCTGACTTCATCCCCAAGCTGACACTTATCCAATGCCTGAAAGAGTCTCCATGAGCAAAAACCAATATAGAACAACAAATAACAATCTCTGGGAAAAAGTATAGTGTGTGCTTGTGATTATCTGATAAAACCAATTTACCTCCCAAATTTGTTCATCTGTGTACTCTTCCAGTGGATCCAAATTACTTCTCACAGTGCCTTCAAACATGGTTGGATCCTGAGGAATAATGCTTAGTCTAGACCTCAGATCATGCAGCCCAATTGAAGAGATGTTAATGCTGTCAATCATGATTTCACCGGCAGTAGGCTCAATGATTCTGAAAAGCGTTTGTATGAGAGTTGTTTTACCGCTTCCTGTTCTCCCAACAATCCCAGTTTTCAATCCTCCAGGAAATGTGCATGTCAGACCACGCAACACTAATGGCAAGTGTGTTGCATAACGCACCTTCATCATATATATGAATCATTGTTAATACCTTATGTTCTAAAGTTCACTAGTTTTCTGTTCAGAAGCCTAGTTGCAATGCAAGCATGAAGGAAAAGCCAACCTTAGCTCAAATCCTATAAATTCATCGGCAGCTAAACAAAATAAAATACTATTACAAAATATGGATAAAATTTTGATGGTAAAATAATATAACTAAAAGTACCTGCAAATCATGAACATGAACTTCTCCCCTAGATGGCCAAGAAGGATCGGGCCTATTTTCTTCTATTACAAGAGGAGGCTCACTTGGGATGCAAGTATACTGAAGCATTCTTTCTACTGATATAATTCTGTTCTCCATGGTGCAAAGATTCCATATCATCATGACTTGCACCATGTTGAGATTAAGTCCATAAGTAATGGCTAACCCAGCAATGCCTTCAGAAGCAAGAAAGAATATTTATGATCCTTGTTTTATTATCATAGCAGAGTCACGTTTGATTATTCTACTATACCAGATATTCAACTCCTTACCTGGATCTACGACTCCCTCAGGAATAGATATCAAAAATATCAAGGAGAATACAAATATGATAGAAGATAAAATATCCATACGAAAGCACAGCCATTCCATTGCACCAGAAACATGGAACCTTGGCCGAGCATACCCATCTGTCAGTTTCATATTTGTTTCCCGAAATCTCGCCTCTTGATCAAAGCTCTTGATGGTTGCTGCACCCGAAATTGTCTCGGAGAAGTGTTGTATCACCGGAGCTTTGCATACTCCAACTAATCGTTGCAGTTCTCGTGCACATGGCAGGTAATATTGCTGCAGATTCATAAATTTGTGAAAAGTCAACTCTCAACGCACACGCACACACACATATATATAAAGGATCAAATATCTGCAGAATAGATTACATGCATAGTCTTTGTAGGCAGATACCAATATCATCTATGGAATAAAGGATGTGATATAGCATCTTGTTGTGTTGAATAACATCTTATTAACAAGATACCTGATACCAGATGCTGATAGCTACCACAGGTATGAAGATGATAAAAACCTGCCATGCAATCTGAGACATTACTGCTATAATTCCGAGAAGCTGGACCATGGAGAAAACAAATGCCTCAATTCTATATGGAATGTTTATATCCACTGCAGTTTGATCTGTAGAAGCCTGAAAGAGAACAGGTAGAGCAAAAGAAAAGAACACCATACTCAATATGGTTACTGAAAAGAGCAGACAACATGAAGAAATATAAGATACATAAAGTCATTTCCAGAAAATGGCCACAGTTCTGCATACTCTATTAAGGATTCTTCCACTTGGGGTTGCATCGAAAAATGACATGGGTGCACGGAAAATGCAGAAGTGCATTTTATTGAAGAGTAGAGTAGCTGTCTTAAAACCAGCTGTCACAACAAGTGTTTCTCTGGCAAGGATGCAGAAAGAACTTCCCACTGCCAAAGCAACATAGACAAGCATAAGGGTAGACAGTCCAACAGCTGGTTTTACTTCTGGTGAAGTGGGACTTGCCCAAGCCAGCCAATAGTTGCTTCCAATCTGAAGAATCTGAAACAGAATTTGACCCAACAATATAAATGGCACAAGAGCTCCTCCATATGCTGTCCTGATATATTTCCAATATATGGGAAACCCAACTTTCCCTTTCTCTCTTTCTTCTTCTTGAACTAGCTGGCCTTTCTGCTCAACTATGTCATCTACTCCACTATCTTTTATATTTTTTCTCTCCTCATTTTCTTCAACTCCTTCAGCACCATTCACATTTACTTCTTGTTCTGGGTTAGTTATTTTCCCTCCATCCAACGAATCTAGAGCAGACAAAGCTTTTTTATGTGCACCAACGAGTTCCATGAAATCAGTCCCTGAGTTGAACAAATCATTATACTTTCCACACTGAGTAATCTTTCCATCTTTCATGACCTAAACAAAATGATAAACTATGAGAATAAAACTAGAAATTAGAAAATTACAACATAAAATTATGAATTCTTAAAATTCCTCACCAATATGAGGTCAGCAGAAGGTAAGAATTCTACTTGATGAGTGACGTAAACTACTGTCTTTGAACTTAAAATTCTCAGTAAACATTCCTGCATAATGGAGATTAATTTAAAAGAGACGATTTATTAAAATACTCAAATTAATGCTGTGCTATTAGAAGGATGGAAATTTCAAATTGTGTGTAGCGTTATTTGTAGCACATACATTAATTATAACACCCTTGTTGAGTTTTCAGCATAATAAACAAGCTCAGTAAAAGGGTTACCTTAAAGAGGTGGGATCCTGTATGAGCATCCACTGCACTGAAAGGGTCATCGAGCAGATAAATATCAGCATCTTGGTACAGGGCACGTGCAATTTGTATTCTTTGTTTCTGCCCTCCACTCAAATTGATTCCCCTCTCCCCTATCATCGTTTGATCACCAAGTGGCAGATCCTCCAAGTCCTTCTTCAAGGAGCATGCTTCAAGGACCTTGTCATACATTTCCCTGTCCATCTCTTTACCAAACAATATATTCTCTTCTATTTTCCCACTTTGTATCCAAGGTGACTGAGCAACATAGGCCTTGGTTCCACACACCCTGAGTGTACCTGATACCTTTGGAATTTCCCCCAAAATGCAGGAAAGTAAGCTAGACTTGCCTGAGCCTACAGTACCACAAACTGCAACCCTCATGCCATGAGAAACACAAATATTTATACCTTTCAATGTCATATTGGAGGATGATAAATCCCATGAGAAATTTCCATCAATAACTTCAATTGCTTTATCTGAACTACATCTTGGAAGCTTCTCTATGGCATCAGACTGCACTTCATCGAGACGAAGGAATGATGAAATCCTATCGAGGGAAACCTTTGCTTGTACTAATGCTGAAATTGTATGTGGAAGACTATAGATTGGATCTCCAAGAAGTCCAAAAGTTGCAAGTGCTGATAAGATCTTTCCTAAGTCAAGTGGGACCCCTATGAGTATACAAGTGCCAAAAGTAACCACAGACACAAATGTGGGAGCAACTCCGAAGGCAAACGATGTCAAGGCACTAGTATAAACATATTTTTTCAACCAGCCTTCCTCGGATTTCCTCAGTTCTGTAATCTTAGACAGAAACTTCATCTCCCATCCTTGGAGTTTGAGAATCCTCATGTTTCTTAGAATCTCAGATGTGGCCTTCATTCTTGTGTCTTTTGAATCCATCAACTTGCCTTGAAACTTCTCTTGCAATTTTCCCAAAGGAATATTTCCCAACATCAAAATGACAGTTGCAACAAATGCAGCTGTAGAAGCAAGCCCAAGATTTCCATACAAAATCAGAAAGGCAAACACAAGATGCAGGAGTACATTCCATATTTCAACCAAGTGCCAACTGAAATCGCCAACTCTTTCAGCATCAACAGCCATGAGATTAATCATTTCCCCTGTGGTGTGACTTTGTCTTGATTGACAAGAAAGTGTCAATGATTTATTATAGATTACTGTGACTAGCAGTCCACGGATCCTACCGCCAACTTGGAAAAACCTAAACAACCACTGCCTCATAGTAAGAGACTCTGTGAGTTTTGCAGCAGAAAATGCAAACACCAGAAGATAGCCCTCATTCTTAAACTTCCTTTCTCCATTGAGGTATTGAGCCAAAGTGTCAATAAGATATGGACCAACATAAGAAGCTGCAGTGTATAGAGTTGTTAAAAATACTATCAGAAGAATATCTTTCCATGCATAGAAGACTAGCAACTTCACCAGCTTAATTGTTGTCACACTGCTAATTGTACCACAATTTGCCTCAAGCTTATCCCTGAAAATTGGAAAAGCTCCAAATACGCTATCACGGCTGGCAAGTTGTGGAACATCATCATGGTCTAAAATCTTCTTATTTCCAACAGCAATTAGACGATTCATCCAAGAGAAGGTAAGAATACTGAAAATTCCAGCATTTGAATAAGGGGTAACAGTTTCACTCCCCTTGGTACTAACATTTGCATCATCATTCAGAAGAGGTTCAACAAGAATATTGTCCTCTTCCTCATTTTTCACAAAAATCCCCACATAGCAGAAGATCAAACCCACAAACACTGAGACGACATCAGAAATTATGTATTGAACCGGAAATGAAACTTGTCGTACATAGAGAATAATGTCTACTATCAAGCAGTAAGAGCAAAAAACGAAGTAGAAGCCACACCAAATTCTGAAGAATAATGGAAACCTTCTTTCACCATAGCTATTGAAACGTGCACGCAAGTAAACGTAGATAGCAGCCCAAACAACTGTTCTGATTGTTAAATCCAAAAGGGTCACAATTGATTCTTCAGACCAACCATTTTTTTTGAAATAGAAGTAATTAAACAGACATAGGATAAGATTGAACCCAGAGACACCCAAAGAACAAAAGAGAGTTTTCTTCTGCAAAGAGTTCTTGAACTTTTTCTCTGGATCTTCTCTATCATTTACTATGATTTTCTTGCACACCCACAAGACAAAGAAAGTAGCTAGCAATACTAGGTGGAGAAAACCAATGAATCCATGTAAGAAAATGGGTTTGAGAATGAGTAAATCAGTGAAAGATAGCATTTGCAACGTGAGAGAGATGAGTAACTTCATACCGAGCTTTGAAGAATTAAAAAGCTCCAAAAGGGGATTTTAGTCACAGAGAAAGAACACTTTGTAAATGCAAGACAGTACTGAAGGCTGGAAGTGAAGACTTTTCCATTCATTTTTTACAAGGATTTACTTGGAAGTAGCGCGTGGTCAACTTTGTAAATTAAAGACAAACTGGCGGCTGGATGTGAAGACTTTTCTGTCCAATTTTTACGAGGATTTACTTGGAAGTAGCGCGTGATCCCGCTCATGTGTGGATACAAATAAATCAATTTAAAGAAAAAAAGGCCATTGCTCCGGTACCCTTGAAAATGGCGGGGTTTCCTTATTTAGCCAACAGATTAGTGCCAACTATTTTAATAATGCCATATGATTTGATTTCACTTCATTTTGAAAACTTTCAGTCAGTTTTCAAATCTACAAAATATGGATTTTAAGTTTAGATTTAACTTGTAAAATCTCCTCCCATCCCATGGCCACCATCTTATCACCAAACACTCAACCCCCAACACCACTGACACCACCACAAGCGCTAGCAGCTCCTCCGCCGCTGTCGCCATTGCTGCTCGCTCCTCTGACACTGCGGACACAAGCAGAAGGAGGAGACAGAAACCAGCTTACAGCTCCGCGAAGAGAAAGCTTCAAATAGGAGGAAAAGACATCGAATTAAGAGAAATACAACTCTATTCGAAGGAAATTCCCGTGGCTGTGATCATCGTCTTGGAGGACTTCAGTGTCATCGGACATAGACACGAACAATCCAGTAATAACCGGCGTAATGCTCAAAGAATCAAAGCTAGACTTGAACAGACGAGATCGAATACGCAGAGAGCACTTCAAGGGATTAGATTCATTAGCAAAACCACCGTAGTTGTTAGAGATCAAAGCAAAGGTTATTCAAGCCAATCAATCAACTTTTCATTGACTTGGAACAGTTTGAGTACTTGTAAAAAATGGGAGGGGTGACAATGGAAGTTCTGTGTTACATTGTATTTCAAGCCAAAAGAAGCTAACCCGCATCATGCAACCTTCATTATAATCCTTGCATCTCATAACATCCTCTGTTTCAGGCATAATATCAAGCCCCCGGAGTGTCTTTACTAGTTGAAAACTAATCATGTCTTTTCTGATTCAAAAGGTACGCTAATGGTGTTTATTCAGGTACAAACAACGTTGCACCATGAATAATTTGTTACCCGATCATCATAGCGCTGCCATTAAAACAGCCATTTCTGTAACTTCTCGTGCTTCTGATTCTGCTGACAAAAGTAGTTTTTAAGGGAAATTAGTTTTAGGATGATAGGTATTAACAAAGGAACGGAACTTTGCTATTTTATTTTAAGGAGAACACCAAACCATGTGATTTTTTTTTTCACAAAGTATCTACAGTATATTAATATCAAACAAAATTCTCTCAATTAATTTAATTTAAATCAAATAAGATTATAAAAATAATAAAACTCCCCTTATTAAATTTTAATAACATTATAATTATAAAAAAATTTAAATTCAATAAATTATATTTATTCTTATAATTTTTAATTTTAAACATAATATTAAATTACTACAAATTTGCTTTACTAAAATTATTATTTTTTAAATAACATATAAAAACACATAGCTACATCAAAAAAATTATTCTCATAAAAAATTTGAATTGGGAAAATGTTAGTTGTAAATAAAAATAACAAGATTTATATATATATATATATATATGGGGGAAGACAAACTACAATGTAAGGCGTAGCCATTGAAATTGCAAAGTGGAGCAACTGCCACCCATCATTGAACATAGATTAGGACGATTACTACATCCATTATCCCTTTAAACAGTTAACAGTTAATGCTCAAAAAAACTGAGCTAGAGCTACAATCTAACCAAGTCTCTCCAAGTCTTGACATGATACACTAAAATAGATGGGAAAAAAAAAAGGCTATTTAGCAACAGACTACTATATTAGAAAAAACTGCCCAGCCACCTTAGCAATACCAAAATATAATCAAGTCAGGGCTCTGCTGCTCCCTAGTCTCCTCCCCAATGCAGTTTGTTAAAAAAACCCTGTTGCATATAGCCACTAGAAGATAAATTAAAACAAGGACAAATCAAAAGAAATCATGGCTTGGATGTTTATATATATTGGGAAAAGATCATGCAATAAAGAGAATGGCATCCAAATTGAGTTTAGAAGCTAGATTTGGGAGGGGAACAAGGGATTTAATAGAATCAAAGGTCTCTTTCTGTTATTCAGCTCGTTAATGGTTTGTAAGTTAATCTGCATCAGACTCGAAACAATGACAGAGAGGAAAGAGGGGATCAATACATTAATCAGATGACTATTAGGATCTAAGTTCATTAACCTCTAAAATCTTTTTTCTATGGGTGCATGCTTCTGACAGAGAACATGATTTCAGACAACAACAAATACGTGAGCCAAAACAGTACATGATTTCAGACATTCTGGGATATTCCAAAACAGTACAGTCGCCCACAGGAACATAACCAAAAAACTTCACATACGAGAACCAGTGTTGGACAAAATTCCAAAAACGAATTAGTGTGTCCCTTTTTTATATTTTAAAACCCTTAGATTTGGTCTGTACCTTGGTTGCTCTGTGGTAATCACACTTCTCAAAAGGCATAGGTATTGCTTTACAAGCTCTGTAATTTTACTTTATTTAAAGACTGATGGACGAATAAACCATATATGTACGACTATAATAAAGCATTAACAGAAATCACCACAAGTGACAAAGTGATAGAACAACGATGATCAAGTGAAAACAGTCTATATCACTGGTATTATGCAGGCTTCCTACATCTTCATTAACAGTGGCCTTTTCAAGAACTACTACTTTCACGTCCACTACATCAAGAATGTAAGGAATAACTTGAAATTAAGTCAAAAAATCAGTGGCAAAATACCTGACTTCAACTGGTTGAAGGGAGAAACACCCTAATAAGCTCTTTGGCGGTAACCTTCTTCCTACAGGTCGGACATTTACTCTGTACACTTATTGCAGCCTTAATGCAATTCTTGCAAAAAATATGACCACACCTTGTTGAGGTTTCTTCAACCAACGGGCCCATGCAAATGGGGCAGCTAAAAACAGGCTCCTTTGGTGGTTCAGGCACCATTTTAACATAATCCCTCTGCAAAAGACATATTCAAGTCAGCTGTTGTATTCCTTTATTCCTTCATAATCAACTAATATATGTTACACATTTAAATACAGAGGCCAAAATATAAATTCTCCAGAAGGATGACAGAATAAGGAGAAAACTTCAAAAAAAAAATAGATTGCCTAGTGTCATAAGTAGAGCAGCATTCTGAATCACATAAAGTCAGAAACTATACATATGCAGATCATTTAACCTAGAGTTAGCTGTATGACCAGGATACATTAATTCAAAACTTGACTGAAATTCAGGTAGTACAAGAAACCTACAAACACGTGTCACTAAAATGATGCCACATTTTCACATCCTACACATCAGTCTCATTGATTCAGAAAAGCAAAGCGTGAATCAAGTCACATAAGATAACAGAGCACAGAAATTACAAGAGAACGTTAAACTAAAATAATAATAATTGAACACAAGAATCTATTACCATAGAACAGCTACTGCTTTCCAAGTTTATATAAATTTCACAATTATTAGCTTCACTTGCAGAATCTCTTCGGCGTTTGTTGTGATTATTATTGTTCACCCGAACTCGATCTTCTGTAATAATCATAAACAAGGGAGCAATGTCAGCCCAACATCATTTAGTGACAAATGGCTTACAAAGATACTAGTTTAAAAGGCCCTTCAGCAAGCACATCTACCAGTAGAAGGATAGCATACTTCTTATCTAGCTCAAAAATAAATATAGCGCAAAGGAAGAAAGGAAGGTTAAATTCAACATGCAATGTAAGTCCATTTCAAAGACTAGCCTATAAAACTCCACATAGACCTGCATCTGGCTCAAATTTAGGGCACCAATTATAGCATCGTCCTTTGATTGTAGTTATCAAAATAAGTCACCTTAAATTCCCCCAAAATAAGATAGACGAATGAAACTATCAAGAATCTAGCCTAAATTCACTCATCTTTCTCCCGCAAGAATCATCTCTTGACATATTAATCAAACCATAAAACCAAGTTTTCATTCAGCGGGCAGAAAGCTTCTTATAAACATTCTTTAAATACTGGTCCTGCATCAAATTAAATAATACGCTACCAAATCACCTGATCCACAAAGAAAAGGAGGGCATATTTAACATATTTCAAAAGGAAAATACAAGCAAGACTGGCAAGTTTAGACAAGTGAAAAGTAAACAAAGCAGACAGACCCAAAGAGAGGGCACAGAATGGGCAACAATAGATCAGCGTTAACAAAATAATCAGGAACAAGAGGAAGGAGAAAGATTAAAGACTTTGGTATGCTTCGACAATATACTATTGTTGAACACAAATGAGAAATTGAACAATCATGACTAGGGAATGCCCTATTAAGATCTGACTGCCAAATTGAAATGTTTGCAGCTAAGATGGGCGAAGCCTATGAGCCCATTTGGATTGGGTTTAAAAAAAAAAAATGCTTGAGATACAAAAGCAAAAATTATTAGCATTTGGATATAATATTCAAAAAGCACTTTTTTTGCAAAATCATTCATGAATAGTTACTGGCTTCTGCTTTACTTTTTTTAGAAGCATCCCCCCCACATGCTTCTAAAAAAAGCAGGTATTCTGGCTTCTAAAAGTGCTTTTGTTTTAATCAAGTGCTTTTTCCTATCAAAAGTACTTCTAGCAAGAGACAAGGGTAAAAAAAAAAATTCAATCCAAAGGGGCTCTATATGGCACCATACTTAGCAGGAACACCACATTCCCAGAAATACATCCTGGATTACAATGGTTTTGCCTCCTAGATAGTGGCACTCAGTCCACATAGCCAAACTTGGAAACCATGAATCCTGACTTGATTCAAGGGAGAAAGCGACAAAAAATCAAGATACCAAAAATGTATAGAGATTACACAAAAGATCTTTTTCTGTCAAAAGCACTACTAACGAGAGAAGAGGAAAAAAATATCCAAAGGGGCTTATATAGCTCCATACTTTGCAGGAATATCATATTCCCAGAAACATACCCTAGATAAAGTGGCACTCAGACTAAATAGCCAAATTTGGCAACCATGAATCCTAACCAATTAGAGGGAGAAAATGACAAAAGTCAAGATACCAAAAATTTATAGAGCAACTCCACCTCACAACTGTTTCCTTCTTTAAAATAAGGTCATCATGGTTAATGGGCATGAGAGTGAAGAAAGATTTAGGGCATGAGAGTGAAGAAAAGATTTAGGGCACTACTAAGATTAGAGACTCTAGAGAGCATATTATTTAGTTTATGTTATAAGATCACAGTGGTTCAAACTAATGAAACTATGCACGAGCATATTTAAAAAGACAAGGACATAAAAGATTATCTGAATTGGAAAAAGAAATGCCAACAACTGAAAAGCAAAATTCATGACAGAAAAGAAAAACCAGATGTTCATGACACATTTAACGAGGAAAAAAAAGGGGTAGAGAATATGTTAACCTGAATTAACCAAATCAACTACAATCCTCCCCCGATTTCTTCTTGAATTGTTTTTGGCCTATCAGTAAGGAATTAATATATAAGGGAAGCTTCCAACATATCACACTAATAACAACGTAAAAAGCAACTAGAAAAGAGAAGGAAGCAGGTATACCTCAGCAAAGGCCCTGGGAGTAGATTCAACAACATCATCATCAATGTCCTCCACATCAATCATTGCAGGCTGAAGAGACTGTGGTTGCGGGCCAGTTTCAACAACTTGAGGTGCCAATTGATTGGATGGTCCCTCTAGCTCCCGATTTTCACCTGGTGGGACACGGTTAAGGTCCAAGTCCAAGGCTGTCTTCCTCCGCCTGTAACTTCTGACAGCAGTCCCCCTGACTGCCCTAGAGCTCATCTTGTAAAATATTCCCCAATCCAAGTTATCAAACCTGGAAAACCCAATTTCTTTACAAGTTAAATTTGATACTTTGGCATTTCCATGTTGTTACTGTCAAAGGCTGAATTTCTGAACCCAAAAGGCCAACAAATCCATCAGACCAAATATTTCAGCATCACCATGAAAGACCATCATCATCATGAAAAAAACTTTGATTTACAAAAAAGAGAAAAAAATAAAATAAAATAAAATCTGAGGTTCAGATAGTAGAACAATTTGATAAGTTTCTCTAAACTTTGTCACTTTCATATGCTTATGTCAACTTACAAGGTCTCAAAAGTCAAGGAAAAGCCTCAAAGATTTCATCTTCAGAATATTAATGCATGAGTTAAAAAACTTACACTCGTTCTCTTTAATGCCAATGTCAGAATATAAGATAACAAGGATTAACTCATAAGAAGTTCTAAAACCTCAAAGAGTTTAACAAATTTTAAGCAGCGTGAAAGAAAACAGCATCTTTTCAGCTAACTTATACTCTGTACTAAGTAACTGAGATGAGAATATCCTGGAAAAAGAATCGCATCATCCCAATTAAATATAAAAAAATTGTGCTAAAAAGTTAGGCAGGACAGGACAAGTACAATCATCAAGCAACCTATGTTGAAAATTTGAGCCAAGATTATAAACAATTCAATCAAAAAGAAAAAAAAAATCCACAAAAGAAAAAAAAACAGTGGCAGATGACCAAAACTATAAATGGGAAAATCAATCCAAGTAAAACAGAAACGTTTAACCGACTTTCTACTCTACAGGAGTTGCTCAATATCCTGCAAGGAAATCGAGCTGTTCCACTGCAAAATCAAACCTTTACAAAATTCAAAACACAATAACATAATAAAAAGTATGATTACCAATCATAATAATTAAGAAGGAAGAACTAACAATGTAATGTAAAAAATCAAAATCCACCGAAACCTCAAATACAGAAATCATCCCAAGCAGACCACACCAATCAAACCGATAATTCACCAAAAAAAATAAAATAAAATAAAATAAAATAGATTGCGTAGAAAATTAGAAGAAAGGAAACAAACCTCAAATCGCAACTTCGAGATAAAATTGGATGAAATCCTAAAACAATCTCATAGACAGGGGGGATAGAGATAGTTTAATCAACGAGAATTGGTGATCTCCTTCCGTGGTTAGGGTTGGGAACTGCACGGGAAGGTTTCTGAGAAGAAAGGCCCATTAAGAGGAAAGGAGAAGAAAAACGAAGAGCAAAAGCCACGACCCCTAAACGGTGTACCACGTGGCACAATACCAGAGGGATTATGCACGTGTTATTTTGTCAGCTGCGTGTTTGATTTGATTTTTTTTTTTTTTTAATTATAGTGTATGGTTTGAATTTGGAACGTTATTGATTTCCCTTGCCCGATGTGAAGCAAATTGATCAGGTTCGCCGTTTCCGTTTTACTCTTCCGTTTTTTTTTTTTTTTTGTGATTTTATTATTTTAAACATGGGAGGTTTATATTTTCTAAAATAAATATTTTTTCTCTTTTGAGAATTTTAAATTCATAGTCTAGTTTTGGTTAGTTTCTTTGAGCATTTGAAATATAGGCATGTTTTAGTCTTAAATCAAAATGTTTTGGTAACATTTTATCATTAAAATATTTTTATTGCATAAAATGAAGAAATATTTTGTATACAAATCTCAAATTTTACTGCTTGACAAATATATAATAATGCAGTAGAATGCTAGAAGCAAACAAAAGGACAAAAAAAAAATGTGTTATTCAAATGATGATATTAATTACTTTAAAGTAAAATATTTTTCAATAACATACATGGATTTTTTTTTTTTGTCTTAAAATTATTAAATGTATTATCACTAATTAAATTATGCATGAAATTTGAGTTTGAGCAATTTTATTTGTAGACCCAACAAAGGTTGTGTATGAATTAGGTTTGCTAGAAAACTTGGTGTGAGGCTTAGAAACATTCTCTCAATTGTCCACCAAGCCATCCATGAATTCCTAAGTTAACAAATAATAATTAATACCCATTAATTTATCGATTTTCTCAAGCCTAGCCTTGGATTCAACTACAAAAATTAAATAAGAGAAAAAATAAAACCTAACAAGACAATAATAGATAAAATGCAAAGGATAAATGTTAAGGAATGCTACGGTTCAAGAATTATAAAGAATGGCAACATTTCAATTGGCTATGTAAGTAAATGCTCTTATAAAATATACTAATATATTTATATAAATAATTTTGTTAATTTATAAGTATTATAAATACATTTTTTAATGATAAATATTAGTGTGGAAGATGAAAATATTATTTTCCTTAAAAAAAAAATAGAATATGATTATGTACGTACTAATCGCCGTCGCCAAACGCAAAGTGTGAAATTCGAACCATAATGCCTCTGGACGACAAATCTCCACCGTTAATCTGAGTCTTCCCTGGTCAATCCGACCATCAGCTTACATCCGTGAGAACTTTATAGCCTACAATCGTTCACAGAATACCGTTGACCTGTCCTGATTCCAAATAAAGCGCTAAAAAATTACGCGGCACATTTGAAAAATTTAAATTTCATAGAAAGCATTGAAGTTCAAAAACATTATCACGCGAGAATCTGCTTCCTCCCTCTTCTTCGGTTCTTCTCTCTCTTTAGAGTTTAAGCAGTTCCAATAGAGCTTGGGGAAGAACACAGTAAATTTCAGGTACCTCAGTTCAATCTTCGATTCTCTTCATCCTTAAATTCTAGTTCCTCTTGCTGTATAGCATCTTCTCTTTCGTTCTATCATTTCAATCCGCGAGGAAAATGGAGTTAATTCGAGCTGATTTCTAGTTGGATTTGAGCCTGTCCCGGGAACTGTAGTTTCGCATAATTTTGCTTTAATTATAGTTTGATTTGAATGTTGCTGACCCACCTGCGCGTAGTTGTAATTGAGGTTTACGGAGGCTGGCTGCTGGGTAGGGCGCTTTTCTGATTTCGAGTTTTTGTAAACAGAGAAAAAGTTCTGCTTTTTCTATGCTGCTATGGTGAGAGAGCAAAGAGTAGAAACTTTCTATGCTAAGCTCCGTGAATCGGCTAGATCTTGTTCATCTTCGCCCTTGCTCATTTTCCCGTCAACTTCTGACGTTGATTCACTCTGTGCACTGAAAATCATATTCCATGTTCTTGAGTCTGATTCGATTCGATATGCATGTTATCCTGTGTCATCGTTTCAAGAAATTCACAAATACGCAGGACCCAACTTGAGTTCATCCGATGAGCCTGTGTCAATCCTTTTGATAAATTGGGGGTGCCATAGGGATTTGAGGAAAATTTTGAAATTGGGTCCCGCTGCTCATGTTTTTGTGGTTGATAGTCACCGGCCTATTCATCTTCACAATTTGACTGATGAGAATCAAAGGGTGGTGGTTCTTTACACTCGGGATGATGAGCAGCAGGCTGATTTGGCTTATGATTTTGATCTGTCTGCTTTGGCTAATGCCAGTGATTTGAACAGCGATGAAGAAGATAAACGGGGATCTGATAATGATGATGACAATGACAGTGAAAGTGAAGAAGAGAGAGATAGGGATGAATCTAGGAAGCGAAGGAGAGTTTCTCCAGAAGATGAAGAAGACCCAGTTAAGCTTTTCCGTAAGCTGAAAAAAGAGTATTATGATATGGGTACATTTCATGGTAAGCCCTCCGGGTGCTTGATGTATGATTTGTCCCATTCTCTTAGGAAGAACACCAATGAACTGCTCTGGCTTGCTTGTGTGTCTTTGACTGATCAGTTTGTTCACGAAAGGTTAACTGACGAGCGCTATCATGCTGGGGTTATGGAGCTTGAGCAGCATATTAACAGTTCAGGAAATTTGGAAGCTGTGTCTTCTGTTACTCTCAAAGATGGAACAAAGATTCGAGCACCAAATGCTTCTAGAATTGCATATGAGGATGAACCAAGGCTGATGTTGTTACGGGAGTGGAATCTATTTGATTCAATGTTGTGTTCTTCATATATTGCAACTAAATTGAAGACATGGAGTGACAATGGAATGAAAAAGCTGAAGCTTCTTCTTGCACGGATGGGATTTGCACTTGTGGATTGCCAGCAGAAGTTTCAGTATATGAATATAGAAGTCAAACGCAAAATGAAACATGAATTTGAGCGTTTTCTGCCTGAGTATGGACTCACGGAGTTGTATTATAGGAGTTTCTTACGGATGCATGGTTATAGTTCAAGGGTGTCTGCTGCAGATGTAGTATATGGTGTAACTGCTCTGCTTGAGTCATTTGTGAAATCTGATGGCTCTTGCGCTTCCAAACAATTTGGAGTAGCTTATGATGCATTGTCCTTGAACAACCTCGATAAGCTAAAAGATGGTATGCAGCACGCAATCAAGATTCAAAGGGCCATTCTTAGGCAAGGAAGCACGGCAATAACCAAGAGTGGCGCTATAAGAAGTGGAAGGAAATTCCGATGGGTGAAACTGGAAGATTCAGTTGACACAAAATTACTGGGTTACCCTCAGGCTTTGACTAAATTCTGTTATTTTGTCATGGATGCTTTGCGAGAGAAGGGAGCAAGAATGAAGCCCCTGCTTTGTGCCTGCTTATGTCAAGAGCCCAATAAAGTATTGATTGTAGGTGTTTGTGGGAAGCCCCGACTGGGTGCAGCTCAAGGTAACGCATTTGGAATTGCATTTAGAAATGCGGCTAAGGAGATTGGAGCAGAGTTCTTCCATGAATTATTTGAATCTTCATGGATTTTCTTGGATTCAGCTGTAGTTAATTCCTTCATGGTCAGGCTAACTGAGAAGCTGTGATTTGACACTCCTACTTAAAACCGTTTCTTCAAAAAAAAGTATGTTTTCCCAGTGCAGTTCCGTATCTTAGATTATCAATAAATGCTATGCGATGGTTGATATTGCAAGAAAACATGACACTTTTTTCTGTCAATTGTACTATTATTTATAACCCTTTATTTGAAACTGTCAAATTTGTATTTAATTTTCTCTCCATTCGGCACTCAATGTAAACACATGCCATATTCATAAATGGAGCTACTGTTGAAATAGCAAAATCTTTCTGGGTGAGCTCGCATATCAAGTGCCAAAAATTTAAATACTAATGATAGAATTTCGAACATGTTGGTCAAGCTTCCTTGTGGTATATGACTTCTGAACTTCGGCAACATCTTCCACCCAAACTTGCTTTTTTCTTGAACTAGCGTTAAGTTTTTTTTTTATCTCATTCAACAGGTATGTTACTTCTGACTTTAAAATGCTTGAAATTGATGCTAGGTATAGTTTTGGTACTTGACAGCTTACCTGTTGGTGTGCAATACACTCCACAGTTTCTTAGGCTTGTTTTGGAGAAAGTAAATCTGCCCCTGTTAAAAATTATGCTTTTCACTTTGTTTCAAGTCTTCATCCTGACAAGTATACCCTCTAATTGGATATAATTCATGTTTCTTTTCATTGGTCTTTATATGTATCACATAACTGGAGGTTCTACCATTGTCCTTTCTAAGTTTCTTGTAATCTAAATTTGGTGAAGGCTACCATTTCCATGGCAAAATATTGGTAACTGGTAAGTTTCTGTGTTTCTCCTCTTATTTCAAAAAAAAAAAAAAAAAAGTAGCCGAACTTTATTAAGTCATTCTAAGCGCTATGACAATGTGATATGTTCGTTAGAGTCTTCCAATTTTCATGAAGGAGATTAGTGCCTTCAGTATTCACACACTTCCCCCTTTTGAGACTCATTTCTGACATAGAGTACCATTCAGTATTCACACATGCTTGGAGTGAATAAAACTTAGGTCATGCAATGCTGTAACCTCACTGACAAAAAAAAGGTTGCCTTCCAGTCCTAGGGATTTATTTCTAAATTTTCTAGTGACGACATCCTTTTAGTTTCTCCAAATTTGTGGCTTCTTGCTCATGAATTGTAGCATTTCACTCCTAGTTTGCCATGGACAGTTGCCTTGGGTGGAAAGATTTCTTTTCCCATCTAGTAAAATCAAGTGCTCTAATCAGATTAGCTGTTAAGTCAGTAACGTAATTGCCTGACCACTTTGAACTTTCTTCCCTTGTTTAGAATGGTGTTGTGTTGTAGGTTAATTGCTCCTGTAAACTGGCTTTAATTCTTAGTGCTTGCAGGTGGCTCATAATATGATCGAACGTCCACAATTTCTTTGCTAAAACATTGTTGAAAGACATCGCAGAATCACTTCAGATGGAACTTTGCAGTGGTAAGTGCAACATGCCACCAATTATTTAGTACAATCATATGATGTTCCTGGATTGACTTGGGAGTCTCTGATTCGGCAAAGCGAAATGTTCTTGCTGTTTGTCTCTGCAAGCGTTTAGTTAAATTTCGAAAGATGCATTTCTGATCTCTTCTCTTCACATAAACACACTAAATAGATGCATTTCTTTGTCTAAGTAGCTTTGGATTATTGGCTAAACTAAACTGATAGACTCACCCTCTCTGAAGGAGGTTGGCACGTTGGGAGGTTCATTTTCTTATAGAAATTTTTTTATCGACTTTGCTTATAAAGTTATCTTGCCCGCTGATGAACCCCTTGCATTTGGATTGAAATCAAGACTAATCTTTTCTGGGACAAACATATATTCTATACATTTATGTTGAACTATCACCATATGTCAAGAAATACTGGGTAAGAAGAGTTCTTTTATTTGATTGGGGCAAAATTTTATGAGTTTGAGATTTATTAAAATTTATTTTATTAGTTTTTGATTAATTCTAAATTTATGGACATTGTTTGGTATAAGAAATAGCACAGAAGATTCTGCCCCCATTTCGCCATGAAGAGTAGGAAGGTTGAGTCATTGGCTTATGGATCAAGTTCATTTCATTTAGCAACAAAACGAATGTTTGATCTTAGAGGTCATGTTATTTGTAAGCTGTACTTTCCACATAAAAGCCTAAAGTGGAAGTTAGATATAATTTCAACATATTACCTTTGACCAAATCTCTATATAACTTTAATCACTTGAATCAAAGTCATCTGACCAATTAACAAAGACTATTATACAGCAAAAAGCGGGCGTGGGGTTGTCATAATATTGAAAATGAAAACAACAAAATATACTCAAATGGTGGAAAATAAATAATTTGGATGCAATAATAATTATACTTATAATATTTTTCCAACATTTTCTAATTAATAATGCAATATAAGATACTATTTGAGATAAATTACAAGACAGAGAATTGTTTAATTTAGCATCACATAAACCCACCACATTCAATTTAACACAATAATCAGAGCAAATACACAAAATTCAAATAACCACCCACCAATTCATTGGAAAAAAGAATTATATCATCAGTCTCCTCAGATGAGCTAAATACAGATCAATTGAATTTTAAACCATAGAAGTTGTACAACAAAAGGCCAAAAAGAAAATTAAAAAAAGAAAGGAGGAAGAAAAATCACAATCATTCAACCAAAAGGTGTCCTTGCTGGCCAAATTAGAAGACAAAAAGGAAAAGAAAAAGAAAACACAAAGTAATTATGATTCATGCACTCCATTGATGTTTTTCCGCAGGTTGAACCTTGGATATTTACAAGTGCTACACACAACTCATGATAATTCACAACAATATTCTTATCTCATTTCTGTTAAGAATCTCATCCACTGTTTCCAAGATATCATTTTTTGCTGCGCCACCAAAAACAGCAAGTCTGAAGAAGCCAAGAAAAGAACAAGGACAAAGCATCAGTTGGGGAATCCTCAATCATACATAGCTTGGTTCCTCAAAATAAAACAGGTTTTACTGGCATACCTGGGCTTTGTCATGGGTAGCTTGGTTCCGGCCATATGTGCTCTCATTAGGCGTGCCTGACACATTTCCAGCGCCCCCATGTCTCTCCTCCCGCACCTTGTTGAAAATGTGAGTGTAGCCATCAGCTGACGCGGGGTTGCTCTCATCCCACTCACCAAACTTTGGAACAGCAGCACCTCTATCTGGCTGCAACATCATAATGCTACATATCAGAAATGGTTTTGAAGTTTTGAGTTTGTGAAGAAAAGTCTCATAATGACCAAATCATGATGGCAGGATAGCAGAAAGAGAACATACAGTTTCATCGCCTCGATTGACTGGTCTAAGTTTGGATCTTCCGGGTGTACCATGGCTACTGTCATAACTCTTTGGTTCCCAGGAGGGACTGTCTCTACCCGGGGCTCTTGCCTGGCGATGAAGGGGTGAACGCTCAACACTGTGTTCAGACCCAGCACTTTGTCTTGAAGATCTTCTCCGGGTTTCAGCAGAACCTACTCCCTGACGAGCAGGAGAGTCAATGAACTGCTTAGGATCACCATCCTCCCTGCTCCTTTGCAACTCATTTGATGATCTCCCTGATCCCCTACCAACAGGCACTTCTTTATCAACTCTGGGTTTGGAAGGGGGCAGATCAATAGATGAATCATCAGGAGCTAATCCCGCATTTTCCTCGGGATCATTTGGGTTTATCATCTTTGTTCCAGTTCGTCCCTTCCGGGCTTTGTCAAAATATGCTGTGTAAGGAACACTCTCTTCACCTTCCCAATTGCCAAATTTTGGCACATGTGAACGGTTCTGTCATATACAAATTCAAAAGATACTATTAGGTCTACTTCTAATGCATCAATGAAAAGAACATAGAATATATCTCACAAGTTATCAGATTCATCAATAAAGTGAAAGCAAAAGAAAAGAAGATATTGTCCTTTCTGCTTTTTCTGAAATGAAAATCACAATTCAATACGTGGGATGAATCAAATTACACTGCAAGATTTAATGTTATAAATTTCCTTCCAAATAGAATTATTGTTTTTGCAACGTCCAGCTTTTAATATGATAAGTATTTATTCAAAATTCATTCCAATTCCAACAACTTGTGACAATTTTATACCCTTCCAAATGCATTTTGTGCATGATTACACTGAATAATGTGGTATCTATCTATCTATTCTGCTAGAATATCTCAACTGACATAACTCATGAAATACTATACAACTCATTTAGAACTTAAACCAAATAATCTGCATATCCTCAATTACTTTTTAAATATCTTACTGAATTAAAAGGTATTCAAAAAGATTTAGAAATGGTAAAAGGAAAACAGCGTCTATGTTCTGCTCTCCCCTGATGGCATGCATACAAATTTGTGTACCAAATCGCACCAAGATCAAGTACACCAGTGTCAGAAGAGTAACAATCCTAGAATGGCCAAGGATCAAAATCCTTCGCAGATAGCAAGCTTCCAATCTCAAGTCACAAATATGAACTGTGATAAGATCCTAACTCTAATCCTGCCCTGCTATTTATAGACTTCTTCTAGGACCTTAACTGACTTCCTCCAGTCAGTGCTGGTTAAATGCCAGCCTGTACCTCCAACTGTAATAACTGCTACTGCCACTTGGCTTAACCCCACTCGTCCCTAACTGCCCTTCCTTTACTTCCGGAGCTGTAACTACCATTAGTTCTTTGTGTTATAACAATAATTAAAGTTTTTAAGTGCATTTGGAACAATAATTACATTAGATGATGCATGCATTACAGAACAGTGTAGAAGTTCTAGAACATAGGTACCTTATATATAAATATTCAAATACATTTTGCATCTATAAAACTATAAACAATAGAGCAATTCACGTTATCAGGTACATGGATTGTTTGAATCAAAACGATACGCCCCCTTAACAGTTTTGATTGAAACAAGCTCTGAGATTAATCTCCCTTTCTATAATTTCCCTTAATATCCTTTTTAGCCTCCATCTACATCTTTTCACTTGGTGAAAAACCATGCAATTGGCTCTCCTCATTGATGACTCTACATCTTTTCTTGCCAAATGTACAGTAAAGGAAAAAGTAATGAACTGACATTTGTTGCTGAGCTATTAAGATGTAGTTCAGAAGGCTAACACACTTTGTCTTAATTTAATCTCTAAAAAAGAGTCCACTTTTTATCAAAGCGAACTTATCTCATTGCAGGGTAGCTGATTAATAGGCAATATCCAATTCCTGATATTCATGACCTCTACTCCCCCCCCCCCCCCCCCCCCCAACCCAAACCAAAAACAAAAAAAAAAAAAGAATGGATATTACTGTTAAAAGATATGATTTAAATATATTTTAAGTTATCAAATCATTCTCTTAACTATAGGGTCTCTAAGTTCAATCTGTTGGAATCAAGCTTGTATTTCTTCTTTTAACTTCACAATAGGCCACATTCCTCATGTATGGCTTCATGACTAACTTCTACTTGTCCTTCACAACTCTTTAGGAACAAGAAAAAATTTAATATGTCAAATTAACCTTCCTATTCTTTAACTACAATAAAAGTCAAGGTGGTCAATCTTTCTCAATTGTATTGCAGAGCAGTAAATGTTCATCATTCACTTCCTGCACTTGCTGTTTATCTTGATTATGATATAGGTTATCACTTTAATACCAATTGACACAACAGTGTCAACAAAATAGAGAAGAGAAAACAAAGGCTGGGTTCTGCCACTCCCACAATTGCGCCTGTACTGAATTACATCGTTGACAACCAGCTGCCAAAAGAAGCTAACTTATCTTCTTTCAATTATTAGATTCTATAGCCATAAAAGTCTCAAAATACTTGGGTTATAGTAAGCCAACAAAGGAAAATAAGCTAGAGATATAAAATTTATTTTTCAAGTTATGAAATCAGTTTTCTAGATCCTATCTCCATAGAACTTTTGTCCAACTCATCCATCAATTTTGTTCTCTTACCAGAAGATTGCTTAAGAAATAAATTTTTTACATTTTCTCATATTTATTTTGAGAATATATTAATTAGGTCAAATCAAGTCCTTAAAATTTCCCAGAAATGACAAACATAGGCTTCTTAAGCTTTTGGATGAACAAAACACAGTCACTTTTTGTACTCAGTAGATAAGGAAATTTTTTTTTTTTTAAGAAAATAGGTGAAACAATCTGATTAAAGTATATACGAATTCAAATGTGTAAAATCATAGCAGGAAGGCAAAAAACAGAAATCTAGCATACAAGTTTTACTCACTCTACACATAGATCACCTCTTAAACCAAATAATAAGATGTACACATACACTGTTGCTGTTGCTATACATTACTAATTCTTATACTATGAAAATACCAAAAATATGGTTCCATGCACTCAAAATTCATCAAATGGGATAACATAATACTACAGTGGCACTTCATGGTGCAGCTGAAACTGTTACTGTCGTGAAAATCTGGACTGCTAGATGCCAAATCCCCCATGCATCACCTACCTCTTGAAAATATCGATCAGTACAATAGCATGCGCAGTACAAGTTATAATGTCAACATTACTGCTCATCCAAGCTATTGCTTTAACTCAAGCATAAGATAAAAGCAAATGAACAAACTCAACTCAAAGAGCTCCACCAGCTTTTTCTTTTTTGTCGTATTTCCATTCATTCAGGAATGAGATTAAAGGAGTCATGGTTTATCTTTGTGCCAATAAGTATATAGCAGGATTAATTCACCACTTGATCCATGCCTTACCAAAAGATTAAATTTTGAGAAGAACCCAATAAATCGAAAAGCAAGGATCGCAAGAATAAGCTAACATAGACCAAGAAAATCGTTCAACTGAAATGAATTAGATTGCCTAAAGGCTCCAAGAAGCAGAAAACAAAGCAGCTTATGGTCGATTTGGCTGCTGACGAATGATATGACAACCAAAGAACAAACTCAATTTTGGTCAACCTTATCTAAGCTCAATAAGATGACATAAAAAGAGACAGAACGAAGCAATAAACACTTAACCCTTCAGAAATTTCAATATAATGCAAGAGATTGAACTATGATATTCTCAGCAATCAGAGACATAAAAGTACACCCGATTCCCGAAACTATGAAAGAAGAAAACTAAGGAGGAAAAAGCTTACCGCCATTTCCTCTACACCAGACTTGCAAAGAAATCCAGAAATATCAAGTAAGAATTTTTCGAGAAAATCCCAGCTCTTGGATCAGACCCAACACAGGAAAAACTCAGAGAAGCAAAGCTCCTCCACAGAATTCAAAGACTCAGCAAAAGAGAGAGAAGAAGAGCTATAGAGAGAGGGGTTTATCAACCATTGACCGGCGCCACCGGTAATGTTTGACCATTCTCTTCTCCTTCTTTGTCTCTCTGTAAATTCCAAGTTTCTTCTATGTTTCAAACGTCTCTCTCTACTCAGTCGCAGCTTAGATTTTTCTTTTTTTTCCTTCAATCTTATTGTAAATCTTCCCATGGCCACACTCAAATATACTTCTTCCAGTAAGCACACATCTTTGACTTATTCGCAGTCTTGGTGTGGAATAAGTCAGTTTGTCTCTGGCAAAGACCAAGTCCCTCCCCCTTTCTGAGCTGTCAAATGTGAATGGTATTGAGCTTGGTAGAGGATAGAGCGTGACCATTTGGTTGTTGGCATTTGTGGCAAGTAGTTGAATTAACAACTTTACATTAAATAAAATTCAAAAAAATATTGTATAATTATTTTTACAGCAAGTATCATTATATTTTTTATATGATACTAATCAATTATTTGAGACAAAAATAATAATTAATAATATTTTTAATTAGATTTTGAACTTAAAATTTTTGCCCCTAACCTAGTGAATGCCTTGGTTTATTTGCTTTTATTTAATGAACACATTATTGATATTGGTTAAATTTTTAAGTTGATAAAAAGCCATCTAATTTAAAAATGAAAAGTCATTTTTATACCAATTAAAATGTTAAGCTGAAAATTCAATGTAATTTAATTTTTAATACTAGTGAAAATATTAAAAATATTTTTAACACCATGTGATTATTATTTTATTAATATAGATCAACTCATAAAAAAATGAGATGATAAAGGTTCCAACAAAGAATTTATTTTAAATGTTAGATGTGTACGGATTTATTTTTTTATTAATGAAATGCATTTTTTAGTGAGAAATAATTTTTTTTTTTTAAAAATACAGCTTCATCATCATATCTAATATAATCATAAACAAATTTTACTAGCCTTTCATAAGAAAAAAAATAAATAAATAAAATTATTCGCCGGCACGACTGAGATCATAATAGGTGAATTGAAAATTACCAGACGGCATTCAATGTCAATGAATTAAAATATGATAATAACTTCTTCTTTTTTATTTGATATAATAATGAAATGGTAATATTAAATAAATAAAAATAAAAATAAAATATGACGACATTAATGTTAGTGACAGCTGACATAAACGAAACGAGGAGTTGTGGGGATGATAGAATTCTCCACCTGTGTTCTTGTCGGTGAATGGGACACTATTTGTTTGTTTATGCTCAAACCACGTGCATTGACCTTCTAATTATTCCGTCTTCACTTAACAACGGACAAAATTAATAACCAAAATTATACGTACACCTATCGTCGCACACCTTCTTTCATACCTCAAATTTTATTATAGTTTCTACGGGTAAAATTGTTAAAAATAAATAAAAGACAATATATATATATATAAAGTAGGTATACAAATTCAAGTGTACATATAAATAGCAGTGATCAATTAATAATAATTATAAGATACTATGTGAATTTAGATGAAACAATTTTTTTTTTATTAAATTAGGTTAATGTTGAGCATATTTAAATTATTTATTTTTTATCCAAGAGATATCTGTTTTAGTAATTTAGAGTCCTTTATTTACCGTCATTTTATTTTAGCTATTTATTTATTGTTTAACAAAAAAAATCTAATAGAAAAGCTAGATGTAAATTAATTTATCTATTATTGGATAAAACAATTATTATAATGATAATTTTATTTAATGATTAATAAGTTATTACTATAGTAAATAACTATAACATATTTAAATTTATTTTATAAATCTAAATATGTTATAATTACTCATTATAGTAGCGACTTTTCAACTATTAAATAAAGTTACAATTATTGTAATAGTATTGAAAAATATAACTAATGCAAATCTATTAAATCATATTAGGTCGCTTTATTTGTTTTATTATATTTTAATTAATTATTTATTTACATAATTATAGAAATTAAATATTATTTTATAATTATAACAACGTCCTTGTTAATTTTTTTTTTTTAAAAAAAAAAAAAAACCTAAGATTCAATCTCTTTTCATCATGTTATAACTTGTGAAATTTTTGCTCCATAGTATGGAGGACAAAAATTAAAATCTTTATTTATTTATTTGAATTTTTGGAGACTAAACATTAAGAAATTTATTTGTGGAAAATTACAATTTTTCTAGAAGGGGCTTAGTCTTTTACCTAATTTGAAAAATAACTGGTATACAATGCTCATACAAGTCCAAGCATGACTTTGAGTACAATTAGTTTTGGAAAAAGGGAAGCTTCTCTTATAAAAGCTGTATATGGTTTGGGATTTAATTAGGAAATGGACAAGAAAATTAAAAGAATGCATTTCCAATTCGCAAGAGAAATGTTGACAAATAATCTATGTCAAATGGCATTAAAGTTATTTTAAAACTAGGATCAGATCAATTGATTCAAATAATTGAATAAGTTGAACTTGAATCAGGTCTAGAATTGGTTCAAGTGGCTTTTTATTGAAATGTTGCAAAGGAATTGGTCAAAATTCAATCAAATTCAAGTTGACCCAATTGAAATTTAGTCATGTATTTTTAATTTTTCAAAATATTCTTTTAAAAAATTTACCAATTGAATAGGTCTTAATAATTGGACCAATGAAATTTTTTACCCCAAAATATTCTCATATCTTATTAACATATCTTTTTTAAAAAATTGAATTCAAAAGTATATAAAAATAAAAATTTCGAAATGAATAGAGAGAAATGATGATTCTTTCTTTCTTCATCTTCCTTACATCACCAAACAAGTTGGGAGATTGCCTTTTGACATCACATGGCAAGACGCCTTGTTCTCAAGGTACAGCCTACTATTCTCTTTTTAGCAATTTTTTTTATATAATTAAAATGAGAAATTATAAGAATTTTAACTATAAGACATATCTGAATTTAATTCGAGATAAATGAACTAAAAATATATTAATAAATGAGAAATGTGATAGAAAAAGTTAAGAGTGTTTCAAAAAGCCACCTATTAGTTTTGTTAACGACAACACGTTAAATCGTCATCTCCAAAGACCAAATTGCCATTAATATGTTGGTTCGCCAACAAAAACATCAGGTCACCATCAAATGCGGCCTAGCGCCCACTTGCAATGGTGACTAATCACTTGTGCTATCGGTGTAAATCACTAGCATCCATGACTATTTCACGTGTGAAAAGGGATTAGCTGTAGTCAACTTGGATTATAAGTCGTTCGATGTACTTGTAATTAACTATATTAAGTAGATTAAATGATCCGCAATTGATTATACGATGCAGTTGACTGTGAGTAATCCGGATCTTTCAAGTATTCATTAATTTAATTTAAAATAAACAAGACAATAATTTTTTAATTAAACTTTTAATTTTTTTATCCTTTAACAATTATTCATTTTAACCAATTAATTTATCATATTTTAACATTGTTAATTTAATTTTTTTATACTTTAAAATTAATAAATTAATTTTTATACTTTAATTTTATTAATTTAGTTCTTAATATTTTTAAATCATAATAAATTAGTCCATCACACATTTATTTTATTAATTTAATCTATATTACTTTAAAATTTTGACAAATTAGTCATTATGTCTATTTTTATAATAAATCATTAACCAAAAATATTGACAGAAAATATTTTTTACTCATACTTACTACTAAATATTTATTAATATTAATATATTTTAAAATTGTGATAAATTAATTTATTATTTATTTTTGTTACAAATCATTAAAAAAAAATTGACATAAAGTATTTTTTATCCACATGTTAAATATTTATTATTTTTAATTTAACCTATAATATTTTAAAAATATACTAATTTTGGTATTAATAAATGTTTAACAATACACTTGAGTAAAAAAATATTTTATATTAAATTTTTTTATAATAATTTATGATCAAAATAAATAAAATTAATTCATCCAAATTTTAAAATGTTAAAAATTAAATTTATAAAATTAAAATATAATAGATTAAGTTATTATGATTTGAAAGTATTAAAAATTAAATTAATTAAAATATAAACTATTATAATTAATAAATACGAGGAGGGAAAAGAAAGTTTTTTTTTCTAAGCTTTTAACAGATCTGGTTACGTCGTTGAAATTGCAATCCCATGTAAAGTTAAGGGACAAATGAAAAATTACCATTTTGCCATTTTCGTTTGCTGAGCAACTGAAAAGTTTCAAATACCTAACTAAAACGCTGCGTTTTCTCCTAGCTCCGTTTCATATGTCCAAGTTAAACTTGGCCCTTGAAGTCTGGCGAGAAGCGGCAAGCCTTGCCCTTTTCATACTCAGAGGCTCATTTGCAGCAAGAACTTCAGGGCATAAAAGAAGGGCTTCATCTGAAGCTGAATTTAAGTGGGTTTGAGGTACCATACCACTCTTTCGCTATCTCTCTATTCAAATGCGAGCAATTTGTTGCTTCCAAAAGGTTATGAGTTAATTTGATAGAGAAAGAAAGGAACTTAGTTCGAATTTCGATACCCTTTAGCCTTTCCTTCCTCTGGACACTCTTGCTTTTCCAATATAGTATCAATTTGTTCTCTATGGTGGGATAATTTATTCATTTGGCAGATAGTTTATTTTAAGCTTCTTCATAAAATTTTTACTGGATGAAACTTATTTTATTGAAATTTTGTAATCTCAATTTATTTTTTATTCTCTGTTTTGCTTTTTGGTTTTTAAATTGATTATGTGCTGCACAGTGGCTGGCTGTATTGATGATATGTGCTATTGAAATTGTTTTGCAATTGAACTTTGCTATTGCAATTGTACCATTTTTTTATGGTACTTTGCATATTTGTAGGTTTTCTCTTTGGAATTTATTGGTATATTTTATGTGCTATTTTCGTGAGAAGTAGGGTGTAGTTATCCTTGTTTCGATATTATTACTAGTTTTCAGATCATCTTGGTCCATCCTAGCGAGTATCTCAATTTTCTACTTGATTTCTTCATAATGGTGAAAATTTGGTGGAATAAACATGATGGTAAGGCGTACGATTCTTTGTCTTTTTTGGATATTTTTGCTAGTGCAGTGTTGCTCTAGTCTGTATCCGCGATGAGGTTGGAGAAATGCTGGTTCTGTTCGTCAACCATATACCCTGGACATGGAATCCAGTTTGTTCGCAATGATGCAAAGGTAGAGTTATTTCACTCCTTTTCATTTTCTTCTACCGCTTTCTTTTCTTCATTCTCTTTTATTAGATAAAAGGGATCTGCATTTCATCTTTATGCTGGTGTTTCTGTGCACATGATATTTTAGGACTTAAAATTTAGGAATCAATTGTTCTTGTTGGGTGTTGGGTGTTGGATGACTGGATCTGGTTGTAGCTAATGTTTATTCTGAAAGCGAGTTTCTTCCTACACAACCGTCTCACTGAAGAAGTAGAAGTCTTTTGCACCTTGGTCTTAGAGTTTGTGTCATAACTTTCTACCTGGTTGTCTAATCTCCTGTCCAATGGACATGCTAGATTTTTCCCTCATGCTTGAATTGAATAATATATCACTTGTGTCAAATTGGTTGACTATTTCTACTTGATATTAAACTAATAGGCTAAGATGTATGTTCTATTAAAACTTGTAAAATGTGTAATAACTGCAATACGAGGCTATGGCTCCGATAGGCATGGTGCTTTGGGCTTAGGTTCCTAACAACTGATCTTCTTGCAGATTTTTCGATTTTGTAGATCTAAATGCCACAAAAACTTTAAAATGAAGAGGAATCCTCGGAAAGTGAAGTGGACCAAGGCATATCGGCGATTGCATGGAAAGGATATGACACAGGTTAAAGCAAAACCCTTGGGAATTATTTGTTCTGATAATATCATATGCCTGATTTCTTAAGTCTCTCGGTTTGGAGAAGCTTCAGCACTTTTATATTCCTTTTCAGGATTCTACCTTTGAGCTTGAGAGAAAGCGCAACAGGTGTGAAAGATATGATAGGAATGTTGTGGAGAATGTCCTGAAGGCCATGCCAAAGATTGTTAAGATCAGACAGGAGAGGGAGGAGAGACACCATAAAGAGAGGTCCTTCCTCATCTTCATGCGGTTTTGCGTTGAAACCCTTTACAAGATGTTTTCTTTCCTTTATGTTGACATGTTTTATGAACTTTGATAGGATGAAAGGCAAGAGAATCAAGGATGCGAAGGAGGCGGAACAGGAGTTGCAGCAGGGCATCCATTTGGTCAAAGCTCCCTCAGTGCTTCAAGAGGAGCCGTCCCTCACTTTACCAAAGATCAAGGTCAAGGTTTTCCAACCGCAATCAGAAGAAAGTCATGCCATGGAAGAGTGATATTCTATCAAGGCAGTAGTTGGTTGATTTTGTCTATTAGAGCCTTTGAGGTACAAAGGATAAGTAGATTTTGCTTTGTTTTGTTGAATCACTAAACCAATATGGTTTGAACTTGTGGTTAATGCAACAATTTTTTTTTTTGGTTAGATAGAGATTTTGATTTAGGCAATGATTCAACAAAATAGTGAACTTTGATAGTATATTTAGGGAGACGTTGTTTAAGATAAGGAAGAAAAGAATTTAGCCACTCGAGCTATTTATCATGAATCCAGATTTGTTACAGGCATTTATCAGTCATTGGATCAGTATACTATTAATGAAAAGTGCGTAGTTATTAGCATACATGATGGTGGAACACCCGCGAAGGGTGATACATCAATAATACAATGCATCAACAAATATACAATAAAAAAAGTGAAGCATTTTCTTGCCATTTCTGGTACTAAACTACACCTCTGTCTGCGACCATGGTTGGAGACACACTTGAAATCTAGAGATGTTAAATTGGGTTTACAACTTGACATGTTGCAAAAGAGGGTTATAAAACTGCGCCAACGCCACTTTTTCCCTTTGGCAAGATTTCATTCAATCTAATTTCCCAATTATCCTCTAAAATTCAAAATCTCTATTCGATGTTGCTATTTTTCTTTTGGATCAAGTTATTCTGAGTTAATTTGAATACAATAAAGGAAGTATATTTATATTTGAAGATATAATTTAGAGAAACATATTTATGGCCCAAAAATCCCAATTATTTAAAAAATAAAATATTTACTTGAGATTTTTTTTTTTTTTTTTTCGTTTTTTAGGTGCACTTGAGAATGATTTCTCATCTCGTTGGAACCTTATCTTGGTAACCTTACCTTTGGTAACCTTACCTTCACACCTAATATAAGGTTTTTAATTATTCTATTTCCCTTCACTCTTCACGCCGTTCACTTTTTGACTGTGGCAACCACGTTTCCCCTTGAGCCACTTTGGCCTGGAAAAAGTAAAGTAAACCCATTTTCAGCTCCTGTACAGTACTCGATGCTAATCCCAAATCCAAGAAAGAAATTCCATTAATTTTCTGGAGAGTTCACTTAAAAGGGTTTAGGGGCTTTTTTAGAAAGCCTCTCTCCTTTCCATTTAGCCTAATACAGGGATCTCCGCCCACTAATCAGCATTAGTAGAGGAACTTGCTGGTTTTCCAAGTTGAAGTTTTTGGTTTTACCCGGAAATCAGTACCCCTAAAAGTTCAAATTTTCCGGCAGGTCATTCCTTTTTGCTGCTTATACTTATGATTTTGTGCTATTTTGGTAGAACGGGAAATGGGTCTACGTGGGCATTGTTGCTTTTGTTTATGGGTTCGCAGATAGCTAACTTCGAGTGCTTTTCTTCTTGAAGAATGAAGTTATTTCTCTAGAGTTGATTTAATTACTTGTTTGTACCTTGTACCTCATTAGTTAAAAACAAGGAATTTCGGTTAAGGTGGGTGCTATTTTTGGGAAGCAAGGATGATTCAGTTGTTGTTCTTAGTTCTTTTTGCGGAGGGTGTGTTGGCTTTTCTTTTGCTAGTGAAGATTGGGCCATTAAGAGATCTTGTGATTAAGAGTCTGGATCAGCTGAAGATGGGGAAGGGTCCAGCTACTGTAAAAACTATAGCTGGTACCATGTCTGTGATTCTCTTTTCAAGCGTTATGAGCATTTTTAAGATCCAGAACAAAGGTGCTAAGCTTGGTACTATGTCACCCATGGATCAAGTTCTGTGGAGGACGCACTTGCTTGAGGCTTCACTGATGGGTGCGTTTCTACTCCCGTCTTCTGGTTCATTTGCGTAGTCTACATGCTTTATTGTTGACATTAGTGTAGCTACCCTTTTTAAATAAGTTTAGTTTTGAAATGTTGCATTGACGCTTTACTACCCGATTTAATCACCAAACACTAGACACTGCTAAGGTGCATGGAAATTGAACACTTGGGTTTTTTCGGAGCATGATTTGTTAGAAAACCTTTTTCTTATGTTGGAGCCTTGGAGGGTTGAAACATCCATATACAGTCTCATCTAGTGGTTTATTTCTTTAAATATATAATTTGATTTTTTTTCCATTCAATTGATGTATTTGATGTACAAAGAACAGAGATTACATAGGAGGGAAGAACTGAAGATCCTTCAATTGAAGGGGTAGAAACTGAGTAGAAACAAGGAAGCCTATAAAAGTAGAAATGGAAATGCTTCATTCTTTTAAATAAAATAGATTTATATATGTTTACACATTAGTATCAGTAGTTTCACACAACTAGCTCTTGAAATCTGCTGGGCATTTTTGGTCAATGCTGGTTGTGTCTTTACAGCTTGGCTTAGTTCTTACTTGTTAGTTTTTGAGGTTTTGATGGAAGTAAGGATGCTAAATCTTAATGATGGTATGTCGTATATGCAATCCCATGATACATCTGGTTAAAGTTGACCTTTAACTACTTTTCCTCTGAACGTTTTATCTAAATATAAATACTTGTCTTTAGGTAGTTTGGGTTTGTGTTCCTGCAATATTCTGAGTTCACGGTTTTGATGCAAGAAATGACTGTTTTCTTTGTGCCTTCTTCCGTGGGTAGTCTAAGCACCCTAACTTTTAAGTGTTATGCCTCTATCTAATATGGCAATTAATACTTTATGAAGTACCTGCTGGAGGTACATGGCTTAATGTTAGGCCAAGTCAGGTGGAGTTAGTTGAGAATTAGTTATAGATGCAAGTGGGTTACAGCGAGAGGTTATATAACAGTTGAGAGGGTGGTATCATTCTGGATTTTCAGTTAGTAAGAAGTAAATTGAAAGCTTGAGCTTTCTTTGTGAGAGACTGAGTCCTGTGGCCCTATGTGGGTGGTTAATGTTGTTTTCCTTTTCTGGTCACTGTTATCCTGCTAAACCCAGCAGAGATCTTTGTGGATATCAGTCTTGCTAATAACACTCAGTAGTCCAGTTGAAAATGTTATTTCTAGTAGATCTTGGTTCAATCCCTATTGTGGAACAGAGAGGGAAAAGAGAGATGATATTATTGAGGCTGGTAAATTGGAGTAAAGGCAATGGTGCAAGCTATTGTTAAATGGCATTGGCAATCATAGTAGTGTTGTGGATACATGGGTAAATATGACTGAAATGGTGGCCGTGGGTTGGTGATACGGTAGATTTGATAATGGTAGCAGCACCGTGGTAGTAGTATTGGTGTGATAATGTTAAAGCTGGTAAATTGGGGTAAAAGCAATGTTGCTAGCACTAGTTTTAATGGCATTGGCAATCATAATAATGTTGAGGATAGAATGGATGTGATAATAGTGGCACCCTAGTGGCAGTTTTGGTCATGGAATTTGATTATGGCTGTGGTGTTATAAGAGGCATTAGTGTTAGTAGTGGTTGTTGGTGTGATGGTGATAGTGAAAGCAGATGTCAACTGTGATGGGGACTGGATGCTCAAGGTGGTTTCTAATCTTTCCTATGCTGTCCGACATACAAGCCTTTCTTGTTCCTCACATTGTAGTAAAACATTCCGGGCATGCAATGCAATCATTTGTAAAGAATTAATTCAACCTAAGAGCTTAAGTTGTTAGGTGAAAGCTTGTGAGTGCTTTTATATCTAGCAACTCCCACACACAATGAACAACTCCTGTGGACAAGGTTTCTATTCATGATTAATTAGCTAGCTGCATGCAATCCAACGCTGACACTACTTTTAACTAGACACTGGAAAGTAGAGAAAGCAGTAACTGGTTGTGTTTTCTGTCATATCTAACTACGGAGAATTTTTAGAATACTTTGTGGATATATTCCTTTAAGCTTGGTGTTGTCTTAACAGCTCGAATTTGATCTTTCAGGTTTTACATTATTCCTCGGATTCATAATTGATCGGATGCACCATTATCTTCGAAAGCTTATCAACTTGAGGAGTAACGCAGGAGCTTCAAAAGAAGAACTGGAAAAGCTTCAGAAAGAAAAGGTCCAGCTTGAAGAAAAGGAAGAGAAAGCCTCCCAGCAAGTAAAGAAATTGAAAGAAGAACTTTCAGCACTTTCAGAAAGTCTGAAGAAGGTGAAGTTGGAATCTGAAGAGAAAGGCAAGAGAGTTGAGTCTGCTGAAGCTCATGTTGCTTCTCTCCAAAAGCAAGCTGCAGATCTGCTGCTTGAATATGACAGATTGTTAGAAGACAACCAAAATCTTCAGGCTCAAGCAATAGGACGCAAGAGTTGAGGAAACACCTAAATTACATGGATCATGGATGAATTGAGTTTTGGGAAAGGGATCTAATTTGGATCATACTGAACAGTCATCGTTTTGTGCGAAATTGATCATTTTTGGTCCTTTCTGAAGAGGAGTGGCTAAAATAGCTCTCCATTGATGAAGCTCATAAATTTTGCATGCTCTGAGTTTTCCACATTTGCCTGTGGTGTTAGATATTGCTTGCCAATTTTCTCTCTCTCTCTTCTTTTTTTGTTGTTTATTTTCCTTGTCAGAGTGGATACTTTGTGGTTGATAGAATTAGACCATTAATCTAATTTTGGTGCCTGAGTTTGCTTCTGCATTTATGAGCAAAACGTACGATCCTTCACATTACCATCATCATTGCCTGCAGGGATGGCTTAATTAAAATACCCTAGCGTATAGAATTGTCTCTAGCATAAGACCCATAAGAACTAAAAGTCACGTTCTCTATTTTCCTATGATCATTTTTTTTCCTCTAAAGAATAGACATTAATGGTGGAGAATCTTGAAAGAAAATATGAGCTCGAACACAATGAGAAGCAAATCCCTTTTTCTCCATAACAATGAGAAGTAATGAGAATATGATATCCAAAATGATTTGAAAATAGAGGGAGATGTGAAGAATTCAAGAGAATGCTAATTAATTCACTACTGGACCTAGCAAATCTCCATTTTTTGATGGGATGCATGGTAGTTCATAGAATCATACACCAACTTCTATTTGAGGCTAGTGTCCGGTTATATTACATTATTAATATCAAATGCATTGTGTCTTAGTCCCACATCGAGAGTAGTTAAAGAGAGAATATAAGCAGCGAGTATAAATGAAAAGTGATTAGCAACCTTAAAACATACTTACCTGGACGGGGTCAATGGGTGATCATGAAGACTCATGGCCTAGGTTGGTGACTTCCATTGCACTTGGGAGGGGTGCCTGCCTAAAGTCTCCTAATTAGGAGAGCTTACGTCATAATTTGTGGTAGTGGAGGCCTGCGTTCGCGCGGCCTCTACTCAATTGTCAGTCTAAATATTAAATATTTGTGGTTACATTGTATTATATTATGATATACTGATTTTAATTTATCTTACATATACATGTAATAGACTAATTTTAATTTTAATTGAACTTGCATATACAAGTACATAAATGTAATGGTTTGACAATGGGTCTTATGGTTTAACCACACGTATTTTCTTTAGGGAAATATTTAGATGAATTAGGTTTTTGTTCACTAAAAGTCATAATAGCTCTCAAGAATCAAAGAGTGTATGCAACTCACCTTCGTTGCATATGTTCTAATAAGTCAATAATAGATTTAATTATCAGATTGAGATGAAACTGTCCATTTTTCGTGTTTCCTCATTCTTTTGTAAGTTTGGACCTAATTGCTCCAACTAGCTCTAGCTTGGCATCAACAGCATACTTCCTCATCATCTTTGTCACTTTCTTTTGCTTCTGGTCGCCTCCCTGTTGGTTCTTCATATATATACATATATTGTTCTTCTATGGATGTTCACCCATGTTCATATATAGCCTTAGGCTTCTTCATTCTCCAAAGCTTGCAACTTTTTTCTTCCCCCAGTTTGACTTGTGATTGATCATTAGTGCATGACAGCTTTGATCTCTAGTGCGGAATGTGAATTTTTTCAAATTGGAAATTCTGTTTTCTTGCTCATCAAACTCTTTAGCCCTATGTTTTAACTTTTTTAATTTAATTATTTTTAGTGACAACAGAGTGAGAAGATCTAATAATTGATAAGGACAATTTTTTTTTTTATCTCATTACATATGTCAAACCTTGTGTTATTGTATTGAAATTAATCAAAATTTACAGCAATAACACAAGATTTGACACATACAATGAGAAATTATTTTATCTTTAATTAATAATGGCGGAGAATCTTAGAAAGAAAAGGATAATAAACTCAAACGCAGTGAGAAGCAAATATCTTTTTCTCCATAACAATGAGAACTACTTAGAATGAGAAATTGAAACTGGATTGAAAATAGGAGCTAGATTGAAGAATGAGAGACAAAAGGAATAGAAGCTGTTGTATGGGAAGAAGAATAAGAGAATGTTAATTAAATAAACCAAAGCATAGCCTGAGAATTTTGTAATAATTGAGACTTGGATTCACTCACCACTGGATCTATAAAATCTTGCTTTTGATCTCCTCTTCTTTTTTACTTCTCTTATCTGGATGGATATACATTTAGTTCAAAGACAAACTTCTTTTTGAAGCTATTGTCTGGTTATATTATTGTATTGATAATTAATAATATTAATATTAGTGTGTTGTGGCATAGTCCCACATCGGAAGCAGGTAAAGGGAGAGGGAATAAGCAGTAAGTACAAAGAGAAGGTGATTAGCTACGTTACAATATACTTACCTGGACGGGGTCAATGGGTGATCAAGAAGGTCTATGGCCTAGGTTGGTGACCTCCATTGCACTTTGGAGGGGTGCTAACCTAAGGTCTCCCCAAGTGGGAGAGCCTACGTCATAATTTGTGGTAGTGGGGGCCTGCGTTCGCGCGGCCCCTATCCAAATCTTAGTTGAAGAATTATTATTTTGGTCCCCCATCCGAATCTTCTTGAAAGGATTATTATTATTTTGGACCGTATCCAAATCTTAGTTAAAAGATTATTATTTCAAATGTTATTATTAAAAGTTAATATTTTAGATGTTATCAATAATAAGGTTTTCTTTTAATGGTTGTCAATTAAGTTAAAGTAAATTTTATAAAGAGAAATGCCTTTCTTTTTTTTTTTTTTTTAATGGAATTGAACTTTAAATATTTTAGATATTACTTGGTTACTCATCAGAGATACATAATATATTTAAAAATCCTAGATTATCTTTACCAAAAAAAAAAAAAAACACTTTTGGCCATCACTTTTCCCAGTATGAGCAAACACAACTTGCTAATAACCACTATTATCAACATTTGATAATTAAAAAAAAAAATCATCAAGAATAGTATCCAACAAATTTGTATACCTTCAAACTTAGGAAAGTGAAGATTTATATTTAACCACAAGTTTACAAATTAAATCAGTGTGTCTTATTGTTTCCTTCATCTCGTGCCTTCTGCTGCTTTCTTCAAAGATGAAATGCTGGAGTTCTGACATGATATATCAATTCAAAGACTCGGGTCTGCAGTATAAATTTAAGTTAAAATCTCTGACAGCATGTATAAACATGTAATGTAACCTCATTTGGCTATTACCAGATACAAGTTGAAGAAGCAATATCACAATGGAAAAGACAACCTCAATCCCTTTTCAGAAGTATTTTCTGCACCAGTTATAAAGGGAGAGTTACATGGAATTATTACTATAAGTAGATACAAGATTTGGACCAGTGCAGTTGACTACAGATGATCCATATCCCAACAGAACATGCTACTTACAGGGAGTGTTTCCTCCTTCCAAGTCCTCTTTTGATGGTGTTGTGATATCCATACCTTGTTTTCCATCTACGATGCCAGGTTCTTTGGTTGGTAATAAATCAACTTAACTATGGCGAGTTTCAGAGGATTGGCATAATCTGCATTCATGGTTTAGTGTTAGTCATCAGACGAACAGTTTCGCCATAATTTCTCACCTTACATGATAAGGTGCTTCCAAGTCCACTACTTCTCAGGCTTGTACTAGGGACCAAAATCAATGGCATGCTTCCCTCGTTAATCACATAAATTTTTCATTTGATGTCCTATTCAAGAGCAAGAAACAGAAATTCAGTGTTATAGAAATATCCTGTTTCTCTCATTTCATGGTCTAAGTTATCCATAATCAACACAATGGATTTATATTCATGGTGGCTCTTATCTTCCATGACAAAAGCATGTTGCTTTCCATTAATGTCAACAACACTATAGCCTGGGACCTTTTTCCTCTGAGACAATTTCATGACCTTTTTCACTTCTGCGACTTCATTCCACTTTTGTGCCATAGCAAAGAAGTTAGAGACTAAGGTATATATTCCTTGATCATTTGGATTCATCTCAAGGACCTTCTTTGCTACCTTCTCTCCAATCGAAAACTTTGCATGGTTGCAGCAACCGGCCAGGAGTGCAACCCAAACAGTAAGCCCAGGTTGGGCATTCATGGAATCAATTAGCTTAAGGGCCTCTTCAACTTGTCCAGCACGAGCCAACAGATCAATCATACAAACATAATGCTTGTCATTGGGAGGTATCTTATATTTATTGACCAAGATATCAAACCAATATCGACCTTCCTCTACAAGACCTGAGTGGCTCAAAGCTGAGAGAAGAGAGGCAAAGGTTGAATGATCTGGTTCTATATTGGTTTCAGCCATCTGAAGGAAAAGTGAAAGAGCTTCCTTCCCTTGTCCATGAACTCCATAGCTAGAAATCATTGCATTCCAAGAAATTACATCCCTTAAACCTATCTGATCAAAAAGGGCACGTGCACAAGAAACAGTACCACACTTTGAATACATATCAATAAGTGCAGTACCAGAAACTCTCTCAAATTCTAGTCTCCTTATGATATATCCATGAATGGATTTTCCCATTTTCAAAAACCCAACCTGCGAACAAGCAAGAAGTGCACCAACAAGGCATACTGTATCAGGTTCATATCCATCATTCTGCATCTCTACCACCAGTCTAAGTGCATTCTCTGCAAACCCCTTTCGAGCAAAGGCAGAAATTAATGCACCCCAAGATATGATGTTTTTATGAGGCATATTCATGAACACTCGAAAAGCAAGTTCCGAATGCCCTGTTTTAGCATACATATCTACAAGGGTGGTTTCAATTAGGGTGTCCATTTCAATATGTCTTCTAAGCAAGTATCCATGAACTGAAAGACCCAATCTGGAATCCCCTAAACTTGCACTAGCTTGAGCCAAACTCAACATGACAACCCCATCTCCCTTCATGCCCTCTTTTTGCATTTCTCTATAAACATTAAGAGCTTCTATAGCTCTGCCACACTGAGCATACCCAGATAACATGGTTGTCCAACAAACCACATCTTTCCTTGGCATCTTATTAAAAACTTGCATCGCTTCGTCCATCTTCCCACACTTTACAAACAAATTCAATACAGAAGACGCAACAAACACATCATCCCTGTACCCATCAGCTACTGCTTTACCCCAAATATTCTCTCCCATATTCAAATCCAACAACCGTGAACACGCCTTCAATGCCACTGTAAAAGTCGAGCTATCAGGTCTAATTCCTTCAGAAATCATCTGACGATAGAGACATAGAACTTCACCTGGGTACCCTTTACGAGAATATGCAATAATCATTGCGTTCCATACATCCACGCCTCTTTTAGGCGATTTGTCGAACACTTGGCGTGCTAATACGGGATCCCCAATACGTGCATAAGACCCTATCAGCTGCCCATTTATCTTACCTTTGGTGAAGGTACCTGTCAAGATCATTAAAGCGTGAAGTTTAACAACTGACGTCCTGTCTCGACACTCTAAAAGGAGATCCTTGATGTGATGAGCCCGTGGACGTAATTGCATCGCGCGGGAGTTTGGGAAGATGAAAACTTTTCCCTGTTTCTATAGCCTAATTTCCCCGTTATAGCTCACGTCCTTTTTTATTTTATTATTATTTTTTAAAATTTTATTTTTTTTATAAATAAAATAAATATACAAATTTTTTAATATTAATTCAAATATTTTTTTAAAAAAATTATTTTGTACATCAAAATATAAAAATATTAAATTTTTATCTTCAAAGTTACGCCTTACACCAAATTACTTTCTTAAAATCATATTGTATTTGTAATTCATTAAATATAACTAAAATTTTCATATAATAATAACCATTCATGATAGCCTTTGCACAAGTACAAAGAAAGATACTAATCAAAATGAGCAACAACTCTCAAATTCAGCCCTCATTTCTTTATCTTCATCAAATTAATAGACTCTCTTCTATCCTTTCCCTTCTCTTCTCAATCTATATTACTCTTGGAAAAGACATAGAAAATTAAAAATTGCCTAAAGAGCTAACTTTTATGAGAAAGATTTTGAGAGAAAGCCAAAGAGAAAACAAAAACAATTTGAAGATGATCTCAACTGATTGGAAGTAAATATTTGATTTTTTTAAAAAAGAAATTGAAATTTCTTTTAAGAAGATAATTACTTTTTGATAAATTTCAAAAATTAAAAGGTAAAGGTAAAAATCATTACATCTTTTTTTTTTTTTTTTTTTAAAAAAAAATCTATGAGTTATAAAATCAGAGTGATAAAGGTAACTGACTTGAAATTTTTGGCTAAAATAAAATTTGAGATTTGATAAATGACATTTTAATTATAACTTTCTTAAATATCTTTTTGGCAGTAACTGACTCCATTTTTTTTTTTTTTTAAAAAAATACTTTGAGAGAGTAAACAGATGGAGGCAGTTATCCGATTTTTTTTTTTTTAAAATGAAGAATGGATAGAATAAATAAGAAAGGAAGAATAGTTATCTAGGGATAATAATATAGAATTATGTAATTGGTTTTAAAAAACAAAAAATTATATCCTTTTCTTGTGAAAAACGGTAACTGTCATAAGGTTTTCCTTTTTTTTTATTATTATAAAAAATGATGAAAATCTATTTTTTTCTTTTTTATGATGTGGACAAGTTAAATTGTAAATTTTTTCGTCTCAATTATAAGTATGTTAATAGAATCGCCTTTGCATTTGAGTGCATGTAAATTGGAAAAAAAAAAAAAAAAAAAACAGCATCTAACTTTTACCCACGTTTTAATATACATGAGTAATTTATATTTATTTAATTTTACTTTTATTTTTTTTACCAAACATTTTAAAAAAAATGTAATATGGCTTTTTTATAAAGAAAAATGTTTGTTAATTACATCACTCTTATATCGACATTGAAATTGTACTTACATTTGTTGGTGACGGAAGCTAATGGCTAAAAAAAGATAAAGAATTGCCTCTTTTAGAGAGTTGTCATTGTAAAGTAAATCAGTTACATTAAGTAAACAAGGGAACTAAGTCACTTGAGAGATTTTTTTTTTTTCAGATTCTCACACATAAAAGCTCTCAATTTTGCTATTCCACCGTGTTTATCCCTTGTATGGACAGTAAAATGTACTATATACGAGTAATTTTATTTATTTACTTTTACTTCCATTTAATTTTTTTACCAAACAACTCAAATCTAAAAAAATGTATTCCCAATTTTTTCATAAAGAAAAATGTATCATTAATTACATCACCCTTGATATGGACACTGAAATTGTGCTAGTAGTTATTGGTGACGGAAGAGTGGCTAGAAAAGGATAAAGAACTACCTCATCTAGAGAGTTCCCTTAACAAAGCGAGTCAGTTACATTACCTACACAAGGGGACCAGCTTAAGTCACTTGAGAGACGTTTTCTGCACATTCTCACAAGTAAAAACCCACAATTCCGCTGGTCCACCCCTTGTATTTTCTCTTTGCCTGTTTTCTGTATGCCAAGCCTGTTATTTTTATATTTTATATAGAATGGTGTTGCGTGCATACACATTTTTTTACATTTCTTTTTTCTTTCTATATGAGAATCCAATTTTATCCTTACAACATAACTATAAACACTAAATGTAAATATACATTTGGGTGTACAAAATGAGGTGTGCAAAGTAACTTTTCTCTTCTATATATATAGGTGATTCACTTCATCAAATCTCCAACTTGTTAATCAACAGAGGAAACAAAATGGAGAAGGCAACAGAGGGCAATGGAGAGGGAAAAAATAAGAAGAGAAGAGCGAGGAGATGGGAAAGAGGAGAAGCCACCTGATTGAGAGGCCTCAGGTTTTGGATTTTGAGGGTGCATCGTTGTTCAATCATGGGGTTGGGATTCACTTGGTGGAGTCAAAGAATGAAGAGGACTTGCCTTTTGATACCTGAACATTTGGATCCATGGACAGTCATATATTTTTCAGGTATAAGTGTTTTAGTTCTATTTACATCTAAAGGCTCTCAATTTTCACTAAACAAGTCATGTGACTAAACCTACTATTTTCCCTTCTCTTTAATTTTCTTCCTTTTACTTTCCTTAGAGCAGGCAAATGTTTGGAAGAACCAGGTTTCCTATCTTCTTACATGTCCAAAAATCTTTCAAAAGTATGGATTTTGTAATTTTTTAAGCAACTAATCCAAAACAGATGTTAGATTCAAATCATCATCAAAGCATCCCCTCTTTGTACATTTTTTTTTATCCCATATCTGTAATTCATCGCCAGCACAACTAGATGTCCCTTCACTGTGCTGTGGAAGAGTGGATTTAATCTAGCAATTGGGTGTATCTACTGAAGGTGGATTCGACATAACCGAGGCAAAAATGGTTATTGAAGACGTAAGCCTGGAGAATATTTGTGCATTTGGACGTTTTAGGATGGGAGCGATTGTGATTTGTGTAGAGTTCACATCATCAAGAAGTTTTTGGCATAATTTTCATTCAAATATGTTGAAAACACCCAAGTTGTTTAATTAAATCCACCTCTTCCACAGTGCTAATAAGAAGAACATCGAATTATGATGTGGCGATGGGCTATAGATTTGAGGTTGGAAGAAAGGCACAAAAAGAGAATGGTTTGATAATGAGATTGAATCTAACATTGGTTTCCAAAGAGATGCTAACATGATCACTTGTCTATTGAATATAAAAAACCCTCATTTCTTAGTCATTTATTTTACTCTTTACATCTGATACCGTCATCTGACTTGCATGTTCGTAGTCTTGAAACACAACACATGTACTGGGAAATTGGTCATTCATGGTTCTCATAGTTTAATATAGTGGAAGCTGCAACTAGACTTGGAGTATAATCAGGATACATACTCTGTTGGGGAATGTTGTGCTTGATTCTTTCTGAAGAGCACAGAAGTTTCACAAACTTTTCAGCTGCCATAATCTGTTCGTGACGGCTGTTATTGTGTATTAAATCCCTGAAATATTGAGCCAAAATCATCAAGTCATGTTTTTTGAGATAAAAGAAAAGTTCATTCAATAAGAAAGAGTATAAAGGAGGGCAAGAAGACATCAAAAAGCAGAAAAACAAGAGAAACCACAAAAATATACATCAACCCATAGGGGCTCTCTCCATTGCCTATGCAATCCATGAAAGTCCCCTAAATAAACCATTTGCAGGTGACCAAAGAGAAGAAAGAGAAAACTACTCTATCCCATAAAAGATTCCAGAATTATTTTCTAGCCCTAAACACCATAACACAGCAAGAAGAGCACAGCCTTTCTCTGTTTTACGTTTCAAAAATACCAAACAAATGATTCCACAGCCTCCAAGCAACATCATAATTCAAATCCTCAAGTCATACATTACATACCATTAAAAAGAATTGTTCTTCTTTACTAGCAATGAACAAAACTTTCTATATTGCGAGCAGCTAAGCATGTTAGAGCATTTGACAAATTTCCATCGACTGATACTTTTAATTTTTAAATTTACAAATAAAATAATTGGTTTTAATCTTACTTGAGCAACAAGGCAAGGTTCTCTGGAGTGCAGGACTGAAAAAGAGCTTCTGGAATAATTGCTGAATCAAGGAGAATATTGGGAAGTGATATGTACTTTATTTTTGCTTTATATTTAATAAACCATTCAGTCAAAATATGGGCTCGATATGCAACAACACATGGTAAACGTGCAAGCTGCAGCTCCACAGCAGCTGTCCCTGATGTGCATAACGCAACTCTACTTGCCTGCAATGGGGGTAGTTCCATTTAAATAGCAGCAAAATGCAATCAAGTATTCATGTACAATATGTAAAAATGTTTTTCTGTTCAAATAAATGGATGTTATAGGTTCCTCCAGAATGAGAATATCAATTATTCACATTGTTGCATATATTCAAAGTATTTCCAGGATCAGAAATGTGCTATGAAATTAACATAAGATAGGACTCTGCTATGAATTCATATAAGTTGAACTACCAAGCATAGAGGGGATTAAAAAGTAAAAGCAAATGGCCAAAACTTCCATTAAGTTTGTGCTTCAATGTACTAATACTTCTCAGTTGCATTAAGGTGAGAAACCAACAAACTTAATTGAAAATCAACAGTCCCAGTAACTCCTGTATTGAGAATTAGTGGCAGAAGAAAAAGAAAACAGTTATTGATAGAATGGAAGTTTAGATTCAAATGTTTTTGTGTTTTTCTGTCCACTAGAACTTGATAAACCCAGAGTCTGAGATCATTGTACAGCAAGCAATAAGAAAAGTTGATCGAAATAAATGTCCATCTCAAGAAATACCAAACCAATTTTCTAATTACAGTAGACATTCAAGTTCGGACATTTATGTGCTCATCGAAAAAGTTGCCATGCAAAGTCATATGGAACAATGGGACTTACACTAAAAGCATCATATTTCAGACGGGTTGATCCACCTGGAATCAATATAACAGGCACAGGCCATTTATGAATAGCACTAGCGATGACATTTTCCACATTCTGATTAGGTGCCAAATGAATGATTGTTATCAATTGAGGAAAAGTCTCTTTCAGTAGTTCCACTGTCTTTGTGAAGATGGATAGCATCCGAGTGACCTCTTGTACTCTACTTCCAGGAAGCAAACTAATGACAGTGGCACCTATTAATGTAAAAATTAATGAGATGTTAAAGCAAACTAATACTTGAATGTCAAAAAAAAAAAAAAAATAAAAAAAAAATGAATGTGAAAGTAAGAAAATAACCCAATGCCAATAAAACCTATTTTCTTCAATTTCAACATTAAACAAATATTTCCTATTTATCTTTTCTTTGTCCACCTACAATCAACTTTGGTCCAAAATTATGCCTTTGGAACTTCATGCTAGACATAATATCTGCAAAAGTGACGAAGAACACGAAAACAACCACTGACCTGATCTGTGTAAAATGAAACTGGTTAGCCTATTAAAGTTTGCATTAGCGTCATGCTATCTAAAGCATGCACTGCTAAATCTGAACTCTTAACATTAGACAATACTAAAAGGAATAAACTGGTAAAATTTTGTTAAAAGATAACCATGCAAGCTCGTGGAGCTTCAATGGGTTAGCACTACCTGAAGGAACTGCATATTTACTTCGGAACTCTTCACCATTTCCTTCTACCTTCCATTTGTGCACTAAGGAATTGTTTCCCTGAACATGCATCAATTATATTAAGAATTGTTTCCTTGAACATACGTCCGCAGTTTACAATAAAATAATGTAAAATTTAAATTAAAAGATACAAGACAATAAAGTATTTGATAAGGGAGAAAAAAAATGCATATAAATTTAAAAATTTTACATCAATTATTTAAAACAATAATTCTAAGAACATACCAAATTCAACTCAAGAGCATCTTCAAGGATGGGATGCCCAACAAAAGTTGCAGATACTCCATTCAATCTGCATATTTTATCTTCATTAGGAAGTATACAAAAGAGATGATCTACAAACTCAGCTAGTCCTCTCAGTCTTGCTTCACCTCCTTTCCATGCCCAGAATGATGGTGCTACATAGTGGAAGTGCACCGGTGAATGCAAATTTTGCTGATTATATCTAGCTGCAAAAACCATTCCTCCATTTGCCTAAAACATACCTCTCAATAATAAATATGCAGCAGGTTTTGCAGCTAAGTGGGTGCATTAGTACCTCTAAGCTGCTTCAAAAATCGGAAAGAAAACCCTTTAGAATCAACTGTTAGTACAACATGGGGATCAAATAAAGAAGCTGCCTCTATGGTCTCCTTCAATTTCACCTGAAAATCAAAGTGATAAATCACAGTTATAAACCAATTGTATGTCCCTTCTCCCTTCCTCTCTGTTTCATGCTACAACATGCATAGAAAATGGCGTGCAGATACCTAGGTAATGAATTTCCAAATACACAGAGCAAGCAATAATTACGTTAAATAGATTCTGCCCTTTAGAGTTAACTCGGTAAAGAAAATTCTGCATTGCTCGTCACTCACTCTAAATTTATACAAATGTGGTAATAGCTCCAATATCCCCATTACAGAGATATCTTCTATAGGAAACAAAGACTTCAACCCTTCATTAGACATTTTTGGCCTGAAACAGATATCGAAAAGAAATACTTAGAAACTAAATTAGTCCACTCAAGCATGAAATTGAATTTGGGATAAACCAAGCCCTGAAGGAATTGCGGGTGCTTTAATCAATCCACAGCACACTACCAGACCATCAAATTCATGAAAACTCTGAAATCAAAGGAATTATTTATCACCCACATTTCCACTCTAGAACAACAAATTAACACTTAAGAGATAAATGAAATTTATGTACTACATTCTTCCTATATATATGGTTCCAAACACTCTGTAGCAAGTTTTCTTCTTTAATAAAACCCAGAAAAGAGAATCAGGGTAAAGGAATTACTTTTTCTCCGCATCTCTTCCTCAAAACAAGAGATAAAAACTAAAGGGTAGAAATGAATTCATTAAATGAATTATTCCCCTATATATACACACAGTAAGTTTTTCTCATGGGGATAATTGGTGAAAGAGGAAGAATTTACCCTCCAACACCAGCAAAACGAACAGGAAAAGGGGAAAGTTTCTTCAAAGAAGCCATGAGACGCGAAGCAATGGAATCCCCAGAAACCTCCCCTGCAACAAGGAAGAGTCTCAGCTCTCCGTCTCTGGCAGCCATTTCAATGAGTGGTTTTCCTTTTGTTGAAGATGAAAATGGTACTATACTGTTCTTCTCATGAAGCCTCCAAAACCCCAAAACCTTCACATTATTTGAATTCCAGTTCCTTCTTAGTAACCCATTTCCAATATTGAATCCGAGTACCATTGGCACACACTGTTATTCTAGTAATGAGCTCAGAGTGGCGTCGCCGACACCGGATGACAAGGGAGGAGCCGAGGAGGGAGGAACCCAAAGAAAAGAACAGCTCAACGGCTGGTATAGCTGTTTAACAGTTCGATTGCAATTGCCACGAAGTTGAAACGATGTCGTTGCATTATGTAGCCCCGGTTTATTTTTAATTTTTTTTTAAAAAATACCTACAAACTTGACGTGATTTACACTTTTTTTAAATTTTTAAAACTTGGATTTAACCCTTTAAACTTTTAAAATATGTATATTTTTTTTAACAAAAAATTTATATTTCATCAGTTTTTCTATTTTTACCTAATATTTTTATTTGTTTATCACAAATAAGAGATTAATAAAGAAACATTGTAATACAAGCTTTTTTTTTTCTTTTTACTTTTTTTATTTAAAATTATAAAGTGCTATTATTTACTTTATACTTTTTAAGAAATATAATTGAGTAGTTTTAAAAAAATATTTTTTTATAGTATTTTTATTTAATATTTGATTTTTTAAGTCAAAAATATATATAAAATAATTAAAATAAGACTTTAAGTAAATATATTTTTTTAAAAAAAGTCATTAATTATTTTTTAAAATAAAAAATCTTATATTTTTAAACATGAAACTTTTTAAATAGCGTCTTATAATTTTAAACAAAAAAGTATTAAATTTTTAACAGAAGTAATTTATACATTTTAAATATTTGACAAATTAAATACATGTTTTAAAAAAATTTTAAGGGTAAAGTGCATGTAACACAAAGTTGATGGGTGTTTTTAAAGTTTTATTTATTTATCAACTATACACCAAAGAGAAGAGACAAAACTTAGTAAATATATATATTATCTGCCTTATTTAGGTTTTCAGTTAGCTGAAGTTAAATTAATCATAGATTGAGAAATTGTTAATAAGTTTGTACATTGTAGATATATATAATGGTCAAAACAATATATATATATATATATATATATATATTCTCTTATGTTCAAATAAAGCACGTGTTAACAAAAAAAACTGTAATTACTCAGCTCTTCTTTATCTTCATACTATTGATTCAATCAGCAATACTCAGTGCATTTCTCTCTCTATCACTCTTAGTGAACTTTTTGGTCTCAACGAAGTGAGACTGTTAGCAATCATAAAATCTCAGAATTGGTCATGTAAGTTCATCTCCTTGACTATATTTCTACAGATGTCTTGTATACCTGTCTATGAGACTCCGGGTATTTTGACTATTTTCTATGGTATATTTTGAGTCTCATTTCTAGGGTTTCACGTGTAAGAGTTCTTTTCTCACATTCTGCCAGTTATAAATATATATATATATATATATATGTGTGTGTGTAAATCTGTCATTATATATTTACGCACTATCATAACCCATTTTACAACAAAGATCATATCATATAGATAATTTTTAAAAGAAAACATTATCTAGGATTTTAGGTGTGAGAGTTCCTTTCACATTTGGTTATCTATGTATTTTATTAGGAGTTTAGGCTTACTAATGTGGAGTTTGTTATTAAGTGCAGTTAGGGAGTGATTAATTAGTCTGTTATTCTTTGATTTTGATCATTTTTTATTCATTGTGTTGTAATAAGTTAGCTCGATAAATAAGTTGTTTCATCTGTAATCATCATCATCATTCTGAATAATACAAACATATTTCTTTTCCTCTGATTTTTCTGTTATATTTCTCTATAGCAAGTAATGATAACTCCCATTGTGAAATTATATGAACATAGCACGATTTTGATAAAAACCACGTAAATTATAATTCTTATTTTTGTGCACTTTTGCTATTTGTTTTCTTTGCTCCATTTCACAACAAAGATCATAACATATAGATAATTTTTTTAAAAAACCATGATGCATTTGTGGCCACAATGAAATATATTTTCACGTTTATTAGCAGTAGTATCACTAAATTGAAATACAAAGCCATTCATGCTCATATGGTCTGCATTATTCTGAACTTCTACTTCGAAAGACTTCAACCTCCATCTCATACAAACCCGGATGGCCTGCCATTGCTTGCAGTCTGCAGTCGATTCAACCATTATATCAGATTACAATTGCATAATCGATGTAGTTGGGCCTTCATCCAATGGCTAGCAAATGATTATTAGCTTATGCGGCGACAAAGAGTGATGCCATCGCCAATAGAAAGGTGGCAAATCTCAATCCTGGGATCAATGGCCAGTGCCTTGTTGAACTCCAACACAAAAGGCCTACAATGCTTAACATGGTCTAGCTGCAATAAAGGGTGATCGGGTGGAGCAACCACAGTCCCACACCATAGGGTGTTATCGTACCCAATCAAACCCCCAACCCTTACCAGCTCAATCACCCTCTTGTGGTAGTTTAAGTAGTTATCCTTATCAGCATCAACAAAAACAAAGTCGTATGCTCCCTTGTTATTTTCCTGCAAGTAGTTAAAAGCATAAGTAGTCACATTGAGATCTCAAGTTCTAATCCTTTAAAAATTTTAGTTAGAAAAGTTACTCACATCTTGGATCAATTGGTCAAGAAGAGGAAGAGCAGGTCCTTCTCTGAAGTCAATCTTGTGAGCAACCCCAGCTTTCTTAATTATGGGCAATCCCAGTTCATAATCTTCCCTGTTGATATCCACTGCCAAGATCTAAAGCAAATAAATGACTTTAGTGCATGAGCTACGGGTAAATAGTTAGCAGAAGTACAAGGAAATGACAGTAATGACCTTTCCATCATGGGGAAGAGCAAGGGCAGTGGTGAGAAGAGAGTAACCAGTGTATACACCAATTTCGATGGTGTTCTTTGCGTTGATGAGTTTAAGCAGCATGCTCAGCAGTTGTCCTTCGTCTGCTGGAGTGGCCATGACATTCCTAAGTGTTACAAATACAATATTAAGTTTTAAATAAGGTTATCTTCACAAAATCAACATTTTTCTGTCTCACTGTTATTATCTCATTCTTTTTTAATGTTTTACCGATTAGAAGGGAGTGAAGAAAATAACAAGACAAAAGATGTGGGGCTATCTTACTGAGGAGTCGTACTTTTTTTTTTTTTTTTTGTCTTTTCATTTCTTTCTTTCTTTTTTTATTTTTTTTTATTTTCTATTAATATGAATGAAGTGAGATAGAAAATAAAACAAAAAAATATAAGTTGCTCTTCCTCAGTGTGAGGAGCCATCTACGATCTATCTCTTTCTCTCTTTCTGTGGTGGATGCAGATCTACTCTTTGATGAAAATTACAGAATGATGTTCTTTATATACAACAAGCTGAGTGCATTAATTTTGTTCTTGGTACAAATTGCATTACTGCTCCTTCATAGGGTAGGTCTGGTGGGGCAGACAATAATTTAAGTGCCACTACGCATTACTACTCCATGTTACAAGAGGGGGTAGGTTTGGTTTTGTGGACAGTTGTTGCCCACGTCAATGGCCAAATTAACATGTTTCTAATATTTTCAACTTAGGTTCTATTTATAGAGAATCAATTTGTACGAGTTTTAACTAATTTACGTTATAAGAAGGTTTTCAAAATTAGTGATCAAATTACAAGAAAACGGCAACTGAAGTATACAAAAATTTTGTTGAGGGGTTCGTTGTTATGGGTTTTCTTTCTGGTTCCTTTTTCCCCATTGGGTGCGTCTGTATAATGGACCTTATAATTTTGGAATTGTTCTGGGCTGGCCCGGTTTATTGTAATTGGGTTTTTGCTTAATTATTTGATTAATATTCTTATGAGCTTTCAATTTTGGATGGCCCAAGTGAGTAGAACTAAGCCCATCCCATTCGAGCTAGGTCCATATCAAATTTAATAAAACCGAAATCAATTAGTAATAAAATCTAACCTAGGTAACCGATCATACTTGGTGGAGTGATACATTCAAAGCAGCGTGTTCCATCCGTCAGTCAATTGCGATCTTCTTCGGGCTGTAAAGCTATCCAAGTGGTTACTTCCTATTTAATAAAGCTATGAGAATTGTTGTCAAGATTAATGGTAAAGGCAATTTTTGTGTCAGATTCTTGGCTTAGTTCAGGTCCCATTAGGAGTCAAATCTATGGTCCTTTAGCAAGGAAGGATAACAAAAAAACTAAAAGCAAAAATAAATGTGTTTGTAGTAATGATTTGATTACAAGAGGAGTGAGTCCATTTATAGACTCAGACAGACCATATACATCAATGTAGAGTATCATAATCAACACAACAAATTAAATACTCAATGGTTCAACAACTAATATCAACAACTATCTCTATATTCCTAATACTAGAAGATCAACTTCTAGCAGGAGAGCTATTAGATAACCATGGTTGCTGGAAATTGGACAAAACTTCCTTTCTTTTTCATCCTAGAATTTTGGAGGAAACAAGATCTGCTCTAGCTGTTTGCTCTTCTTTGGAGAAAAAGGACGAAATTTGGTGGGCTCTTAATTACATCAAATGGTAATTTTTCTGTTATGGCCTATGAGCTTTAATGTCCCCTCTTAGAATATAAACCTTTGTTCACAACCACATGGAATAACAATAGTTGCCTATTTGTGGAGGATCAGAAACTATCCTTCATTGCCTTAGAGGTTTGACAATTGGATATTTATATAATATATATTGCGTCTTTATAATGCTTCCATCATCAGATAAGTAATTTATTCAAATTAATTCTTAAGCATGAATTAACGAGGGTATATATATTATTCGATAGAGATTGGAATGCGGAAGCCCTTTCCATTATTAGGTACAAGATTTGGAATAAAATCATAATTAAATCTTTTTTTTAAAAAAAAACTCTAATGCACAAAATTAAAGACGATATATTATTTTATAAAGCATGAATAAATTATTTCAACAGTTAAAATGAGAATAATGAGTCCTATTTTTATATATGTAAATTTGAAATAAAATGACTATATATATATATATATATATATATATATATATATATATATATATATATATATATAGAGGAATGCTAATTAATTTCACACGATATAATATATATACTAACTTAGTCATAAGTTAATGAAACAATTGAATATTTCACTAGTGCTGTAGAAGTTATAGTGCAGATATATTGGCTAACTTCACGTAGCATATTATCTAAATTTTAGCAAAACCATGGTACAAGTACATATTCCACATTTATTAGCAATAGTTTCGCTAAGTTGAGATACAAATAAGATAAAAAACCACCATTCACGCTGAGTCTGCATTATTCTGAACTTGCACTTTTAAGAAACTTCAACTTCCATTGCATACTAGAAAAGCATTTTTGATGACTTTTTTGGCTTATTCTAATATGTCTCTAAACTTGACAATTAATAAGATCGAAAATGAGATAGGAAACTGAGACAATAGATATAATGATTAACTTATGCGGCGACAAATAGTAATGCCATCACCCACAGGAAGCTGGCAAATCTCAATCCTGGGGTCAATGGCCAGTGCCTTGTTTAGCTCTAACACTAAAGGCCTATAATGCTTAATGTGTTTCATGTCCAAGAGAGGAGCATTGGGTGGTGCAGCGACAGAGCCATACCATAGGGTGTTATCGTAGCCAATCAAACCTCCAATCCTTACCAGCTCAATCACCCTCTTGTGGTAGTTCAAGTAGTTCTCCTTGTCAGCATCAATAAAAACGAAGTCGTATGCTCCCTTGTTATTTTCCTGCGGTTAAAAGAATCAGTAGGTACATTGAGATCTCAAGTTCAAACCCTTTAAAAGTTTTAGTTAAAAATAGTTTAAAGCTCATTTAATACACTAAATGAGAATTTACAAAATTGGAATAGAAATCAGAATAGGAATATAATGAAAATATTGTTTCATTTCATAGTTGACTAGCTCATAGAGTAGAATCATAATAGGTTTGAATAACAATAATTCCCTAACTAAAACTACAACTAAGTATAGCAAAAAAAAAATTTATTACTGATTTCAAGGTGCATTAATTAAATAGAATATAACAAATAACAAATAATTTTACCTCTTTAAGATAAGAATATCGGTTCGTACTTATGTGAAATGAAGTTTAGCATGAAATAATTGTTTCATGCTATTTTTTTTTTAATTAAACATAGCAACATTCATTTCATGGAATAGACAGAATAAAATCAGGATTTTATCTATCAAATGGACTCTTAGGATAAGATTAGTAATTAATTAACAAACTAATTAATTACAATTGTAGAAATTCATTAATTTTTTAGGATAATGAGCTCACATCTTGGATCAATTGGTCAAGAAGAGGAAGGGCAGGTCCTTCTCTGAAGTCAATCTTGTGAGCAACCCCAGCTTTTTCAATGATGGGCAATCCTAGTTCATAATACTCCCTGTTGGTGTCCATAGCTATTATCTGAAACAGATAAATGAATTAATAAAGTGTATGAGCCATTGACAAATAATTATGGAAATGCAAGGAAATGGCAGTAGTGACCTTTCCATCATGGGGAAGAGCAAGGGCAGTAGCTAGAAGAGAGGACCCAGTGTAGACACCAATTTCCATGGTGTTCTGTGCACCGATGAGCTTAACCAGCATGCTCAGCAGTTGTCCTTCCTCTGCCGGAATGGCCATGACATTCCTGAGTGTTACAAACATAAATATTAATTTATAAATAGGATTAGAGTTGACTTTTTTTGTCTCTGTCTTTGTTAATACTTTATTAATCAGAAAGTAAGACAAAAGACGTAAATCTATTTTAATGAAGGTCTAAGGAATGCATGTGCCTGTGTGTATATATATAAGTACGCGCGCGAAGAAATATAGAAGAAATAGAGTAGAAATTTATTTATTTATTTTTTTTAATGCATACGAAGGGTGTTTTGATGTCAACTGGCGAAGCTCCTTCAAGCACTGGGGCTCTCTTGGATAAACACTGGTTTCAAGTATATACTGCACCAATACATTGAAACAAATTAATCACATTGGTTAATTATACAATCAGTATACAATATGATTATATGAGAACTATAATAATACAAGCCTTGTAATTGAAAATCTTATTTTTTATTGTCAAAAAGAGATATAATTACTGCAATTGTTAATATAATATACTTTAGGTTATTAGATAAATTGATATACAAAATTTTAAATTATTTAATGATTCATAATATGTCAATTTGTATTTGCTGTGTAAGTCGCTAACTAGGCCTATATATGTGAGATTTAATATGACTATAAAATGAGATATGTTGTAGATACACCCATAACTCTAATATTTACCTTTTACACATCCTTTTTATTTTATATTTCTCATACTTTTTTTATTCTTTACAGTTTTTCTCTTGCAATTAACTAATAAATATAGGGTGTACACAAACAAACATCTGTAAAGAGTAACTTTTCCCCTATAAAATACCAGGGTAGTTTACAGAAAATCAAGGGTTCAGCCAAGTCTCAGTACATAACAAAAAGAAAATGATATCAAGCATGCATGGATAAAACAGAGTTGTAGGCTGTTAAGTTAAATGAGTAACCTGGTAAAGTTCATTGCTTTGAAGGAGACTTTTATTATTGACATCTCCTATCATTGCAACTCGCTTTGGTTGTTGCTCTTCCTCAGTGTGAGGAGCCATCTACGATCTATCTCTTTCTCTGTTTCTGTATTGGATGCAGATATACTCTGTGATGAAAGTTATAGAATGATGTTCTTTATATGTACAACAAGCTGAGTGCATTAATTTTGTTCTTGGTACAAATTGCATTACTGCTCCTGGGTAGGGTAGGTCTGGTGGGGCGGACAATAATTTTAGTATTACTACGCATTACTACTCTATGTTACAAGAGGGGGTAGGTTTGGTTGTTGCCCACCTCCATGGCCAAATTAACATGTTTCTAATTTTTTCAACTTAGCTTATATTATAAAGAATTAACTTGTAAGAGTCACGTTATAAGAAGGTTTTCACAATTAGTGATTAAAGTGCAAGAAAACAACAACTAAAGTATACAAAAATTTAATAAAGCCGAAATCAATTAGTAATAAAACCTAACCTATCTAAGTAACCAATCATACTTGGTGCAGTGATACATTCAAAGCAACGTGTTCCATCCGTCAGTCAATTGCGATCTTCTTCGGGCTGTAAAGCTATCCAACTTGGTACTTCCTATATATCAAAGCTATGAGAATGATTGTCAAGATTAATGGTAAAGGCAACTTTTGTGTCAGATTCATCGCTTAGTTCAGGTCCCATTAGGAGTCAAATCTATGGTCCTTTAGCAAGGAAGGATAACAGAAAAACTAAAAGCAAAATAAATGTGTTTGTAGTAATGATTTTATTACAAGAGGAGTGAGTCCATTAATAGACTCAGACACACCATATACATCAATGTAGAATATCATAATCAACAGAACAAACTAAATACTCAATGGTTCAACAACTAATATCAACAACTATCTCTATATTCCTTATACCAGAAGATCAACTTCTAGTAGGAGAGCTATTAGATAACCATGGTTGTTGGAAATTGGACAAAACTTCCTTTCTTTTTCGTCCTAGAATTTTGGAGGAAACAAGATCTGCTCTGGCTGTTTGCTCTTCTTTGGAGAAAAAGGACGAAATTTGGTGGGCTCTTAATTACATCAAATGGTAATTTTTCTGTTTACGGTCAATGAGCTTTAAGGTCCCCTCTTAGAATATAAACCTTTGTTCACAACCACATTGAATAAACCTGGTCGCCTATTTTGTGGAGGATCAGAAACTATCCTTCATTGCCTTAGAGGTTTGACAATTGGATATTTATAATATATATATATATATATATATATATATATATATATATATATATATATATATATATATATCTTTATGATACTTCCATCATGAGAGGTAAGTAATTTATTCAAATTAATTCTTAAGCATGAATTAGTAAATAGTCATTTCATTCCAAATTTGTTTATATGAAAATAAGACTGAGCATTCTCTAACGAGTGAAATTATATATTCATGTTCTATAAAATAATGTATTTTCTTTAATTTTATGCTTTAAAGTTGTTTTTTTTTTAAAAAGATATTATTATTCTAAAAAGTGTGAAGGCTTATTTATTTTTATTTTAGTCATTTAGACTTAAAACTTTAATTAATTTAGTTTTTTACATTTAAAATCTTAATCAATTTTATTTTTTATACTTAAAATTTATTAATTTAGTCTCTTAAACTTATTAATATTTTGAAATATCAAGGATTAAATTGATAAGTTTTACAAATTTAAGGAACCAAATTGATTATGATTTTAAGTGTAAGAGATCAAATTGATAAATTAAGAGTTTGAGAGACTAAATTAATTATAGTTTCAATTGTGAAGGATTAAAATAAGTATTTACTCTATAATATATATACTAACCTAGTTATAAGTTAATGAGACAATTGGATATTTCACTAGTGCTATATAAGTTATAGTGCAGATTTATTGGCTAACTTCACATAGCATATTATTTAATTTTTAGTAAAACCATGGTTCCTTGTGGCTACAATGTACATATTCCACGTTTATTAGCAATAGTTTCACTAAGTTGAGATACAAATAAGATGGAAAACCACCATTCATGCTAAGCCAGTATTATTCTGAATTTGCACTTTAAGGAACTTAACCTCTATTGCATATTAAAAAAAAAATTGATGACTTTTTTTTTTTTTTTTTCACTTATTCTAACGTGTCTATAAACTTAACAACTAATGAGATTGAGAATGAGACAAGAAACTGAGATAATAAACTTTAATCCTATGATGATTAGCTTATGCGGCGACAAATAGTAATGCCATCACCAACAGGAAGCTGGCAAATCACAATCCTGGGGTCAATGGCCAGTGCCTTGTTTAGCTCTAACACAAAAGGCCTATAATGCCTAATGTCTTCCATGTCCATGAGAGGAGCATTGGGTGGGGCAGCCACAGAGCCAAACCATAGGGTGTTATTGTAGCCAATCAAACCTCCAATCCTTACCAGCTCAATCACCCTCTTGTGGTAGTTCAAGTAGTTCTCCTTGTCAGCATCAACAAAAACGAAGTCGTATGCTCCCTTTTTATTTTCCTGCAGTTAAAAGCATCAGCAGGTACACTGACATCTCAAGTTCAAACCCTTTAACAATTTTTAGTTAAAAATGGTTCAAAGCTCATTTAATACACGAAATGAGAATTTACAAAATTGGAATACAAATCAGAATAAGAATATAATGAAAATATTATTTCATTCCATAGTTGAATAGCTCATGAATTAGAATCATAATTGGTTTGAATAACAATAATTCCCTAACTAAAAATATAACCAAAGAAAAATCAACTACTAATTTTAGGGTGAATTAATTAAACAGAATATAACACAGAATGAGTAATTTTACCTCTTTAAAGGTGAAATATTAGTTTGTACTTATATGAAATCAAGCTTAGTGTGAAATAATTGTTTCATGCCTTTTTTTATGACTACTAAACATAGCAACATTCATGGTTTTATCTATCAAACTGGATTTTAAGTTAAGATTAGCAATTAATTAACAAACTAATTTATTACAATTATATAAATTCATTAATTTTTTTAGGATAATGAGATCACATCTTGGATCAATTGGTCAAGAAGAGGAAGGGCAGGTCCTTCTCTAAAGTCAATCTTGTGAGCAACCCCAGCTTTTTCAATGATGGGCAATCCTAGTTCATAATCTTCCCTGTTGATGTCCATAGCTAATATCTGAAACAGATAAATGAATTAATAAAGTGTATGAGCCATTGACAAATAATTAAAGTTGGCGTATTTTGTCTCAGTAACTTTGTCCAACTGTCTTATTTTTTTAAAAGAAAGATCATATCATATAGATAATTTTTAAAAGAAAATATTTTCTAGGATTTTAGGTGTGAGAGTTCCTTTTAGATTTGGTTATCTATGTATTTTATTAGGAGTTTAGGCTTGCTAATGTGGAGTTTGTTATTAAGTGCAGTTAGAGAGTGGTTAATTAGTTTGTTATTCTTTAGTTTTGATATTTTTTTATTCATTGTGTTGTAATAAGCTAGCTTTTTTAGCTTGATAAATAAGTTGTTTCATCTGTAATCATCATCATTATTCTGAATAATACAAACACATTTCTTTTTCTCTGATTTTTCTGTTATATTTCTCTATAGCAAGTAATGACAATTCCCATTGTGAAAATATATGAACATAGCACGATTTTGATAAAAACCACGTAAATTATAATTCTTATTTTTGTGCACTTTTGCTATTTGTTTTCTTTGCTCCATTTCACAACAAAGATCATATCATGTAGATAATTTTTTTAAAAAAACCATGATGCATTTGTGGCTACAATGAAATATATTTTCACGTTTACTTTCAATAATATCACTAAATTGAAATACAAAGCCATTCATGCTCATATGGTCTGCATTATTCTGAACTTCTACTTTGAAAGACTTCAACCGCCATTGCATACAAGCCCGGATGGCCGCACATTGCAATGTCCAGTCAATTCAACCGTTATATCAGATTACAATTGCACAATCGATGCAGTTGGGCCTTCATCCCATGACTAGCAAATTATTATTAGCTTATGCGGCGACAAAGAGTGATGCCATCGCCAATAGAAAGGTGGCAAATCTCAATCCTGGGATCAATGGCCAGTGCCTTGTTGAACTCCAACACAAAAGGCCTACAATGCTTAACATGGTCTAGCTGCAATAAAGGGTGATCGGGTGGAGCAACCACAGTCCCACACCATAGGGTGTTATCGTACCCAATCAAACCCCCAACCCTTACCAGCTCAATCACCCTCTTGTGGTAGTTTAAGTAGTTATCCTTATCAGCATCAACAAAAACAAAGTCGTATGCTCCCTTGTTATTTTCCTGCAAGTAGTTAAAAGCATAAGTAGTCACATTGAGATCTCAAGTTCTAATCCTTTAAAAATTTTAGTTAGAAAAGTTACTCACATCTTGGATCAATTGGTCAAGAAGAGGAAGAGCAGGTCCTTCTCTGAAGTCAATCTTGTGAGCAACCCCAGCTTTCTTAATTATGGGCAATCCCAGTTCATAATCTTCCCTGTTGATGTCCACTGCCAAGATCTAAAGCAAATAAATGACTTTAGTGCATGAGCTACAGGTAAATAGTTAGCAGAAGTAAAAGGAAATGACAGAAATGACCTTTCCATCATGGGGAAGAGCAAGGGCAGTGGTGAGAAGAGAGTAACCAGTGTATACACCAATTTCTATGGTGTTCTTTGCGTTGATGAGCTTAAGCAGCATGCTCATCAGTTGTCCTTCGTCTGCTGGAGTGGCCATGACATTCCTAAGTGTTACAAACACAATATTAAGTTTTAAATAAGGTTATCTTCACAAAATCAACATTTTTTTTTGTCTCACTCTGTATTATTGTCTCATTCTTTTCTAATTTTTTTATCAATTAAAAGAGAGTGAAAAAAAAAAACAAGACAAAAGATGTAAAACTACGAGAGTCGTACATTTTTTTGCCTTATCATTCCATTTTTTTCTAATCTTTTATCAATATGAATGAAGTGAGATAAAAATGAAATAGAAGACATGGATTTATCTTAGTGCTCTCCGTGTGTACACACACTTATATATAATGGATGTGGACTGTCAAATAAAACAGAGTAGTAATTTTATCTTCATTTTTCTTTTTGACACATACCCAGGGTGTTTTGTTGTCAATTGGCGAAGCTCCTTCAAGCACTGGGGCTCTCTTGGATAAACACTAGTTTCAAGTATATACTGCACCAAAACATTAAAACAAATTAATCAGATTGGTTAATTATACAAGGAGTAAACAATATGATTATATGAGAACTATAACAATACAACAAGCCTTGTAAGGAAATATTCTATTTGCTACTTTCAAAAAAAGTATAATTAGGACAATCGTTGACATAATATATTATAGATTGTTGAATAAATTGATATACAGAGTTTTAAACTATCTAATGATTCATAATATATCATGTCAATAATTATACTAACTACATTAATTTGTATTTGCCGTAAGTCACTAGCTAAGTTTATATATGTGAGGTCTAATATGACTATAAAATGAGACATACTATGAATACACTCGTAACTCTATATTTACTTTTTTAAAAGTTTTATTCTTACAATTCACAAATAAATACAAGGTGTACACAAACAAACAATTGTTAGAGTAACATTTTCCCTATAAAATACGAGGGTAGTTTGCAGAAAATCAAGGGTTCAGCTAAGTCTCGGTACATAACAAAAAGAAAATGATATCAAGCATGACATTTTGGGATAATTCATGGATAAAACACAAAGTTTTAGGCTGTTAGGTTTATGAGTAACCTGATAAAGTTCATCGCTCTTTAGGACACTTTTATTATTGAGATCTACTGCCATTGCAACTTGGTTTGGTTGTTACTCTTCCCTAGTGTGATGAGCCATCTACGATCTATCTCTCTTTCTGTGTTGGATGTAGATCTACTCTGTGATGAAAGTTACAGAATGATGTTCTTTTTATATACAACAATCTCAGTGCATTAATTTTGTTCTTGGTACAAATTGCATTACTGCTCCTTCGTAAGGTAGGTCTGGTGGGGCAGACAATAATTTAAGTATCAGTACGCATTACTACTCCATGTTACAAGAGGGGGTAGGTTTGGTTGTTGCCCACGTCCACGGCCAAATTAACATGTTTCTAATGTTTTCAACTTGGGTCATATATAGAATCAATTTGTACGAGTCTTAATTAATTTACGTTATAAGAAAGTTTTCAAAATTAGTGATCAAAGTACAAGAAAACAGCAACTAAATTATACAAAAATTTAATAAAGCCGAAATCAATTAGTAATAAAATCTAACATAGGTATCTTGGTGGAGTGATATATTCAAAGCAACGAGTTCCATCCGTCAGTCAATTGCGATCTTTTTGGGGCTGTAAAGCTATCCAAGTTGGTACTTCCTATTTAATAAAGCTATGAGAATGATTATCAAGATTAATGGTAGAGGCAATTTTTGTGTCAGATTCTTGGCTTAGTTCAGGTCCCATTAGGAGTCAAATCTATGGTCCTTTAGCAAGGAAGGATAACAGAAAAACTAAAAGCAAAATAAATGTGTTTGTAGTAATGATTTTATTACAAGAGGAGTGAGTCCATTTATAGACTCAGACACACCATATACATCAATGTAGAGTATCATAATCAACACAAAAAAACTAAATGGTTCAACAACTAATATCAACAACTATCTCTATATTCCTAATACTAGAATATCAACTTCTAGTAGCAGAGCTATTAGATAACCATGGTTGATCGAAATTGGACAAAACTTCCTTTCTTTTTCGTCCTAGAATTGGGGAGGAAGCAAGATCAGCTCTAGCTGTTTGCTCTTCTTTGGAGAAAAAGGACGAAATTTGGTGGGCTCTTAATTACATCAAATGGTAATTTTTCTGTTACGGCCTATGAGCTTTAATGTCCCCTCTTAGAATATAAACCATTGTTCACAACCGCATGGAATAACCCTAGTTGCCTATTTTGTGGTGGATCAGAAACTATCCTCCATTGCCTTAGAGGTTTGACAATTGGATATTTATATAATATATATTGCGTCTTTATGATGCTTCCATCATCAGATAAGTAATTTATTCAAATTAATTCTTCAGCATGAATTAGCAAGGGTATATATATTATTCCATAGAGATTGGAATGCGTAAGCCCTTTCCACGATTAGGTACAAGATTTGGAATAAAATCATAATTAATTTGAATGATTAAACTTTTTTTTTAAAAAAAACTCTAATACACAAAATTAAAGAAGATATGTTATTTTATAAAGCATGAATGAGTTATTTCAGCCGTTAAAATGAGAATAATGAGTCCTATTTTTATATATGTAAATTTGAAATAAAATGAATATACATATATATATATATATAGAGGAATGCTAATTAATTTCACACAATATAATATATATACTAACTTAGTCATATGTTAATGAAACAATTGGATATTTCATTAGTGCTGTAGAAGTTATATTGCAGATATATTGACTAACTTCACATAGCATATTATCAAAATTTTAGCAAAACCATGGTACAAGTACATATTCCACATTTATTAGCAATAGTTTCACTAAGTTGAGATACAAATAAGATGGAAAACCACCATTCACGCTGAGTCTGCATTGTTCTGAACTTGCACTTTTCAGAAACTTCAACTTCCATTGCATACTAGAAAAGCATTTTTGATGACTTTTTTTGCTTATTCTAATATGTCTCTAAACTTGACAATCAATAAGACAAAAAATGAGATAAGAGACTGAGACAGTAGATATAATGATTAACTTATGCGGCGACAAATAGTAATGCCATCACCCACAGGAAGCTGGCAAATCTCAATCCTGGGGTCAATGGCCAGTGCCTTGTTTAGCTCTAACACTAAAGGCCTATAATGCTTAATGTGTTTCATGTCCAAGAGAGGAGCATTGGGTGGTGCAGCCACAGAGCCATACCATAGGGTGTTATCGTAGCCAATCAAACCTCCAATCCTTACCAGCTCAATCACCCTCTTGTGGTAGTTCAAGTAGTTCTCCTTGTCAGCATCAATAAAAACGAAGTCGTATGCTCCCTTGTTATTTTCCTGCGGTTAAAAGAATCAGTAGGTATTGAGATCTCAAGTTCAAACCCTTTAAAAGTTTTAGTTAAAAATAGTTTAAAGCTCATTTAATATACCAAATGAGAATTTACAAAATCGGAATAGAAATCAGGATAGGAATATAATGAAACTATTATTTCATTTCGAAGTTGAATAGCTCATAGAGTAGAATCATAATAGGTTTGAATAACAATAATTCCCTAACTAAAACTACAACTAAGTATAGCAAAAAAAAAAATAACTACTGATTTCAAGGTGCATTAATTAAATAGAATATAACAGATAACAAATAATTTTATCTTTTTAAAATAAAAATATCGGTTTGTACTTATGTGAAATGAAGTTTGGTATGAAATAATTGTTTCATGCTATTTTTTTTTTTAATTAAACATAACAACATTCATTTCATGAAATAGACAGAATAAAATCAGGATTTTATCTATAAAATGGGCTCTTAGGATAAGATTAGTAATTAATTAACAAATTAATTAATTACAATTGTAGAAATTCATTAATTTTTTAGGATAATGAGCTCACATCTTGGATCAATTGGTCAAGAAGAGGAAGGGCAGGTCCTTCTCTGAAGTCAATCTTGTGAGCAACCCCAGCTTTTTCAATGATGGGCAATCCTAGTTCATAATATTCCCTGTTGGTGTCCATAGCTAATATCTGAAACAGATAAATGAATTAATATAGTGTATGAGCCATTGACAAATAATTAATGGAAATGGCAGTAATGACCTTTCCATCATGGGAAAGAGCAAGGGCAGTAGCGAGAAGAGAGGACCCAGTGTAGACACCAATTTCCATGGTGTTCTGTGCACCGATGAGCTTAACCAGCATGCTCAGCAGTTGTCCTTCCTCTGCCGGAATGGCCATGACATTCCTGAGTGTTACAAACATAAATATTAATTTATAAATAGGATTAGAGTTGAAGCTTTTTTTGTCTCTGTCTTTGTTAATACTTTATTAATAAGAAATTAAGATAAAAAAAAGTAAATCTATTTTAATGAAAGTCTAAGGAATGCATGTGCCTGTGTGTATATATATAAGTACGCGCGCGAAGAATCATAGAAGAAATAGAGTATAAATTTATTTTATTTTTCTTTTTAATGCATACGAAGGGTGTTTTGATGTCAACTGGCGAAGCTCCGTCAAGCACTGGGGCTCTCTTGGATAAACGCTGGTTTCAAGTATATACTGCACCAATACATTGAAACAAATTAATCACATTGGTTAATTATACAATCAGTAAACAATATGATTATATGAGAACTATAATAATACAAGCCTTGTAATTGCATATCCTATTTTTTATCACAAAAAGTAATATAATTACTGCAATTGTTAATATAATATACTTTAGAAAATTATATAAATTGATATATAAAATTTTGAATTATTTAATAATTCATAATATGTCAATTTGTATTTACTGTATAAGTCTTTAGCTAGGCTTATATACGTGAGAATTAATATGATTATAAAATGAGATATGTTGTAAATACACCCACAACTCTAATATTTACTTTTTACACTTTCTTTTTATTTTATATTTCTCATATATATTTTTTTTCTTTACAGTTTTTCTCTTGCAATTAACTAATAAATATAGGGTGTACACACAAACAATTGTAAAGAGTAACATTTCACCTATAAAATACCAGGGTAGTTTACAGAAAATCAAGGGTTCAGCCAAGTCTCAGTACATAACAAAAAGAAAATGATATCAAGAATGCATGGAGAAAACAGAGTTGTAGGCTGTTGAGTTAAATGAGTAACCTGGTAAAGTTCATTGCTCTGAAGGAGACTTTTGTTATTGACATCTCCTATCATTGCAACGTGCTTTGCTTGTTGCTCTTCCTCAGTTTAAGGAGCCATCTACGATCTATCTCTTTCTCTGTTTCTGTGATGGATGCAGATATACTCTGTGATGAAAGTTACAGAATGATGTTCTTTATATATACAACAAGCTGAGTGCATTAATTTTGTGCTAGGTACAAATTGCATTACTGCTCCTTCGTAGGGTAGGTCTGGTGGGGCAGACAATAATTTAAGTGCCACTACGCATTACTACTCCATGTTACAAGAGGGGATAGGTTTGGTTGTTGCCCACCTCCATGGCCAAATTAACATGTTTCTAATGCTTTCAACTTAGCTTTTATTATAAAGAATCAACTTGTAAGAGTCACATTATAAGAAGGTTTTCACAATTAGTGATTAAAGTGCAAGAAAACAACAACTAAAGTATACAAAAATTTAATGAGGCCGAAATCAATTAGTAATAAAATCTAACCTAGGTAACGGATCATACTTGGTGGAGTGATACATTCAACGCAACGTGTTCCATCCGTCAGTCAATTGTGATCTTCTTCGGGCTGTAAAGCTATCCTTGTTGGTACCTCCTATTTAATAAAGCTATGAGAATGGTTGTCATCATTAATGGTGAAGGCAAGTTTTGGTCAGATTCTTGGCTTAGTTCAGGTCCCATTAGGAGTCAAATCTATGGTCCTTTAGCAAGGAATGATAACGGAAAAGCTAAAAGCAAAATAAAATGTGTTTGTAGTGATGATTTGATTACAAGAGGAGAGAGTCCATTAATAGACTCAGACACACCATATACATCAATGTAGAATATCATAATCAACACAACAAACTAAATACTCAATGGTTCAACAACTAATATCAACAACTATCTCTATATTCCTAATACTAGAAGATCAACTTCTAGTAGGAGAGCTATTAGATAACGATGGTTGTTGGAAATTGGACAAAACTTCCTTTCCTTTTTGTCCTAGAATTTTGGAGAAAACAAGATCAGCTCTAGCTGTTTGCTCTTCTTTGGAGAAAAAGGACGAAATTTGGTGGGCTCTTAATTAAATCAAATGGTAATTTTTCTGTTACGGCCAATGAGCTTTAAGGTTCCCTCTTAGAATATAAACCTTTGTTCACAACCACACGGAATAAACCTGGTTGCTATTTTGTAGAGGATCAGAAACTATCCTTCATTGCCTTAGAGGTTTGACAATTGGATATTTATATAATATATATATATATATTGCGTCTTTATGACACTTCCATCATCCGGTAAGTAATTTATTCAAATTAATTCTTAAGCATGAATTTCGATAGCAAATAGTCATTTCATTTTAACGAGTGAAATTATTTATTTATGTTCTATAAAATAATGTATCTTCTTTAATTTTATGCTTTAAAATTTTTTTAAAAAAATATTATTATTCCAAAAAGTGTGAGGACTTATTTATTTTTATTTTAGTTCTTTAGACTTAAAATTTTAACTAATTTAATCATTTACATTTAAAACCTTAAGAAATTTTATTTTTTACACTTAAAATTTGTTAATTTAGTCTCATAAACTTATTAATATCTTAAAATGTTAAGAATTAAATTAATAAATTTTACAAGTTTAAGAGACTAAATTAATTAGTGTTTTAAGTATAAGGGATCAAATTGACAAATTAAAAATGTGAAAGATTAAAATAAGTACTTACTCTATAATACATATACTAACCTAGTCATTAGTTAATGAGACAATTTGATATTTCACTAGTGCTATATAAGTTATAGTGCAGATATATTGGCTAACTTCACATAGCATATTATTTAATTTTTAGCAAAACCATGGTTCCCTGTGGCTACAATGTACATATTCCACATTTGTTAGCAATAGTTTCACTAAGTTGAGATACAAATAAGATGGAAAACCACAATTCATGTTGAGCCAGCATTATTCTGAACTTGCACTTCAAGGAACTTCAACCTCCATTACATACTAAAACAAGCACTTTTTATGATTTTTTTTTTTTTATTTTCACTTATTCTGACATGTCCATAAACTTAACAACTAATGAGATTGAGAATGAGACAAGAAACTGAGATAATAAACTTTAACCCTATAACGATTAGCTTATGCGGCGACAAATAGTAATGCCATCACCAACAGGAAGCTGGCAAATCTCAATCCTGGGGTCAATGGCCAGTGCCTTGTTTAGCTCTAACACAAAAGGCCTGTTACGCTTAATGCGTTCTGTGTCCATGAGAGGAGAATTGGGTGGTGCAGCCACAGAGCCAAACAATAGGGTGTTATCGTAGCCAATCAAACCTCCAATCCTTACCAGCTCGATCACCCTCCTGTGGTAGTTCAAGTAATTGTTCTTGTCAGCATCAACAAAAACGAAGTCGTATGCTCCCTTGTTATTTTCCTGCAGTTAAAAGCATCAGTAGCTACATTGAGATCTCAAGTTCAAACCCTTTAAAAGTTTTAGCTAAAAATGATTCAAAACTCATTTAATACACGAAATGAGAATTTACAAAGTTGTAATAGAAATCAGAATAGAAATATAATGAAAATGTTATTTCATTCTATAATTGAATAGCTCATGAAGTAGAATCATAATTGGTTTGAAAAACAATAATTCCCTAACTAAAAATATAACAAAAAAAATCAAGTACTGATTTTAGGGTGAATTAATTAAATAGAATATAGCACACAATGAGTAATTTTACCTCTTTAAAGTAAAAATATTGGTTTATACTTATATGAAATCAAGCTTAGTGTGAAATAATTGTTTCATGCCATTTTTTTGACTACTAAACATACCAACATTCATGATTTTATCTATCAAACAGGATTTTAAGTTAAGATTAGCAATTAATTAACAAACTAATTTATTACAATTATATCAATTCATTAAGTTTTTAGGATAATGAGCTCACATCTTGGATCAATTGGTCAAGAAGAGGAAGGGCAGGTCCTTCCCTGAAGTCAATCTTGTGAGCAACCCCAGCTTTTTCAATCATGGGCAATCCTAGTTCATAATATTCCCTGTTGGTGTCCATTGCTAATATCTGAAACAGATAAATGAATTAATAAAGTGTATGAGCCATTGACAAATAATTCATGGCAAAGCAAGGAAAGGGCAGTAGTGACCTTTCCATCATGGGGAAGAGCAAGGGCAGTGGAGAGAAGAGAGTAACCAGTGTAGACACCAATTTCCATGGTGTTCTGTGCACCGATGAGCTTAACCAACATGCTCAGCAGTTGTCCTTCTTCTGCCGGAATGGCCATGATATTCCTGAGAGTTACAAATACAAATATTAATTCATAAATAGGTTAGAGTTGACGTATTTTGTCTCAGTAACTTTGTCCAACTATGTTATTCTTTTCTAATTTTTTATCAATCCAGAAAATATAGATCTATCTTAATGAGGGTCGAAAGAATTGATCCTTCACACGTATTTTGTCTCATTTGTTTTTTCTTTTTCAAAACTATTACCATCGAAAACATTTCCTGATACATAGGCGATGACAATTTTATAATTTTATGAACTTTTTCTTTTATTTCTTTTCAATAAAAAATACCACTAGTTCATCAAAATTCTTTTTTTTTTTTTTTTATATGAAAATAGTATTGAATGAATATGGAAATAAGTGAAAATAAAAATATAAAATTCAACAAATATTTTCAAAAAAAAATGAAAATATAAAAATAGAGTTTTTACTGTTTCATATAAAGAACACAAAATAAGTCAAGCTGTCCACATTTATATACATCTCATTTGATGCTACCAAGGGCGGACCCCGCGGGTTCTTAGCTATTCTTGAAATCCCATGGACTTTTATCAACCAGTGGAAAATGATTTCTCCTCAACTGGGATTGGCTGAGATTTGATTTGTCCCTTAAAGACATGGAAAATCAAAGCACCAGTGATTGGCAAAGGGAGCATGATTTGATATGGCTTTTTGACTCTATTAGTGCAGAAAATCAAAAAGTAGTATGAAACCAATCTTGCTTCAACTTTTACAATAATTTCTCCAAAACCATCTTTTACATATGAAGGATCATAGAAGAAATAGAGTAGAAATTTATTTTATTTTTCTTTTTAATGCATACCGAGGGTGTTTTGCTGTTAACTGGCGAAGCTCCTTCAAGCATTGGTGCTCTCTTGGATAAACATTGGTTTCAAGTATATACTGCACCCATAAATGCACAAATCACATTGATTAATTATTAAACGAGGTAATTAATATGATAATGTGAGACTTCAACAATATAACAAATATCGTAATGAAACTAAATTTCTTACGGCCCCAAAAATAATAAAATTAATATAATAAAACTATTATATGATATAATACGAATTATTAGATATATTAATTTATATATACAATTATAAATTATTTTACTGTTTATATTATACTACATCAATAATTTCATCGTCATTTTGCTGCAACAAATTTTTGTTCCATTATTTTAAGCATCATCGGAGGCGTAATACATGATTATAAAAGACCAAAGTTGTTTACATAAAATCAAGAGTTTTATTAACTCTTCCTACACAACAGAAAGAAAACGATAACAAGCATGGCCTTTTGAAATTCGTAGATAAAACACGAAGTTTTGGGCTGTTCAATTAATTAAATGACTGACCTGGTAAAGTTCAGAGCTCTGTAGGAGATTTTTATGATTGAGTTCTGTGTGCACTGCAATTTGGTTTGATTGTTCCACTTCCTTTGTGCGAAGAGCCATCAATAATCTCTCTTTCTCTCTTTGTGAGTTTGTTGCAGATCTACTCTGTGAAGCAAGGCGCAGAATGATGTTCTCTGTATATATAATATATAATAACAAGGTCTGTGCTTTTTCGTTTTTTTTTTGGGTTCTTTGGGGCAATTATTGTTCTTTGGAACAAACCAGCTCATTCCATTATTACTCCAATAGACAGTAGGTGAGACTAGATTTCCTGCATGACTGTAGTGACTACATAAAATTTGGATTTACAGTAGATATGGTGGGGTAATGATTTATGCACGGTTCCTCAAAAAGAAGAGTTGATTAAAGTATGGTCAAAATAAATAATTATATTCTATTTTTTTTCTCTTGTATTATTTAATTTCTTTTTTATTTTTTGGTTATATTCTTCCAAATATGAAATATATGTAAAATATTCAGTTCGCACACGTGCTATCATCTAATGCCAAGCAATTTGAGGCTGAGAAGTCAAACTTACTATAGCACACACTTTGTTATCAGCATCTATGGAGCTGGAGCTTCATAACCTACAAAGAGTTAAATCATATTTGAGAGGCTAATTTAGATAAAACCATGCAAATTTCTATGGGAAGGCACTCCCAGAGTCTCCTTTGGGTTTGGGATGACTTCAGGAAGGGATAAATTGGAACAGGAGACAAGGTCATGACAAAATTGTGTTCCAGTAAAAGTTATTAGGTGAGAACTAATATGACCATAAAAAACCAAAATAGTTCTAAGAAGACGAAGAGTTCGGTTTAAGTACTACACAAAGGGTCTGTTTGATTTGTTAAAAAATAAGAGATTGGATAATACAAAATTTTTATCCCTTGTTTGATTTGTAAAAGACCACAGTACTGGACAAAAACTTGTTTATAGTACTAGATAAATCTTTGAATTTTTGTTACTCACCAAACCATGGGACAAGGATTTGTCCAGAGTACTGGACAAAAATTTTAACATTGTTATCTCTCAAATTATCTTACAATTCTCTATATCTTAGCTCATTAAATCAATAGCAGTAAGTCTTAACAACAGTTATCAACCAACGAGGTATTCACAATGATAGGTGACTGGCAACATACCGACAATGATCAGCGACTGACGACGCTTTTTTAAATTTTATATTTTTATAAATTACTTTAATTGTTATAAATATTAAAATTGTATTATATATTTTTTAAAAAATAATAATATAAAGTATTACTATAAATTAGACAAAAATGATATAAATTTTTTTGTCTAGTACGTTAAACAACAAATAATGGACAATACAAAAAATTATTCTGTACCTCAACTCTTTGTACTGTATTGTTTTATTTGTACTATCTAGTATTGATATCAAACGCACCCAAAGAAAATTATAACACTCATGGCTTTTTGAAACTCAAAGATAAAACTTTTAGGCTATTAAGTTAAATTGAAAGAATTTCACCTGGCAAAGTTCATTGCTCTGTGAAGTTAAAGGCGAAGAAAGATGTTCTATAGGGGGTGGCCACGGCCGGTCCCATCCTGAAAAAAAATATTTTTTTGGTTTCATCTTTACCGTCTTAAATTTTTTTTGTTCTATCTTGTTCTATCCTGATTTTATATAACCTTGTCTCAGTTTCATTTTAGTCACATTCTGGTTAAATTTTAAAAAAATAAAATAAGTATATAAAGTAATAAGAAATATGTTGAAAATATACAGAAAAAAAGTGGGATGTAAACAGTACAAATAAGAGTGTAAAAAGTAATAGACAATTTCATGTGGGACAGGACATATTTATACAAAATTCAGAACGAGATCGGAACATGATTTTGCTTATCTCGATCATAACCTAAAAATTCATCAGGACACAAAATTGTATCTCGGTTCTGTCCCGAGTCTCAATTTATCCTATCTTGATTGTGTCCCAAACTCTTCAAGCTAGGGCAGGACACTGGGCCATTTCAACCTATGCCCACCCTTACTGTACACATACAAAGTCCATGCATTATTGTCTTTTAAAATTTTATTTAGGAGAATTTTTTATACTATTTTTAATTTTGAAAAATATCTTTATTTTTTAAATTAGATAAAATAAATTTTTATATTTCTAGTCTAGTAAACGTTTTGTATATATAAAAAATATCTCAATAAAATTTATTTTTATTTTTAATTTAAAATACGAGATTTATTTTATCTAATTTAAAATATTAAATTTTTTAAATTAATAATAATACAAGAGACAAAATTATTTTATTTTAAAATTATAAGTTTTTGTTAATTTTTAAATTTTTTTATATCCTCGTTTATAAAATTGATTGAATATTTAATAAAGACATTAGTTAAAGAAAATTTAATCAAATTGTGATAAATTTTAAATATATCAATAATTTTTTAAATTTATGTAAAAATTCTTTCACAATACATATTATGAAATGAATGGATTAAAAAAGATAAAAAAAAAATATACAAAATAAGTACACATATAACATTATTTTATATTTTTAATATTTTTTTCATTTTATGGATGCATTAATCTATGAAATAGAATTTAGAATAAGGAAGAAATGAGATAGAAATTAGACTTTCAGTGTGAAGGCAAGGTGTGACAACAGTTGGCCTGGTCCTGTATTGATTACCACACAATGCCCTATCGTAAGTTATTTTATTATATTATTATTTTTTATTTAATGAGTTATATGATAGATTAATTAGATTCTTTATCTTATCTTATTATTCTAATTAAAATTTAATTATAAAGAAAGAGTTGAATTAAAAAATAGCTGATAAATTAAAAAATTCTCTTTTCCTCGTGTACCCCTATTTCCCATTTCTCATCACCTTCGCTTGACTGAGCCAATTTAGGGCTAGTGATCGTAGCCATACCATAGGGTGTTATCGTAGCCAATCAAACGTCCAATCCTTACCAGCTCAATAACCCTCTTGTGGGAGTTCAAGTAGTTCTCCTTGTCAGCATTAACAAAAACGAAGTCGTATGCTCCCTTGTTATTTCCCTGCAGTTAGAAGCATCAGTAGGTCATTGAGATCTCAAGTTCAAACCCTTTAAAAAGTTTTAGTTAAAAATGGTTCAAAGCTCACTTAATACACGAAATGAGAATTTACAAAATTGGAATAGAAATCAGAATAGGAATATAATGAAAATATTATTTCATTCCATAGTTTAATAGCTCATAGAGTAGAATCATAATAGATTTGAATAACAATAATTCCCTAACTAAGAATATAACTAAATATAACCAAAAAAAAAAAAAAAAATCAACTACTGATTTTAGGGTGAATTAATTGAACAGAATATAACACAGAATGAATAATTTTACCTCTTTAAAGTGGAAATATTGGTTTGTACTTATATAAAATCAAGCTTGGTGTGAAATAATAGTTTCATACCTTTTTTTTGGCTACTAAACATAGCGACATTCATGATTTCATCTATCAAACAGGATTTTACGTTAAGATTAGCAATTAATTAACAAACTAATTTATTACAATTATATCAATTCATTAATTTTTTAGGATAATGAGCTCACATCTTGGATCAATTGGTCAAGAAGAGGAAGGGCAGGTCCTTCTCTAAAGTCAATCTTGTGAGCAACCCCAGCTCTTTCAATGATGGGCAATCCTAGTTCATAATCTTCCCTGTTGACGTCCATAGCTAATATCTGAAACAGATAAATGAATTAATAAAGTGTATGAGCCATTGACAAATAATTAATGGAAATGCAAGGAAATGGCAGTAATGACCTTTCCATCATGGAGAAGAGCAAGGGCAGTGGCGAGAAGAGAGTAGCCAGTGTAGACACCAATTTCCATGGTGTTCCGTGCACCGATGAGCTTAACCAGCATGATCAGCAGTTGTCCTTCGTCTGCCGGAATGGCCATGATATTCCTGAGTGTTACAAATACAAAATATGGGCTCGATATGCAACAACACATGGTAAACGTGCAAGCTGCAGCTCCACAGCAGCTGTCCCTGATGTGCATAACGCAACTGTACTTGCCTGCAATGGGTGTAGTTCCATTGAAATAGCAGGAAAATGCAATCAAGTATTCATGCACAATATGTAAAAAAGTTCGTCTGTTCAAATAAATGGATGTTATAGGTTCATCCAGAATGAGAATATCAATTATTCACATTGTTGCATATATTCAAAGTATTTCCAGGATCAGAAATGTGCTCTGAAATTAAGATATGATAGGACTCTGCTATGAATTCATATAAGTTGAACTACCAAGCATAGAGGGGATTAAAAATTAAAAGCAAATGGCCAAAACTTCCGCTAAGTTAAATTTTGCGCTTCAATGTACTAATACTTTTCAGTTGCATTAAGGTGAGAAACCAACAAACTTAATTAAAAATCAACAGTCCCAGTCACTCCTGTATTGAGAATTAGTGGCAGAAGAAAAGAAAAACAGTTATCGATAGAATGAAGTTTAGATTCAAATGTTTTTGTGTTTTTCTGTCCACTAGAACTTGATAAAGATCATTGTACAGCAAGCCATAAGAAAAGTTGATCGAACCAAATGTCCATTTCAAGAAATACCAAACCAATTTTCTACTTACACTAGACGTTCACGTTCGGACATTTATGTTCTCATCGAAAAAGTTGCCATGCAAAGTCATATAGAACAATGGGACTTACACTAAAACCATCGTATTTCAGAAGGGCTGATCCACCTGGAATCAATATAACAGGCACAGGCCATTTATGAATAGCACTAGCGATGATATTTTCCACATGCTGATTAGGTGCCAAATGAACGATTGTTATCAATTCAGGAAAAGTCTCTTTTAGTAGTTCCACTGTCTTTGTGAAGGGTAGCATCCGAGTGACCTCTTGTACTCTACTTCCAGGAAGCAAACTAATGACAGTGGCACCTATTAATGTAAAAATTAATGAGACGTTAAAGCAAACTAATACTTCAATGTCAAAAGAAAAAAAAAAATGAACGTGAAAGTAAAAAAATAACCCAATGCCAATAAAACCTATTTTCTTCAATTTCAACATTAAACAAATATTTCCTATTTATCTTTTCTTTGTCCACCTACAATCAACTTTGGTCCAAAATTATGCCTTTGGAACTTCATGCTAGACATAATATCTGAAAAAGTGACGAAGAACACGAAAACAACCACTGACCTGATCTGTGTAAAATGAAACTGGTTAGCCTATTAAAGTTTGCATTAGCGTCATGCTATCTAAAGCATGCACTGCTAAATCTGAGCTCTTAACATTAGACACTACTAAAAGGAATAAACCGGTAAAATTTTCTTAAAAGATAACCATGCAAGCTTGTGGAGCTTCAATGGGTTAGCACTACCTGAAGGAACTGCATATTTACTTTGGAACTCTTCGCCATTTCCTTCTACCTTCCATTTGTGCACTAAGGAATTGTTTCCCTGAACATGCATCAAGTATATTAAGAATTTTTACCTTGAACATACATCCGCAGTTTACAATAAAATAATGTAAAATTTAAATTAAAAGATACAAGACAATAAAGTATTTGATAAGGGAGAAAAAAAATGCACGTAAATTTGAAAATTTTACATCAATTATTTAAAACAATAATTCTAAGAACATACCAAATTCAACTCAAGAGCATCTTCAAGGATGGGATGCCCAACAAAAGTTGCAGATACTCCATTCAATCTGCATATTTTATCTTCATTAGGTAGTATACAAAAGAGATGATCCACAAACTCAGCTAGTCCTCTCAGTCTTGCTTCACCTCCTTTCCATGCCCAGAATGATGGTGCTACATAGTGGAAATGTACCGGTGAATGCAAATTTTGCTGATCATATCTAGCTGCAAAAATCATTCTTCCATTTGCCTAAAACATACCTCTCAATAATAAATATGCAGCAGGTTTTGCAGCTAAGTGAGTGCATTAGTACCTCTAAGCTGCTTCAAAAATCGGAAAGAAAACCCTTTAGAATCAACTGTTAATACAACATGGGGATCAAATAAAGAAGCTGCCTCTATGGTCTCCTTCAATTTCACCTGAAAATCAAAGTAATAAATCACAGTTATAAACCGATTGTATGTCCCTTCCCCCTTCCTCTCTGTTTCATGCTACAACATGCACACAAAATGGCATGCACGTACCAAAACATAAACATGCCTAGGTAATGAATTTCCGAATACACAGAGCAAGCAATAATTACGTTATATAGATTCTGCCCTTTAGAGTTAACTCGGTAATGAAAATTCTGCATTGCTCGTCACTCACTCTAAATTTATACAAATGTGGTAATAGCTCCAATATCCCCATTACAGAGATATCTTCTATAGGAAACAAAGACTTCAACCCTTCATTAGACATTTTTGGCCTGAAACAGATATGGAAAAGAAATACTTAGAAACTAAATTAGTCCACTCAAGCATGAAATTGAATTTGGTATACCTGTTTTAACGGTTCGAATGTTCGATTGCAATTGCGACGAAGTTGAAACGATGTCGTTGCATTAAGTTGCACCGGTTTTTTTTTTTAAAAAAAAAATTTCAAAAATACCTACAAACTTTATATCATTTACACTTTTCTAAAATTTTTAAAACTTGTATATAACTCCTTTTAACCTTTAACACATACATATCAGCCCAAGATTTAATATTTAAAGAAAAAAAAATTATATTTCACCAGTTTCTCTATTTTCACTTAATATTTTTATTTGTTACTCACAAATAAGAGATTAATAAAAAAAATATTATTATATAAACTTTTTTTTTACTTTCTTTCTTTAAGATTATAAGGTATTATTATTTACTTTATATATTTTGAGGAATATAATTAGATAGTTTAAAAATGATATATTTTTCTCATAGTGTAATTATTTATTATTTTGTCTTTTAAGTCAATATGCATGTAAAATAATCAAAATAAAATTTTAAGTAACTATATTATTTAAAAAATAACATTAATTACTTTTTAAAATAAAAATATGCCTTATTTTTTTAAACATAAGACTTTATAAATAATACTTCATAATTTTGAATGAAAAGAGCATTAAATTTTTAACAGAAATATAAGCTTAGGAGTAATTTGTACATTTTAAAAATTTGAGAAGTCAAATGCATGTTTTGAAAAGTTAGGGGCAAAGTTTATATAATACAAAGTTGAGGAGTGTTTTTAAAGTTTTTATTTATTTATCAAGTGTACACTAGAGAGAAGAGACGAAACTTAGTAATATATATATTCTCTATCTTGTTTGGGTTTTCAATTAGTTTGAGTTAAAATTAATCGTTAGTTGAAAAATTTATTAATAAATTTATAATATTAATGGTCAAGACAATATATATGTATCTTCTCTTATGTTCAAAAAAATCATATGTTAATTAAAAAACAAAAAATTGTAATTACTCGACTCCCTTTACATAATTAATTTTACCTTCATATATATACACATGGCAGAATGTGAGAAGAACTCTTACACATAAAGCCCTAGAAATGAGACTCAAAATATACCATAGAAAATAGTCAAAATACCAGGAGTCTCATAAATAGGTATACAAGACATCTGTAGAAATTTAGTCAAGGAGATGAACTTACATGACCAATTCTGAGATTTTATGATTGCTTACAGTCTCACACTTCATTGAGACCAAAAAGTTCAATAAGAGTGATAGAGAGAGAAATGCACGAGTATTACTACTAGATATTGTAGATTGAATGAATATTATGAAATTAAAGAAGAATATATATATATATATATATATATATATATATATATATATATATATATATATATATATATATATATATATATATATATATATATATATTTATGTAAATCTGTCATTATATATTTATGCACTATCATAGCCCATTTTACAACAAAGATCATATCATATAGATAATTTTTAAAAGAAAACATTTTCTAGGATTTTAGGTGTGAGAGTTCCTTTTACATTTGGTTATCTATGTATTTTATTAGGATTTAGGCTTGCTAATGTGGAGTTTGTTATTAAGTGCAGTTAGAGAGTGGTTAATTAGTTTGTTATTCTTTAGTTTTGATCTTTTTTTATTCATTGTATTGTAATAAGCTAGCTCTTTTAGTTTGATAAATAAATTGTTTTATCTGTAATCATCATCATTATTCTGAATAATACAAACACATTTCTTTTTTCTGATTTTTCTGTTATATTTCTCTATAGCAAGTAATGACAATTTTCATTGTGAAAATATATGAACATAGGACGATTTTGATAAAAACCACGTAAATTATAATTCTTATGTTTTGTGAACTTTTGCTATTTGTTTTCTTTGCTTGATTTCACAACAAAGATCATTTCAATATAGATAATTTTTTCAAAAAACCATGATGCATTTGTGGCTACAATGAAGTATATATTCACGTTTACTAGCATTAGGATCAGTAAATTGAAAGACAAAGCCATTCATGCTCATATAATCTACATTATTCTGAACTTCTACTTTGAAAGACTTCAACCCCCATTGCATACAAACGCGGATGGCCTGCCATTGCTTGCATTGTGCAGTCGATTCAACCATTATATCAGATTACAATTGCATAATCGATGCAGTTGGGCCTTCATCCAATGACTAGCAAATGATTATTAGCTTATGCGGCGACAAAGAGTGATGCCATCGCCAATAGAAAGGTGGCAAATCTCAATCCTGGGATCAATGGCCAGTGCCTTGTTGAACTCCAACACAAAAGGCCTACAATGCTTAACATGGTCTAGCTGCAATAAAGGGTGATCGGGTGGAGCAACCACTGTCCCACACCATAGGGTGTTTTCGTACCCAATCAAACCCCCAACCCTTACCAGCTCAATCACCCTCTTGTGGTAGTTTAAGTAGTTATCCTTATCAGCATCAACAAAAACCAAGTCGTATGCTCCCTTGTTATTTTCTTGCAAGTAGTTAAAAGCATAAGTAGTGACATTGAGATCTCAAGCTCTAATCCTTTAAAAATTTTAGTTGGAAAAGTTAAGCTCACATCTTGGATCAATTGGTCAAGAAGAGGAAGAGCAGGTCCTTCTCTGAAGTCAATCTTGTGAGCAACCCCAGCTTTCTTAATTATGGGCAATCCCAGTTCATAATCTTCCCTGTTGATGTCCACTGCCAAGATCTAAAGCAAATAAATGACTTTAGTGCATGAGCTACAGGTAAATAGTTAGCAGAAGTACGAAGAAATGACAGTAATGACCTTTCTATCATGGGGAAGAGCAAGGGCAGTGGTGAGAAGAGAGTAACCAGTGTATACACCAATTTCTATGGTGTTCTTCGCGTTGATGAGCTTAAGCAGCATGCTCAGCAGTTGTCCTTCGTCTGCTGGAGTGGCCATGACATTCCTAAATACAATATTATGTTTTAAATAAGGTTATCTTCACAAAATCAACATTTTTCTGTCTCACTGTTATTATCTCATTCTTTTTTAATTTTTTACCGATTAGAAGGGAGTGGGAAAAATAACAAGCCAAAAGATGTGGAGGTATCTTAACGAGGAGTCGTACTTTTTATTGTCTTATCGTTTCATTCTTTTTTAGTTTTTTATTAATATGAATGAAGTAAGATAAAAAAAAAATAAAAAAAAATATATAAATTAGTGCTCTTAGCGTGCACACACGTGTGTGTGTGTGTATATATATATATGTTATGCATATGGACTGTCAAATAAAATAGAATAGTAATTTTATCTTCATTTTTATTTTTGACACATACCAAGGGTGTTTTGTTGTCAACTGGCGAAGCTCCTTCAAGTACTGGGGCTCTCTTGGATAAACACTAGTTTTCAAGTATATACTGCACCAATACATTGAAACAAATTAATCACATTGGTTAATTATACAAGGAGTAAACAATATGATTATATGAAAACTATAACAATACAAATATTCTATTTGCTACTTTCAAAAAAAGGTATAATTAGTATAATATTTGATATGATACATAATAGATTGTTAGATAAATTAAGGTGAGTTCTAAATCATCTAATGATTTATAATATGTCATATTAATAATTACAATAACTACACCAATTTGTGTTCGCTGTAAATCACTAAATAAGCTTATATATGTGAGGTCTAATATGATTATAAAATGAGATATATTATAAATATACTCATAACTTTATATTTACTTCTTTTTTTATGTATACATTTTTACTTTTTATATCTCTCCTACCTTCTTTTTTTTTATAGTTTTATTCCTGCAATTAATAAATAAATACAATGTGTACCCAAACAAACAATTGTAAGAGCAACATTTCTCCTATAAAATACTAGGGTAGTTTACAGAAAATCAAGGCTTCAGCTAAGTCTCAGAACACAAAAAAAAAAAAAAAAAAAAAATGATATCAAGCATGGCATTTTGGAATAATTCATGGATAAAACACAAAGTTTTAGGCTGTCAAGTTAAATGAGTAACCTGATAAAGTTCATCGCTCTGAAGGAGACTTTTATTATTGAGATCTACTGCAATTTCAACTTGGTTTGGTTGTTGCTCTTCCTCAGTGTGAGGAGCCATCTACGATCTATCTCTTTCTCTCTTTCTGTGTTGGATGCAGATCTACTCTTTGATGAAAATTACAGAATGATGTTCTTTATATGTACAACAAGCTGAGTGCATTAATTTTGTTCTTGGTACAAATTGCATTACTGCTCCTTCGTAGGGTAGGTCTGGTGGGGCAGACAATAATTTAAGTGCCACTACGCATTACTACTCCATGTTACAAGAGGGGGTAGGTTTGGCTTTGTGGACACCTTTTGCCCACGACAATGGCCAAATTAACATGTTTCTAATATTTTCAACTTAGGATATATTTATAGAGAATCAATTTGTACGAGTTTTAATTAATTTACGTTATAAGAAGATTTTCAAAATTAGCGATCAAATTACAAGAAAACAGCAACTAAACTATACAAAAATTTTGTTGAGGGGTTCGTTGTTATGGGTTCTCTTTCTCTTTCCTTTTCCCCCTTGGGTGCGTCCTTTTTTGTATATATTAACCATTATAATGGACCTTATAATTTGGAATTGTTATGGGCTGGCCCGGTTTATTGTAATTGGGTTTTCGCTTGGTTATTTGATTAATATTCTTATGGGCTTTCAATTTTGGATGGCCCAAGTGAGTAGAACTAAGCCCATCCCTTTTGGGCTAAGTCCATATCAAATTTAATAAATCCGAAATCAATTAGTAATAAAATCTAACCCAGGTAACCGATCATAATGGGGGCTGCTTAATGCGCCCCCCGCTTTGTTAGGCACACCTCTCCTTGAAAAAAAAAAATTCAACTTTTCTAAAATGCCCTTCACTTCACGCTCCCCCTTTAAGAAAAAAATACAAATGGCTCTTTAGAGCCGTCGATGCAACTATACAATTTTGTACAGCCGTTGGAAGGCATATATATATTTAAAATTAAACAAAATATATTATTCTGTGATAAGAATTTATAATTTATATTAATATTATAAAATTTATAATTTACATTAATAAAAATCATTATAATTTATTTTGTTAATTTTTTTTATTTTATTTAATTAATTAAAATTTTAATTTATATTAATATAAGGAGAAATGGCTATACACAACCGATTGGACATTGGAACGGCTATCTACAGCCATTTTTTCTCCTTAAAATGTTTTTTTACAATGTGTTTATATCAGCAGACATTTGCTTTTTTTAGATGTATAATTAATCCAAAAACAACTTGATAGCAAATGGTAAATTTAGCAGTTTCTTAAAGGCATTTGTGTAAATGAAATCCAAATAGACGAAAGGAAACTATTGTCCATTAACCAAAGGAATTACAAGATTTACAAATATCATATGGTAATTCCTAAAAACCCTAAATCCTAAACCCTGGTGTCTCTTGGTTTCTTGGAGTGGGGGTCTGCTCACATGGTTCCATGGATTGGGGGTTTGTTCCCTCAGAAGAAAATGAATCCAACCGTTGTCTGATTGCAGTGAACAATTTATTCACAACATCATCATTTGCCATTTTCCTATTTTTCATATCCCTAGAACCTTCAAAGCGCCTTTTCTTAAATGGCTCTCTACCTTGTTTACCCCACTGATGACTTCTCTCATTTTCTGAGTTACCTCTAGAGATTTGTGAATTCCATCCAGATGAATTTGTAGGTTCATTTGCCTCGAAGGTGAGCTGCCTCCGGTTCACACGTTCTTTACACTCAGAGGCAGTTGATTGACAACGATCAACTAGCTCTAGCTGCATCTCTGATTATAGGGTTTTTGGTCCTCACCATGTATCCTAAAACAATGTTAACACACAATTTTAGAACAAATGAAATCCAAACGACTGTATAGGGCCGTTTTTCACTCACTTTGGCCCTACATAGTCGTTTGTCAGCCCACACACAACAAACAACGAATTTATGAAAGTTGAATGGAAGAGAACACATACCTTCAATTGTGCCATGAAGACAACATCTAAAGCATGTGGCGATGAGGAAATGGCAAGGAAGGAAGTTGGCAATAGCAGCAGCAGATGGCGGTAGGGTTTCACGATGCAATGAAGAGGGTAGGGGGGAACTTATAGGCCCCGACCCCATTGGAATTGCAGAAAATCATTAAAAGAGGGGGTGTGGGGAATCTAAAGGAGCGTGGGGAAGCCGAAGGGGCATGGGGAATCCAAAAGCCAGGGGAGTTCCTGACTATTTTCAGTTCAATGGCTCTAAAGAGTCGTTTGCATTTTTTTCCTGCAGGGGGAGCATGAAGTGAAGGGCATTTTGGGAAAGTTGATTTTTTTTTTCAAGGGGGGTGAGCCTAGCAAAGCAGGGGGCGCATTAAGCAGCCCCGATCATACTTGGTGGAGTGATACATTCAAAGCAGCGTGTTCCATCCCTCAGTCAATTGCGATCTGCTTCGGGCTGTAAAGCTATCCAAGTGGTTACTTCCTATTTAATAACGCTATGAGAATGATTGTCAAGATTAATGGTAAAGGCAATTTTTGTGTCAGATTCTTGGCTTAGTTCAGGTCCCATTAGGAGTCAAATGTATGGTCCTTTAACAAGGAAGGATAACAAAAAAATAAAAGCAAAATAAATGTGTTGGTAGTAATGATTTGATTACAAGAGGAATGAGTCCATTTATAGACTCAGAAACACCATATACATCAATGTAGAGTATCATAATCAACACAACAAACTAAATACTCAATGGTTCAACAACTAATATCAACAACTATCTCTATATTCCTAATACTAGAAGATCAACTTCTGGTAGGAGAGCTATTAGATAACCATGGTTGTTGGAAATTGGACAAAACTTCCTTTCTTTTTCGTCCTAGAATTTTGGAGGAAACAAGATCTGCTCTGGCTGTTTGCTCTTCTTTGGAGAAAAAGGACGAAATTTGGTGGGCTCTTAATTACATCAAATGGTAATTTTTCTGTTACGGCCCATGAGTTTTAATGTCCCCTCTTGGAATATAAACCCTTGTTCACAACCACATGGAATAACCCTAGTTGCCTATTTTGTGGAGGATCAGAAACTATCCTTCATTGCCTTAGAGGTTTGACAATTGGATATTTATATAATATATATTGCGTCTTTATGATACTTCCATAATCAGGTAAGTAATTTATTCAAATTAATTCTTAAGCATGAATTAACGAGGGTATATATATGATAGCAAATAGTCATTTCATTCCAAATTTATTTATATGAAAATAAGACTGAGCGTTCTCATTTTAACGAGTAAAATTATTTATACATGTTTTATAAAATAATGTATCTTCTTTAATTCTATGCTTTAATTTTTTTAAAAAAAAGATATTATTATTCATCTCTTACATTTAAAATCTTGATCAATTTCATCTCTTACAGTTAAAATTTATTAATTTAGTCTCTTAAACTTATTGATATTTTGAAATGTCAAGGATTAAATTGATAAGTTTTACAAGTTTAAGGAACTAAATTAATTAAGATTTTAAATGTAAAATATCAAATTAATAAATTAAGAGTTTGAAATACTAAATTGATTAAAGTTTTAAGTGTAAGAAATTAAAATAAATATTTATTTTATAATGTATATACTAACCTAGTCATAAGTTAATGAAACAATTGGATATTTCACTAGTGCTATATAAGTTATAGCGCAGATTTATTGGCTAACTTCACATAGCATATTATTTAATTTTTAGCAAAACCATGGTTCCTTGCGGCTACAATGCACATATTCCACATTTATTAGCAATAGTTTCACTAAGTTGAGATACAAATAAGATGGAAAACCACCATTCATTGTGAGCCAATTTGCACTTTAAGGAACTTAACCTCTATTGCATATTAAAAAAAAAAATTGACGACTTTTTTTTTTTTTCACTTATTCTAACATGTCCATAAACTTAACAATTAATGAGATTGAGAATGAGACAAGGAACTGAGATAATAAACTTTAATCCTATAATGATTAGCTTATGCGGCGACAAATAGTAATGCCATCACCAACAGGAAGCTGGCAAATCTCAATCCTGGGGTCAATGGCCAGTGCCTTGTTTAGCTCTAACACAAAAGGCCTATAATGCTTAATGTGTTCCATGTCCATGAGAGGAGCATTGGGTGGTGCAGCCACAGAGCCATACCATAGGGTGTTATCGTAGCCAATCAAACCTCCAACCCTTACCAGCTCAATCAACCTCTTGTGGTAGTTCAAGTAGTTGTCCTTGTCAGCATCAACAAAAACGAAGTCGTATGCTCCCTTGTTATTTTCCTGCAGTTAAAAGCATCAGTAGGTATATTGAGATCTCAAGTTCAAATCCTTTAAAAAGTTTTAGTTAAAAATGGTTCAAAGCTCATTTAATACAGGAAACGAGAATTTACAAAATTGGAATACAAATCAGAATAGGAATATAATGAAAATATTATTTCATTCCACGGTTGAATAGCTCATGAAGTAGAATCATAATTGGTTTAAATAACAATAATTCCCTAACTAAAAATATAACAAAAGAAAAATCAACTACTGATTTTAGGATGAATTAATTAAATAGAATAAAGCACAGAATGAATAATTTTACCTCTTTAAAGTAGAAATATTGGTTTGTACTTATATAAAATCAAGCTTAGTGTGAAATAATTGTTTCATGCCTTTTTCTTTTTTTTTTTTGCAACTAAACATAACAACATTCATGATTTTATCTATCAAACGGGATTTTAAGTTAAGATTAGCAATTAATTAACAAACTAATTTATTACAATTATATTAATTCATTAATTTTTTAGGATAATGAGCTCACATCTTGGATCAATTGGTCAAGAAGAGGAAGGGCAGGTCCTTCTCTAAAGTCAATCTTGTGAGCAACCCCGGCTTTTTCAATGATGGGCAATCCTAGTTCATAATCTTCCCTGTTGACGTCCATAGCTAATATCTGAAACAGATAAATGAATTAATAAAGTGTATGAGCCATTGACAAATAATTAATGGAAATGCAAGGAAATGGCAGTAGTGACCTTTCCATCATGGGGAAGAGCAAGGGCAGTGGCGAGAAGAGAGTAGCCAGTGTAGACACCAATTTCCATGGTGTTCTGTGCACCGATAAGCTTAACCAGCATGCTCAGCAGTTGTCCTTCGTCTGCCGGAATGGCCATGAGACTCCTGAGTGTTCCAAATACAAATATTAACTTATAAATAGGGTTAGAGTTGGCGTATTTTGTCTCAGTAATTTTGTCCAACTGTCTTATTTTTTTCTAATTTTTTATCAATCCAGAAAATATAGATCTTTCTTAATGAGGGTCTAAGGAATGCATACACACACACATATATATATATACATATGAAGGACCATAGAAGAAATAGAGTAGAAATTTATTTTATTTTTCATTTTAATGCATACCAAGGGTGTTTTGCTGTTAACTGGCGAAGCTCCTTCAAGCACTGGTGCTCTCTTGGATAAACATTGGTTTCAAGTATATACTGCACCCATAATTAGTACAATAAAACTATTATATGACATAATATGAATTATTAGATATATTAATTATATATAGCTATAAATTATTTAACTGTTTATATTATACTACATCAATGATTTTATCATCATTTAGCTGCAACAAATTTTTGTTCCATTATTGTAAGCCATCATCGGAGGCGTAATACATGATTATAAAAGACCAAAGTAGTTTACATAAAACCAAGAGTTTTGTTAAATCTCCCTACAAAACAAAAAGAAAATGATAACAAGCATGGTGTTTTGAAATTCATAGATAAAACACAAAAGTTTTGGGCTGTTTAATTAATTAAATGACTGACCTGGTAAAGTTCATAGCTCTGTAGGAGACTTTTATGATTGAGATCTGTGTGAACTGCAATTTGGTTTGATTGTTGCTCTTCCTTTGTGTGAAAAGCCATCAATAATCTCTCTTTCTCTCTCTGAGTTGGATGCAGATCTACTCTGTGAAGCAAGGTGCAGAATGATGTTCTCTGTATATATAATAACAAGGTCTGTGCTTCTTTTTTTTCTTTGGTGCAATTATTATTCTTTGGATTATTACTCCAACCGACAGTAGGTATGGTGGGGTAATGTTTTATGTATGGTTCCTCGAAAAGAAAAGTTGATTAAAGTATGGTCAAAGCAAATAATTATATTCTATTTTTTTTTTTGTCTCGTATTATTTAATTTTTTTTTTATTCTTCCAAATATGAAATATATGTTAAATATTCAGTTTGCATACACGATTCACGTGTGCTATCATCTAATGCCAAACAATTTGAGGCTGAGAAGTCAAACTTACTATAGCACACTTTGTTATCAGCATCTATGGAGCTGGAGCTTCATAACCTGCAAAGAGTTAAATCATATTTGAGAGGCTAATTTAGATAAAACCATGCAAACTTCTATGGGAAGGCACTCCCAGAGTCTCCTTTGGGTTTGGGATGACTTCAAGAAGGGATAAATTGGAACAGGAGACAAGGTCTTGACAAAATTGTGTTCTAGTAAAAGTTATTAGGTGAGATTTAATATGACTATAAAAAACTAAAATACTTCTGAGAAGACGAAGAATTCGGTTTGAGTACAACAAAAAGAAAATTATAACAATCATGCCTTTTTGAAATTCAAAGATAAAATCTTTAGGCTGGTAAGTTAAATTAAAAGAATTTCACCTGGCAAAGTTCATTGCTCTGTAGGAAACTTTTATGGTTGAGATCTCACATAAGGTGAGGAGCCATATGTGATCCTTTTTTTTTTTTTGGTTACTCGAATCGGCCTCCTCCGTGAAGTTAAAGGTGGAGAATGATATTCTGTATAAATACAAGAAAGTCCGGGCATTATTGTCTTTTAGAATTTTTTTAGAGATTTTTTTTTCTTATACTATTATCAATTTTAAAAAATAATATCATTTTTTAAATTAAATAAAATAAATTTTCGTATTTCAAGTCTAGAACAAAAGTAAACGTTTTGTATAAATAAAAAATACTTTAATAAGATTCACTTTTATTCTTAACTTAAAATATAACTGATTATTTTATTAAATTTAAAATGTTATTTTTTTTTAAATTAGTGATAATACAAGGGACAAAATTTTTATTTTATTTTAAAATATATATTTTTAAAATTATAAGTTTTTGTTAATTTTTAATTTTTTTTTATATCCTCCTTTAATAAGATATAAAAACTGATTGAATATTTAATAAAGAAATTAATAAAATAAAATTTAATCAAATTGTTATAATTTTAAATATATCAAATTTTTTTTTAATATTTGTGTAAAAAGTCTTAGACAATACATATTATGAAATGAATAGATTAAAAGAGATAAAAAAGAAAAAAAAAATACAAACATACGACACTACTCTATATTTTTATATTTTCTTATTTTATGGATACATTAGTTTGGACTAAGAAAGAAATGAGATAGAAAATTTTGCCACTAACAAAACTTTCAGTGTCAAGGCAAGGTGTGGCAGCAGTTGACCTGGTCCTGTATTGATTACCACCACAAGTGGCCTCATCATTTATATTCTTCAGAAAGCTTTGCTGCCTCACAATACGTATCCGATATCTCGGCAGACCAATGAAGATCTATTTAACGTTTTCCTGCTTACCCATTAAGCAACTATATATTAGTCAAGTCAAAGTGCCAAGGACCCACTATTAATGTCTAACCCTTTCCTAGTTTAATTCAACAATGACTGCGTTGGGACCATGATGGATATGCAGAGCAGATGAACTTAATTAGTTTCCTGCGTTTGCTTTTCATGTTGTGGCAATCAAAAGTTTTCTGAACAAATCATTCTTGCTGAAGCTTTCTTGAGATGTTTCACTTGGCTGGTTTGTTTGGTTAAATCAGTACTATCTGTAGGAGTAAACTTAGCTTATATTGTATGATAACATATGCAAGGTTGGACTCTAAATACAGTTATAAGCTCCATTATCATGCTTATGATTAATTAGCTATATATGTGTATGAATACACGTAATAGCATGTTACTTCTTTCAATAACTTATTTTAAAAGACAAATTTTATTGTTTAGACAATTGAATCATGTCATTTTACAACTTTGATTATTCATTTAAAATTTTACATAAATAAAAAATTACTAAGTACATGATATTAATATAAGTGATGGCTTTTACTTATAATTTTAAATCTTTTTATTTGATAAAATAAGGTAATATAATAAATTATTAATAATTCTAAAATTTTATTAGCATTTTTTTTTTAATATTGACAAAATTCATCTTTTAATTTTATCTTTTTCCTCCTTAACAACTATTTTGAATATGGCACAAGAATCAACATAAGGGAAAATTTTCCTTGTTTAAATTTTACTTTTTAAATAAATCAGAAATTTTGAAATAAAATGCCAGAACAGCGAGGATAACCCTCTCAGAAGTACATATTCTAAATCAAGTCCAACCTTAGCTTCACTTACGCAACTTCCCTTCTACTCAATAACTACCTAGAAATTGTTCATGTTGAGACACCAATATCCTGAACTTGCACATAAAGGGACAACAACCTCTCCAGCATACCAAAACTATTACTGATCAATATGAAGACATCTTACAATAAGGAATGTGAAACAATCAACTAAAACTTTCATCTGTTAAAAGGAGTTCAGGTCATTGAACAATGTAAGTTGTAGGAACTAAGTATAATCTCTTGCAGAAAAGAGTACTAATGCCTGCCTCTAATTTCAGTGCCATCTATATGGTTGAACTTAATTTCTAGGTTCAAACTTCAAACAAAATTTAAAAAAAGAGGCATATTACTAACTCAAAACCCTAAATCTCCTATAATGTCAACTGTCAAATATCTCCACTTCAGAGTCTAGTCACTTGCCCAAGACTGATTTAAGCTTTATTTGATCTAAATAAAGTACATCCTTTTTAATGATTTGCTCTCACAGTTATTATGATATGGATTTCTTTTAATGGTTTTCTTTTGTTTTTCTACTCACAAAGAAGCTTTATTTGATCTAAAGATAGTGTGGTTGTGACTCGTTTTCACTGTAATTTCTATAAAGTCTGTTTTAACTGTTCTTGCTCAGAAGGATATCTCATGCTCCTCTAATAAAATTCTTGTTTTACAGTTTTTTTCCTTGCAGAAATGTAGAAGAGAGTCATTACAGATAATTCAGTGAATTAAAAAAGATAGAGAAATAATATAATCATAGAACTTCAAAACAGGTTGCTCACTATCATAAATATGTTTTCAAAGCAACTGGTTGTCTCTTTTAGTTATGTCAAAACATTTATAAGTACATTCATCAAAGTCTTTCTACAATTATTCATTCAAATAAATCACTTAATAAAGAGGGGGCACATAAGCATCTACACTTAATAAAAGCACCAGCATCAAAATAATCAAAAAGTAGTTGTGACATAAAAGGTCAAGGAACCTCGAGGGTAATATTCAGATAATCTCGTAAAGGGGAAAGATTCACTTCATTGATTTTTTGCGTCACTTTTTGTATAGCAAGTTTCTCTTCAGCTGCCGACAAGTCATCCATCTGTTTCTCATTTTAAACACCTAACAGAAAGGTCTACAATCTATATTGTGGCAACCAAAGCAACTATCTGATTATTGATATCAAATACTCAAACAGCAGATCACAATGCAAATGTTTCCATTCTGAGATGAGATATTTTGAGCAAACCTGTGTGCCGTATTTGTCACTAGTCACGCCTAGGGAAGCTTTCAATGTGTCAACAAGCTGTGGCAACATCTTGATATTGTCCTGAGCTGACAGAACCAATAATTTTCAATAAAGTAAAACAATGAGCCAAAAGTAAACCCAATCATAAAAGATTAACGAATGAAACCAGTATATAGAGAGGCATAATTTACCAACAACCAAGATATTCAAACTTTGGTAGTGTCCAATTCTGGAGAGTGAAAAGAAAAATAAAATCAGTAAATGGAATATAGTACAAAACGAGTAATTTCATCTTTTTAAAGTAAAAATATAGTTTGTACTAATTTGCAATCAAGCTTAATATGAAATAATCGTTTCATGTCTTCCTTTTTTTTTTTGGCTACTAAACATCACAACATTTATGATTTTATCTATCAAACGGGATCTTAGATTAAGATTAGTAATTAATTAACAAACTAATTAATTGCAATTATATAAATTCATTAATTTTTTTAGGATAATGAGCTCACATCTTGGATCAATTGGTCAAGAAGAGGAAGGGCAGGTCCTTCTCTAAAGTCAATCTAGTGAGCAACCCCAGCTTTTTCAATTATGGGCAATTCTAGTACATAATCTTCCCTGTTGATGTCCATAGCTAATATCTGAAACAGATAATCAAATTTATAGTGCAGATATATTCATATAGCATGTTATTTAAATTTTAGCAAAACTATGGTTCCTTGTGGCTATAATGAAGTACGTATTCCACATTTATTAGCAATAGTTTCACTAAGTTGAGATTCAAATAAGATGGAAAACCACCATTCATGTTGAGCCTCCATTATTCTGAACTTGCACTTCAAGAAACTTCAACCTCCATTGCATACTAAAAAAAGCACTTTTGATGACTTTTTTTTTGTTTATTTCAACCTGTCCATAAACTTGACAACCAGTGAGACTAGAAATGAGACGGGAAACTTGGACAGCAGATTTTAATCCAATAATAATTAGCTTAAGCGGCGACAAATAGTAATGCCATCACCAACAGGAAGCTGACAAATCTCAATCCTGTGGTCAATGGCCAGTGCCTTGTTTAGCTCTAACACAAAAGGCCTGTTACGCTTAATGTGTTCCATGTCCATGAGAGGAGCATTGGGTGGTGCAGCGACAGACCCATACCATAGGGTGTTATCGTAGCCAATCAAACCTCCAATCCTCACCAGCTCAATCACCCTCTTGTGGTAGTTCAAGTAGTTCTCCTTGTCAGCATCAACAAAAACGAAGTCGTATGCTCCCTTGTTATTTCCCTGCAGTTATAAGCATCAGTAGGTACATTGAGATCTCAAGTTCAAACCCTTTAAAAAGTTGACTGAAATAGAAATCAGAATAGGAATATAATGAAAATATTATTTCATTCCATAGTTGAATAGCTCATAGAGTAGAATCATAATAGATTTTAATAACAATAATTCCCTAACTAAAAATAAAACTAGGCATAACAAAATGAGTAATTTTACCCCTTTAAAATAAGAATACCAGTTTGTACTGATGTGAAATCAAGTTCAGTATGGAATAATTGTTTCATGCCATTTTTTTTGGCAACTAAACATAGCAACATTCATTTCATAGAAGACACAGAATAAAATCAAGATTTTATCTATCAAACGGGCCATTAGGTTAAGATTAGTAATTAATTAACAAACTAATTAATTACAATTGTAGAAATTCATTAATTTTTTAGGATAATGAGCTCACATCTTGGATCAATTGGTCAAGAAGAGGAAGGCAGGTCCTTCTCTAAAGTCAATCTTGTGAGCAACCCCAGGCTTTTCAATGATGGGCAATCCTAGTTCATAGTCTTCCCTGTTGACGTCCATAGCTAATATCTGAAACAGATAAATGAATTAATTAAGTGTATGAACCATTGACAAATAATTAATGGAAATGCAAAGAAATGGCAGTAATGACCTTTCCATCATGGGGAAGAACAGGGGCAGTGGCGAGAAGAGAGTAGCCAGTGTAGACACCAATTTCCATGGTGTTCTGTGCACCGATGAGCTTGACCAGCATGCTAAGCAGTTGTCCTTCGTCTGCCGGAATGGCCATGAAATTCCTGAGTGTTACAAATACAAATATTAATTTATATATAGGGTTAGAGTTGACGTTTTCTGTGTATATATATATATTTATATATATATATATATATATATATTAGAAATAGAGTAGAAATTTATTTATTTTTCTTTTAAATGCATACCAAGGGTGTTTTGCTGTCAACTGGCGAAGCTCCTTCAAGCACTGGGGCTCTCTTGGATAAACACTGGTTTCAAGTATATACTGCACCAATACATTGAAACAAATTAATCACATTGGTTAATTATACAATGAGTACACAATATGATTATATGAGAACTATAATAATACAACAAGCTTTGTAAAGAAATATCCTATTTGCCGCTGTAAAAAAATGGTATCATTAGTGCATCGTTCACGTAATATACTATAAGTTGGTAGATGGATTGATATACAGAATCTTAAACCATCTAATGATCCATAATATGTCATATTAATAATTACATTTACTGCACCAATTCGCTTTGTCGCTAGCTAGACCTATGTGAGGTCTAATATGACTATAAAATGAGATATGCTATGCATACACTTATAACTCTACATTTACTTTTTACATATCTTTTTTCTTTTTGTATCTCTCATATTTTTCTTGTAGTTTTACTCTTGCAATTAACTAATAGAGAAAATTTCATTTACCCCTTTATATTATTGTTAATTTCGAAAATAATCCTCATTTTTTAAAATAAATAAAATAAATTCTCATATTTTAAACCCATAACTAAAATAAAACTTTTATATTGATAAAAAATATCTTAATAAAATTTATTTTTATTTTTGACTTAAAATGTGAGAGTTTATTTTGTATAATTTAAAACGTTAAAGTCCTTTCTAGAATTATGATAGTGTGAGCAAAATAAAATTTTTCTCTAAGTTATAAAATGAGATAAGCATGGACACACCCATAACTCCATTTACTTTTGACACATTCTTTTTATTTTGTATCTCTCATAGTGTACACATAGGATGTACTCAAACAAACAATTACAAGAGTATTATTTCCCCTATAAAATACCAGGGTAGTTTACAAAAAATCAAGGATTCAGCTAAGTCTTAGTACATAACAAAAAGAAAATGATATCAAGCATGGCATTTTGGAATTATTCATGGATAAAACACAAAGTTTTAGGCTGTTAAGTTAAATGAGTAACCTGGTAAAGTTCATGGCTCTGAAGGAGACTTTTATTATTGAGATCTCTTGTCATTACAACTTGGTTTGGTTGTTGCTCTTCCTCAGTGTGAAGAGTCATCTACGATCTATCTCTTTCTCTCTTTCTGTGTTGGATGCAGATCTACTCTGGGACGAAGGTTACAGAATGATGTTCTTTTTATATACAACAATCTCAGTGCATCAATTTTGTTCTTGGTACAAATTGCATTACTGCTCCTTCGTAGGGTAGGTCTGGTGGGGCAGACAATAATTTAAGTATCACTACGCATTACTACTCCATGTTACAAGAGGGGATAGTTTGGTTGTTGCCCACGTCCATGGCCAAATTAACGTGTTTCTAATATTTTCAACTTAAGTTATATTTATAGAGAATCAACTTGTACGAGTTTTAATTAATTTACGTTATAAGAAGGTTTTCAAAATTAATGATCACAAGAAAACAGCAACTAAAGTATACAAAAATTTAATATAGCCGAAATCAATTAATAATAAAATCTAACCTAGGTAACCAATCATACTTGGTGGAGTGATACTTTCAAAGCAACGCGTTCCATCCGTCAGTCAATTGCGATCTTCTTCGGGCTGTAAAGCTATCCAAGTGGGTACTTCCTATTTATAAAGCTATGAGAATGATTATCAAGATTAATGGCGAAGGCAATTTTTGTGTCAGATTCTTGGCTTAGTTCAGGTCCTGTCAGGAGTCAAATCTATGGTCCTTTAGCAAGGAGGGATAACAGAAAAACTAAAAGCAAAATAAATGTGTTTGTAGTAATGATTTGATTACAAGAGGAGTGAGTCCATTTATAGACTCAGACACACCGCATACATCAATGTAGAGTATCATAATCAACACAACAAACTAAATGGTTCAAAAACTATCTCTGTATTCATAATACTAGAAGATCAACTTCTAGTAGCAGAGCTATTAGGTAACCATGGTTGTTGGAAATTGGACAGAACTTCCTTTCTTTTTCCTGCTAGAATTGTGGAGGAAATAAGATCAGCTCTAGGACGAAACTTGGTGGGCTCTTAATTACATCAGATGGTAATTTTTCTGTTACGGCCTATGAGCTTTAAGGTCCCCTCTTAGAATATAAACCTTTGTTCACAACCACATGGAATAACCCTAGTTGCCTATTTTGTGGAGTATCAGAAACTATCCTTCATTGCCTTAGAGGTTTGACAATTGGATATTTATATAATATATATATTGCGTCTTTATGATACTTCCATCATCAGGTAAGTAATGTATTCAAATTAATTCTTAAGCATGAATTAGCGAGGGTATATATATTCTTCCATAAAGATTGGAATGAATACTAAGCCCTTTCCACGATTAGGTGCAAGATTTAGATTAAAATCACAATTAATTTGAATAATAATACCCTTTTAAAAAAAAAAAAACTCTAAATCACAAAATTAAAGAAAATATATTATTTTATAAAGCATAAATAAGTAATTTCACCTGTCAAAAAGAAAATGCTCAGTCTTATTTTCATAAAAGCAAATTTGAAATGAAATGACTATTTGCTATCAAATATATATACAGTCACACAATATTATATATATACTAACCTATTAACGAAACAATTGGATACTAGTTACAGTGCAGATATATTGGCTAACTTCGCATAGCATGTTATTTAAATTTTAGCAAAACCGTGGTTCCTTGTGGCTATAATGAAGTACATATTTCACATTTATTAGCAATAGTTTCCCTAAGTTGAGATACAAATAAGATGGAAAACCATCATTTATGCTGAGCCTGCATTGTTCTGAACTTGCATTTCAAGGAAATTCAACCTCCATTGCATAATATGTTTTTAAATTTGACAATCAATAAAACTGAAAATGAGACAAGAAACTTGGACAATAAATTTTAATCCAATAATGATTAACTTTTGTGGCGACAAATAGTAATGGCATCACCAACTGGGAGCTGGCAAATCTCAAGCCTGGGGTCAATGGCCAGTGCCTTGTTTAGCTCTAACACAAAAGGCCTAAAATGCTTAATGTGTTCCTTGTCCATTGCGATAGTTCAAGTAGTTATCCTTGTCAGCGTCAACAAAAACGAAGTCGTATGCTCCCTTGTTATTTTACTGCAGTTAAAAGCAAAGTAGGTACATCTTGAAACCTTTTAATATGGCTCGTTTAGTACATGAACTGAAAATTAATTGGAAATGTATTGGAAACAACTCAAGGCAAATCAATTCAAATCGACACAACCTAACTCAGATGATAATAAATAGCAACCTAAGTGTTATTGAGTTAGGTAATAAATTTAGGATATATAAACTCAATGCAACTCAACTTATATGAATTTATTTGACTCGTATATTAAAAAAAATTTAAACTAAAATATATAAACATAAATTAAATATGTCAAACTAAACGTGTGTTTCATTATACTATAGAATGGATTACCCTATAAAAGAAACAAATATTTATATTATAGATGAGTAAGTTTTTTGTATTTGATGATAATTTTTATATATTTTTTCTTTGTTAATTTATTTATATGTAGTGGTGTAAGTGACAATCTTTTACTTTATTTGTCTCAATCAAAAAACCTATAATATATATTTTTATACTATTTAATATTTCAGCATCATAAGTTTTACAATTAATTTAATTTGTTTAACCTATGATTTGTTTTAAAAAAATTGTATACATGTTTTTTTTTAATTAAAAAAATTGTTCCAACCCATTGACTCAACCCAAGCCAATATTATTTTTGTATGAGTTGAGTAAAAAAATGTGTTCGACTCTGTCTAATCTAACCTATGTACATCCTTAAAATTGCAGAGTTAAAATAAAAATCAGAGTAGAATATAAAGAAAATATTGTTTCATTCCATAGTTGAATATCTCATGAAGTAGAACCATAATTGGTTTGAAAATAACAATAATTCCCCAAGGTCTACAACCTATGATGCAGCAACCAAATCAACTATCTTATTGCTGATATCAGATATCCAAACAGCAAATCACAGCGCTGATGTTTCTTTTCTGAAATATCTTGAGCAAACTTGTGTGCCATATTTTTTGATAAAGTACAACAGTAAGCCGAAGTAAACACAAATATAACAAGATTAATGAATGAAAGCAGTGATTACAGGCGCTGACGCATGCTCAAAGAGGCATAATTTACTGGGATAAGAGATAAAAATGCTGCATAAAACCCATTGAATCCCAGTTCGGAAACTCCGAGGGCTTGGTTATTTTATTTTTTTTGGTTAAGTTCTGGGCTTGTCTCCTTGACTTGGGCCGCTGCTAAAATATCTCAAAACAAAATGGAGATTTCTTTTGACACCCTCTTCAATCATTTCAATCCTATGGGGGTGTGAAAAGAATACCATATAAGAGAAGGGGTGTGAAAAGAATAAAAGATAAGAATAAAATAAACGAACATGAAATTGTTTTGCTAGACCAGCGCCGTCTGTGGGAATCGAACCCACGACCACATGGTTAAAAGCCATGCGCTCTACCGGCTGAGCTAAGACGGCTTTGTTTTCTTTTTGATCCAATTTAATCTAATTTAAAACAAAGAATGTCATGCTACAATTGTTACAGGTGGTCATCAGTTATATTTCTCAAGACTGAAGCATGCATATTCTGAAACAGGATCATCAGAAGGTCTTTGAAGTTTTCATTGGGCAATTTCGTCAGCTCTTTGATCTTAAGTCTGATAACCTCTATGTTGGCCAATCAGGCTCATCCACCCTTTTAGGGAGTGAAAGAGGTTTTTCACAGAATGTTAAGAGTAATGGTCCTTTCACCCTTCAGAATAATTTACTACTGATGATATCCTTTCTTCAAATGCTAATAATAGAGTCTTTTTACCTCGTATCTTATAAATATGCATCTAGAGGCCTCTCAGATTTTATATGTTGGTGCATTGGTACGAAAGTATCCTTAATTACTGCTCGTGCATAGGGAGTTGGATGTTTTGTTCCGGCAACATGCATGCTTTAATCTCCGTTCATGTAGTACAACGCTTGGATCTCTTTCCAGATTGGTATGTTTATCCACCAGCTTCCTTCTTTGTGTACTGTCTCAAAATCCTGATTCTGTTGGCTATTTTTGGCTGCAACCATGACAAACTTCCATGCAGGTGCAATCATTGCCAAGGATGATTATCATTGACGAAATTGGAAAGCAGGTGATTTTGACCTCTCTTTTATGCTAAATTCCATAGCATTGATTAAATTAGTTATACCGAGAAGCCTTTAGTAGGTGATACTGATAATGCAATTCATTATGTCCTGCCTTCTTCTGAATCATATGTAAAGACTCAACAAAAGCCAATGATAGCAAACAATTTGTTACAAACTGTTTATTTGCTGCTCAACATTATATATTAGATTAATGCTTAATATCATTTTAGAAGAATAATTTTGGGGTTTCTTCTATACACGAAATAAAAGGTGAATCTGAACTAATTTCAAATAATTTTTTCCCTTGAATAATGCTTTCTTTTTTTCTTTTTATATTTGTTTGTGAATATATTAAAATTTATATCACTATTTATAGTGTACATCTATTCTTAGTTTTACTAATCATTTGTGTTGTTAGATCAATACGAAAACACTATCTACTTCTCGGTAAGGATTGGGTAGACTTTTGTTGAGTAATATTAGATTTGCAAGGAAGAACAAAGAGTCAATCGAATGTCAGTTAGTCAGATGTCACTCTAACGCTCAAGTTAGTACAAAGAACTAATGAATAAAGCACATACTGATTAGGGTTTCTCTTTTTCATTTACCTCCCTTACTAATGAGGTCTTCTTTTTATAATGTTATGATCCTAAGGATGCTTCCGTTACTCAGATGGAGGTGTGAGTATGAATTTAGACCTTTGGTCTTTTGGGCTGGTTCTCACACTTTGTGAGCTACAACTAATGACCTTGGTCCACATCAATTTGGTTGGTTTTACGCTTTCACTTATTGATAATTTTATTAATCATTTGTGTTGGTAGATCAATACAAAAACACTGTCTGCGTCTCGGTAGAGATCGGGCAGGCTCTTGTTCAGTAATATAGATCTGCAAGGAAGAACAAAGGGTCGGTCGAGTGTTACTCCACGCTCAAGTTAGTACAAAGAACTTAAGGAATAATGAATAAAGTACAGACGAATTATGATTTCTCCTTTTCACTTACCTCCTTCATTAATGAGGTCTTGTTTTTATTGTGTTCTGATCCAAGGGTGCTTGCGTCACTCTGGTGGGGGGATGTGAGAATGAATTTAAACCTTTGGTCTTTTGGGCTGGTTCTCACACTATGTAGGCCACAACTAATGACCTTGGTCCACATCAATTTAGTTGGTTTTACGCGTTCATTTATTAATAGTTTTATATGATAAATTTTGCTCTCATTTTTTTGTGTGTCCAGACATGGCAGTAGAATCTTTCTCTCTCCTCTCTTCAATATTTTGTTTTGTTTGAGCACGTGAAGTTTTCACTTGAGGCTGCAAAATTGGCTCAAAGTAATGCATCTCTTGGAGAGTATGATGCTTCAGCTAGTATGTTCTCTCTAGTCTTTGTCTTGATGTTACAATTTGCTGGTGGGGTTGATAAAGATTTGCAGGTAATATTATTTGTTGCTGAATTATGTTTATCTATTTTTGTCAGTATCATCAAGGCAATCAAGATCTCTGGCAGAGGATGCCTTTTTTCACCCATCAATTATGTCCGTCAGCTATTACTCTTTTGAGCATTGTTTCGCCGTCTACTCGGTTCGTACTCAATTCTTCACCTGTCTTTCCTAAACACTACTTATAACAATTTATGTGATTCTACCGTATTAATATAAGTAGAAAAACCTTGGTTCCCTTAAAATACGGCTTTGATCTGTAGCAACAGGGAATTCTTTTCTCCAGGTTTTATTTACTATGGTTGTGTTGGTAGAAATGGTTTCTATAGAAAGCATTGTCCTAACATTTTTGAGTCTAGGCCAACAAATTTTTTAAACTATTTCTATAAAACATAACCTTTTAAATATACTCTTTTCTCAGTTCTCCTCTCGTCTCATAAATTATATCTTTAAATGAAGTAGGGTTTGACCTAATAATAACATTGTCCCCTCAACACTTATTTTGGCTTTTACACCTTGGGATCGATCCCCTCCTTGACCATTATGCTGAAATTCCTAGTAATCTATCTTCTAACTTTGACCAAAAAAAAAAAAAAAAGATATACTAGCTTTCAGAAGTAGATTGAATAGAAGTTATTCCAATGGAGATGCACCTAAAGTTTAACTCTTACCAGGAGTTGGAAAGGGGCTGGGAATGCATAATTTATACAAGATAGATTACTGTCAAGACATGCTTGAGCTGAAGGTTGAAGTTATCTGATTGTCATATCTGCATTCCTTTTGTTGCAGCCATTCTTTTTGCTTGTTTCACTGCATGTCCTTATGGGTGCTATAATAGAATGGAAAAGGTACAAGAGAGAAAATAAGAAGTACATGGCGTGGAAGAACAAAGTAAATGTTAGATCAACTTAATCAGCTTTGTCCAAGATGAGATCAAGCAAACCTGTTGCCATGTCGTGTTTATATAGAAAGATGAGGTGGTTTCATTACTATACAAGCCTTTTTTCTGGCCAGCTGATGACATAGTCCAATTTTGTTGAGAAATAAGAATGTTGTCATGGCTCTCTATTGTACCATATTCAAGAGCAAAAAGGAAAAAATGGTTTTCTTCTTGAAATCTCATCCATTTCTAGTCCGAGTGCTCTCTCCCTTCTGTCTTCCTCTAAAATCCAAGTTAATTATGACCCTTTTGTTGAGATTTTCTTAAATTTTTGCTTGGCATTGAAAGTATTCTTTCATCTGTATTTTGACCTTCTCTATCAGACTTAATGTGGTCTCGTTGAAAGAATGCATGGAAGTTTAAAGCAGTCCCTTTGAGAGATATCAAACAATAATCTATCTTTACTATCATTTTTCTTGAAACAAAAATAAGTAATCCAAATGAAAACATTTCTCAATCCAAACACACCCTAATCTTCTAATTTGTTTCTTAAGAGAAAATATGGAAATTTAAATAAGAAAAAAAGACGAAGTAACTTATCACGCTCACTAACTTTGACACAGACCCCATCTACAAGTGTTAAAAAACATGTCATTTGGTCTATGCAATAAATTCTACCCATTAAAAGTTTATTCTTCCGAGTTGCCAAAAGATGACAAAATAAAACCTCTTGCCCTGAAAGTCAAATTCCATGTTGTCATTGATAACAAGCTTGTTGAGGGGGGATAAAGAAAGTAACAAAAGGTGAAAGGTTGTAAGCAAGCCTGACCAATTCTAAACATAAAGCCTACTAATATGCATTGTAACAATGTTATTATGGAAAATAATACAATATCCGATATGACTCAAATAATAAAGATATGACTTCTATCCTAAATGTCAGCCTTTTGACTCCAATGCTAAAAGAATCTTCTTTCTTGGCCCCTGAAAGCAAAAATGTAAAATAAGAATAAGCATAATCCAAAAGGGTTTAGTAACCAATGGACTGCTGCATGAAAATTAAGAGAATGCTTGGCAGCAGTAAAAATAAAAAGGAATGGAGCCAAAACACCAGGGCATTAGTCAAATATCAAATTAGTCTTCTAAGTTCTAACATGTTAATCATCAAAGATAGAATTTGAACAAAGAACATGCACAAGAGAAATTAAGTGATGGAGAGAGCACATGTCAATTAGAGTTAAAAGAGAGAATAACAGAGAGTTCCCGCATAAGTATCATAAGAGCTGATGAAATATAGTACTTCACTGAACTTTAAATTTTCTATTTCAGTTGTCTTTTAATACAATAAAAATGATCATGGTGATTTAGAAAAGAAAGGTTGTCATCAGATAAAAGGAATGTATTGAAGCATTTCCAGTTACACAGGAACTGTCACATTCAATGTGATCAATGCAATAGAAGCACGTTGATGCAGGAAAACTACGAGTGCTTGCTTGACTTACCATTGGAATACCCAGAGCCTTGAGATCATCATCAGTCATGTGCGTGAGAGCTGTCATATCAACCTGAAGAAACAAATTCAATAAATATTAACTCGGTACAATCAAAAACAAAACAGTAATTCTTTAACAAGGAACCTAAAACCAAAAGAAGCGCTGGATCTGCAATATACTTCCTCGAAAGAAAAAGAAAAGAAGAAAAGGATTAGCAGATGCAATGCATACTTCTTCTGCTTGAAAACTTATCAGATATTTGTCAAGACCCAAGGACTGCAAAAATCCATCCACTGAAGTATCAACCTGTAGATCAAGAAACAGGACTTGTATACTTTTACAGTTTCACTTTGAGCTTATGAAAATGAGAGAGGGAACAATAAACATTAGAACAACAAAGGATTTGGATCTCATAAATGCTAATCCTATCATCTTTAATGCTTGATTCTAATTGTAGAGAATGAGGACTGACCAATGGGAGTTTTGCATAAAAGAAATACAATCAATAATAGTGCCTAAATGGGTAGGACAAAAGTGTTCTCCGATTAAGCTTCAAGTATCAAATAATGAACACAAATAGTCCTCGCCCTCTCAAAATTCACAATGTAAATGCTAACAAAGATGCTGCTTCATTTCATTGATGCATAGACCCATTGGCAATAGTAACACATTTTAAATCACCAACGAAATCATCCCCCAAGCATGAACATGTTCAAACAGCATGTCCAGAAAAAACTGATGACAAAACATTACATGGACTAAGAATGACCAAACAAAACTTATATATAGTTCTTATCAATAGTCCAAAACGAGGGAAAAATAATACCTTTTGTGAGGCTTTCTTTTTGGGATCTGGATTAACTGTTCTTTTGGTCAGTGATGCAGGAGCCTCGATGATGGCACTTTTATTGCTTGGTTTAGCAACCTCAACTTTTGACCTTGGTGGATCAGAGGTTTTAGACTGTGGTGCTGTTCTCCCTAACAATCGTTCATGTAGATCCCGCGCCACTGGAAGAGAACTTTTTCCACTCTGAGCTGCTGGTTTAAGAGCTTTCCTTTGAAGCTTCACACGAAGATCTTGAGCACTAACTTTGCGATCTTAACAAACCATGAACAAAATATTAAAACCAATAAAAAGAACTATTGGTACATCCAACAAGAGCATTAACTTCTAGTAGCATATGCCAAAACATATTCAACCCATACTAGAAATGCGGGGTTCATCATCATCAAAGAGATCGTGTTCCCACTTGTCGTCTTGCCTCTGCCTGCAAAATACATGTCTTCCAATAAATCATGGAGGCTTTAAGTAGATTTACGGTGTACAATGCATCTATAAAGAAAACACCTAAAGCTCCGAAGGAATTCACAGACACAGTAAAATAACAAATGTATGTCAATATCTAATGTCCTTGCAGTAATTAAATAGTCCAAGCCAAATCACGCAATTTAATCCCAACGCTCCCCTGAATATGTTATCCTGCAAGGTTGCTGCTACAAAGCATCAGTCTCCAAGAAGTATATAGCACCAGTTTCAATTCAAGGCAACTCTCCAGGACAAGACACTTTCCAGTTGTTTGGTTGTACTTGTGTCACAGAAAACCAATCCCTACAACTGAGCATAGATATGCATGAAGGTAGGCTAAACCCAATTAACCTGCACCCACACTAACAAACAAGCAACATATGCAAGGCTGCTGCAAGAGCAACCTACTGGAAGATTAGGATGGCACAGCATTACCACGGGAAGCCCGGAAAGCCAAATCCATGAATTTTCGTATCCGCACAGCTAAACATTAACATTTTTCAAAGTGAAAAGCTTTCAGCGGATAAAAGAGACAGAAAGCAGACCTCTTTCCGGTTATTTGCCGATGCCCGCCGACAAAATTCTCATTAAGGCGTTCCTTCACTGACCTCCTCGTACCAGTCTCCTCCACCCGATCAGCATACATCTTTAATCAGTTCCAAACGAGAAAAAATAAAATTAGCCCTAAGCCTAAACCCTAATTTCACAGCAGAGGGAAACGGATTGTAGGTGCAGAACAATTGCCGATGTATAGAATATCCAACTACGGAGAAGGACCCAGAAAAGAAAAATCAAAAACCCTAACCCTGTAGAACGAATTTGAATCTCGAACAGGGAATTTGAATTCCAAGGATGGTTGAACTTTATGTGCGGATTCGTGAGTCTCGCTGCTGTTCTCCTGTTTGCACAATTTCAGGTTAGAGAGATTTGATTCTTGAATGGTCTCTCGTAGGCCGGAAGGCGGCTTTTTTGAAAAGGTAAATAGTATATTTATAAAACACCCAAAAGAATTTATAAGAAAATATTATTTTTATATATTTGGTTAAAAAATAATTTTTTGGCAAAAAATTATTTAATTTTAAATATAATTATATTTGAATTTTTTGTTATTTTATATTACGTCTCGTGTAATATTTAAAAGATTTATAATAAATAAAAATTTTAAAATTAATATAACTTATTTTATTCTTATAGTGATATTCATAAATAAAAATACATTAATTTTTATTGAGAAATATATTTTTATATTTATTAATTTTTTAATCAAGACTCTAAAAAAAAATATTTTTGTTATAATTTTTATTTTTTTAACTATAGTGACATTTGTCTCCTTCCAATAAATATTTGTCTTTAATTTTATATTTGTCGAAAGGGAATTATCTTTGTCGCCCCTCACTTTAACATTCACCACTTCCTTCCTTGTGAAATGACGAAGTTGCCTTTACAGGCTGAAGGAAATCCAAGCCCCCCCTCCACCGAAGCTGATTCACCATCCCCTTAGAACCCTAATCATTTGATCTCATTGTTGTTGTTGTTTTTGTGATTTAAAAGAGTAGAAATAATGACTTTTTGATCTGTATTGTTTGTTTAAAGTTCAATTGCAGTATAATTTTATATTTTATATTTTTAGCGAATTGATCGAATGGGTGCTGGTATCAAAAATGGCTGTAGAGAGCCGTTTAGACAGTCCAATTCTTTATTTGATACCTCTCTTGTGGAGCCTGGGCAGGGAAGCTCTTTTGCTTGGTTATGATCGTTGGGTTCTTGTTATGGCAATTATTGGAACTATGGCAGGTAAGATAGTGCTCTTGTATGTGTGTGTTTGAATTTTCCATTTGAATTATGTTTTGGGAGTGATATGACCTCCCTTGTGTATTATTTTTTAGCCTGCAGATGATATTGAGGAGGTATTAGATGTGGTTCTTTCTGAGAATTACGTTGAAGATGAGTTGCAGAAAACTCAATGAAAATGGAGAGCATTGTCAACTGTGGAGGAACTTTATTTTGCTAGCCAACTGAAATAAAGAATGTACACTTGATGAATTATCGCCAACAGTGCCTAGAAACAGAAAATTTGCAATCTATTTTCATGAGGTGATAGAACATGGAAGCATTGAAGTTTGAGGAAATTTCACCTGGATCGTCACACTGAACAGAACACACATGGATCTTCTTTTATGGTGTGAATGTTCACAAATTCAAACTTATGAAATATTAATTATTGAAAAATAATAACTTGCAATGAACTAAAACAAGGTATTAAACTTAAGACTTTCCTATTTGCTTTATATACTTGATTTTCAATTTTAGTACACATAACCAAAGAGAAGATCATTTGAGAATGAAATTGGCGCAGAATATATCTGCAAAGACAAGTATTATTATCACATCGTTGAATTATTGAATTACACAATTTTATTTTGATTCATTGCATGTAATAGCTGAGGTTGTTATAATGGGCATTAATCCACATTACTGGCATCTTGAAACCACAATCACCCAGAAAAGCCACTGTTTCTGACAAAAGAAATATATTTAGAAAACTTGCATGTGTTGCCGCTCGAGATTTAATATAAGGTTCCACCAACCTGGAAACTTATATATGTTATTTCGATGGACAAAGCCTTTCTCAAACATGATTCCTTGGTTACAACAAGGTAGTTTGAAAGGTTCCAACCAAATTAATATGAACATACATAGATACACAACTTTTCTACGAGAAAATCTAATTTTTCCAGGTTACCAGAAGCATTTTAACTACCTATAAAAAGAAAAAAAAAAATAGTTCATCTTCATTGTTTTCCTGTCGATTTTAGCTGGGCTGGCACTGATCCTAGATAATCTTTGCCTTGATCTCGAATACTCGGATCATGCATCCTTGCAGCCCTCGTTTTCATCTCTGAGACAGTGCGAGAATATAGGATACAGAAACAAGGAATTAGTTTGCACAGCACCTAATCGAGAAAATGAACTAGACAACAAATAAAATTCTAGAGCAAAAGAAAGTTGATCATAAATACACACCCCAAACGGCTGTCCAGGCCAAAATAAATGAAAAAGGGGAATGGAGATCACTGTTTTCACATCTAAACAATTGTAGAGTCATTTTTCACCTAATTTGGTCCTACATAATTATTTTCAGCCCATACACTTTTAATGTGGGCAAAATAGTTGTCCATAGCATAGCCGTTTCAATAAACAAATAACTCTCTATAGCCATTTTCTTTTTGAAACAACTATGGACAGTTATTTTTGATTTTCTATAAGTGATTTGTCTATTTTTTATTTTTCACCATTTATTATCTATATTTTAATTAACAAACAATAAATTTATAAAGTAAAAAATAAAAAAAAGAACCCATTGGTGAGGAAGCTGACAGCGGCGAGGTGGGGGGAGTGCGAGCCAGAATCCATTCTCTCATCCTCCTTCTTCTCCGTCTCCCTCCATTGCCGGTGGTCAACCTCTCTCTTTTGTCTATCTCTCTCCAAGAAGCCCCGGCCATGGATGGTGAAGCAAGAACTTCTGCCCCACTCGAAGCTTCATGTCCCTCAGGCAGCTCAATCATTGAGTGCGCAAATCAAGCTATCTCTCAATGCCCATTATTTTTTGAGCTTAGTTCGTAGCTCAGAATTTCAGGTAAATGTCAATAATCTTTTCCCTCGATTGTTTTGTTTTCTATTTACTACAACCACCACTTACAGTGGTTTGATTTTGATTCTGGAGTTATTTAATTAGTTCCTTTCTTTGGAAGCGGAGATTGATATTTCTGTGTGAGTAATGGTGCTCTTCAACCTTAACATGTTGCTTCTTATCTACTCATAATATTTCATAGTAGTCATATGATAATAGGAGGTTGAAGCATGATAACTGGAGGAGAAATTAGAGATTTTTATCCATCTAGTTTCTGGACTAGATATAGTTATTGGAATTTGTTCTCTTTAGTGAAATTGAAACTTTGGGGAAAAAAAAAAAAATTGTCTCTTCCTGAACTAGCTTGTAAGAGGTTGTAAATGCTTTTAGAAATTCTTGCTTTTTTTTTTTTTGGGTCCCTGTTGTATGTAAATAGAAGCAATTTTTACTGCACACTTAATTCAGATTGATCTGTGATTTTGAAGATGTTGATGATTTCATATTGATTTATTTGAGCCAATAATGTGGTTCTAGGGAAGTCAAGACGTTGCTTATTACCTGATTAAACCTCACTCACTCCAAGCGCAAAAGTTTGTTTATTGAGGCAATGATAGCTAAGCATTTGTCAATTCCAAAACCTCTTCTACATCACTACAATCCACTCACTCTAAGAGAGACAATTCTGCACCAATTGAAGACATGCTCGTCTCTGAAAACACTAGAATCGGTCTATGGCTTTATGATCAAGACTAATACCAACCAAAATTGCTTCTTGATGAATCAATTTATAAGTGCTTGTTCAATATTTTCTCGCATAGATTATGCTACTTCAGCTTTTACCTTGATGGAAAATCCCAATACTTTTGTTTACAATGCATTGATAAGAGGCTTTGTTCATTGCTATTATCCTGATCAGGCTTTAGTATACTATATACACATGTTGAGAGATGATTTTTTACCTACCAGTTATACGTTTTCATCATTAATTAAGGCTTGTACATTGTTGATGGATTCATCTTCGGGCAAAGCTATTCACAGTCATGTTTGGAAACATGGGTTTGAGTTGCATGTGTTTGTTCAGACTGCTTTGGTTGAGTATTATTCAAGCTTGGGTGATATTGATGACTCAAAAATGGTGTTTGATAATATGCATGAAAGGGATGTATTTGCCTGGACAACAATGATTTCAGCTCATGCCCGGAATGGGAATATGGTTTCTGCAGGTAGATTGTTTGATGAAATGCCTGAAAGGAATACTGCTACATGGAATACCATGATTGATGGATATATGAGATCAGGGGATATTGAGTCTGCAGAATTGTTGTTTAATCAAATGCCCACCAGGGATATTATTTCTTGGACAGTGATGATGACTTGTTATTCACAGAATAAGAAATTTAGAGAAGTAATAGATCTTTTTTATGACATGATTAACAGTAGGATTAGCCCTGATGAAGTGTCTATGACAACGGTGATTTCTGCTTGTGCCCATCTAGGAGTGCTTGACTTAGGAAAGGAAATACACCTTTATTTGATGCTAAATCGATTTCATCTTGATGTTTACATTGGTTCTGCATTGATTGATATGTATGCAAAATGTGGGAGCTTAGACAGGTCCCTCTTGGTGTTCTATAAATTGCAAAACAAAAACCTGTTCTGTTGGAACTCTATAATTGAAGGGCTTGCAGTACATGGCTATGCTGAAGAAGCACTAAAATTGTTTTGTAAAATGGAGAAGAAAGAAATCAAACCAAATGCAGTTACTTTCATCAGTATCCTGAGCGCTTGTGTCCATGCAGGATTTGTAGAAGAGGGCCGTCAGAGGTTTATGAGCATGATCCGGGATTATTCTATCACTCCCCAAGTTGAACACTATGGATGCATGGTTGATCTATTGAGCAAGGCTGGCTTGCTTGATGATGCCCTAGATATGATCAAAGGCATGACGTTTGAACCCAATTCTTTTATTTGGGGGGCTTTGTTGAATGGGTGTAGGCTTCACAAAAACTTGGAAATTGCTCATATTGCAGTTGAGAATCTGATGGTTTTGGAACCAAATAACAGTGGGTATTACTGTCTTCTTGTTAACATGTATGCTGAGTTAAATAAGTGGAGTGAGGTTGCAAAGATTCGAGCAACCATGAAGAATCTGGGTATAGAAAAGACATGTCCTGGATCTAGCTGGGTCGAGATTGGAAAGAAAATTCATCAATTTGCGGCATCTGATAAATGTCACCCTTCTTATCGTGAGGTTCATTCTTTGTTAGCAGAACTAGATGGACAGCTGAAGCTGTTTGGCTTTGTCCCTGAACTGGGATCTACAATGTCTTTGGACCATTAACTGGAAATGGCTTTTGAAGGTTGTCGATTCCCCTGATGTGTTTACCATGTAAAGGATTCTTAGAAGGAAGAATATCTTTGAAGGGTCAAATATAGTGAGAGGGCCAGTTGATGCTTAGCTTATCAGATGCATTTCGTGTTTAGAAAGTAGAACTTTGCTGGGCAAGATTATTTTGCCCTACGATGTGCACTGCTCCTGCTTCAGAATTGCTGTTCTAAATTATGCACAAAAGAAATTCAGAAACAATGGAAGGTTGCACATCAATATGTCAAAGGAAATCATATTGGAAGAGAATCTATCATTTTTGGATTTTAGGAGTGATGATTTATGTTACAAAATGTCAAGTATTTGAAGTTAGATTGGCTATGGAGCTGAATGACAGGAACCTGGTGATATAGATAATTGCTTCCATCTGATCCAAGTTGAAATCATTGGTGACAATTTGGGTATCAACAAGGTGTTAGCTCAATGAAGGTAGAATATTGTTTTTTCCCTCAAACATTGGTGCACAGGAAAAAGTTTAATTGTGTGGTATTGGAATTTGGCATAAAAGATTGGTCCTAGAAGGAAGTGTCTTCTAATTCAAAATATTCTACAATTAAGTGTTCTATAGAAGTAATACTAGACAATTTAGACTAAACCAACATCATAATTTTTTTTTTTTTTTTTTTTTGGGACTTAGATAAATGGGGTTGTAGGAATTTTAACCTATTGGGAAAGGCGGCGTTCTCAGATTTGATTGCAAAGCTAATGAACCAAAGAGCCTTAAGGATCTCAGAAGTGCCACTGCACCACACCTGGGGGTTCAAACCGATATCATAATTGATAGGAGGCAATTAGAAATATATGATACAAGCTTCATAAGATCCCAAATAACATACATTCATCAGCTCTCTAATAGAAATTGTTTGCTTAGGACAACCCAATTTTGTGTACTAGCTTCAGAAATGTGACACTGAAAATTACATGTCTAAGTACTTAAAAGTCCAAAGAAGGGGTTTGTTATTGCAGTGTTTAATGCAGAACCAGCTGATTTTAGAACTTCCGTGTCAACCTTTTCGTGAGGAAGACACAAGAACTCACCTACTCTCTCAAACCCACAGAGCTCAAGAAATTCAACACCTCCTTTCAAACTTCCAACTCTATCCTGTCAAAAAAAGTTATTGAGGAAAATCACATCTGGCCGAACAATATGTATTCAGTGCAACATAACCATATTGTGTTTGCAGAATAATATGGATAATGAGTAAAAACTGCTGTCAAAGTATTAAAGAAAAGTTTACAGTGAGATCCTCTCCTTAATCAGATTTGTTAATACCTCAAAGGATTGCGGTGATTGAAAGATAATATCAATCGATGCAGCTTTAATAACACTGTCATACCTGGAATACTGGGTTGCTTAGTCTAATCTTCCTGTATTTTTCCTCATTGGGATTCTTGACAACATTTCCAACATAAATTAGAAGTGTTTGAAAAGCTCTTCTGACTCTGGCATCTTCACCCTAGAGAGAAACCTACTGTTAGAACAATCTTTCATAAATTCATATTAAATTCAGGCTACAAAATAGAATAGTTCATAGACCAATCTTTGATATTTATATCTGATATCCTATTTTGTTTACAGGTTGTGGTTACCTTGTGGTTACGCTTGAGAGATCTCAAACAGTTGCTCAAGTGGTCAGTTTTTGCAACCTTGTAAACTGGCTTCGAATTCTGCATTTTGCATTAAAGCACAGGTATTTGAATGCAGTAAAGCTTATGTTCAGCAATGGCATGAAAAAAATACAACCAAAGAAAACAGTAATCTGAATATGAAATGCAAGGAGCTGAAAAATCAATGAATAGAAATCCGATCTATACCATACCCTTTCTTCCTGTACTCGAATAGCTGAAGAATTCACAGCTGCATGGCTTTCTTGGGGATTTCCACCAAGCATAGACCTTCTATTTAGCTGTAAAATTAAATATATGAGGTGCCCTTTGACAAATTTTACAGTAAAATCAGGAATTTCTAGTCTTTACATGTGTTCTGAAAGTATATTGGAGAAAAAATTGCATGTTATCTGTTTTGTATCTGAGCCTAAATAAAAGGGTGTTTTGGCATAAATAAGGTGAAAAAATTCTTCTACAAAAAACTTTTAGATCCAATGCAATCAATTACACCATGCAATCAATTGCTAACGATGGATTCACCCACAACTGCACAGTCGATTTGCACTTGATCCAAACACATTCTTCTGACACTGAAGAATCTCTGAAGGCTATTCCAAGCCAATTACAGTCAATTGATAGAAAATTAGCTGTCTACCTTATCCTGCTCCAGTTTCTGGCGAACTTTTTCTCTTGCTCTTTTCTCTTGTTCTTTCTCAGCTTTTCGTAGGGCCAAATTCCTAATAATTGGATAAACAGAACTTGATTCTGAGTAAATTTCCTTATAGTAATAGAATAGAACTAAAAGGAGAAATAACTACGATAAGCATACCGTTTTCTTTCATTTTGTTCAGCAATTCGCTTTGCCTCCAGAAGATTCTTACCTGCTTGAATCCTCTCCTGGAACCAAAACAATAAAATGATTGTATAAATCAACATTACTATGCCTAAGAACTTATTGGAAGCAAAACGAAGTTGAACATAGAAACAGCTTTTTTTCTGATCAAAGGCAAGAATTTGGCAGTTGCGCCATTTCATCTATGATTATAAGCATAATTTGTAACTTCTGTCACAAGAAATTATTGTGCAATATGGTAGGGAGAGTTTTGTCACTCATATAATTCTATCCGGCTTGGATTGGATTAGTCGGTGTCTAATGTGGTATTGGATACCAGTACTTCATACTCAAAAAATGGAAATTAGGAAAAGAATAACACAGAAGTTATAATCATAATTTTTACCTTCTCCCTTTCTCTCTGCAATTTTTTTTCTTCCTCCTCTTTCCTTTTACGGTTTTCATCTCTGCATCAGAGTATCATTCAGTAACAGGAAGCAATTAGAAGAAAAGACGAAAGAGGAGGAGCTGGAAGCTTCTCAAAATGAAAGCATCACATGAACTATAGAATCTAAATTTCTCAAAGACTATATCATAATATCAGCAGCTATCAATTGCTATGAAAATGGTGAGAAAGGCTGGGAGAAACCTTAACTGCTCTGCTCTTTTGATTTCTTCTGATACGGGGAATGGTTCAGAAGACTCGATTTCAATATCTACATCTACCTGGAAGAATTGGAACGAGTACATCCATTGAAAAAGACACCAACAAGCATCTAGTGTGAAATCAGAATCAAGAACATCCATGAAGACAATGATAGGAAATAAGAAGAGGCCGGGCACGGAATCATACCAATGGCAGCTCATCGATATCAGCATCATTCTCATGTTCAACTATCCAATTCAAAGCATCGTCTAAGCTAGAATTGCCTGGTAAGCAGAGACTTCTGTGTTTAAGGAAATATAGCACATGAACTGGAAATAACTCAAGCAAATATAGCTATAGCTGCATAAGAAACATACTTAAGGAATGGACCTCCTTGTTATCATACCCCACATTGTTTGACAGACATCTCTTTGTATACTGTTTATGTACATGCATACTGTACACATACGTATGTCATGCATGCATACATACATACATGTACACATGCATGTAAGCAATTCATACCTCCATAGATATGTCATGCATTATGCAGAAAGTCTGGTGTCACTAACAACTTCTGCTATGTAAACATCCTTAAATTTTGTTCTATGTTATGACATGGTCTCCTTTTGGTTACGTGTGAAAGTAACATGCTGGTTTTGTCTAAAACTTCTTTTTGTTGTTTGCTAATATATAAGTTTTAGACATTTAGTGCTTTCCTAGCTAGAAAATTTACAAACTCTTAACCATTTCTGTTAGAAATATACGGCCAATCAGCCCACTCTACCACAAATAGCCACTTATTTACCACCCTACCCTTGAAGACTCGTATAAATACTTTACTATTTACGTAGGTATGAACTTTTGACTCTTGTGACATTTATTATTGTTATTAAACCATCCAATTAACTTAAGCATCAGAGTGAAATAGTAAATACCTTTATCTTTGTTTCACTCTTTGAAGGTTATCTATCCAACTCTAACCCAATACCAAACTATTTCTCAGCTCAGACAGCAACATAAAACAACCTTAAAATGTTTGTTAGTCTGTACTGGTACAATGTAACAACAAAATAGAAACTAACCAGAATAATAAAGTGCTCGCATTGCTCTTGCCTGTGGAAACCCCATTGTTTGAAGATCTTCGAGCAACGCTTTGTTCACATCTGGAAGAGTCATTTCAACCTATAAAACAAAACATAGATTAGTCTAAAAATTCAACACTATGCTTTATGAATGTAAATGCAACAATTTTTTTTTCTCAGAGAAAAATGAATCGAGAAATAAAAAAGAAGAAAAGAGAAAGAAATCAAAACTTGATACCGTGTGAAGGTGGCTGGGCGTTGGACTGTGAAAGAAATGGGATTTGGCTTTGAAATATCTCTTGTGGGAGATGGAAAGTGAGGTATAAATGCGTGTGAAATTCTTCCAGTGGTTTCGAGGAAACCCGGCATTCTGATTCCAGTGTTTCTGGGTTTTTCTGACTTTGTATTTCTGTTTCCTTTAACATTCTGATTCTTTACCTTTTGTTTTGCTTGATTCTCAATAAAAGAACTCTATGGCGCGCATTGAAGCGCCTTTCATATGTTGTGAGTTGTAACGGTAACTAGAATCGGCTAAATCCGTGTTCACCAGTCACCGCCATGAAAATGGACGGAAATCACGTTGGGCTTTTAGTGTAAGCATAATGAACTCATCTAGGCCCAACTTGGCCGAATAAGTAATTTAAATGAGAATAAAATTTCAAATTGCTAAAATATTTTTATTTATAAAATAAAATATATATGATAAATAAAAATAATTTAATCATTTAATTTATAAATAATTTTTTTATATGAAATAAAAAAAAATCTATAATTTTAAAAATTTAATTCAAATTTATGATTATTTATTAATTGAGTAATACACTTTTACTCATTTTTTAAATCTTAAATCAATACATATTGAATTTAAGTAACTTAGAATTAGCTCTCAGGACAAAAGTGAAGATGGGCCTAACAATTATTCTTTGGCCTTGATATTGTAACAAAATACACTTCTTTTTTTTTTTTAAAAAAAAAATTGTCTTAAAGGTATAGTATGGCAATAAAGTCGAAACTATTTTCCAATCACAACCATATCAATAATTAAAATTTATGGTAAGGAATTCTGGTGCAAAATGACCACATTTCTTCAAGCCAAAATCTAAGCTTTCAGCTGCAAGGCATCATTGAGCTGACTCGTCTTTCACATCCTTAGGTGGTGCAAATTGCCGGCTGAGTCGAGATCTTGCCCATGGATCAAGGGGAGCCCTTTGCGGTGGTTGAGGAGTAGCCGGCTTCGACTGCCGGAGCTCGTTTTCTCTGTCGATGAATCTGCATTCATATTCAGATATGGAAATAAAAGCATAAGTTCAATCTAAATGATGCAGATAATTAATCAATGAACTCTGACAAAAGCTGAAAGTCACATATGAAGCAAAGAATCCCAGTTCAGCACAACAAACATAAAGTGTCCTTTCAAACTCAAAGTTGATGTACCAAGATGCATTTGATAATTCATAGGAAACTAGACCCAGGGTATCCTCGTACCCTTTGGGTGTGAGACTAATATGTCTTTGTTTGGGACGATGAGCGATAAGTTCCAAAGTATAAACCTTGGCATAAATCTCATTCTTGCAATGATGCAAATCCTACTAAAGGCAAAGACAAATTTGAGGATACAATTCACATCGTCCCCCCCCCCCCCCCCCCCCCCCCACCATGAAAAACAATAATTGGAGACTAAGAATTCCTTGCACGTCTTACAATTAAGAAAGCGCAAAACAACAAGACAAGCAACAACGTTGTCGAGCACATGACATGCAAAGTGTAAAGCCTTACTCAATATAGGCCATTGGTGCGGCATCCCCGACTCGTATGCGAGTTCGAAGCAATCTAGTATATCCACCTGCTCTATCTCTGCGGCATATCATGTCCATTCAGTCTAACAATCAATAAAATGACAAACCAAGGAAATATATGTCTTTGTGGAACTCACTTGTACCGATAAGCCAACTCTGTGAATAACTTGTGAAGGACATCGTCTCCTCGGACAAAACCTGCAGCACGCCTGGCGGCAGAAAGCGTGCCCTGTGAAGGCATGATATGTGATTATTAAAAGGATAAATTCTCCAAACACTACAGATTTGCAGAATTTCCTGGTCTAGCCTGTGAGATGTAGTTCAATCATGTCCTTAAATGTTGTAACATGTGATATTTGCCAAGGTTGTAAATCTACATTTTCCCTTACTTGAAAGATACACCATAAAATATAAATCGTGTGAATATCACAGATTTGACTCAAAAGACGACAAGGAGTGTACAAAAGGAGAGCAAGAAGTTCAATAAAAGCAGAAAAACAAGAGAAAAAAAAAAAAAAAAAAAAAACTTCAGCTCACAAGAGCTCTACAATTTCTCTGCAAATCCATTTCGGAAACCCCTCTAAAAGAACCATTTATATTTAACCAAAGAGAAGGCAAAAGAAAAAATAAAAATAAAAATAAATAACTATAGCTATTATACATCCCATTCAAAATCCCAAGGTAAAAAACAAAATTACTTGAAGATTCTATTATACCAGGATTATACTTTAGCCATAAACACCATAGTCCAGCAAGAAGATAACACTTCTAAAGTGCCTCTCTTTTTTTTCTTTTCCAAAACCTCTAAAATTAATGGACATAAGCCGATCCAAACTATCTGGAAAATGCCTCTTCATCTCAAAAATATGGAATATGTACCAATCTTAACGGAAACGTTTTCACCATTTCTGATGCTTCATCTTACTTAAAGAAACATCAAAGTGTAAAAGGAATCCACTGACCATTATGAATTTCCTACTGCACATTGATTGAACTCAATTGCACAGAGTGCAGTTCTTGACTTTATATTACACAGCTCACAAATCCATATTTTAGACCCAAAAAAAAAACATTCATTTTCCATCTATTTCAAAACTTAATCATACAGGAAGTTCAGATTTTCTGTAACCAAGCTCAGTATGTCAAATTGTCAATAAATACCATACTATATGTAAAATTGATAAACAATCATATAACCAAATATCATTAGATAGAGAAATCGTATCAGATAATCAAGGAGTTTCACTAACCTCTTTCCCTAACTGCACCATATTATCAGCTAACCTCCGGATTTCTTTGGCCTACACGAAAAGAAACATAAACGTTTGGTACAACAAATTGTCACTAGCAAATAACAAAGGATCAAAATTTAACAATTGAAATTGTTCTGCTGCTCATTGCCCCGTTGCTCGTTGAAAAAACAAATGAGAAGAAACCCAAATGTTCTACTTCTTCTTATATAGTAGAAATGGTACTCGTTAAAGACAATTTAGAATGATGAAAATACACGGAAAAGAGAAAAAGAGAGCCAAATCGTGTAATTTGCTAAACCCAACCAAAACCTCTATTGGGCAAAATAGATAAGGGAAGGTAGGAAATTACCTTGGCAACAGTAGTTTCAATACGCTCGTGCTTCACCAACTGTGACACCATTGTCCTGAAGATAAGAAAAATGACTTCATAGTTTACTACGCAGTACTCACTCAATTGATACCCGGAAGCAAAAATTTGAACTTCGAAGCAAAAACCTGAGCATGGACATTCGATGACCCGTGGGTCGACCCAACTTCCTGAACTTGGTCATTGTTTGAAGGTGAATGTGCTCTGAGATTGATGATGAACAGTGATCAGAAATACGGTATCTTCTAATGGTGCGGCTATCAGTGTGCGCAGCCAAACGCAGGAAGCACGATGAAAGGAAACGAGGTGTCTGCGAATGCAAAGGACATGACCAAGGAAAGCCCAAGAGGAATAGACAAGCAGGATGACTACTTGCGTTTTTTCGAATCACGAATTTGCGGCCTTCAAGGTTACAGGGCTTAGGGCCTGTTTCATTTAAAATTTATGAGTAGACTTGTAAATTATTTTTTAAAAATTGTAAATAAAAAATTAAAATTATGTATAAAAATAAAGATATAAAAAAGTGTATATTTTTAAATGTACATATAATATTATTTTTTAATAAATATGATAATAATTTTAAAAATTTCTTTGGTTTAGTAAAAATTGAATACAATTTTTTGAAATAAAAAAACTAACCACCAAACATGAATTGTTCTAATTAAACTAAAATTTTTGAATTTAAATAAAGAAGGTAAAGTTAATAGTATACATAAAATTATAAATAAAAATAGATAAAAAATAAAAAAAATGTTAAAAAATATATGTTGAAGTATGTGTAAATAAGTACACTTTTTTTAACCAAAACTATAAAATAAAGTATTTTTTATGGAATAAAGAATTGTAATCATAGCATTACTCTTTATGCATACATTCAATTTTTAAAGAAAATTTAAGATAAATTAATTTAAAAAGGCATCTTGTAATATGAACAATTAAATATTTTTTATACGAGTAAACTTCTTTTGTTTATGTAATAAAATATACAAAAGTGATATAAATCAAGTATATAGAATAAAAGGGTAAATATATATCATATAAAATATATATATATATATATATAAGATTATTATGTAATATTTTTATATCATATAATTTTAATTTTTAATATATACATCCCATTCCAATTGCCATTCCCATTATCTTCTGCTCAGACACTTCCAGAAGCCGTTAGAATCAAACTACAGAGATGGAAAAAAAAAATAGAAACCACAATGACTGATTGTGGGAAAGAAACCAGCTTCACAATTTTCACTACTCCTATTCTCTTTGAGGCTTACTGAGAGAAACTCTTGCATTAGAGAGAGACAGAGATGTCAGGAAAGGAACCCAGAGCGATAAAGCTGCTATGCCCTTCTCTATCAAAGGTGGTTCAAATGGTGGCTTGGGAAGATCAGAAAATCGACCTTGGCTCCATTTCAAGAGCTTTTGGGCTCGAGCCATCAACGTTGAAGCTCAATGGTCACTTTATCAGTAGAGGGCTTGATCTCGTCGCTTCTTCTGTCACTTGGAAATCTCTTCTATCTTTCTTCTCTACTAAAGGATTATCTACTGGAAAAGACGATCTTGATGCGCTTCTAGTCACTGGGAAGCTCTGCAAACTTGGGAATAAGCGTAAAGTTCTCGTCTTTTTTAATGGGTTCTTGGTTTTTTTACTCTGATTGCTGAATTTTGAAGCTTTGTTTTGATATATGTTGCTTTTTTTGAGTGGAACCCTTGTGCCTTTCATGTTGTTCCCCTGTTTGGTTTGATTATAAAGTTGGGAATTTGTCAGACCAATTTATCTGTTATTGGATTGACAGAAAATTGAAGTTCCTTTGAGTTACTTACACTCAAACGGAATGGATTTCGTATGTAGTTCTGATTGCTGAGCAATTCTGGAACAGAGAAATTTTAAACTCTTCTTTTGATATTTTACTTACTTTTTTCTTTTTCTTTTTGCTCTCTTTTCTGGAAGAAATGAATAAATAAGTCCTGCTCTGTTTGGTTGACAAGTTTTGTGAATTAAGATAAAACAGCTACATGGTTGCTCAGAAATTGTCGAATAAGTTGAAAATTCATCAACTTGGTCTGTTTCAGAATGCTATACTAAGGCTGAGTTGTAATTTCTACAGGAGGACATGAGTCTCAAGATGCTGGTAATGGAACACGCAAAGTGATAGGAGACGAGAATGTTAGTAGCAGTAGAGGCACGCTGCTGGAAACAATCATCTCCAACAAGAAGAAAAAGTTTAGAGAAAAAAACTCAGGTAGATGTTTATCATGTAGTTTTCTTTAGTTTCGCTCATTGGATTGCCTTGTTTTTCTTGGAAACATTGACAAAATGTAAAGCAGGAAGACTGCAGTCAATCGGATGACCATAAACATTCATGTTGATGGTTCTGAAAATCTTGTTTGCATAGAGTCCAACAGTGTCGTGCTATCTATGTAGTCCACTTGGGATAGGACTTGTATTTATTGTTAATGGAGGATGGGTGCAGCGCATCCCGGGCTTGAACCTGAGATTATGAGGAAGCCAAGCCCTAAGGCTGAGCAGCAATGCTACTACGCCAAATCCTCTTCCTCTGTAAATAAAAGCAATACCTGTGCTAAATTTCTGGAACTTCACAGCACTGCCATTTTATAAGAGCAATTGTTGAGAACTTGATCAGCTTAGGAAAGACACTGCAATTACCTTTTTAGCCAACTTTTGTATTGCCTAACTGTTATGCTTTTCTCTACTTTTTCTTTCTTGAAGGTGAGATTCTGAATGGGCTAGGCTTAAAGAGAAAGCAATTATCAGAAGATACCAACCTATTCAAGAAGCTAAAGATAAATGAGGATAAAACAAATGACCTCTCTAGCAATATTGCTCGCAGCCAGTTTATATGCAGTTACTCAAGTAAGAATCTGAAGCGAATGAGAGAGGATGAAATTGTAGCTGCCAATTACAAAAGGATTAGATGAATTCTTAATTTTGTTAAGACTCGTTTTTCTTTTTCATTTTCCTTCCGTTTATTGTGTCATTTAATATTTTTCTTGGCTTTTCTTTTTGGTTTTTGCAGTAGACTCAACCTGTAAATGAAAGTTGAAATAGATACTGTAAATTTTTTGTCTTTAATACACTTGAAAATAGGAAAGGCTTGCATTTTAAATGAGATCTTGGGATCTATAGGTTTTTATCTTGTTCTAACTGGAAAACTAGGAGAATAAGAACAAAGTAGAGAGATTCACTAAGTAGATTTGTCTCGACTTTAATGAGCTTTTAAGATTCGACTCACCTGAAGTATAATTTATCAAAAAAATAAAAAAATAAAATAAAGAACAAAGTAAATCAACACATTACAATCTCAGTTACTTGGACAACAATTAAAATCAAAGTGCCAAAATCTGTCCAAAATCAATTTGCTGAAGGCAAATCTCTGCTTTAAAGGTGGCATGGTAACAAAACTACAGAGTTCTTTTTGTTCAATTAGAAATACAGATATGAATGCAAGCACAATGAGCAGAATGGAAGTAGGCCTCGTATTGTACACTAACTCTATGCAACTGGAATATAGTACACTAAAACTACATAGTTGGATTGTATCATTGTGAGTAGTATTGCCAAGCAACAGCAATTCCAGCAACAATTAGTACTTTAAGAATTGACCTTGGACTAATGAAGGATGACGATGATGATGTTGGCTGAGGATCCTCTGATGATCTTCCTCTAAATTTGGCAGACAGTTTAGTCAATACTCGATTAAGCGGACTTTTTCTGTTGGCTGCAACAAGCACAAGATAGAAAGACATCAGAAACTAGCAAAACAGCCCTTATAAAATGGTGACTGCAGAAAAAAATTCAATGTCAAGTAGGGCTCTTGGCTATAGAGGGTTATGACAATTTGTACGGTACATGTTGTACTTTACAGAAACTAAGTGTTTAGACTGAAATCTCCATAACCAAACTTCAATATACATGTAAGCATTACAAATGCATATGCATGGATCACCATGCCAATAAACATGCACTCTACCAGAATGACCATTTATAATTAAATTTGCATGTCTAGAAGGCATGTCTAGTTTGTCATAATTTGAATAGTACCGCGAATATCATTGCAACTAAATGAAGCACATAATTTTATTGACATAATCAGAAAACTATAAATATAGGCAAACAAAGGAAGGTTAAGTCTTTGTTTGGGGAAGAAATGAGGGAAAGAGAATAAGAGAAATGAAAGTTGGAAACAAACATGGGCATAACACATGCAGAGATACATTATCATTATGATGTATTATATTCAGATTTGTTTTCATTATTCTATACATCATTATTCACCACGGAAGGTGGGGGGAACCTTGAAATGGGTATTTAGATGAAGATTCAAATTTCTAGAAAAAAAGGGACATTTTTCCAGGGTTTTCCCTCAGTGTAGAGCAGTCAACAATATGATTGGAGGCATTTGGCAATGATCTGGAATATTAATGAAAGAGAACTGTATGAACCACAGTAAATGAGAAAACTTGAACAGTTTCAAAACTACCATATATAGGGGTTACTCATTGTTCAACAAACTTAATGTTGCATCAAGATGAAGATACTGCAAGAGTAGATGGTTACCTTCATCTTTTAGACGTCTTTTCTCCTCCTCAACACGCCTTCGGAGTACATTTAGCAAAGACCCAAAATATAATGCAAAAACAGTGCATGTAATGGTGATGACATTGTAAGGCATGCTAAAATCAGGTGTTGTCAAGGGCACAAGCAAAACTTCTGTGTAAGAAAGAACAGGACTCTTTTCCTGCATTGCAGTTTTGGACAGTTAGGCATGCAAGATAGAAATCGTAGAAGTGCCTGGATCATGACCAAAAGTGTGCAGATTCATTTTACCTGTAATTTGGAAAACATTGGCGATTTGCTTGAAGAGCTGTCAGGAAATTGCAGTCCAGCATGGACATTAGGAAAACTTATTATTGCCGATGGAATGTCAAATCCTTGATTTGCATCTGGAGGATATTCATCTATGTGCAAGAAGCCCTGTGAAGACCAACAGAATAAGCAAAAGCTTGAGATACTAAGATCAAAGTATACCAATACATTGATGATAATAATAATAATAATATTAATAATAATAAAAGCCACCAACCAAATATTTAAACCACATAATCTTTACCCATTCCTCATGACACGTTGACAAGAACAAGCCAAAAGCTTGAGATCACCAACAATGAAATTCAATCTACTGCCTCACAAGTCATTACACCTTTTATTTGTAATAGAACTACTGTTTTGTGTTCATTCAATCAAACTAATTACCAGCATCAACAAAATGAAGTACTTTCAAACTGATGATTAAATAGTTTAAATACGTGAACAAAATTAATACTTGATATGAATCATTATGTTGTCTTGTACATTCAAACATTAAGCATTCCCAGGTTGGCTTATAATTTTATATCATGCAAAATTTAAGTGACAATCAAAAAATAAAATGAAATTATATATATATATATATTAAAAAAAGAAAAAGAAAAAGAAAAAGATGAAGTAACTTGAGCAAACCTTGTCAAATTCTAAACTTAATACAGCAGACTTTAAGTCACAAGGAAATTTGAGGACCAGCTCCATTAATCCTGGTGATACTTTGTCTTCAGAGGGTGAAACACGCATCTTCTCAACAAAATCAGTGACTGTTTGACGGCGTTCATTGACAAAAAGTTGTAAAGTATGATAATACACCTTAATGTACCAAGGCACAATTTGGAGAACATTAACTTGAAATTCACACCTCTCTTCAACACTATCAGCACCCATGAAGCTCTGAGTTAGTTCTGTGGATTTCAAGGAGATTGCAATAGCACCCCTTTCATTTCCACTTCCCATCAAAAACCTACTGGCATGTAAAGGTGCAAGTGGGCTTGACCAAACAACTGGATTTTTCCATGTCAGGCTTAAATCAAATTGCTCAGTGTCTGTGTACTCTTTGATTGCATATTCATACAGGATGGACGAGCCCTTTTCCGCTTCTTTATGCACCCTGTCAGGTTTAATAGACAATTCAAAGCCAATGTTACTCTCAAACTCTTCCCCACCTAAATCGTTAGCTGCAAATATAGCAGTATCCTTCTGGAGATTCTGAAGTTGAGTGAATAGGTCTCTCTCAACTTGTAGGTAAACATTACTTGATGTCGCAAGAACACATCTTCCATTGACTTTCCTGCCAAAAAGTGAACTCAAAGACCAGCTTGGCTGTAATTTTGTTTCACTTACATAGTTCATACCAGTTCCCTGAATCTTAGGCTGTAATACAACAGTAAGGGTTTGTTCCAGTAAAATTCCAGACTTTAACTCATCTGCAGCAGAGTTGGTTGAAGTCAAACGTAAACGCTGAGAGTGGTAAAAACTTCTATAGATAGACGGTCTATCCATTAAGGAAGAGAGCCCAGCTTTATCCCGACAAGGAAGCAATTTCAACCAGGGAGTTAAATTTTCAGTGCAAACAGCTTCTCGTGGCAGTGTACCATATCTCAGATTGCCTGATGCAGGTGGAAAGGTCCATTCAGGAGCAGAATAAAAGGTAGAAGACTCTAGGAAGTTGATGGAAGCACAAAAGAGACCAGAAAGAGATTGAGTCAAATTCTTCCAAGAAGCATCGACCTGATGTGGAAGGACATCAAAATCTGCCCACAATTCAACTCCAGGAGGCTTTGCATTGTTACTTGATATTGGATCAAATCCACCCCAGCGTTCATAGTTCCATCGGCCTTGTGTAAAAGACAATTCCATTGCCCGAACATTGAATTTCTGAACCTGTCCATTCAACACTAACCCACACGTTATTTAGCATATCCAGAATATATTTTTGAAAACAACAATGGAATGAACTTGATTCTGCAGTCCACGGCAATAGCATTTTCATTCATAAAATGTAGTCTAGACAAAAGTATAAGCACACAGAAAAGTGACTAAACTAGGAACTTAGTAAGACCCAAAAATCCCATTAATAAAGGACTTTTTTGAAAACTTCCTGTGAATGTATAAGGTATAGATAATAGTTATTATCTTTGCTATGACATGTCGTTTACAGAGGACAGAACAGAATAGGTATTCTCCATTAAATGCTTGATAGAATGGATGAGAAATTTAAAGCAAAGAGACAAAGCCTTGCAATCAGGCCATGTTGAATTGGTCGAGGGACAAAATGAATAGGGAAAACCAATCTACACTGAAAAGAAGGTGAATGAAACTTTCACCACAGTGTAGTGACTGAATGATATTGGGTGGTGATCTGAGTCAAAACTTAAAAGGATATAACACATTACTAGTTCAATTTTTTCCCCAACAGCCGGAATCATACGGGTGACTAGTGTAAATTAAATGTAACAACTTAAGATTTAATATTAGAATGGTAAAATAAAAGGACGAAAGCAAAGCCAAGATTATGGATGCTAGAAATTGAAAGATATAACTTGGCTTTTTTTTTTTTTTTTTCTACTATGGATCATGCAGATGTGATCTGAATCAATTTGGATTCAGTTTTAAAAATGAAAGGTGCTAGTCATGAGATGTTGAGAGCTCAAAAGGACATTCAATAAAATGAAACAAGGAAAAAAAAAAAAAAAAATCAGTATTAGATGATAAGCGGAAAATTTTGGTGACCCTATCGTTTATTTTCATATGCACGTTTACAAAAAATACATATTTGACGCTTGTAACTTTCAAAATTGCTGTATAGGAAACTGTTCCATCTAGGCATGTAAACCTGCTGCAGGGAAACTTGCCATAACAACAATAAACAACTGATGGATAACCAATAAATTCCATCAGTGAAAGGGCAAAAATTGGTTGAGCAAATACTGTTTCTCTGCAGCAAACAAAGAGATCAAAACCTGAAGGAGTAGGATTGGTTAAGTGAACAATTTCAGGGGGACTAATGAGACTGAAAGAATACTTTGCACCTTGACAACCTTAAACAAGCAATCATTAGATGGTATATCTTTACACATCCACAATCCTCATTTGTCAAAGCAACAATTCATGAAAAATGATGAATGCAGTTGGTACTCGGTAGACTTCAAATCAATCCTTGAATTTAACAAATAAAAATTAGAGAACCAGAATGATAAAGAAAAAGAACTCCTTTCCCCCGCCCCCTACTTTCTGTCAATACCCATATGAAGCTTGAGTTTGACCATCTTTTCCTTTTCCGGCTAATGACCAGTCAACTGAAATCTTAACTCCACTAAATGGGTAATTTACCACTTCCCACATCACTTGGTGACAACCCCTTATGTGCTTTAACTGAAATTAACTACTTCACACATTCATAACCAGATTCCAGTATAAAGGTACTCAAATCCAATGCACTAACCACCCACTCTGGCAAATTTTCATTGACCCAAATATAAGCCCAATTTTTTTTCCTTTTCATGGTTTACCTTTCACTCTCCAAAATTTTCTCAGCAACTAAAGAAGGAACAGAAGGAGGAGAAAAAATACATACCAGCTGAGAAATAGCTTTGGGGAAGAGGTGGTGATGGTGACCAAAGGAATCGGAGAGAGGAGCTTTGCTTTGGAAGTGGAAATGCGCAAGCACTTTGCGATCAGGCAAAGGCTTAAGCAGCAAGTTCTCCGAGAATTCTTCTTCCCGAAAAGCCGATCCGATGGCAACGGTAGAGAATATTATCGGAAAGCAAAGTAGAAGAAAGAGTGTGAAACTCGGTTTTGGTGAAAGAGCCATTGCTGCGTTTGGAAATACACGGTGACTGTGTCTGCTATAGAGAGTTCGCCATTAACGGACACAATCCCTGTGTAAGCTCCGAAAAATTGTACGCTGAAATGAAATGAAAGTGTTTTTTTCTTCTTCTTTTTTACCGTATATTTGCAGAACAGGCGGAATGTTTTGCTATTTGGTTTTTGGGTAAGGAAAAGTTACTATTTTGCTAAACAAGCCCATGTTAGAAGAATTCTTGCTATTATGGGCCTACAATACAAACTACGAATAGAAAAATATAGGGAAAATTATTTTCGATTTTTTTTTTTGGGACAAAAGATTCTGATGATCCAAGTAACTTTTTTGGTAAAATTTCCTTTTTTTCAAAAAAATTCACTTACATTGCTTTGATAATATGTGATTAATTATGTTGATACAATATTACTATGGATGTAATTTTTTAAGCAATAAAAAAATTACATGTAAAATTAATTTTTTTTATTTTTATATACTTATATATGTTTTAACTAGGAGTATTTTTATGTGTTTTTTGCTTATCAAGATTAAGTTTCATTGACTTTCAGGATACATATCTTCCCATATTAGTTTAGTGCTAGCTCCAAAATCCAAACTTTGAATAACTCGCATAAACTTATTACTACAAGATACATAGTTTGCTTTTATTGATAGCATTTATGCATGAAATACATGGTTATTAGATGCAAAACTGTTATGCACCTAAATATAAAAAAAGAATACACACATATATGTTATTTATAGAGGTTAATTTAGCTAACAAAAATCGAATGTAATAATTTTTTGTATAAACAATTAGTAAGTTATACTGTAAATTCTTAGTAGTGCTTGTGGTTTAGTTTAACCTGAGAATGAAGTATTTTTCTTTTCACTCTAAACTTTAATAATAATAATAATAATAAAAAACTACATATGTATACACATATATATGAAAATCAAGATTTTGTTGTTTATAAATTTATTTCATATTTTTCCTATTTGGAATTTGGGATATATATCTATGAATAAACATCCTTGACACAGCACTAAAGTCATCAAGGGCTTGAAGCTAGCTAGCTATTCGCACTCCACAGGGTGTGCAGGGGGCCTGCTCTTATCATTACAATAGTCATAGGTCATGTAGGTCCTCTTAACATTCTCATATAGCCTTTGTTTCTCAGGTGCCAATTGCCAAAACTTCTGTCTGTTCCACCCATACCTGTCAGAATAGCAATGCTCCATACCTGGACCTGTAACATGGCAACCTCGTACATCAAATCCTTGGAAGTGTGCTTGGAACGGTGCATAGGTCCAATTTATCTTCTCTCGGCCTCCATCTGTTGCCCAGCTTTCTCCATTCCACAAGCTCGTTAGTATCTGCATTGGCTTTGATGGGTAACCTCCCCCAAGATTGCTCTTGTTCTTGTGAACCCTAATAGGGATGCTATCAACATAAAATCTGCCGTGCATCCAAACATTGAATTAATCACATATAACAAATAGTTATATTTATAGGGACCTGGATTCCTTGCAATTGAAAATATATGCATTGATTAATGTAGTTGTTCATGTAATTAATTATAAACTGTTAAATAATGCAAAGTTATTTAATTATAAATTTGTTTTATGTTAGTAACTGTATTAATTTTTGATTGTTAGAAATCTTAATTTTTGTTTATCTATACGATGGAGAAAGGACTGTAATCATGATCTTAATTACACTATTTGATGCTGGTTCCAAAGAATTCTATAGTTGTGAAAATCTGCAGTTGGGTCAAACCAAAGACGAATTCTTTGCTCTCTGTCCCCTCTGCCACCTGCATAAATATTGGTCTGCAATGCGTATGGTTTCCCTTCTCTGTTACCCAGAAACTCAAAGTCTAGCTCATCATGCTGATTGTCTTGTGAACTCATCTGTATCAAAATAACACAATAATTAAACAGTATATATCTTTGAGACAATTAAAGCCATGAAGGAAACCTTTGGTCTAAGAGTTAGTGTATTTTTCTCTTCCACTTCTGAATATAATAATGTGGAATAGTGTGAAAGTTGCATTCTTGTGAATACAATGATTCCGGAGAAAGTTGGTGGCAAAGAGCCAAATCACTTCGTTTCTAATGGCAAGCGATGCATTAGCTTTCACTCGAGACCAAAAATAAATGAACCTTCAATTATAAGCGTGTTTGTATGTGTATGATCAAAGGTGAAAAGAACTTACATAGTATGCCGTGACAACTCCTGCAGAATCCCTACCAGGTACTCTGATCCTCATATGGAAAAATCCAGAAGCGTAGTTCATTTTGGATCTGAAACCAGACCCTGTAACATATGAGAGAGGGAAAATTAAGATGTCAGAATTATAATTAAGGAGTTTTGAAAGTTAATTTCAAAACCAGACCTTCAATGGGTATATTAATTATTCTCAGTCTCTTGTAATTTTATATTATTTACTAACTTAAGCATCAAAATATTTAATCTTACTCCACCTATCCTCCTTTCTTACTTTGGTTATTTTTTTGCAGGTGGGACCCAACTTAACTCTTAGCTTGATATCAACTAAATTCACAAGTCAGTTTTGAAAGTAACTTCTTAAGCATAATTATAATTAGAAACGAAGTGATTTGGCTCTTTGCAACCAACTACCATAATCACTTTTTAACTCACAAGAAAGCTAATTATATGAACTTTTTAACTCACAAGAAAGCTAATTATATAAACTTGTAGTTAAAAAGTGAATATGGTAGTTTGGTAAGTAAAAACCAAATTGTGAATCTACGGTTTCATCCTTCTAAATTCATTAAAGCAGTTCTTGTTTGGAAGAAAAAGATAAGTTACAACTTACAAATCCATTATCTGCCTCTTTAATTAGTTTGTCTCTTTCTAGTTAATGGAATCACACTATTAATTCACGAGACTACTGGGATATCTAGGAATTAGGATTAATCAGTAAATGTATGGTAAGATGATGACACCCTAACCCTAAATGGAGAACAAATTCTCTATTTTATTGAATGAATGAAATCATATCTTATAGAGTGTGAAATTAGTCAAAATATAACTTGCAACATTATTTTATAATTTGATCAATCACAACTTTATAAAATAAATTTTAACACACAAAATGATAAAGAATCTTATTTCTCATGCAGACCTCAATTGTTTTGAACGTATAAACCAAATATTTTCAATGATAATTTCAATGATTTTTTAAAGTTACAAATTTTTAGTGGTACTATCAGAGAGTGACCAAACCCCATGATGCAAAAGAACTAGGATAAAGCAATTGCAACATTGAAAAAACAATATATACATGTTTGTCTTTTTTATGGACTTATAATAGTATTTAGTCTTAATAGAATAAGAATTTAACACACTTATATTTTGTCAAATTCAAAATTTTTTTTAAACACTTAGTTAATATTAAAAATCTTGCGTCTACGTTATATCACAAAATATATATATATATATATATTTAGTCCCAACACGCAAGCCCTTGGATCAGCTTAATGACCTCATATAACTATGTACGTCAATACATTTCAAGCTCATCAAGTTATCTTATCCTAATTAATTACGGTAAATGTCAAAATATTTTTCCTATACTCTACACAACCCAAGTATTTGCTGGAATCTACTGGTTTTATCAAAAGCTAACTCATAATGCATGCACACGCAAGCATATTAATCACCTAATGACAATAGAGTTGTCATCTACAATCATGATTTATCTCATATCAATGAAACGGATTTTATGATTTAATTATTTCTTTCCTTGTCTTATTTTTGTTTTTATTAACATTAACCTATACAAGCACAAAGAAAACAACTGATTTAAGGATCTCACAAAAATCTGAGGTCCGATGGTAGAATCCACATTCTCTTTATCCTCCTTAGGTAGAAAAATATATCTCTATCAAGTAATAAAAAAAAATATTCAAAGCAGATGGTGATATGAGATGTAACTATAATTGATCCACTCTTTAGTCTACCTCTGATATGGAAAATGATACTTGGTAAATAAAAAAAAAAAAAAGGAAAAAAAGAAAAAGAAAAAATACGCTTTATCTGTTTGACTCTATGTTCCAACAAAAACTTGCAAATTTTTATAAATACATTAATATAATTGGCCATAAGCCATTTGATATACATTCATTTTGTTTCGAATGCATAAGTTTTGGGGAAATATTACTTTGTAATTGAAATTACAGCATCACTAAGAAAAATTAATTTATGCCATATATTTACTGCACCTAATAAGTTGCCTAAATATGTAGAAATGTTATTAAGAGAGATTTTTATATTATTATGGCAACTGAACTTCTCAAGTTTCTTTAAACATCATTTTAACGAAAATGATGCCCTGAAAAATGCTTTTTCTCTTGCACTGCATCTCTATGTACAAACAGAAGAAACAGTATAGTTCCAACACATGGACAGAATCTAAATTTGAATCCCAAAATATAAAAGTAATAACTTGATCAATTTCAATACAAAATCTGTCACAAAGCACAGTTACAAAACCAAAACAGCTATAATTAGATTGATCAACAGAAAAGAAAAGAAAATTAACCTGAAGAGTTATCCATGGAGAGCTGAATTTCTTTCCCTTGGTTCAAGTGCAAAACACGAGGTCCTCCCCAACCATCCTCATAGTTTTGATCAAAGCTTACTTCTTGGCCTCCACAGGCAACAAACCCACCAACCAGAAACACAAGGAAGAGATATAGTAAAGAATCCATATCTAAAATTAAACAAACCCTAGCTAGCTAGCTAGCTCTGATTTGGACTCTTGAACTTAGCAAACGAAGCTATATATGCAGTTTCTATTTGCCAGGTTCTTCTTGTATACATGACGAGGACGTAACCTTGAGCTTGTTATGATGCATGGAAAAGCATAAAGAGCATGACCCATAATTACCTTACCAATACGCAATTGGCTTCTCGGTGCTACACCCTCCATAACAAACCACATCATTGTAGCTTGGTTTAGAAGCAACGTTAATGGAGCCTTTGAGCTCCCATTGTCACTCATTAATCTTTAGTTAAAATCTTGATTAAAAGCCAAGTGAAGAAAGCAACCAAGCATTACAGGACAACGTTGTTTTATAATCATAAATGGGTTGTAGTTTCATGATGATGTGTTCATGGAGTATTTAAGAACAAGTTTAAACACATAATGTTTAGTGTACAACGTCTTATCCGAATCATTAGAGGGGTGATTCAAAGTAGTTGGCTGTCTATGGGCTTACGAAAATGTGATTTTTCCTATAAACCTACAAGAGTCTCAGCTATCTCGTTGTTGTACAGTCAAGGATGGCGTCCAATTTGAGAAAATATAGAGGTACCAAACAAACTACAATCATGGGCGTGAAGTTTCCTAGGGTTGTCAAAGTTTGGAGCTTATCCGGAATCCAGATGGAGGATCCATCAATATCTGTTGTCCTACACATTTTGTGCCACTACCTATCTGATAAGTTTTATAGAAAGTGTTACATGAAGTGACAGAGAAGTTATTATTCACATTTAGAAACATTTTTTTTTTTTCAATTCTAATTCAATTATTCTAATATAATTTTGAGGAAATTATCTCCCAATGCCCAAGATATCAGCCAAAACAATATGTAGGCGTGTCTAGCACCAAATTTCTTTGTTGCTCAAATAAAATCATAAAAAAAAAATACTCTTCAAATGATGTGATTATTATAATTATATTTAAATATGATAATCATATATTCTTAAAAACATAACAATATATATGAACAGAAAGACAAAGGGCAAACCAGTGACCTGCGAATCTAGTGACACTTTCTAGTACATTGTACTCTTCTATAACAAAAATAAATAATTAACGGCACATACACTTGATGGTTCTTTCAGCCAAAATACCATTTGGGGTCATTCTCCCTAATTAATTTTTATTTTTTAAAAATAGTTTTTTGACATTTTCTCATCATTGGCAAAGCTTGAGGTAGAAGGGATTGATGCCTTTAACTTAGGGACTTGGGTTGTCATTGTTATTTTATTAGGCCGCATGAGAAGGATGCCTAACGGTGGATTATGTCCCTTTCCTTCAATAGTAATACCATAGCACCGTGGTTTTTGTTCTCTTATTCAAATACATATGCAATTCATTTTCTATGATTTGCGACTATGTTGTTTACCATAATTACAAATATAGTAGTCGGTGTGCTACTTTTATGTAATTATTATTTTCAGAATTTTCTTTTAGCTTATAAAAGAGTTTTTTTTTAAAAAAAAATAATTATAATTGTATACTTGTTCAAATACAAGTGTTTTCTTCCAATTTTTATGGAGTTTTATTACTTTTTTAAAATTTTTTTTTTTTGGGGTATATGCTTACTATCGTACCATTTGAATTAACGAGTAATTATTATATGAGATGAGAAACAATATATAATAAATCTTTTCAAACAATGCTATCAACTCCTATATAGTTTACTTATATATATATATATATATAAAACTCCTATATAGTTTAGCCTAATTAATTTTTTTATAGATATATTTGAACCTGATAATTAAGTAATAAGTGTCTTCAGTTTAGAAAATTAGTAAATGATTCATGGAATTTTGATGAACCGAAACTTTCAATATTCAATGCCATATAATAAGCTTTACTCAAGTGTTTCTATCCATTGGTATGAAGATTAATGTAAAGACAGTTTTGACCAATGAGTATGTTATAGTTAATGTTATGATATTTAATCAATTCATTTTACATATATATGATCAACCAAGATTTGATGGCTCTGTATTTGTGTTTGAAAAAACAATAATGATTGGGTTAAACTGTAAATATTATAATTTTAAGGGGGGTTTACATGAACAATCAACTATAAAATATGGAAGGTTGAAATGATTCACTCTCTTAAATACAAGAAAATAAATTGGTGCCAAATTTGCCCTAACAGTTGTTATTTAGAAAGTGACCAAATGTAAAGCTAATTAATAATTACCTAGCTATAGGGTTGTTAAACAGACCCGGCCCGGTTCTAAATTTGGGCTGCAGCTGACCCACTGGTTCATGCCCAAGTTTACCGGCTCTTTTTCTTTTATACATTTCAATTTTGCTAGTTGTATTGTTATAAATTACATGACTTGACATTCTTTATGCAACTTGCCCCTATCAGAACAATAGTCATAGAGCAAATATTTCCTCCTCACATCTTCATATGCTCTTTGTTGCTGAGAGTCCAGTTGCCAAAACCTCTTGTGATTCCACCACAAATGGGAAGAATAGCAATCATGGTGTTTTGGTGATTGGCAGCCATGGATTTTGAAACCTTGAAAATGAGCTATAAAAGGTGCTTCAGTCCAGTCAATTCTCTTCCCATTTGATGCCCAAGGCTCTCCATTCCATATACTACCCGTCAGGTGCATTTGATGTGATGGAAAATTCACCCCTAGTTTTGACTTGTTCTTGAACACTCTAACTGGTATCTTGTCCACATAAAACCTGAAAAATAATAATAATAAAAATTAAAACAAGAATAACAACAATATATTCACATATTAATATCTGTCTATACAAGAACTTGTGTTATAGGATGATGATGAGTTATATTTGTATTAAACAGCATTTAAATGGATCAAATTCTCTTGTTTTGGTTTGCATTAAATTATATTTATATTTTTAGGTATGAGACTACTTTTGATTCAAAATGGGAGCCTTAACTTTAAATCTCTCTTAATATATGTGATTATAAGATTTCAAACTTAGAATTTAGTTTGGAAAGTCTTGGAGCTCAATTTACTTTCACTAAACTAATGTTTTATTAGTAATGAATCAAAATCTTTTATTTCAGTGTTGCACTTAGAAAACCCAAGAGTGTTTTTGGCTACTTAGACAGTGTTCTTACACTATTTGGTGTTGGTTCCAAAGGATTCCATAGGTATGAAAATCCGTTGTTGGATCAAACCAAAGGTTCAACCTTTGTTCTCGACCCCCTGCATCCCTAGCAAAAATGTTAGTTTGCAACACATAAGGCTCTCCATTGTTACCCAAGAATTCAAAGTCAAGCTCGTCATGACTCCCTTTAAAGCCATTATCAGCCTTAGAAGCTAGCTGCCAGTAGAAAACCAGAAGAAACAAAAGCACTTAATTAGTTGACAAATCAATGGAAATGATAGTAGGAATGAAGTAAAGAGAATAAAAGGCAAAGAATTCACATAGAAAGCAGTAACGATTCCTCTAGAGTCCTTCTTTGGTATCTTTATTTTCATTTGGAAAAACCCAGAAGCATAATCGAGTTTGGATCTGAAGCCAGCCCCTATACATATCAAACAAAGCCATCAACTTTCTGCAGAAAGCTTTCAAAAATAATACAATTATAATCATATATAACCAACCTGAACTCTTGTCCATTAAGAGTAGAACTTCTCTGCCATGGTTGGGAAAGAAGATATGATGCTTTGCTCCCCAAATGATTTTGTAGTTTTGTTGGAAGCTAACGTCAAGAAAAGCTTTGGTGGCAGTTGATATCATGGCCACGAAGCAAAAGGCAAGGTAGAGGCTTCTGTGAAAGAAATCCAGTTGAAAGTGTTAGAGTATATATATATATATTGGATGAGTTATGCAAATAAAAAACTTGAAGAACATAGGAGGATCTCTTTGAATGATGCTATATAAAGCCTACGCACTTGGGTTGCTTGTACAGAGGAATCATCATTAGAAATCGCATTTTGCAGTATGTCACCCCTTTTGATATGATTATGAAGCAATCATTATAGATATATATAGTACTAATGCCACACTTGTCTCATTTATTATTGATAAAATTTTTTATTAATCGATAAAGAAAATAATTTTTAAAACTTTAATTGATTATTTAATTGAATAAGATAAATTGATTAATTAAAAGTTTTTATAATAAAAAATAGAATAAAATGTAAGATATCTCTTGATGTAGTATTAAACCATTTTGGAATAAGTGATTAATGATTGTTTGATACCTATATACACATACACATTTCTTTTTTCATTAACAAGTTAAATTTTAGAAAATTATGTGTGCTTTTCTGTTCCAAAAACTCAAAAAAGAAAAACTTTCACGTTATGGAGTCTTATTCTAACAGCTTTGATGTAATTAATTACTTGGCATTTTCATGTCAATTAAGGAGAAGATTTAGATAAGGAACATGTGCAAAGTAAGAGATCTTTTAATTAAAGCAGCATACAAGTTGTGGCTAATAGAAATGTAAAGGTCGTTAAAGCAGCTTATAACAAGTTGTGGCCTATAGAAATGTAAAGGTCGTGTTAGTTTGTTGAAGTTGGCAAATATTCACATTACTCTTGTGCTGCATGAAAGGCCCTTCCCTTTTACTTTTCTCCCTAGGATTGGATATTTCAATATATATCTGCCCTGAAAGTTCTACAATTTCTTTTATTTTTCTACAGATCAAGGTTCAGTTTTCCTCAATATTAAATATCTACATAATTTTTATTTTATTGTTTTCTTGCAATGAACCTTTTTTAATCAATTTTTTTCACATTAAATATCTCCAACCATGTAAATGTTGTGTTGTCTGATGGAACTTAGTCTAGTAAAATTTTCAATGATTTACCAAAATCGGATTTTTTTTTTTTAAAAAAATTCTTTCAGTTGTTTTCTTTTACTGTGGGAGAGATTTGTATTTATCTCCTTCCCAAACAAGAATTATTATTATACTAAAAAAAAAGAAAAAAAGATTAGAGACATTTGGAACCATTCTGTCATACCAATAAATAGTTTGGGAACTAACTTAAAACTTACAAATAGTTCTTAATATTAACCTACACTCATGACTTTCCCCACAATTTGGAACCATTTTATAGATTGATATCTTTTTATTTTTGGTTTAGAAGTGGTAAAAGATAATTCACTCAAACACACATAATTTAAAAATTTTTCTTTTTGTTATAGATGGGATGAGAACATGAATTTTTTAATATTAACTTAAATATTTAAAAAATAGTTAAATTTAATCTCAAAATATATGAGAGTGCTAAAATTTTATTCCTGAAATTATGTTACTTGTCAAATCAATTTCTAATCTTGAACTTAGAATTTTAGCATATTTAGCATATAATATTTTGGGGCTAGTCTACTTTCATTAAGTGGACACCATTTTTGTAGCAAAATGTCATTTTGTAAGATGATATTATTAGAGTCCATTATCCAATTAATTTGTTTGCACCATTTCTGAGCTGAACAGTGGGCCTGTCACTAGCATGGGATGGGCTTGAAGAACGTTTAAAAACCATTTTAGCACACCTGATTTTTTCTAGCGGCACACCTCATGCCCCTTTGCATAATTTTATCACCAAAATACCTCTCTATGCAAGGCAAACACACACACACCCCATCAAATACCCCTATTTGTTTTCTTCATTTTAAGTTGAATATAGAGCAGTATTAGGATTTGTTCATATTTTTTTATTGATTGAGAGTAATTTTGGGTTCAAATTTTTTAATATAGGGACTTGATTAAAAAAATCCAATAAGTTCAATAAAAACAAAAATAATCCACTAAGTTAATAATTTCATACAATTTTTTTTTTTATACAAACATCTTTTTCAATAAACCAAAATTCTAAAGACAATGTCTTGTGCTTTCTCAAAATTCTAAAGGTCAACATGACCCGACCCGGTAAAACTCGAAAAGAAAAATGTGCAAAAAAAACGCACTACTGACGGCGGACAAGACTTAACAGAGAATCCAACATACTGTTTTAAACTCCAACGGACACATCGTACTTTCCAAAAGTAGTGAAAGCCGCAAACAAAGCGCTCCAAGGATCCTGTACCGTCTATTCGATTTCAATCGTTTATAACCGTTCATTTTAGATGTCCACTAATGACACATATCTTCGATAGATCCCCGGAATCTAAATATTTATTCATTTTAGTTTGTTCCACTGTCCTCATTGTAATCTCAAAACACCTTCCCGACTCCAAGGGTAAGATTACATTGTATACTCGCTGGTTTCGGTGGCCACGTCATCAGGAATGGCACCTAAAGATAAAAAGCTAAAAATATACGGACTAAGATAAAAATAATTTATTTATCTTCAATAAATTTTATTAAATTATTAATTTTTTTTTCAAGAAAATAAAAAATTAATAAAATTTGAATATCTTTCAGTATAAATAGAATTGTGATTCCTTTCCCAAAAAAAAAATCTATCTTTCATGGATAATAACTTATTTTTACATACATCAATATGCTCTCAAACTCCCTAACTAAAAAATGTTACTCCTCTACATCTGATCACGAAAGTTAAAATATTTGTAAAGATATGACAACAGCAATATATATATATATATATATATATTATCCTTTAAAAATGTCCTTGGAAAATAATTTTACTATTTTTGTCACCAAGTGAGAAGTGAGTGGCGAGTGGGGAGTGGGAAAAACCATGGGCAGGAAAAGGAAAGAAGAAAACATGTGTATAGCGGGAAAATAACGCATTGGGCACCGTGCTGTGCCGGCTGTGACGCATATAAGAACTCTTTGTGGTGTGCCAACTTATAATGCAGAGACCAAAGCAGAAGAAGACACTGAAAATTGAACTGAAACGGTGTTGTTCTTGTGGTGGTGGTGGCGGTGGTGGTGAAGATGTCTGCAGCTGGAGGTGGTGGCAGTCAAGAGGAGGATAAGAAGCCCACTGATCAGGGTGCCCACATTAATCTCAAAGTCAAGGGCCAGGTTTCAGTTTTTCTGTTCAATTTTACTAAAGTTTTGATCTTTTCTATTATTGTTTCTTGGGTTTGGCATTCCGAAATTGGGATTTCAGTTTGATCATATTGGAATAATTTGGTTATCATTGGTGGCTTTATATATTATTCTCTTGCCTTTCTCAATTATTGACTTATACCAAGAAATAGAGTTAAACTTTTTAGATGAGATTAGTTCTATGATCTTTCTACTAATATTGAGGAGCTTTTGTTGCATTTTAATTGGATACTTTCAATTAAAAGTGGGAGAATAACATCCTTTGTTGAAACCAGATTTCATGTTATTAAAAAATAAAGTAATTAGTGTAGTCAGTAAGATATGTCATATTATTGTATCATTTTTTGATTATAGGAGGTTCGAGTCCATCTTTTGATATGTACTTTTAGGTGTATAACTCCACTCTCTTCTGTTTCTGCATACGAAGTCCATTTTCCCCTCCCATGTGCATTACAATGTTTAACTATATTCCCTGTCTTTTAATTCCATACATGGAATATTCAATTTGTATGCAGATTTAACATGAATCATTTCTTGTATAACTTACTTATAGTGTGTCTTAATGGCTACTCGAACTTCATTTGCTATGATGTTGCTGCCTTTGCCTAAGTTCCTGTCTTGTTTACAGCACATGAAGATACAATGTATCTTGTTATTTTAGTATCTACCTTCTTTTTGTCTATGAACACTGTTATTGAATCTGTTGGAGCTTCTTTTCTTGTAGGATGGCAATGAGATTTTCTTTAGGATCAAAAGAAGCACACAGCTCCGGAAACTCATGACAGCATACTGTGATCGACAGTCAGTTGAGCTTAATTCAATTGCTTTCTTATTCGATGGCCGTAGACTCCGAGCCGAACAGACTCCTGATGAGGTAAATTTTGTGTTTTCTTTGAACTCTTAGCTTTCTATTCCCTTCGTATAACTCATATTGCCCATTTATCTTTGTGCTGCTTTTAATGATTTGTACAGACTTTGATCCTGGCATATTAGATATTATTAGTTTCTAGTCCATGTGAAACTCATGAATACTGTACAGCTTGGTCCATTTATATACTTGCTGTTTGTTTTTGCTTACAACTTCACTATCTGTTATGTTTGGGACCTTAGGCCAAAATCTATTTCTAGCCCACTTTTCAGGGAAATAACCATTTTACCCTTTGACTAATATCAGCTCGTATTAATTAACTTCCATAGGCATCTCACTATAAAGACCCCTGACATCAACTTAGAGATAGACGTGCTATCACTATATTTATTTCTTTTATTGAATATTGACTTAGGTATTAGAGTGGGTCTTATACTATTTCACTCTCTAATCTCAAACCCAACAGCAATAACATCTCTATCTAAAATATATATTTGTTGCGCAGCATCTAGATTAATGGAATTACAACTTGATCTGTTTGTGATGATTCTAAGAAACTGTGATCTTTCTTGCAGCTAGAGATGGAGGATGGTGATGAGATAGATGCAATGCTGCATCAAACTGGAGGAGGGGAGCAGTTTGTTTAGCTGTTTGTTGACGATTGTTGACGATTCTGCATCAAAATACTTCAAAGAAATCCATGATGCTTGTTCCTAACACTTGAAAGTGTTGTCGTGGTGTGTTGGGAACTGAATCCCCGTTGCTCTGTAATCGTAGTATTTATTGTGGATTGATCAATTTCTGTGTTGTTTACCAGAGTTTGTGATGTGCAAGAACCATTGATGGTACAGGTTAAGAGAAGCTGAATAATAGATATGAGATTTTCATAAATGATACTCAACTCGAATCAAAACTGGATCAGTGTTGTCACTAACAGTTGCTATGCTATCTGCTATGAATTCATAGGGGACTCTAGCGTTACCATTATTTTCCACTATCTACTATTGGCAACACTCTAGTTTACTTGAGTCCTTTGACTTAAACCCTCCACTGTGTTAGTTTTACCAATAGAACTAAATTGTGACACTTATAACTGGCTAAATTTATGTTGTTTCTTACTTGTTGCACCTCTAGCTTAACATTGTTCCACAAACAAAAGGGCTGTGCCTACTTGTACCATTCTACCCAATAAATTACATATCTGATGACACTTCAATACAATCTATCAATAAGCAGTTTATGGAAATAAACAGACACACTTGCTGAATTGTTCTCAAAATCCCAGCTGAACCAAATTCATACGCATGAGCAGGTTAACATACCCATATGATGAAAACTTTGCTAGTTTGGCAAGTCTAAAGATGAAATTTACTTGTGACAATGAATCTGTTTCCCTTTCTTCTATTGTGTTTTTCAAATCAGCAAGGTCTTCTTCTATGTTATTTGAATTAACCAGTGCAACTGAAGTCGGGAGATCTATGTGATCTTGTCATATTCTTAGTAAATGGTAGCATTGCAATCACTTTTGCTGCCATTATTTGTGTCTCCTTTGGACCTTAGAGTTTCCTTTTTAGGGCTAGGAGTGTCACGTCCATTCTAGAAGAAGGATATTATATATATATATATATTTTTCAAAAGTCTTGAAAATATGAAAAATAATAAATAGTAGTTTCAAGAGGTTGAAAAACTTAAGAATCAAACTCAAGAAATTCAAAAGTACGGTGGAAGCTTCATTTGCGTTCTATAAATAGGAGAGTTCTAAGAAGGGTTAAAATTCAATCTAAGGAGTGTGAGAGCAACTACAAGCAAGTGTGAGGGTTACTTGTATAGTGAATGTTCTTGTGAGCAAGTGCTATTGTTTCTTGTAACTCTTAAGAACGAATCTCAAATTTATAGGGTGATATACATCTTGGGTTATTTTTATTGTAACTTATATTCTTATTTGAGGTAGTGAATATTTGTTGTTTGAGGTGTTTCCATAATGTAAGTAGATAGTGTCAAATCATGTAAATTATTGTGGTGTCTTAGTATGTATTTTTCCTCCATTTGATCGGGCTGCCTGGTTTATTCCTAATATTAGTCTATTACCAAATTGTAAATACTACATTAGCAAGAGACAAATGAACGAATGCTAGAGAAAGATGCTTGGGGTCAAGTGTTGACCTTGGCCCACCTCCTTTCAGATTTTTCTAGTTGTTATATGTAAAAAAATATTTATTATTGGGTTTAGACCCCTAATTTTTTTCTTAAGCCCCATTGATATTTTATTTTAGTTCCCATAGTTGATTTTTAGATCTGTTGCTGAATGAAACAACACACACATGGCAGATAAATTGATAAGCGTCAACACCTTGCCACCTAAATAAGCAAATTTATCAACTGCAATTATACTGTTAATGGAAATCAGGGTTGCTACAAGACCAACTGTCCAATGATCTTGACCACCAAGAGACACAGGCCGTATTGCTCCTATTACCAAAAACAATCTGGTCAGGACAAATAGGTTCTAATGCGAGCGGCATCAGTAAAAAATGCTCAAGAAAAATAGCAAAGATAAATCCACAAGATCAGTGAATAGTGTTGTAGATAACCTGTCTAAATAAAGGAAAATGTTATTTTTACATCTGCTAGTGTAAAGGTAAAAGATAAAAAATAAGAATAGTGTAAAAAAAAAATTGAGTATATACAAAAAAATATGTATATAACATCACTCATAAATAAATGTCCAACTCACATATGAGCCTTATAGATATAATGCCAAACAAGACCCTTCATTCAATGTTGAATATCAAAGATCCAGTGGCCACCACAATACCGTTTCGATGTGGAAGGGTACTTACTCTTATTTGATACTAAGTGGTGGGTGGTCTGTAAGAAAAACCTGCAAACATGCACAGACGTGCTCTGCAAGACATTGAATTGTAAATAAGCAACATGGGGAATTAGGATTGGCTTATTAGTATATTGCCCTTGTAAGGTCCCTTTTAGTTTAAATCATCTCAAGTTTAAATTTGAAGTCATGTCCAAACCCACTCCCTCTTCTAACTAGATAAAAAAAAACTAAAATGAGAAAGCAACGTGGACCTGCTTCTTGCCTCCCCAACAATTCTCTGTTTCCTACTCCTAGCAATTAGCAATGCTCTTGTCCTGTTTCCTCTCAACTGCTGAGGAAGTACAAAAAATAATTTCCTTGAGTTGATGGGGCGACCATTTCACTCTTGTTACCTCCAAGGTCATGAAACAAACCAAAGATACATGTAAAAATATCTTGATACAAGTAACATGATAGAAATCTCAATAATTAGAGAGATTGTCTCTACTTGTCTCTTTAGAGTAAGATAAATATAAATTTTTTGTAAGTGCTTTTTAAGTTTAAAATTTTTTCTTACCTTAGACAAAATCACATCCCTTACCCTAAAATTTTGTCACCATACACAAGAAACGCTATTCCAAATGGTCAAAGATATTTGGTTAACTCATTATTAAAAGATTATGTGGAAATTATTGAGATTTTTTTTTCTTTTTGGATTTAGAAAGAATTAATCAAAGCCCTAAGATCTTCCAAAAATGAAGTCTTTTTGTAGTATCATCCATGAAATTAAAAAGACATTTTTTTTAAAGATGTAAAGTTTAGGAACTTCGTGCATAATTGTGACAAGTCCTCCAAAAGACTTTGTCAGCTCTTGCTTTTAGGTAATAGGGTCTTCTTATAGCATTAGACAAGTAGTACTTAAGAAAAACAATAACAATAAATAATTAGTCAAATATAGGTAACATCAGTCTTCTTCTCAGCATTAGACAAGTCTTGCTTAATAACAATAATAACAATAAATGACTAGTCAAAATATTGGCGAGAGGAATTTTCTCATAGCATTAGACAAGTCTTGTCTAATAACAACAATAACAATAAATGATGAGTTAAAATATAAATAACAAGAGTCTTCTCATAGTATTAGACAAGTCTTGCTTAATAACAACAGTAACAATGAATGGCGAGTCAAACAGTAAAATATTATATTTTTTACACATATATTTATATACATTTATTTTTATATTTTTATTTTACATTTATTATTATTTACCATTATGAATAAACTAAAACTAAGAGTATACATATATGCAGGTGTAAACATAGCTTTTCCCATATAGTCTATTGATTGTACGTACTTGATGTCGAGATCATTAATTACAATCAAAGCGGAACTTGATTTGGTCCCATGCATATTAGTACTATTTAAAAAGTAGAGTGGAATTTCTTTGGAATCCACCAATTAAGCATAGCATGTCTTGTGACAATATATGCATTTGCTATAACTTTAATTAATCCCAATCTTTATTGGCTTAATGTTGAAAAGCAGTGGAGTGGGATTAACCTGGTGATGGCCATTCTCTAACAATTTTTGTTTTTGTTTTTGTTTTTTTTTTACAAGTATCTTCACTTCATATTTGAAGTGAAATTAGTATTGTTTGGAGAGAAAAATAAAGAGCAATTATGATTATTTTTTCTCCAAACATATGTTTTCTTGTGGGCTCAAATCCTTGATATTACATAGGCTCCTCAACTATTAAGCCTAATCTGTTTACTAGTTGAGTCACATCTTGTTGATTTAACAAAGTTTTTAGCAGAGATAATCAAACTTTAAATAAAATAGTTATGTAATTTAATGTGGTTGACTTTAATGAAGAAAGAGAACTAATGTTTGTTCTAGCTATTAATTTGTCTTTGATTGGACTTGTATGGCTAAGATTTTAAGAATATGACATTGTCATGCTTCGTCTTAACTGGAGAAGATTCTAATCCAATTTGTAAGATTAAGAATTTATTTTATCTAAATTGTAATTTGTGTGTTATAAATAGAGCCCTAGCTTAGGTTGTTAAGGAGATCCGAGACTTTTTATTCTGTGAAATCCCTTGGTTGTATTTTCGTGTTGCCCGTACACGTAGCCCCATTGTAATTGTCTTTGCAACAGACTTTAAGCTTTTGTGTTCATATTGACATTAATTAGTTACTGACTTCAAGCTTTTGTGTTCATATTGTTGATGGTTCACAATAATTAGTTACTGACTTTAAGCTTTTGTGTTCACATTGTTGTTCACACAAATTAGTTTGAACTACATGCTGACCTTAAGAAGATTCTTTGTTCGTATGTTTGATTCCTAATTCAAATTTAGTGTGAGCCACAAAGGCCACATCCATTTTTGATTTACACCTAGATTATTAATTCTGTAAATGCCAAAATTGATCTTAAAATTACAGTTTATCATAAAATTCTGATAGCCTTCATTAAATATGGAGGGTAAGAGGAAATACTTGGATCTATATCATGATAACTTGATCGAACAGCAATATAAAACTACAGTGATACAATACTTTGACAAATCTTGAGAGGAGGGTAGAATAACTACAATGGTAATAGCAAAAGTGGTAATAAAGGCAGATAAGGATAAGACCAAACTCAGAAAAAGAAAGTTGGAGGCTATTTAGCCACTGCTTACATCCCCATATGACATTATAAATAGCAGTGTAGCAAGAACTGAATGTGCACCAGAATTACAATTGAAACTTTCAGTTCCCACTGTCATGGCTGGTTCCACCAGTACTGTTACCTTTGCTTTCCTTTGCCTCTTTTCCTGGCTAACTTTTCAACTTTGCATTCGCACAGCTGGATCCGCTAAGCTTCTATGCATACCTAGTGAGCAAGAAGCTCTTCTCCAGTTCAAGCAAAATCTTTTGGATCCCTGGAATAGGCTCCAATCATGGAGTGGCAACAATAGCGACTGCTGTACGTGGGAAGGTGTTGTCTGCAATAGCGTGACCGGTCATGTCCTTGAGCTCCACCTTGGAAGTTTTCCTTCTTTCCAGCAGTTTCACTATTTTGGTCCAAGTGAAACTGACAAGAGGAGAAGATTTGGCGGAGAGGTAAACCCTTGCTTGCTTGATTTAAAGCATTTGAACCACCTGGACTTGAGCAGCAATGATTTTGGAGGTATGTCAATTCCCAGTTTTATAGGATCAATGAGAAGTTTAACATATCTTAACCTTTCTAAGGCGGGATTTGGTGGGAAAATTCCTTATCAACTTGGAAACCTTTCCAATTTGCTCTATCTTGACCTCAAAACTACTCGCGATCCTCCAAAGTTTAGCGGCAAAATCCCTTCTGAAATTGGAAACCTAACGAATTTGATCCATCTAAACCTTGGTAGTGAAAATGATAGAGTAGACCTATTTGCAGAAAATCTTCAATGGCTCTCTACTCTCTCGTCCCTAGAATATCTTGATTTGACCAATGCAAACCTTTCGAAAGCCTCTGACTGGCTTTGGGTTACACACAAACTTCCAGCTTTGAAAGAATTACACTTGTTTAATTGTCCGCTTCATTATGACAATCAGCCATCAACCATTAACTTCTCTTCTCTGGTTAACCTTGATCTCTCGTACACTAATCACTTTGAGGCTTCTTTTATCCCAAAGTGGATATTTGGTCTCAAAAAATTGAATTCTTTTCAATTAGCTGGAAATCACTTCCAAGACTCAATTCCTCATGATATTCAAAACCTCACTATGCTTGAAAATATTGACTTGTCTGAGAATTTGTTCAACTCTTCCATCCCCAGTTGGTTATACAGTCTCAATCATCTCAAGTCTCTTAATCTTAACAAAAACAATTTGCATGGGACAGTTTCAAATGACATAGCAAACTTGACTTCTATTGTTAGCCTTAATTTGATGGACAATCATCTTGAAGGAAAATTTCCAACATCATTTGCGTCTCTCTGCAACTTGAGGAAGATCTATTTGTCATTCACAAAATGCAATCAAAAGGTATCTGAAATCTTGGAAATTCTCTCTGAATGTGTTTCAGACCAACTAGAGAATTTGGTGATTGTTCACTCTAAACTATCTGGCAATCTGACTGATAAAATTGGGGTCTTTAAAAATCTTGTTCAACTCGACCTTCAGGACAACTCTATTCAAGGAATTCTTCCCAGATCTTTAGGAAAATTATCATCTTTGGAATATCTTTCTATTAGTAAGAACCAATTTCAGGGGAATCCTTTCGAAATTGTTGGACAGCTTTCTAAATTGCAGATTCTTTACTTGGGTTTCAATCAGTTCCAGGGAGTTGTTACTCAGGCTCACTTTCCAAATCTGACAAGATTGATGTTATTGGATGCTCCAAAAGGCCAACTTACTTTAAAAGTGAATTCCAATTGGACTCCTCCTTTTCAGCTGCGGAGGCTACTCTTGAAATCTTGGCGATTGGGTCCCAACTTTCCTACGTGGATTCGATCTCAAAAGGATCTTCAACAATTGGACCTAACCAACACGAGCATTTCAGATTCTATCCCCAGTTGGTTTTGGTCCACATGCTCCAATGCTTATTGGGTTTGTCTTTATCAAAATCAACTCTACGGAGATCTTTCCAAATCCTTAGAGAATCCAATCAGCATTGAAAGTGTAGATCTAAGTTCAAATCACTTCAGTGGCCAGCTGCCCTATTTGTCCCCTGATGTGGTCGATATAGATCTCTCAATGAATTCCTTTTCAGGATCCATAGCCCGCTTCTTGTGTCAAAAACAAGGAGAACCCACAAAATTGGAATTTCTCAATCTGAAATCAAATAAGTTATCGGGTGAAATACCTGATTGTTGGATGATGCAGCAAGATTTGTTGATAGTAGAGTTGGCAAACAACTCTTTCACTGGCAACATTCCCGCTTCCATGGGATCCTTAGTTGGGCTGAAGTCATTGCAACTTGGCAACAACAAAATCTCAGGAAAATTCCCCCCTTTCCTGAAGAATTTTAGTCAATTGGTATCCTTGGATCTTGGTAAAAATAAAATTTCAGGAACCATTCCATCATGGATTGGAGAAAAACTCACAAATTTGAAGATACTTAGTCTTAGATCAAATAAAATTTTTGGTCAAATTCCACTAGGAATCTGCAAATTGGAGTTTCTTCAATTCTTGGACCTTGCAGAAAACAACTTTACTGGGCATATACCAAAATGTTTCAAAAATTTGAAAGCTATGGCGAGAAAGAATGCAAGTGCTGATTCACGCTTCCATTACATAGGTAAAAATGGTACATCCTCCATAGTGACTGCAAATCTATATATAAAAGGAGCTGATATGGAATATGGTACAATTCTTGGCCTCGTGACAAATATTGACCTTTCTAATAACAAATTGTCAGGGGATATACCTACAGAAATTACAAGTTTGTTGGCATTGTTGTCACTCAACCTGTCCAAAAATTTTTTGAATGGCCAAATTCCTAAAAATATTGGCAACATGGGAGCATTAGAATCCCTTGATTTATCAAGGAATCAACTTTTTGGTGAAATTCCTACAAGCATAGCAAACTTGTCCTTTCTAAGCAAGTTGAACTTGTCTTTTAATAATTTGAGCGGAAAAATCCCAACAGGTACCCAGTTGCAAAGCTTTGAAGAATCTAGCTTTATTGGCAATAATCTCTGTGGCCTTCCACTTTACAACAGCTGCATTACACATCATATCAATAACAAATACAAAGGTGGTGGGCATGAAATAAATTGGTTTTATGTGAGCATGGCATTTGGATTTATTGTAGGATTTGGTGGATTTGTTGGTCCTTTATTTTTATATAGATCATGGAGGTATGCCTACTTTCAATTTATTGATAACATGTGGTACAAAGTGAGGTACTGTTTGTGATTGAAAGTGAGATTTGTATGTAGTGCTGCTGGTTCTGTTGCTAATAAAAGTTAGGCCAAGTATTGTGGGATGATCAATTTTTGTACATTCCAGTAAACTTTATTGTTAGTTTTACCATCCAAATACTAATTGGAATTTAAAATTACCACACAAAGGAAAGCAGATAGATATCAAAACATCAATCAAATAGAATAAAGTATTAAAGTATGATATCATATAAATGACATTTTATGCCTTGTCTACCTGCAAAAATTAATGTGCATTGCTGATTTATTTTTACTAACAAAAATAATCTACCTCATAATAAAAGCAATGGAATTTTGATGAATACTCACGTACAATTGACCAGGTTAAGGAAAAAACTTCAACTAATTTTTTAAGATTAGATTATAGTTGTATATGATTTGATTATATGAAGCCGCAGAAGGCAGTAGTATTGTAGGCAACAATCAATGAAGCAAGGGGCACCCTTAAATAACTGGCTAGAGAAAACTGAATGCAACAAAAATAGTATAGTGATATAAACTTGAAGTTGTAAATTTTCTTAACCATACTCACGGAGCTTTGGAAAAGCTCTACTCACGGGAAAGAATCCTCCTCCTTTTATTTGTTTACTTTCTTCATTTTTTCTTTTCCTCATTCTGAGGGTTAATCCAAGCCATAAATTGGAACAATCAACGGTATGTACTACTCGAGAGATAAGGTTAGCTTCCCTCTATAGTACTAGGCACTTGTTTTCTCATCATCTCGAGTTTGAATCCAACCCTTGCCCAATACAAACAAAGTAAGTACTGCTCCCTCTCCTCCTATTGTCAAGATAGACAACGTTTGAGAATATATTTTATATAATTTTGATTATTAAAAAATTAATTAAACCTTTTGATGAAAAATATAAATTGTTTTTACTACAAGTTTTGAAAATTAAAATGGCATTTTCCAGCATTAAAGATACAATGCTTCCTTCTCAATCCTACCTTCAAATTCTTCTATTAATGTCATAACGCAATTGATACTTTTCTTGTTTAGTATGTTATAGCATTAGATGAATATCAATTTTGCATTCGCAATTCTCAATTCCAAACATGTTTGCTCGTCAATGCACTATCTTCTTAGTCTTTCTGGAATGGGGACAAAGAAGTTATTTCCAAAAAAAAAAAAAAAAATCTTTTTCTGTCGTAAATTGCTACTTAGTACCAAGTAAATAAAATAAACTCAAACGCAAAATTCTAGACCAAATCGATGAGTCATTGTAGAAAAAGTATATGTTCTAATCCAATCAAATTTTATATATATGAAATTGTAGGTTTCCTAGCTAAACATCGATCTATCTGTTGTTATTGGTTGATCACTAGTTGAAGTTCAAGAATTAATTGGAGTCAACCTGCAAGAGCAAGACAAGGAAGAAAGACTCGGTTGTATAAGAGCCACTTCCAATTCTCAAGTTAGCATTTAGGCTTCATTTTTGGTAGAAACACCACTCCTGGGGTCTAAAAGTCCATGCATAAGTAAATAAGGAAATGAGAGGATATTTATGAGAGTGATCAATAACAAATTGATAAATTAATAATCTCCTAGTAGATTCATGCATGTTTCTTCAACTTGGCAGCACAATCTTCACCTTTAGCTCATCCAAAATGTCTTATGTGTTGTGTGCTTAATTGATTTGAAAAAGTTCTACTATATTAAAAGATAATAAGAATAGTCAACAAAAGAATAAAACGTATGTTAGTGGAAGCATGAAACTAAGGAAACTTTCCTCCCAGAAAAAAAAAAAAAAAAAAAAAAAAAGAAAAGAAAGCACAAACTAGTTATATTGTTGCATATATTTAGATAATAAAGATTGGAGTAATTAAAACTTTCCCAACGTTAAAGTGATGGAGAAGAAGGCAGTTCCAATTGGGATTTTTCTTTTACAAAACATAATAGGCATTTTTTTTTCTTTTAATAACAGGCGTGTGTTTTTATCAGATTATAACAGACTTTAGTTATTTTATTGAAATAAAAATCTAAAATATAAAGAAAAAGAGAAATTACATGGACATTTTAAAAAGTCAGGAAAACTGTTTCAATCAAGGTTTTTTTATTATTATTATTTAGGGAGAATCAAAGCCCAACATTCTATTCATGCCTCGCAAATTTACTAAATTATCCTCTATCCAAGAGGAAAAAAAAAAATCTAACTCCACCCTTCATAGGTAACAATCACATGCCGTCCCCCTTTTCTTGCTCTCTCTTTTTGATACTTGATAACTCAATTTTTCATTTGTTGGAATACTTAAATTCACCTCACATCTAATAATTAACATTCTTCATTTTCTCACTTCATGTTTAATAATAATCATTCATTTATCAATTTATTTTAGACAATTTCCCGAAATATATGTATATAGCTCTTATTCTTATATATGTTTCTTTCTTCTTCTTCTTTTTAAGATATGTGAAATTTAAAAACATATATCAAAAAAGTAATGCTGATTATATGAGTATGTATATATTAATAAAAATTTGTAAACTTTTAAAATAAGTGTGTACTTTCATTTAATGGACACCAAAATAAAAAAATGAGTTGATAGTCCCTTAAACAATTTGGTATAATTGTGACAGGTCTTGCTTTTAAGTCTTCTCATAGTGTTAGAAGACCTTCATAATAGCAATATAAAAATATAATGACAAGTGAAATTACAGAATGATAAATGAATAATGTTAAATGTATATTTATGGGTATACACTTACTTCTTACATTTTAAAATTATTTTATTTATTTTTTCTTTTCCTCATTCAGATGATAAATTCAAACCCAAAATTGGAACAATCAACGGTACGTTCTGCTCGAGAGATAAGGTTAGCTTCCCCCTATAGTATTAGGCACTTGCTTTCTCCTCATCTTGAGTTTAAATCCAACCCCTATCCAATACAAAGAAAGTAAGTAAGTCTCCTCCTGTTGTCAAGATAGGAGAATATATTTAATATAATTTTGATTATTAAAAAATTAATTAAACCTTTTGATGAAAAATATAAATTGTTTTTACTACATCTTTTAAAAATTAAAATGGCATTTTCCAGTATCAAAGATACAATGCTTCCTTCTCAATCCTACCTTCAAATTATTCTATTAATGTCATAACGCAATTGATACTTTTCTTGTTTAGTATGTTATAGCATTAGATGAATATCAATTTTGCATTCGCAATTCTCAATTCCAAACATGTTTGCTCTGTCAATGCACTATCTTCTTAGTCTTTCTGGAATGGGGACAAAGAAGTTATTTCCAAAAAAAAATCTTTTTCTGTCGTAAATTGCTACTTAGTACGAAGTAAATAAAATAAACTCAAACCCAAAATTCTATACCAAATCGATGAGTCATTGTAGAAAAAGTATATGTTCTAATCAATCAAATTCCATATGTTTGAAATTGTAGGTTTCCTAGATAAACATTGATCTATCTGTTGTTATTGGTTGATCACTAGTTGAAGTTCAAGAATTAATTGGAGTCAACCTGCAAGAGCAAGACAAGGAAGAAGATTCAGTTGTTTGAGAGCCACTTCCAATTCTCAATTTAGCATTTAGGCTTCATTTTTGGTAGAAACGCCACTCATGGGGTCTAAAAGTCCATGCGTAAGTAAATAAGGAAATGAGAGGATATTTGTGAGAGTGATCAATAACAAATTGATGATGCATGTTTCTTCAACTTGGCAGCACGATCTTCATAGCTCGTCCAAAATGTTTTCCAACTTGAACACTCATTCCATAATTTGAATCCAATGTACAAAATCATCGGGAATTTTTCTGCAACTGAACAAGGACGTGAATTGAAGATGAAGAGGTATCTTTTCCTTGTTTCATTTATAAAACTACAAAGAATTTTTTTTTTTTTTTAAGAAAAAAAATGTGTAAACTTAAGAACTTCATATTTGACTTTGACAAGTCTCCCAATAGACTTTGTGAAGTCTTGCTTTTAAGTCTTCGTAGCATTAGACAAATTTTGCTTGATAATAATGATGACAAATAATAGAATGACTTTGTCAAGTTTTTCTTTTAAGTCTTCTGGTATCTTTTCCTAGTTTCATCCACGAGTAATTATACGTATTTGATGTTGAGATTATTAATTACCATCAAAGCAGGAACTTGAATTGGAATCCACCAATCAAGCCTAGCACCACTTGTATTAAGTAGGTGAACCAAGCATAATTTATTAATTTCACCCTCACTCATATCTCCATGTTCAAAATAAAAGAGAAAAGAACATAGTCCCACGTTGGTGAAAATAAAAAAAAAAAAAGTTTATATAAGAAAAATGGAAGCCTATCTTAAGGCATTTTAGATAATGTATTATCCTTCTCTAATTGCACAATGTTATAGATAATTTAAATTAACAGTCTCTTACTATAAAGATGGATTTAGGCTCATGCATATTAGAAAAATAGACAAGACTAAAGAATATAAAAAAAAAAAAAAAAAAGCATAAAAGCCCAGCCCAACAATGGCCGCTCAACCCAAGAATAAAGGATATGTGGCAATATAGGCTTGAGTTTAAGTCCAGGTGCTTGTCTCAAAATTTTTAGTGGAGCCTTAAAATGAAAGCATTAGAATCCCTTAATTTATAAAAAATCAACATTTTGGGAAATTCCCTGCGAGTTGCAAACTTAGACTCTTTAAGTGTGTTAAACTTGTCCCGTAATAAATTGTGGGAAAAATCCCTATTAGAACCTAATTGCAAAGCTTTGAAGATTCTAGCTTTATTGGTAATAATCCCGATTAAAGTTGAGACCCAGTTTCATATTATGTGATGATATCAGATTTTGTACATTAGATTACCAATAATATTATGATCAGTTTTTCCATCCAAATACTGATTGGAATAGAAAATTACCACACAAAGAAAGTGGATAGACAGCAAAAGATCAATTTCTAAGTAAAATAAAGCATGATATCACATAATGACATTTTATCCCGTCTACATGCATGCACATTGCCTAGCAAAAATAATCCACCTTTGTTAGTCACTCGTGAGATCTTGAAAAGATTAACCATCTGCTCTATATAGGAGATATTATCATTTCGAAGCTAATTAAGAGTTTGACATGATAATGTTAACTAAGTTTGAATTGTCTTCTCAGTATAAAATTCTATACATACAATAAAGTAGCATCATTCTGATATCTATATCTATCTATCTCTCTCTCTCTCTCTCTCTCTCTCTCTCTCTCTCTCTCTCTATATATATATATATATATATATATATATATATATTGGCTTAAGATAGGATCTTTACGTATGAATCCAGGTTAAAAAATAAATAAAATTTAAGTAAAATAAGTAATTTTTACTTTTTTGAGATTAATTTGATATCTTGCGATTTTGTTGTGCTATGAATCTCATCTGAAAATATTTACCTTTACTCATTTTGATATATATAAGAACTTTTAATTTGTGAATGATGTGTGATGATTCTAACGCAAGTAGAGAATCATGAAATACTGATTGAGGACGGAGAGGTTGAGACCCTCTCTAGAAATAACATTGCTGGGTAGAGAAAAAAATATGAGATTCATTGACTAGTAAATGCATTGTAAAGAGAAAAAAGATAGATAAATGGTCATGATAAGATTTTCTTTATTAATTAGTACTACCACATGAAACTCGCTGATTATTTTAAGGTCATAAGTTTTCTCCTTGGCCAATTTCTTCTCCAATCTTTATCTTTTTAATTGAACCTTTTGAATCATCTTTCTTAATTCTTCTTCAGGGAAGTGATATTTCTGCTTAAGGAAATTGAATTACTTATTGCAACTTGTATCCTTGATATTTTTCAGGAATTATTATGAATGGTGAGATTGTTCATCAATATATAAGCAAGCTGTAACCCAAGTGAACTGACTGCTTGTATGTAAGAATAGATAGATGTTGAATGGTCTATGACTTCTTCATTTCACACTGCTAAATTTTATGGAGACTCAATCTTACTATAAAAGAGCCCACAATCTCAGATAATATTTCTAGGAGGGTCGACATTAATGTATATTTCTCAAAGCAGAGGTGCATAGACGTCATTTTGCCTAAATATTTTCTATTTTGATCGAATCATTCTCTTATTGAATCATTTTTCCCTTAATAAAGTTATCTATATCACATGAATTTTAGTAGGATAACATGAATATGAGCAACAGAAATGAAATGAAAACGACTGAAAGTAAATAATCAAAATGCAACATTTCACTTGATTTCAGTTATCTATATCACATGAAATTAGAAGCTTTCCTCTTTTTCTTTAACATATAAGCAATTTTCGTTAACATTTTTAATGTGGGGACTCAATTAAAAATTTAAAAATATAACTTATCAAAACAAGATTTAAAAATATAAAGATTTCATTAAAGCAACTCCAACAACAATGACAGATCGATAGTATGAAAGCCTGAAAAGGTATATTTCTCTTGCATTCCTGGCACATTACTTTAAGGGAGGTGATTAATTTTAATTGAATTATCAATATATTTTTAGAGTTGTATGATATATATATTAGTACATACTAACCACATTTTTGTTCTTTTTGAAGACCATATGTTATTTAACTCTATATTAGATAATGTATAATTTAAATTTAAATTGAGTAAAGCCATAAGTACTAAAATTTATTTAAGATTAGTGATTAAAAGAAAACAGCTCTCGCCAAGTCTTCCAAAGGCTCGTTAACAAATCTTCCTTTTAATTAACAAGTCTACTCATAATATTAAACAAATCTTGCTTAATAACAATATAACAACAATGATTACAAGTAAAAACATAGACTGTTTACATTTTTGATGTAGTCTAGTGATTGTACATCCTTTATACGCGTATAAATTTCCTTTAAAATATATATAGTTGTTGAGATATTATCTAAAAGTAAAATGGAATTGCTTTAGAATCCACCAATGAAGCATAGCAGGACCAGAAAGATATTTCTTAAGGCAGCCATACTTGAAAAATTATTGTAGCAAGACTTGTTCTGTGACTTGTTCTTTAAGCAAATAAAACCAATATAACTAGCTGAAGAGAAAATGGATTAGAAATATACTACTAGAAAAAAATATGAAAAAAAAAAGAAAAACAAGCCCAAATCTTGTTCTATTATTGCAGTTTTGGAATATATTGGGTGACAAATTGCAGTGCATCTAGCAAATGGAGAAACCTTTTAAGAAGATTGAATAGATATAAGACTCTTGTTTCATTCTGTTCAACTTGCATGAAATAATATAGTTCGATTTAGTTAGGATTGTAAAGTAGATAAAATTCTTTATATTTAATTTTAATATAATTGTAGTCTAGAAACTTAAAAGAAATTTAGTTATGCTGAAAAAATTATTTACCAGCTAATCTACAAGTGCATGGAGGTGGTATAAATTACTCTCTGTAGTATGTTTAGATATCAAATTTAGACCAAAAACAAAAATTGCAAACCCAATAACTAAAGCCTACCGAAGGAAATACTGGAAAGATTAATAACGTGTGTATACCTTTCAACAAAATTTTTTCTAATTACGTAGTAAGTGAGCTTACGGATCATTTGAATAGGTTCAAATAAGTTAAATTAAATCCGAAATAAATTTTATAGTAATACTAATAATAGTTGCCTATTAAAGCGAGTGACTATTTGTAATGAGATTTAAACTTAAACCTTGTAAGCAAAAAAATTTAATCGGAATGGTTACAATAGCACTTAAAAATTCTCCACTAAAAGGAGGAACAACTTGTAGTGAGATTTAAATTTAAATCTTATGAGCAATTGAATTATATTCATGTCATTATAACTAACCATCCTTAGCACTTTTGAAGAGTATTTCTAAAACAAGATACAGTGATTAGTTCTTCCGATTTTTTTCCTCGTTCCCATTTACACCACAGGACACACATATAATACTATTGAGCAGATATTTAGTTAACTCTTGACTAAAACACAGTTGAAAATAGATATTTGTTTGACAATCAATTGTGTTGGGTCTTCAAAACATAAGCAGATGAACCAAAGATGCCTTTGCTTCCAATGGCAGTAGCTTCTTCCATGAAACTACAAAGACAACATATTTTATATTTTTTAAATAAAATGTAAATTAAGTTCAAAAACTTGAATGTTTGACAAATCTTCCAAGAGCCCCACAAATCTTGCTTTCAAGTAACAAGTCTTCTCATTGCATTAGATAAATCTTGCTTAATAACAATTTAACAACATTGATAACTTAAATAATAGAACCGATACATTTTTTTAGATATTACCGTCAAAGCAGAACTTGGTACCAAACTTGAAAATTATCACAGCATGACATTGTGAGCGACTCGTATGACTTGACATCATAATTCGTTATTATCGGAGGAACGATTGGTTATAGCTTGAAATAATTCCAAAAGGATAAAGAGATGAAAAAGTTCCAGGAACTACTCATTCAACATATAAACAAAACTGATAATATATTTCTTAGTCTCTCCAGGCAGTCATTTGTCATGCTTTAAAGCATAGCACTAATGCACAGCCACATCGTCATTTCAACTCTATATTTGGTCCAAGGTTTGGCGATTACATTCCAATATCATTTCAGCAAATAAAAATAAATAAATAAAATCATAGAGACGGCTCAAAGGAAAATGGACTTGAAAACGTTTATCTCTTAAACTGAAGAAACCTTGTGGTAGGTTACAAGAACTTAAAGCTTGGGATGGGTTAGTCAAAATAAACCAATCTCTCAATGAGGGATGGGTTAGTCAAGTCATTAAGTTTTAATATGTAAAACAATGATAAAGAGATAATAGAAAAGAATTGAAAGAAAATAAATAAAAAACAGAACAATTAACGTGAATAGAATAAAAAAAAAAAAAGATATAAAACAAAATATTCTTTGTCGAAAGATAATTTAAAAGCACTTGCCTACTTGACAAGTGTGATGGATGCATAAATTTTAGGTTGTGGGAGAAATATATATATATATATATATATATATATATATATATATATATATATATATATATATATATATATATATATATATATATATAATCTAATGTATTATAATTAAAAGTATAATTGTTCTCTGTATATTTTTATATTTTAGAAAAATTGAATGATTGTTTCATTTTTAATGCTATAAAATATTCTCTCTCGATAAATAACTTAACAATCATTTTATTATTTATCTTTCCTACAATTTTTTAACTTTCTAAGAGTAATAATATGTGTATATCTCTTTATCTATGTCTGCTTTTACATTTCTTTTTTCTACTATTTATAATGAGTTTACCCCTTGGGCATGGACTTACATATATAAAAATAATATTTTTCACTTTTTAAAATATATATGTTCAGTGCTTAAATGATTTGAAAAAGTTTTGTTGTACTAAAAAATAACAAGAGTAGTCATGATAAGAATAAATAGTATATTGGTCGAAGCAGAAAACCAAGAAAAACTCCAGAATATATTGTTGCATATATTTAGATGAAGTTTTGAGCAATCAAAACCTTCGCAACGTAAAGCGAAAGAGAAGGAAAATAATACAAGAAAAATGGAGGGTGCACTGTGAAATAGAGAAGAAGGCTGTTGCAATTGGGATTTTTCTTTTAAAAAAAAAGAATAGGCGTGTTTTTTTTTTTTCTTTTTAATAAGAGGGGTGTTTTTATTACATTGTAACAGACTGCTAATTATTTTATTAAAATAAAAATTAAAATCTGAAGAAAAAGAGAGATTACATAGACATAGAAAGCCAATAAAACTGTTTCAATTAAGGGATTTTATAGATACACTTGCGATTTAAATAAAATTCAGATTGTGATATCCACTCTCAAGCGAAATTTACTAAATATTGTCTTTCTAAAAAAAATACAACTCAACTCAACTCCCTTTTCATTCTCTCTCTCTTTGTTTTTGATACTTGATAACAATTTTTTCTTTTGTTGGAATACTTGAAATTCACCTCACATCTAATAATTAATATTCATTATTTTCTCACTTCATATCTAATAATAACCATTCATTTATCAATTTATTTTAGATAATTTCCTCAAATATATGTATATGGCTCTAATTCTTAGATATGTTTCTTCCTATTTTTTTTTCAAGATATATGAAATTCAAAAACATAAAACAAAAATGTAATCTTAACTATACGAGTGTATATATATTAACAGAAATTCATAAAATTCTAAAATGAGAGTGTACATGGACAACAAAAGTTTTTTTTTTAAAAAAAAAAAAATGAGTTAATAGTCACTTAAAACAATTTAATATAATTGTGACAGATCTATCAGTATTGGACGAGTCTTTCATAATAATGACAATATAAAAATATAATCACAAATGAAATAACAGAATGTTAAATTTTTTACATAATCCAGTGATTCCTCCATAGACGTACCTGGGATGTATAAAAGTGAAGTGGAATTGCTTTGAAATCCACCAATCAAGCATAGCAGGAATGAAAAGATAATTCCAAAGGCAGCCATACTTCAAAAATTATTGTGGCAAGAATTGTTCTGTGACTTGACAATATAATTCGTTAGAGAAGAAATGATTGGTTAAAGTTTGAATTAATTCCAAAGTTCTGGGAACCACACATTAAACATACAAACAAAACTGATAAGAGGCAGTCATTTGTCGTCTTCATGACTTCAACTCTATTTGGTCCCTCCCAATATTCTTTAAGCAAATAAAACCAATACAACTAGCTGAAGAGAAAATGGAATAGAAATATATTACTAGAAAAAACATATGAAAAAAAAGAAAAAGAAAAACAAGCCCAAGTCTTGTTCTATTATTGCAGTTTTGGAATAAATTGGGTCACAAATTGTAGTGCATCTAGGAGAAGGAGAAATCTTCCTAATTGAATAGATACACGACTCTGTCTTGCTCTACTCAATTAGCTTGAAGTAATATGATTCGACTTAGGTAAGATTATAAGGTAGACAAAAATCTTCATATCAAATTTAAATGTAATTATATTCTTAAGATGCGAAAGATTTTTAGTTGAACTACAACAATTATCTACTAGCTGATCCATGCGTGCATAGCGGTGGTATGAATTACTCTTTGTAGTATGTTTATATATCAAATTTAGAACAAAAAAAATTGCAAACCCGATAACTAGAGCCTACTGAAGGAAATACTCAAAAGATTAATAAAGTATATATACCTCTCAACAAAACTTTCTCTATATATAGCAAGTGAGCTTACGAATTGTTTAAATAGGTTCAAATAAGCTAAAATACAATCCAAATTAAGGCTTATAGTAGTACTAATAGTTGCCTATTAAAGGAAGTGACTATTTGCAATGAGATTTGGACTTAAATCTTGTAAGCAAAAATGTTCAATTTGAATAGTTGTAGTAACATTTAAGAACTCCCTACTAAAAAGGAGGAACTACTTACAGAGAGATTTGAATTTAAACTTTATAAACAATTGAATTCAATTCTTGTCAATTGAGCCGACCCTCATTAGCATCTTTGAAGAGTATTTCTAAACAAGATACAGTGGTTAGTTCTTTCCAATTTTTTCCTTGTTCCCTTTTACACCACAGGACACACATACAATACTATTGAGCAGATATTGGGTTAACTCTTGACTAAAACATTATGTTGAAAATAGATATTGGTTTTTTTTTTTTTTTTTTGGATTTAGAGAGGATTAATCAATCTTGTTGGGTCTTCAAAACACTAAGCAGATGAATCAAAGATGTCTTTGCTTCCAATGGCAGCAGCTTCTTCCATGAAACTACAAAGACAATATACTTTATGTTTTTAAATAAGATGTAAATTAAGTTCAAGAACTTGAATGTATAATTTTGACAAATCTTCCAAGAGCCCCACTAATCTTGCTTTCAAGTAATAAGTCTTCTCATAGCGTTAGACAAATCTTGCTTAATAACAACAATTTAAAAACATTGACAAGTTAAATAATAGAATCCTTACATTTTTGAGATATTACCATCAAAGGAGAACTTGGTACCAAACTTGAAAATTATCACAGCATGACTTGTGAGCGACTCGTATGACATGACAACATAATTCGTTATTATAGGAGGAACGATTGGTTATAGCTTGAAATAATTCCAAAAGGATAAAGAGATGGTAAAAGTTCCAGGAACTAATCATTCAACATATAAACAAAACTGATAAGAAATTTCTTAGTCTCTCTAAACAGTCATTTGTCATGATTTAAAGCATAGCATTAATGCAACCACATCATCACTTCAACTCTATATTTGGTCCAAGGTTTGCTCGTTCCATTCCAATATGCTTTCTGCAAATAAAAACAAGCATAAAAACCAGCTCAAAAGAAAATGGACATGAAGAAACCTTGTTGTAGATGACAAGAACTTCATGCTTGGGAGTAAAATAGAGTGGGATATAAGATGTGGATCCCTTACATATGACTCTATTTCTGTCTTACTTATTGTTAATTTGTTAAAGATTTTTTTAATAACTAAATATTATTTTTAAATGGTTAAGGAGTTTCTGCACTGCCAAAGGATTAAGCCACATAAAAGCATATGTTGAGAGATAAGTAATCGTAATTGTTTCTTATTAGCAAACAAGATTAGTCGCACCTTCAATGAGGATACTCAGAAATAGAAAAAAAAATAAATAAATAATGAAAGAAAATACCAACAAGGTGTGGCTCAGTTGGTAATCAAAATAAGTTTAGTGCTTGAAGAGTTTCTGCAATGTCAAGAGTTTGAGCCACACAAAAACACATGTTGAAAAAACAAGTAGCCACAAATGTTCTTTGTCTTCAAAATAGCATATTTAACTATATATTGTTATTCATAAATAAGGAAAATTGGTAATTTTATTCTGACTCAACTCCATTCCCTCTCCTTACTAATGAGGATAACAATAACAATAACGACTTAGAACGTTATATATTTTACATAAGTGATTATTCTACGTGCCTTTACTATGGATTTCCCTTTTGAAAATATATGTAGTTGTTGAGATATTACCCTCAAAGCACAACTTGGCATCATCTTGGATTATTTAAATGTAATGTGGAATTGTGTGGAATTCGTCAATCAAACACAGCATGTTTAAGGAAAAAAGTTTTAAATTTAAAACTTGGAGTTTCATTTTTTTTTTTTGGGGAAAGATTGTTGTTAACTTCTCTTTATTTTTAAAGTTGTATGGTATATATATATATATATATATATATATATTATTACATACTAACCATATTTTTTTTTGTTTTGAAGATCATATGTTATTTGACACTATATGAAATAATATATAATTTAAATTTAAGTTAAATAAAACTATAAAGACAGTAGAATTTAAGACTAGTGCTTAAGAGAAAACAACTCTTGTCAAGTCTTTCGAAAGCCTCTTGACAAATCTTCCTTTTAAGTAATAATCTTCTCGTAGCGTTAAACAAGTCTTGCTTAATAACAATATAACAACAATGATCACAAATGAAAGCATATAATGTTTATATTTTTTATATAATCTAGTGATTGTACATCTTCTATACCCGTATAAATTTCCTTTGAAATATATGTGGGTGTTGAGATATTATCTAAAAGTAAAGTGGAATTACTTTGGAATCCACCAATCAAGCATAGCCGGACCAGAAAGATATTTCTAAAGGCAGCCATACTTGAAAAATTATTGTGGCAAGACTTGTTTGTGAACCATGTTAGAGCTTGAATTTATTCCAAAGGGATAAGAGATGGTGAAAGTTCCCTGAACCAAGCATTGAACATACAATACAAACACAACTGATGAGATATTTCTTGGTCTCTCGAGGTAGTCATTTGTCATCATTTAAAGCATAGCACTAATGCACACCCCCAACGTCACTTCAACCAAGGTTTACCCATTCCATTCCAATATACTTTCCGCAAATAAAATAAAAGCATAAAAACGACTCAAGAGAAATGGACTTGAAAATGTTTATCTCTTAAACTGAACAAACCTTGTGGTAGGTGACAAGAACTTCAAGCTTGGGAGTAAAATAGAATGGGGTATAAGATGTAGATTCCTTAGATTTTTTTTAATTGGTTAGTGTTACTTATAATATTAATTTATATTTTTTAATTATTTAATAAAGATTGAGATAAAAATGTCAATTTCTTTTATATATATATATATATATATATAGCTTCCTCTATCGTATGGAAGCCGTTCTGTGCTTTCCTTTGCTTCATTTCCACAATTTCAGCGGGTCTTTGTCTTCTTAAATGCTTGTTTGACAGAAATGGGCAACAGACTCCACCAAGGTCATATCTCTGAAATTTCCACAGAATGGGACAATGTCATCAAGAAATAATAAGTCTGGGCCAAAACAATAAACACATTGACTAAGACATAAAGCATATTTTGGAAGTCAATGTAGAATGGATAGATGTAAATAAGCAGAAAGCTATAGCAGCACCAGGAATTAGGATTTCAGTAAATAACACATTCTTTAAATGCATGTTTAGCAAGTTTACTCACAAATTGATTAGTTTTTCTTTAAGAATGACAAAGTGACTTCTCAATTCCCAATTAATGTGATTTTTTAAGTTCTTTCAAATAATTTTTTAAATGGTTTTATAACTTTCTTTTTAATAGACAACCTAATGAGTATTACTTGCTTTTCTATTCACTTACTATAAACTAATCTCTCAATGTGTCGTAAGAAATGGGTTAGTCAAGTCAATAAAATTTAATATGTAAAACAATAATAGAGAAATAATAGAAAAGGATTGAAAGAAAATAAATAAAAGACAAGTGACATGAATAGGAGATGAAGCATTCTTTGTGGAAAGATAATTTAGGATATTGTTATTTTTCATAAAATCAAAAGCACTTGCCTACTTGAAGAGTGTGATGGATGCATAAATTTTAAATTTTAGGTTGTCGGAGAAATATATATACATATATATACATAAAATATTTATAACTTTAAAAATTTAATATACTACAATTAAAAATATAAGTGTACATTATAATTGTCCTCTATGTGTTTTTATATTTTAAGAACACTGAATGATTATTTAATTTTTAATACTATAATATATTCTCTCTAGATAAATAACTTAGCAATCATTTTAGTATTTATCTTCCATATGATTTTTCAACTTTTCAAAAGTAATAACATGTGTATACCTCTTTATTTATATCTGCTTTTATGTTTCTTTTTCTGCTATTTATAATAAGTCACTCCTCCAAATAATTAATATATACTAAGTGTACAAATTGGGCATGCACTTACACATATAAAAATAATATTTTTCACTTTTTAAAATATATGATATATGATTTAAAAAAATTCATTGTACTAAAAAATAACAAGGTTAGTGTAGATAAGAATAAATAGTGTCTTGGCAGAAGAAGAAAACCAAGAAAAACTCCAGAATATATTGCATATATTTAGATGATGAAGTTTACTTACACTATATATATATATATATATATATATATAAACTAATTTGCTTACTTTTTAAGTTAAAATTTTATTTTAAAATGATCGATTTAAAAAACAACAACATCAACATCTTAACAACCAGGCCATGTGGAGTGATGGGTAAGTGCATTGTGATTGAATGAGGACAAAACCCAAAAGTTTATCATGGTCGTAAATGGATGGAGGTTAAGGTAGTCATTTCGGATATGGCCACGATATTTGCTTTTTTTCATGTCTTTGATATTATTTCATCTCGGCTTTTTTCCATTAGAGAGAACATGCAGAAAGGAAAACACCCAAATATTGTTTCTTTTTTCAGAATTAATTAATTCTGTCAACATTAACTATAAGAGACAATACAATGAAATGGTATTTGCATATTTAAGGAGGTCTTGGTAAAGGGGTGCATCATGGAAAATGTTCAGCCCAAGCAGACAACACCTCAAAAAGAATTAATTCCACGATGTAAACCTAGTCAAGAAAAACATGCTATAGGGATCGATCCAGACAGATTTGTCCCTAATTACTGACCAATCAATCTATGTTACCAATACTTGCGTATTTAAAAAGATTCTTAACTTCTTATGTTTTTAAAATCAGTCACCAACTCATATTTTAACAAAGCATAATTATAAAAGTAATAAATTCTTTTTGTACTAAGTGATTGATTCCCAACATTTTAATTATTTTTTTCGCAACTAAACAAGAAAAAAAAAAAAAAGAAGAAGTATTGCTTACATTATTTAGGGAAATTTGCGCAACGTAATAGAGAAGGAAAATAATACAAGAAAAAGATAGTACTTGAGAACAAATTAAAGAGTATTTGTATTTAGATTTTGTCTGTGTACAAGATGCAGAGTTAAAAATGGAGGCTGCACTGTGAAATAGAGAGGAAGACAGTTCCAATTGGGATTTTTCTTTTAAAAAAATAATAGGCTTTTTTTTCTTTTTAATAACATGTGTATGTTTTTATTAAATTGTAACAGAGTCTTAATTATTTTATTAAAATAAAAATCTAAAATCTGAAGAAAAAGAGAGATTACGGGTCTTGTTTTTAAGTCTTCTCACAGCGTTGGCAAAAAGTTTTTAATTTAACACATTGGAGTTTAGAAGAAAATGGAAACAAAATGAACAATCAAAAAGACAAGAAACGGGTAAAAATAAAAAGACTTTTTTTAATCGTGTTTTATACAGTGAAAGTGTGATTGAGGTTAAATGAATAAAATTATACGTATATTTAAGGGTATACACCTATTTTTTATATATTTATTTTATTTTTATTTATTTGACTTTTCTATTTTTAATTTTTTTAAATTTTATTTTATTTTTTATTTATCTTACTTTTCTATTTATAATTCTATTCATAAAAAACACTGACCTTTAAGAATTATACTTATTTGTTAGGTGGATACATACACAATATTTAAGAATCTCTAGTCGATGTGGAATAACTTGATCATGTCAACAAAGTGAAATAAAAATAGAAAAATAATACACATAATAAAAAGAAAAATAATAGAAATGGATTGAATGTGACGTTTAAGAATTAAAAGGTAATTTGGAAAATTGTTATCCTCAACGGAATCAACGCTACTCACATACTCATCAATCTTCCACTTTTCCTTCCTGTGCATCTTTTATAATTAAGTTCAACAAATACAAAATCTATGAAATAATTATTGTATTTTCTATCGATATATTTTTCTTATTTTGTTTTCTTTTGTTTTAAATTATAATATTCTTATAATTGAATCACACAATTTTAAAAAAATAATTAGAATTAATATACTACCGTCAACTGTTATAGAGGTGTATTAATTCTCTTTAAAAATCAATATATAAAAATTAAAAATATATTAATTAAAGATAAATATAAAAAAAAAATTATATATACACTTGTCTTTTCAATTAGTGCATACGTGTAGAATAAGTTAGTTAATTCAACAAAGTAAAATAAAAATAAAAAAAAAATAATACACATAAGAAAATAAGAAAAATAAATTGGACGTTTAAGAATTAAAAAGATAATTTGAAATTTTTTAACCAAAAAAAAAACTACTAGCGTACAGCTAGATCAATTTTCCTGCACATTCCTTGCATGCATCTTTTTTACTTTTTTTTTTTTTTTCCTTTACATTACATGGTAGAGATAATATCATTAATTAAGAACATAAAGAAAGCAGTGTAAATAAAAATAAAAATGAAAATATGTACATATATAACGACCAAATATCTCAACTCCATTGTATCTTTAGCAACGCGTGATATATACATATTTCATTAGATTATGATCAAAAGTTACTAAGTTATATTAACTTTTTGTTTCACAAATTTCTCTCTTATGTTTTATACGAGATAGTTATAGGTATTTACTTTACAAAATCTTATACAGGGATAATTAAGTATTTTTTCTATAAACGAGGGCAATTATAGTTTATCTCTAAATTGAAGAACCCTAGTGATAGATGACAAGAACTTTTAAGCTTGGCAGTAATAGCTTTTACGCATACAACATGAATCCTTTTAATATATATAACTCTACATCTTTTATCCTACTTTTTCTTTTAATTGGTCAAAGTTTTTATTTAATAATGCTGCATTATGTTATAATTTTTTTTAACTAATTAGAAGGAATTGAGAAAGAGAATGAATATGGAGTAAAATAGAAGATGTGTATCCCTTAAATGTTTTTTTGACAGAAATGGGTCACAGACTGCAAATGTCATGACAGTGTGAATTGAAAATAATGTCATTGTTAGGAAGATGCAGATACCTTCAGCTAAGCATGGCAAACTTGACCTTTTTAAAGGAAGATCACGATAAGACTCACAAACTTACAAATTCCACATAGCATGTGGAATGGATTCAAGGAATGAGTGCAAATTAAATTATCCTTTTTTTCTTTTTTAATAGTTTATATATAAGATCAGTTAAGAAAAATAAAAGTTGGAGGCTAATTAACCACTGCTTACATCTCCAAGGAACATTTGAAACAGCAGTGTAACAAGAGTTTAAAGTGCACCAGAACTATAATTAAAACATTTGATTCCTTTCATAAAAAAAAAAAAAAAAAAAAAAATGATTCCTACTGTCATGGCTGTTTCCCCCAACACTCATATCTTGGTTTACCTTTGTTGTTTTCATGATGCATATTATCATTACCAACAATAGAAAGCACAATAACCAGTTTAAAAATTAGTTTCAAAAAATTTAGAATGCTATATTTCAAAACTTGCCTTGACATCTACCATAACTACGTTTTAATCAGTTAATTACCTGAGGTAACATTAACATCATATGAATTCTAAACATAAATAAGGAGTGCAAAGTTAAATTATATAACTAATCTTAAGAAATGAGTCACTGACTCCACGTAGGGTTATGCCAGTGTGAATTTTTCACAGCAGGAGACAATGGGATAAGAAAATAATGACTCTGGGCCATAACTAAATTCACATTTGAGAAAGACATATCTAAAGCATATTTTTCTTGAATTAATCAGTTGGGAAGTCACATGAATGCTTTGAAAAATGCTCATATAAGTTGAATTAGTGCAAAAATATTTGAATACATGACTGTACTTGCGGAATGGGTTAGAAATTTCATAGAGTTGAATAAGTCTTGCTTAATAACAATATAACAACAAGGATCACGACATATAATGTTTAAATTTTTGATATAGTCCAGTAATTGTACATTCTCCATCTGCGTATATTTTTCCTTTGACATATATGTGGTTGTTGAGATATTATTAAAAGAAAAAGGGAATTGCTTTGGAATCCACGAATCAAGCATAGCAGGACCACAAAGCTGTTTCTTAGTCTCTCCTGGAGGTCATTTGTCATGATTTAAAGCATAGCACTAATGCACACCCCCTTCGTCACTTCAACTCTATATTTGATCTAAGGTTTGCCCATTCCATTCCAACATACTTTCGGCAAATAAAATGAAAGCATAAAAACGACTCGAGAAATGGACTTGAAAATGTTTATCTCTTAAACTGAAGAAACTTTGTGGTAGGTGACAAGAACTTAAAGCTTTGGATGGGTTAGTCACTATAAACCAATCTCTCAATGAGGGATGGGTTAGTCAAGTCATTAAATTTTAATATGTAAAACAATGATAAAAAGATAATATAAAAGAAATGAAAGAAAATAAATAAAAAACCAGAACAATTGTCGTGAATAGAATCAAAAAGAAAAAGATATAAAACAAAATATTCTTTGTCGAACGATAATTTAAGATATTGTTATTTCCATAAAATCAAAAGCACTTGCCTACTTGACAAGTGTGATGGATGCATAAATTTTAGGTTGTGGGAGAAATATATATATATAAATGTACGTTATAATTGTTCTCTGTATATTTTTATATTTTAGAAACATTGAATGATTGTATCATTTTTAATGCTATAAAATATTCTCTCTCGATGAATAACTTAACAATCATTTTTTTATTTCTCTTTCGTACAATTTTTTAACTTTCTGAGAGTAATAATATGTGTATATCTCTTTATTTATGTCTGCTTTTACATTTTTTTTGTACTATTTATAATAGTTTACCCCTCCAAATAATTAATATACACTAAGTGTACAAATTAGGCATGGACTTACATATATAAAAATAATATTTTTCACTTTTTTAAATATATATGTTCAATGCTTAAATTATTTGAAAAAGTTTTGTTGTACTAAAAAATAACGAGTAGTCAAGATAAGAATAAATAGTATATTAGTAGAAGCAGAAAACCAAAGAAAACTCCAGAATATATTGTTGCATATATTTAGATGAAGTTTTGAGCAATCAAAACTTTCGCAACGTAAAGTGAAAGAGAAGGAAAATAATACAAGAAAAAGATAGCACTAGAGAATAAATTAAAGAGTGCTTGTATTCAAATTTTGTCTGTGTACAAGATACAGAGTTTCATTCTCTCTCTTTCTTTTTGATACTTGATAATTCAATTTTTTTTTTTGTTGGAATACTTGAAATTCACCTCACATCTAATAATTAATATTCATTATTTTCTGACCTCATATCTAATAATAACCATTCATTTATCAATTTGTTTTTAGACAATTTCCTCAAATATATGTCTATAGCTCTAATTCTTAGATATGTTTCTTCCTATTTGTTTTCTTTTTAAGATATGTGAAATTCAAAAACATAAAACAAAAAAGTAATCCTAATTATACGAGTGTATATATATTAACAGAAATTTATAAGACAGATCTATGAGTATTGGACAAGTCTTTCATAATAACGACAATATAAAAATAAAATCACAATTGAAATAAAAGAATGTTAAATTTTTGACATAATCCAGTGATTCCTCCATAGATGTATCTGGGATGTATAAAAGTGAAGTGGAATTGCTTTGAAATCCACCAATCAAGCATAGCAGGAATGGAAAGATAATTCTAAAGGCAGCCATACTTGAAAAATTATTGTGGCAAGACTTGTTCTGTGACTTCACAATATAATTCGTTAGAGGAGAAATGATTGGCTAAAGCTTGAATTAATTCCAAAGTTCTGGAACACACATTAAACATATGAAATATAACTAGCTGAAGAGAAAATGGAATAGAAATATATCACTAGAAAAAACATATGAAAAAAAAGAAAATAAAAACAAGCCCAAATCTTGTTCTATTATTGCAGTTTTGGAATATATTGGGTGACAAATTGTAGTTCATCTAGGAGAAGGAGAAACCTTCCTAATTGAATAAATACACGACTCTGTCTTGCTCTACTCAATTAGCTTGGAGTAATATGATTCGACTTAGGTAAGATTATAAGGTAGACACAAATTTTCATATCAAATTTAAATATAATTGTATTTTTACAATGTAAAAGATTTTTAGTTAAACTAAAAATTTATTTACTAGCTGATCCATGCGTGCATAGTGACAGTATGAATTACTCTTTGTAGTATGTTTATATATCAAATTTAGACCAAAAAAAATTGCAAACCCGATAACTAGAGCCTACTGAAGGAAATACTCAAAAGATTAGTAAAGTATACATACCTCTCAACAAAACTTTCTCTATACATAGCAAGTGAGCTTACGAATCGTTTAAATAGGTTCAAATAAGCTAAAATACAATCCAAATTAAGGCTTATAGCAGTACTAATAGTTGCCTATTAAATGAAGTGACTATTAGCAATAAGATTTGGACTAAATCTTGTAAGCAAAAAAGTTCAATTTGAATAGTTGTAGTAGCATTTAAGAACTCCCTACTAAAAAGGAGGAACTACTTACAGAGAGATTTGAATTTAAACTTTATAAGCAAGTGAATTCAATTCTTGTCAGTTGAGCCGACCCTCGTTGCCACCTTTGGAGAGTATTTCTAAACAAGATACAGTGGTTAGTTCTTTCCAATTTTTTCCTTGCTCCCTTTTACACCACAGGACACAGATATAATACTATTGAGCAGATATTGGGTTAACTCTTGACTAAAACACTATGTTGAAAATAGATATTTTTTTTATTTTTATTTTTTTGGATTTAGAGAGGATTAATCAATCGTGTTGGGTCTTCAACACACTAAACAGATGAATCTAAGATGTCTTTGCTTCCAATGGCGGTCGCTTCTTCCATGAAACTACAAAGACAATATATTTTATATGTTCTTTAATAAGATGTAAATTAAGTTCAAGAACTTGAATGTATAATTTTGACAAATCTCCCGAGAGCCCCACTAATCTTGCTTTCAAGTAATAAGTCTTCTCATAGCGTTAGACAAATCTTGCTTAATAACAACAATTTAAAAACATTGACAAGTTAAATAATAGAATCCTTACATTTTTTGAGATATTACCATCAAAGCAGAACTTGGCGCCAAACTTGAAAATTATCACAGCATGACTTGTGACCGAGTCGTATGACATGACAACATAATTCGTTATTATAGGAGGAACGACTGGTTATAGCTTTTAATAATTCCAAAAGGATAAAGAGATGGTAAAAGTTCCGGGAACCACACATTCAACATATAAACAAAACTGATAAGATATTTCTTAGTCTCTCCAGGCAGTCATTTGTCATGATTTAAAGCAAAGCACTAATGCACAGCCACATCGTCACTTCAACTCTATATTTGGTCCAAGGTTTGCTCATTCCATTCCAATATACTTTCCGCAAATAAAATAAAATCATAAAAATGACTCAAGAGAAAAGGACTTTAAAAATTTTTATCTCTTAAACTGAAGAAACCTGTGGTAGGTGACAAGAACTTCAAGCTTGGGAGTAAAATAGAAAGGGGTATAAGATATGATTCCTTAGATTTTTTTAAAATTGGTTAGTATTACTTATAATATTAATTTATATTTTTTAATTATTTAAAAAAGAGTGAGATAAAAATGTCAATTTGTTATATATATATAGCTTCCTTTCTCGTATGGAAGCCCTTCTGTGCGTTCCTTTACCTTCATTTCCACAATTTCAGTGGGTCTTTGTCTTCTTAAATGCTTGTTTGTCAGAATTGGGCAACTGACTCCACCAAAGTCATATCTGTGAAATTTCCACAGCAGGGACAATGTCATCAAGAAATAATAAGTCTGGGCCAAAACAAAAAATATATTGACTAAGACATAAACCATATTTTGGAAGTCGATGTAGAATGGATAGATGTAAACAAGCACAAAGCTATAGCAGCACTATCAGCCACAAACCCTAAAGTGAGCTAACAGGAGGAATTAGGATTTCAGTAAATAACACATTCTTTAACTGCATGTTTAGTAAGTTTACTCACAAATTGATTAGTTTTTCTTTAAAAATGACAAAGTGACTTCTCGATTTCAAATTAATAGATGGCCTAGTGAGTATTACTTGCTTTTCTATTCACTCATTATAAACTAATCTCTCAATCGTGAGAGATGGGTTAGTCAAGCCAATAAAGTTTAATATGTAAAACAATAGTAGAGAAATCATAGAAAAGGATTGAAAGAAAATAAATAAAAGACTAAAACAAGTGACATGAATGGGAGACGAAGCATTCTTTGTGGAAAGATAATTTAGAATATTTTTATTTTCATAAAATCAAAAGCACTTGCCTACTTGACAAGTGTGATGGAAGCATAAATTTTAAATTTTAGGTTGTGGGAGAAATAATATATATATATATATATATATATATATAACATTAAAATTTTAATATATTACAATTAAAAGTATAAGTGTACATTGTAATTGTCCTCTGTATTTTTATATTTCAGAAACACTGAATGATTATTTCATTTTTAATACTATAAAATATTCTCTCTAGATAAATAACTTAGCAATCATTTTAGTATTTATCTTCCATAGGATTTTTTAACTTTTCAAAAGTAATAACATGTGTATACCTCTTTATTTATATCTGTTTTTATATTCTTTTTTTTCCCATAATGTTAAACTATGTCTTGCTTAATAACAATATAACAACAAGGATCACGAGTAAAAGCATATAATGTCATCTTTGATATATTCTTGTGTTGTCCATCCTCCGTACGCATATAAATTTCCTTTGAAATTTATATGGTTGTTGAGATTATCAAAAAGTAAAATGGAATTGCTTTGGAATCCACCAATCAAGCATAGCTTGACCACAAAGATATTTGTTAGTCTCTCCAGGTAGTCATTTGTCATGATTTAAAGCATAGCACTAATGGACTTGAAAACGTTTATCTCTTTTTGATTGGTTTTTTTTTTTTTAATAACTTGGCATTATTTGTAAAACTAATTTTTAATTATTTAAAAGAGAGTGAGATAAAATATGACAATCTCTTTACCTTCTGTGCTTCCCTTTACCTTCCTTTCCCACAATATCATGTTAAATGCTTGTTTGATAAAAATGAGTCACAGACTACCAAAAGTCATGCCAGTGTGAATTGAAATAATGCCATTGTTACGAGGAATTTTAAATGGTATGTCAACTTGTCCCAAATGGTACACTTAAACAATTAGTTTCAAAAATTTACTATACTATATTTTAAAACATCGTCTGAAATCTACTAAAACTAATTTTTAATCAGTTTATTATCTGAGATAAAAATGAAAGATTCTGGAGATATTATAACATTAGCGAACACATAAATAACATCACTCAATTAAAAAAAAAAAAAATTAAACAAGTGTTTTTCTTTCCATTGATGGTTTCGATGAACATTGAAGATTACCGATAGGATTATAAGCAATAAATTTGTCTTATATTTCAGAGAGTAGGAGCAAAGAAAATGAAGGTCATGCGATGCCAATGTGAAATTCAACATTGTAGTAATCACGCTTCATTTTTATCTTCATGCGTAAACATGAAATTCAACATTTTTGCAATTATATTTCAGCATCTGATACAATAATTAAATTATCACATGGGCCTAATTGCCCTATTTGGTAATTGGTGTATCTATTGCTGCCCATAGTATACTCGTAATTTTAGAAGATATTGGTATATTGGCTTCAATTTCTTGGTACAGGGATGAAGGGTGTCCTGTGACAGATCACATATCACAGCACTAATGCACCCACATCTCAATATGCTTTCTGTAAATACAAACAAGCATAAAATCCACCTCAAAAGAAAATGGAATTGAAAATTTATCTCTAAACTCAAGAAATTGGTAGGTGAAATTTTTTTTTTGTCTCCTCACATTATCATTAATTTTAAAAATAATTTTAATATTTTAAATTAAATAAAATAAATATTCACATTTTAAATTAAAAATAAAAATAAATTTTATTAAGCTATTTTTTATTTATATAAAAAATTTATTTTTATTGTAAGTTTAAAATATAAGAATTTATTTAATTTAATTTAAAACATTAAAAAAAATTGAATTAATGATAATAAAAAAAATTCTCAAAACACATTGATCATATTTTGAAAGTCGACATAGAATGGATAGATGTAAATTTTTATTGTTTATAATTCCATCCATAAAAATAAATATTAAAATGAGCATCGACAAGAATATGCACGCGGCATTTTTCTATTTACATTATATTTATTTGTTAGGTGAATGCACATACATCTAAAATCTCTCGTTAGATATATACAGCTGTCATTTCAATATAGTGCATGTACGTAGAATAGCTTGGTGAGGTCCACAATGTGAAACAAAAATAGAAAAACAATTAAATCACGTGACGTTTAAGAATTCAAAGGTAATCTAGAAAATTGTTATCAATCTTACACTTTCCTTCCATGTATCTTTTTATAATTAAACACTGCTTGTCATCCCCAAGTGACATTATAAATAGCAGTGCACCAACAGTTGTATATGCACCAGAACTACAATTAAACTTTTAAGTCCTACACTCATGGCTGCTTCAACCAGTACTCTTATCTTCATTTTCCTTTGCTGTTTCTGCTTCCTTACTTTTCACGTTTGCATTTGCATAGGAACCACTAATCTTCTATGCATAGCAAGTGAGCAAGAAGCTCTTCTTCAGTTCAAGAAAAATCTTACTGATCCTTCCAATAGACTCCGTTCTTGGAGTGCCAATAGCGATTGCTGTACATGGGATGGTGTTGTCTGCAACAACATAACAGGGCATGTCCTTGAGCTCCACCTAACAACTTGTAATTCTTTTGATATGCCTAACTACTATGAAGAAGAAGAAGCTTACGAGAGATATAGATTTGGTGGAGAGATAAATCCACCTTTGCTGGAGTTGAAGCACTTGAACCACCTTGACTTGAGCTGCAATGATTTTGGAGGTATGCCAATTCCCAATTTTATAGGATCATTGAAGAGCTTAACATATCTTAACCTTTCTGCAGCAAGATTTCGTGGGGAAATTCCACATCAACTTGGTAACCTATCCAATTTGCTCTTTCTTGACCTTGGAACCTCACAATTCAGTGGCAAAATTCCTTGTGAAATTGGGAACCTCACAAGTTTGATCCATCTTGACATTGGAAGTTATTATTCTTACAGAGATGAATTATCATTGTCTGTAGAAAATCTTCATTGGCTGTCTAGTCTCTCCTTCTTAGAATATCTTGATTTGAGTTTCATAAACTTATCCCAAGCCTCTGATTGGCTATGGGTTGCTCACAAACTATCAGCTTTGAAGGAATTACATTTGTCTGGTTGTCCACTTCATTATCACAATCAGCCTTCCATCGTTAACTTCTCATCTCTTGTTATCCTTGATCTTTACCAAACTAATTACTTTCACGCTTCTTTTATCTCTGACTGGATATTTGGACTTAGTAAATTGATTTCTCTTCGAATAGGATATAATTATTTTCAAGGTCCAATTCCAGATGGTATTCAAAATCTCACTCTTCTTGAAAATCTCTTCTTGATTGGTAATTCATTCAACTCTTCCATCCCCAATTGGTTATATAGTCTTGGTCATCTCAAGTTTCTTTCCCTTAGTGGCAACAATTTGCATGGGACACTTTCTGAAGACATAGCAAATTTGACATCTATTGTTAGTCTTGATTTGTCATCTAATCAACTTGAAGAGAAAGTTCCAACATCATTAGGATTTCTCTGCAATTTGAGACAGTTACATTTGTCATTTAAAAAATGCACTCAAAACATTTCAGAAATTTTGAAAATTTTCTCAGCTGGATGTGTTTCACTACAACTAGAAATACTAGAGATTTCTAATTCTCAACTATCAGGTCATTTGACTGATGAAATTGGAGTATTTAGAAATCTTGTCGGACTTTCTCTTTACAACAACTCAATTCAAGGAGTACTTCCTAAATCCTTAGAAAAATTATCATCTTTGGAATTTTTTGATGTTGGCACCAACAAATTGGAAGGAAATCCTTTTGAAATTGTTGGGAAACTTTTTTCAATGCAAGATCTTTCTTTGGGATATAATAAATTTCAAGGATTTGTTACTGAGGCTCACCTTGCAAATCTAACAAGTTTAGTGACCCTGTATGCACCAGAAAGCCAATTCACTTTAAAGGTGAATTCCAATTGGAGTCCGCCTTTTCAGTTGGTTTGGTTAGGATTGTCATCATGGCAATTGGGTCCCGACTTTCCTTTATGGATTAAATCCCAAAAGTATCTTCGTTATTTGTTGATAAGCAACACTGGAATTACGGATCTTATTCCCAACTGGTTTTGGTCCGCATATTCCAATGGTCTGTATGCCGACCTTTCTAACAATCAAATCTATGGAGAACTTTCCGTATCATCAGAGAATCCAATCAGTTTTTTTGGGGTCAATCTAAGTTCAAACCACTTGAGTGGTCAGCTGCCCTTTTTGTCTTCCAGTGTCAGGTACATAGATCTTTCATTTAATTTCTTTTCTGGATCCATAACTCATTTCTTGTGTCAAAAACAAGACAAGCCCACAGAGTTACATTTGCTCAATCTCAAATCAAATAATTTATCGGGTGAAATACCTGATTGCTGGATGATGTGGCAAAATTTGACCACAGTAAGGTTGGGAAACAACTCATTTATCGGCGATATTCCCACATCCTTGAGTTCCTTATTATCATCTGGGAATGAAGTCGGCATCCAAAATTTGGATCTAAGTTCAAACCACTTGAGCGGCCAACTGCCCTATTTGTCTAATGGTATGGTTTACTTGGATCTTTCTGACAATTTCTTTTCTGGATCCATAAATCATTTCCTATGTCAGAAACAAGAAAAGCCTACAAATTTAAAATTTCTTATCCTCAAATCGAATAATTTATCAGGCGAAATACCTGATTGTTGGATGACGTGGCAAAATTTGTTGACAGTAACATTGAGAAACAACTCATTTACTGGCAACATCCCCACATCCTTGGGATCTTTGGTAGGGCTCAACTCACTGCAACTTGGCAACAACAAGCTTTCTGGACAATTTCCCCTCTTGGTGAATTCTAGTCAATTGATTTTGTTGGACCTCGGAAATAATGAATTTTCTGGAACCATTCCATCATGGATTGGAGAGAGGCTTGTGAATTTGAAGATACTTAGTCTTGGATCAAACAATTTTTCTGGTCAAATTCCCTCAAAAATTTGCACATTGAAGTTTCTTCAAGTCTTGGATCTTTCGGAAAACAACTTGGCTGAGCATATACCAAAATGTCTCAATCAATTGCAAGCCATGATGATTAAAAACAACAGTGAAGATGCAAGCATCCTCTGTGAAGATAAAAATAGCACATTGTACACAGTGATTTCTACGGTTCTATGTTTAAAAGGAATTGATATGGAATATAGCACTATTCTGGGTCTCGTGATAAGTATCGATCTTTCAAGTAACAAATTGTCCGGAGATATACCAAGTGAAATTACAAATTTGTTGGCATTGCGGTATCTCAACTTGTCTAAAAATTATTTAAGTGGCCAAATTCCCAAAAGCATTGGCAATATGGAAACATTAGAATCACTTGATTTGTCAAGGAATCAACTTTTTGGTGAAATTCCCCCAAGTATAGAAAAATTAACCTTTTTAAACAGGTTGAACTTGTCTTGCAATAGTTTGAGGGGGAAAATTCCAACAGGAACCCAATTGCAAAGCTTCGAAGAGTCCAGCTATTTTGGCAATGAACTATGCGGTCCTCCGCTTCTGAACAACTGCAGTCCACAAGATGATGTTAATAACAGATACAAGAAAGGTGATGGGCATGGAATAAATTGGTTTTATCTGGGCATGACATTCGGATTTATTGTAGGATTTTGGGGAATTGTTGGTCCTTTATTCTTGTATAGATCATGGAGGCATACTTACTTTCAATTCATCGATAACATGTGGTACAAAGTGAGATATGCTTGGTGATTAAAAGTGAGATTTGTCATGTAGTACTGCTGGCTCTGTTGCCAAAGACAAGTTTTATGTGATGATCAGTTTTCGTATTGTTTTATATATGCAAATAGTATTCAAAACTCAATCTATTACATCCATTCTACTGTAAACGCTCAAATTATTGTAAACATACACTGCCATCATCTAAAGATTGTTTGTTTCCCCACAGGATCAATAGGATTTTGAAAATTGTATTTACAAACTGCATTTTTACATGTAAAATAGTTTTAAATAAAATTAAAAATAAAAGAGAATTCATGAAAAGAACATGGATCCATGTCAAAACATGTAACTGGTATGTGTTCATCAAGCATTATTCCACTAATGATATGTTGACTCTTGACCTTCAATAGCATTGCACATACATAATCTCTCCAATTTCTCATAGTTAGCAATATAAAATTTTCTGCTGTTATATTGTATTTCTATGGCAATTATATATTTTCTGGCGCATATATATATATATATATGACATAGACGATTCAATAATTTCAATACAATTAAGTGCCTTTCAAAGGTTAAGTGGGGTAACTCAGTTAGTTAGCACCCCCTGAGTGAGCTCAACTGACATGAACATTCGTTAACACGGTTCGATCCTTTGCAGCTGTATTAACATAAACGGTCATCCCGCCCTCTCCTTAGCTATGACATATATATATATATATATATACACACACTTCCAAAGAACATTGCCCAGGTGGTTTTTTCCATTAAAAAGATAACAAAAAAAAAAAAAACACGCTAACCGTCTCAGAAACAGATGGATAAAATCCAGACTCTGCGCAGTACCAAACCCGCAAAGAGTGACAAAAACACCTATGCTTCACAAATAAATACTTTTTTTTCCTTTAGAATTGCAAGCTTACAGTCACAAACAATCTGATACTTTGTTCTTCTGAAATATTTATAGTAATTAGTACAGTTGTATATGAGGGAACAAGAAAGAAAGAATTTTGAATTGCTAGTCAAAACAATGTCCTCAAAAATACATAGATCCTCTGCTCGTCCACATGACAACGTTGGTTTTCAATAACTAGGGAGGATAACTCAAGCAGGCAAATGAAGCTTTTGATTGTTCTTAACGCTGCATTGAGACAATTTTTAAATCCTTAAGAACTCAGATGAACAAGAAAGATGAGCAGAGGTAAAACAGAGTTCTAAAATAGGAATATTTACCTTTGGAAATAGTAATAGAAGAAATCGGCATAAAGTAGCGTCTGAACAAGGCCAGCAATCCATGCTGCAATCAAGAATCAGAAGATTATACTCAAGTCAAATATTTTCAAAATTTGTTATAGAAATCTCTGCCTCATAATGTAAAAAGGAAAGACACGTGGCTAAAGTAGATGTAGGTCTATTGTCTAGACTTTTAAAATTGGGATAAAACCAAGAAATAATAATAACAATAATTCAGATTCAGATTACTGTTATCCATACCCAAACTATCAAAATACTAATATCAACTACCATGGTAGCTGTTACTGAAAAGTGAACACAGGTAACATTAATAAGTTCACCATCAGGCACCTTAACCTTATGCCAAAGTTCGTAACAACAATAATCTATACAAGAATTATCATGATATCATAAAAATAACCACAAAACATAGGAAAAGATAGAAACATACGTATCCAGTGGACAAAGTGGGGTTCCGTAAAGTAGCGGTAAATCCAGTTGACAATGTATAAGGCTCTATATGCACTGAAAAGAGATAAAGAAGCCCAGTGCATCAATAGATTTTTCTCAGGTCCACACTTCATCAAAATGCGAGTTAAACAGAGATATAGAAGCACATACATCATCTACCAAACAAAGAATAAACTACAGAAATAAATATAAAGGTTCCAAGGAAATATAACTGAGAAGAACATATTTGAAAAGTAAATATCTGTTAGACCCTCAAATGGCTAGTAAGTCGGGCATTTTGGATAGATTGCAAGCTAGTAAAACTTACCGGCTGACCATGTGATTATACCATTTTCAAATATGCATTGTTATTCTACCTTGAAAATGGTATCTCAGTAAATACATTGGTATGGTACCATATAGAGACAATGCACAAAATTGTTTTGTTGTTTTGTTATTAGATACATCACAATTCTGGATAATTATCTTGATTAACCTTTTGGCATTTTGTTTATTCCTCTAACAAGTTTACAAACCAGCTTGGTAGTCCTCATATTCTCATTATAAAAGACGTAAAATAAACCATTTGAGTGACTCTAAATATTCAAATGAAAGATCCTTATTAGATTGAAATTTCAGTTGTGAAAAATTCTCATGAACAGTAAGAGAAATTAAGATTAGGTTTGCAATTAGAATAGATCTAGTTTTGCAAGAGTAGGATTCTTGGGTTTGGGTGAAAATAAATCAGATCCAACGTCATTCAAACAGAAAACAAAAAAGTTGGACTCGAATTCAAGAGATGAAAATGACAAAATCTAAGATAAGGCCTCACTTGCAAACTTGGTGCTCCATGTCGATCTAAATTCATCCGAACCATCAAAAGGTTTGAACATACTTAAGATAAGAAGAAGAAGAATATTAATAAGACCTGATTTGTACAGCCAGGATTCCTAGGTGTAACACTAAGATTTTGACCTGCTCAGATAGCTTTTTCTGCAATCTAATTTTTCATTTGCTTTCAGCTGATTATAGCAAACATCACTTAAATAGTGCTAATGACATAAACTGGGAGACCACAACCAATCAAACGTAGGGCCCTTGTTTAGTAACTTGCCTCTGACGATCAGAATAAAAGGCCTAATCAGTTTAAAATGATTTCATGAAGCCCACAGAAAAAGAAGAGGCTGGCTAGATTACCCTATAGCAAGGCTCCAAGACTAAATTGATGAATTGGCAAGATAATCCAGACTCTAAATTCTATGCAGAAAATTTAATGGAAGACCAAAACAACTTTAGTAAACATCAATATCATAATAAACATACAGGATACCACAATCATTCCCAATATCAAAATAACTACACTATGGAATTCCTGTGATCTTTAAGCCTATGGCTTATAGGTCCTTTTGCTTCCTGTATCAACTTCACTCTTACTGATAACGAACTAACATTTTGGAACTAGTATTAGGCATCACATTTAATGCTATGCTTTTACAGAAATAGATTTGCGTTTAATAATAAGTACTGACTTCAATGACCAGAACCATAAAAATGTTGCGAGTCCCACCTTCATAAGGAACCACTCGAGGTTACACTAGGAAAACTTATCAACATAAATGCCACTGATCAGTCCGTATAAAGTGTTCAGAACATAAAAACTTGCTAGATTCAACACAAATGCAATAATAAGAGTCCATAGAAGCCCCAAATTTATACAATCATTAAAATACATAATAGACATGTTTAACAACAGAAACAGTAAAGGTAGCTTACCCAAGAAGAAATACATATTGTCCAGTCAAATTGTCAATATTTCTAGTTCGCTGTAACAGTACTAGTTGAGGAAGTATGGCAACGGCCTCTAAATAAAGAGAAAATGACCACATCACCTGAAAGCAATGCACAATCAGACTTAAAACAACAGGTCAAAAAAATGCCCATACTTTGAAAATTAAACTTGGAACACAACAATTGCATAAAACTTTTAATAGATAATACATAACAGCAAAGGCAAACAAACCTCCTTAAACGTGAACTTCTCATTGATAAGCAGGGCCAGCAGTAGGCATGGCACTGCCAGGATATAATGGCGAAAGGTGTCTTGATCTTTGTCATACGACCTACGAACAATCTTGTGGTGTCTCATGTACCATACAATAGAAAATGAACTTCCCAAGAATATCAACTTCATGACGGTGTTATATAGAGATATGTAATCAGTAAAGATATCCAAGTAGCGAGTAACAAAAACAATGGCATAAAGTTCTTGAGTCTTCAAAGAAATACCTGCACAGATAGATAAATCACAAGTTAGAATCAGAAAAATGCACCTGAACTTATAAAAGCTCCTGGAATGGCAATCATCGAGCATAGAATATTCCAATTTTATTTCTCTTCTGTCATACTGCTTATCCTGTTATGAATTTTTTTAAATATTTTCTGTTTTCCTTTTAATTCATTTGGTCATGAATAAAACAATATTCTTTTCTCCATTAACTGGAAAGAACGACACATAAGGGGAAGCAAGAGGAATATCTACAACCATCTAAGTAATGCTCATATCACCCATCTTCTAACAACATTGAACTTTAAGACTTTCCAGCTTCCAAGGTCTATTTCAAATGGAAAGAGGAAATAGACAAGGGAAGGTTGGCCAAAGTCTCAAGATATAACAGTCATGCTATTTCCTGGATTAACTCTAACTACCAGAACCAAGAACTGAAGATGATATAACAGTTCATTTTTCAGTCTATTTATCAATTGTGTTTCTACAGATATTTTACTAGAAGCATTCTCGCACTTTCAGTTCTAGTATAGCACCCTCTAACTTTTGATGAGTTCAAATAAAAGGATAAAGATTTTATCTGATGATAAATATAGGGTGGAACTCCATTCATTGGGAATATAATCTTTTAAGATGGAAATCAAAATATTAACTCAAAATTAACCACCACAGACTCCACCAATACAAGCAGAAAATTTGGGAAAATCCATTACGAGACATTAGTGGTCACAAAGTTAACAACGGGAAATGATTCCTCATGCCAACAATCCTAACATTTCAAAGTTGAAAGCTATGTCCAAAGCAATAGAAGTTTAGTCTGATCCCAACAATTCCACATCCCATTCCTTTATGAAAATTACCATCTTTGCAACAACCAATGAAGAAAGGAAGGGCAAAATTTCATAGTATCCTATGCCTAGACATGATGACTTGTCCACTGACCACCATAACTACATCATGATCCAGTCCTTATAAAGACAATTGAGCAACACTGCATATATATGAGGTCTCCCAAATATTTCAATTCTAATTTCTTCCTCCATACTCTATATGATCAGATATAATAGACTTAAAATACATCAATGGTTCTAAAAAAAATCCTCTTATCAGTGAAATTTTTTAACATATTCTGGATTTCAATCTATGCTTCCCCAATCAGTGAAACAGAAACCTTTATCCCACCAAATACTCATATAAAAAAGAGAAAGGACTCTCAAATGAAACAAAAATACTGCACAAAAACCCAACGCAAGCTGTAGACTCGTCATGGTTGCCTTCACATATGCATCACATGACCTTCACTGATTTTATTGTCACTGTTCAAGTTCCAACAATTTACATTGGTAATGAGGCCCACGGCATCAGATACATACTGGAATTTTTCCCATTTCTATCTTACCTTTTGATAAAAGCTTTAAAATTGGTTCAAGAAGTATAGCATCATTAGAAATCCAACATACCACCCAATATCAATGCACATCAGTTCACATGAACTACTCTCATCTTATGAAATCACCTACATTAAAATTGGCTCAATAAAAATTTAGTGTATAGCATCATATTCTAATTAGTTTCACCCTACCACACATTCTCACAAACTTTAGCCAACTGATGAATCAATCTGGTATTGTTATCATAAATCTAAATCTAATGAATCAATAAAAATTTAATGAACAGCTCCACAACACCATTACTCTAAATCTACAATTTTCATCCACCCAACATACAATGCATGCAATGTCAATAAGTATAACAAATTCACAAAAAGGGTCACTCCCAGAAAAATTCGAAGAAACCAGAAATATGGGAATGGAAATGTGCAACATAGAAGGTAGAGATCATACCAGCGCAGGATTTGATGGTGTGGATCTTGAGGAGTAAAACGAGGACACTGGCTAGATGAGTCATGTCCGCAGATAACCTGAATATATTCATTTTTGATCGGATCTGTCAAGTGTCGGATCCGAATGCTTCCTCGCGCTTTTATGGCTTCCGATGACAAACAGCTCCAACGGCCGTTTTCAGGCAGAGTTCTGCACTCCTATCCGTGTGTTGCAGCGGAGCGGAGAACACTGAACGCATGTCCAATCGGTGTTATTCGGTAGTTTCCTTTCTAATTTTTTTTTTTGTTTTTGGCACCAATTAGAAATTGGAATATTCTAAGATTTTCGAGAATACACATAGGTGATGCGATTTTATTTTTTTTTCAATCACCGACAATTTTTTTTATAAAAAAAATTTTAAAGTGTAAGAAACCTTATATGATTCAATGATGAAAATAAGCTCAACCGAGTTAAGCTTGCCAGCGAGTTGACGAGCTAAGAAATGGTTTTTGAAAAAATGTTTTTTTTTAAAAGGGAATCTAATCGATCTTAAGTAATAAATAAGATTAAATTACTTTATCTTATATAATTTAATCATAATTATTAATAGTATAATGAATGATAAAAATTAACTTATCTTTAATTTAAATATTTAATTTTATTTTTTTATTATTATCCTGCTCACTTCCATTCTCCCTCTCCACTCTCATATTTCCTTTTATTCTCTTTATGCATAATAAAAAAATTATGTACTTAAAAACTAAAAAAATATAACTAAAAAATAAAAATAATTATCAAAGCTATCCGTTATAACTTTTCTTTTTATCTAACACTTGTAAACATATTTTATTTGCAAACAATATCTTCCTCCAATTAAAAAAAAAAAAAAATTCTTTAGATGGGAAATAAAAGAATTCTTCTTCCTCACACAAGCACTAATCTATATTTTTTCATTTTTTTTTATTAGTGACAATTCAAAAAAAGATGTTAAATTAAAATGTGATTTGAAATATTTTTTTTCAAAATTTGCTCAACTTAAAACTAAAACTTTTACATTTAATATCTTCAAAATATTGATCTTTAATTATAAATAGAGAGTATTACAAATACAAATTTTTTAAAAAAATTATTTTAACTTTCAAGTTGTAGTTTAAGAGGGAGAAATTAAAAATTTTAAATGGTAACAATTATATTTTAATAATATAATCTAAATAACATATTAAAAAAAATTAAAAACACACACACACAAACAAAAACTATGGTGAGAAAGACTACAGAGGAAATGAAAGGATGAAAAATATGAGAAAAATAAATTTGGTTCTAAGAATTAGAGTTATGAGAAACAATGAAAGTCTTGAATTAATCAATATGATTTTCTTTATCTAAAGTAACCAATGCAATTTTGTATTAAATTAGAATATTCTTAAGATTTACTTTTTTTTTACAATATACAAATATTTTATGTATCGTTTTTATGTTTAACTAAAAAAATTTAACAGATATTTGTTGTCATTGCTAATAACTTTTAAAAGTTATTTTTATATTACATAAAAAAATTATTTTTATAAAGCAAAAGAGGAATTATAATAATTTTTGCATTATTTAAGTTATACAATGATTAGATTAAGATACAAATGTATAAAATTTTTAATTAGACAATACTTATAAAATTATTCTATAAGAATTTGTCAAAAAATTTAAAGATTTTGCTTAGAAACTTTTTACTAATAAATTTTAAAATGTTTCAATTGTTATAGTTCATACTCAATTCAACTAAATTTAGTTAAGCTATCAAATTAATAAGCATGACACTTGTTATTATTGAAAATATATCTTAAGTATGGTCTTAATTTAATCATTTATAAATTATTATTTGGAGGTTAAATATCTTAATAAAGATTGTATTAGTTGACTTTATTTTAGTTAAAAATATTTTTTTATCTATTATTGGTGTCAATTAAAGGATGTAAAATTTTTATTTTTATTTTCTTGAAAAATACTATTGGCATAAAAAAATTTGTTAAATAGTAAATTAAAATTTATTACAATGAACGAATGAAAAAAGAATAAATGGCAGAAATTTTTTTAAAAAAATAAGGGAGGATGAAAATTAAAACTTTAAAAAATGAGAATTGATTTCTAATAAGTGAAAACATTGTTGCAGAAATTTATATTGACCATTAATGTTAATAATAAGTTGGTTAAATATGTGGGTCATATTATCATACACTTTTCATAATTTTAGTAGTCTATTTAAAATATAGTAGTTTAACTCATGGAGTAACTTAGACTTTTTTTTTTTAATTTAAAAATAAGTATTTTTATTTAATTTGTCAATATATGAATTAGTTTTTGTGTAAAAATAAAAAACTTTAGAAATAAAAATTATTTTGATCAACTTCAAATTATAATATAACCCTAATTATTATCATTTTAATATATTAAAAGTATTTCTATATTTATGTATTCAAATATTTTTTAATAGAAATTTTTTTTATTAATCAATACAAATATAAAATAACTTACATTTATCATTTTAACTTGTACTTCTATTTTTTAAAAAATAACCAATCTAAATAAACTTTAAATCTAAGTCAATATTTTAAATTTATTTATTAAATAAGTTGAGGTTAAATTTTATAAATTGGGTTTACTAATTCACTCACTCACACACACACACACACATATATATATATATATATATATATATGATGTATATATATTATAATTATAATTATTATATTATAGATTGTGTAATTAAATATATAGATTTGTATATATTTACTTCTATTATAGCATGTGACATTATAGGCACACAAGGATTTATCTTATTTTATGAGAACACACCTATGTTCTTCTAAATTATTTTATAATGTAATTGGGTCTTAGGATGTAAAGGGCATTTTAGGTTTTTGACTAACAGTCATGTTGAACTTAAGGCTGTTTGGAGTGATCTTACCTTAGCTTGGCATAAGGATATTTGTGTCTTACATGTCGAAATTAATTGTATAGATGTTATTTATTTACTAAATTCAAATAAATTGAATATGCACGAGTTGAGAGCTCCTATTCATGACATTAAATGACCTATGAATAGAAATTGAATAGTTGAGTTTCTCCATATCTTCTTTGAAGCCAACTTTTTCATTGATTGCATTGCTAAAGAGGCAACTAAGGATGGCTTCAATTTTATAATTTTGAAATAGCCCTAAGGTAGTTGTTAGTTGAACTTATTGTTGGTCTTTCTGCTGTTTTCTTTATTAGGTTGTAATTTTTTGTTTCTTTTCTTTTCACACAAAAAAGAGATTCTATAATTATTTTTCCTTTTATTACGAGTATTTATTATTGTTTTTTATAGTTTAAATGTCTTTCTATTTATTTTGTTAAATAAGCATGATGAATGTCAATTTTGTTCAATTAAGTTAACTTGTGAGCTGCTTCAAGCTCATGAGGATCAAAGTGAGGTTTAATTTTGCTCAGCTCATTTTTATTCTCTAGTATGATGTATATTTTAATCTCAGAATTTTTTAAAATATATATTAAATTCTCTTCAATTTTTAAAATGAACATAATACTCTAAAAACTTTAAGTTCTAAAGAGATGAATGTATAAATCTTGAATTTTAATATATAATTTCTTAAATTTTTTTAGTGGTATTATATCAAAATATTATAATATATATATACACACATATGTGTGTACAACATTATCTCAATATCTTTGTATTCGTGTCTAGTGTATCAGAGAAGAATCTGTACTTCATAGCTTTCTTAGAAAGCTCTCTTGGATAGGGAAAATGTTAGTTGCACATTTAGTTGTCCTTGCACCTTTTATTTTGTAAGGAATATATAGGTAAATCTAAATAAAAAATAAAAAAATTAAAAAGAAAAAGAAACATAAAAAAGTGTAAAATTGTGAGTATACTTAAATAAATAAATAGATAAATAAAATTTACTTTCTAACCTGTAATTCTTTGATTCATTTCATCCACAGCAAATTTGTATGTGCCCCTGTTAATTCCCCATGAACACTTCTTGATGATAAACTAACAAAAAAGCTAACCAGGTTATTATTTAAAACAATCACTTTAATGGGAGTGTTTATTTTAAGAAAATAAAAAACATGGTGAGGGGAGTGCCTAAGAAATCGCACTCCCCAAATAACATTTGATTTTATTTTTGTTTGCCTACGATGGTAATTTATCTCTTGGGCTCTCAATATGGAAGATGGAGAGGGCAAAGATCTCACCCCCCAATCCAGGGAGATCCCAAATTTTAAAATTATTAAAATACTTCTCTATTTTTAACAAATTATATAATAATCAGAGGTAATTTTGTAATTTTATTTTATTTTAGTTATGTTAAAATATTTATTTTTAAAAGAAAAAAGATTTGATAAAAATTTTCACCCAAAAGATGTAACTGTTAAGATATATGTAATCGGAAATCTTCACAACAATGTATTAACACTTTTCTCTTTCTTTCTTTTTTTAAAATAAAATCATTCAACATTCAAAATTACATTAAATAATAATTAATTTAGATAAAATTATAAAAGTGATATTTTTTTTATCAAATTTTAATATAATCACATTCTATAAATTCAAGATTTCAAGTTAAATTATAATTAAAACTTATCGTATCAATTGATTATGCAAATATTATATAGACAATTATTGGTTTTTTATTGTCCTTATTATATTAAAATACTATTTTTTAGAAAATAATTCAAGAAAATAAATTTAGAAAATTATGCTAATGCATTCCATCTAATCAAATTGTTGAGACTTTTGAAACATGAAACCCAACTCAAATTCAAAGTTCAAATATAATATGTTGATTCACCTTTTCAAGTAAATGATCCACTTTAGACTTTATTGTTCGGTACACAAATTTCATTAGTATTAGAATTATACAATTTTTTAATACATCTTTTTCAACTTTTTAAAAATATTTTAAAAATTTCAAAAATTATAATTTTAAAATTTATATTTCTCATAATTTATTAATCTTAAGATTTAAAAATAATTTTTTTTACTAAACACAAAAAAAAAAATTCTCTTTTTAAATTTTGAAAACGGTTATCCTTGAAAGATAAGACTACTTTTTTAAAAAAAAAAAAAACTCAAATAAAATATAAGTCACATGTACTTCCATAAAAAAAAAAAAAACACATACCAAAAAATAAAAAAGTAACCACACATGAACATTTTCCTCATTTACCTAATAGATTAGGTACTTGTTTGCAACTTTTTCTCATTGACCCTCCAAGTTATTTTATTTAGAGGTTGAACCTTATAATAATTCTCCCTATTATTTTACTATTTTATGAATGAATATACTAATACTAATACTAATACTAAAATGTTTTTTAATAAAATAAGGAAGATAATGCCACGAGTAAAGGCTCCTGTGGGTCCCACCCAGTAAAAGCGTGCTCCAGTCATGGTCCTGGACCTCCATGTCTCTCCCCACTTTCCTCTCTTGGATTTTTCTTTTTCTCTTTTGGTAGATGAAAAAAAAAAGTTAAATTAAAATAGAAAATGAATTATTTTTGAGGTATAAAACCGGGAAAATAGAAAAGCAGAGAGATATATAGAGAGAGGGGGCTGTAAATAGGGACCAGAGAGAAACAGAGACGGCGCATGTTCTTTGTTCTTCTCTCATTTCCTGCACACATCTCGAGCAGCACAGTGGACTCCAAAGTTCAACGTGGACTGACAAACTCGATCTCTGTAACGGCTACTTTTCTGGGTCGTGAGGAGGAGGAACAGTGAGAGGAAGAAGACTGTGATCAGTGAGAAGTCAGAAGAGTTTGGTTTGCTTCTACTGAAAATGGATTACAATAATGACAAGTAAATCTCTCTCTGCCTCTCTTTCTGGGTTTTGAGGGTGTGAATGGTTTCGCAAATGGATTGGGTGGGTCTGGGGAGGCACATTTGGGAAATGCATTTGCGGGTTTGAAGATGCAAGCTTTGTCTGGTGGCTTTTTTATGTTCTTTAAAAAAATTAAGCTTTCATTTGAGAATGGAAATGGGGTTCCCCAATTTGCACTAATTTTTACGGTTAAAGTACTTTCTTCTGGGATTTTGTTTCTGGGTTTATGAGCAGGATTATTGTTCTTCAGGTTGCTCTTGATTTATATATTTTATTCTAATTATTGACATAAAATGCTGGAAAATGTTTCTATTTGTGTTTTGATTAGCTCTTAAGATTGTTTATTTGTGTGATATCGTAAGATGAATGAAAGGATGAGGATGTGGGCTCTGATTTAATGGTGGGTCACCATTGTTATCTTCTTTTCTGTTTGGTTATGTTCCCCGTTTCCCCTTTTCCTTTTGCAGTCATTCGTTAGCTAATGTTATCAAAACTTAAAAGGAAAAACCACTAAACGTGTATTATTATGATTGCCATCTAGGTTTCTCTCTCTTCTCATGATGTTTCCACAGTGTCGTTGTTTGGATCTCTTGGTCCCGTCACTTTTAATTTCTTTGGTTCTTCTGTTGGTTGTTAGTGCTGCAGTTTACTGTGTGTGGTTAATCTTTGTGTCATTTGCTGTGGTTGGCTTGTTTGTGGTTCTAAGGTTTGAGCTCATCCACGTATAGTGCTTGCCCTGTGGATTCTTCCACATTGGCTCGGAAAGGGTTCATTTTCTTTTGTTCCCTTCGCCTTGTCTTTGGGTCGTTAACTTTGTCAACATTGCAGGATTACTGTGCATTTACTTCTTTGCTGTCTCTTAATGGTTATAGGGGGACATGGGATTGGTATAAGAAGGACTATTCTCTCCAAAAGACTTCCAATTACGGTGAGTCATGTGCTATCTCCATTTAAGTTAATTCTGATAGAAAGCTGATGGTCTGAGAAAACCTTACTGTTTTGAGCATATACAGCTGAGGAATGGAATCACGTACCACAAAATGAAGAAGATCTTTCCTACATGTTTGATGATGATACAACCCCAGTTAAGGCTTGTGGGGATTTGGCTTACCACGTGAATGATAGCGGTAAGGCTATTCTCTGGCATGCAGCTTTGTTTGACATGTTTTTGTTACAACTGGATACTTTATTTTTCTTTTGATTGTAATTCTCTGTTTTTAATTAAAAATGTGGTGGATTTCAGAATATACACAAAAGGAACCAGAGGAATGTAGAGAGACTTCTTCTCAAGTTAAACGGCGCAGGATGCTACAGTTCCATAATAGTCAAGAACTGGATCTTTCCTTATCCGATGAAGTGGCAACTTCAGTATACTTGAAAGCAAATGTCAGTGCTACTAGCCTTTTCCTTGTGCGACTTAATTTCCGTACCTAAAGTATTTTCAATGGGTTTAACAATATGCACAAGTCTTGAATATTTGTTTCAATTTAGATGCCAAACCGTAATCTGATCGTAAGTTGGTATAATTTTTTCAATTGTCTTTGGTAAATTCCATATGGAATTACCATTATGTTGTTGATTACAGAATGAGTGCATCTGGATGTCACACTTCCTAGTGTTAAATTGCTTAGATTTTCTCATTTATGATAATAGACCTTTAGTGTTGTTAGTTAATGAGTGAGTTGTTTGTCTGATTGCCACTTGGACCAGTTTACAAGGGAAGTGGAACATGTTCGTTGTTCTTGTTCTTCATGTTAAGACTTAAAGCGTACAATGCTTTGATATAGAATTATATCTGCTTAAGTATCTGGGACAACTCATAAACATACATGGTACTGTATTTTGGTTTAGACCTTTACCCTTTAGAGCTATCATTTACTGGTAGAGTTCAGTCATGTGTTGGTTCTCATCGTGGTTATGTGTCTCAGTTGGAAATAGGATGAGAAGTATCTTTGTTTTAGCTTGATACATTAATTCCTTTCTTAAACTTTCAACTTATCAAGTGAGCCAGCACTGAAATAATGTGAATTTCTTCTTCTTCTTCTTTTTTTTTTTTTTGTTTAATTCACATTTTTGCTCATCAAGTGTGTCTTGTGGATTTGCCCACAGTACTTTATTATTATTTTTCTTAATAATTTCTGTAGGAGAAGGAGGACTCACTCGAAGATATTTTTCCAGACATGTCACAATGGATGTCAGGAACCTCAGGTACTTTATCATTAAGCAAGATTGTATTTTGGTTATCGTAGTTCGATATTTTTAACTTCTGATCTCTTTAAGTATAATGTAATGTGCATCAGGAAATGTATCTGCCTCCGGTTACGAGGACCTTGAGCAGTCATCTGAAGGGTGGTTTGCAGAATGCTTCAATGACACCGAAATGCATTTCAGTCCTGATGATTTGTATGCTTCTCTTGACCTCTTTTTTTTAATATATATATATATATATATGGTCAATGACACAAAGTAAACTGATATGGTGTTATTTGACTCAGGAATTTTTCTGGAGCAGCCGATGTTCAGATTGATGTTGCAGGCACGTCTATTGTCACCAATCCAATATTGTCTTCTAATCTGTTTCATCATTCTTTCCTTCCTCATTGCTCTGTGCTTATGATGATATGAATTTCTTCTCTGTAGAATTCTCTGACATTCCACCACAGTCTGGAGCTAAGGTGGTTCAGCAGAACATCAATCGAGCAACTAGAAACATCATCTTCAAAGGTTTTACGTTGTCTCATTATGGTCTATTTTGCTAGTTTAACTAATACTGATAGTTATCTTTAAAATGAATTCACTTGTGTGCTATAGAAGCAAGCATGCTTCTTTGAAACTTGTGTTTAAATCTGCATTCTAAAATCCCCTTATGCAAGAAAATATTGTATCAAATACTTAGAACTTTTTTTCATGAAAGCTAAATACTTCTTGCACTTTCTGAATCATTCAAGGCACGAAGTCTTTTATACGGACGCCCACAAAGTTGGCTTCTTCTGTGGCCTATCCATTTGCCTTTATTAAACCTAGTGGTGCACATGGAGATGTAACTCTCAAGGAAATAAATCAACGGATTAGTACTCCTCCTCCTTCTAAATCAAAGCAAAACGAAGATGCATCTGCTTCTTTTCCCAAATCAGCATTTTCCGGGAAGCCGGTAGTTGGCAAAACTAAAATTCGTACCGAAGGAGGAAAGGGTAGCATCACAATCATGAGAACTAAAGGTTAAGTGTAAGTTAAGTACTAACTTTTTCATATCGACGCGGTCTGAGTTCATTTTGTGTAGTATTTCTGGCAGATCATAGAAGTAGATACTGCAAGCTTTTGCTTCTGTTGATATCCATAAATTACACCACCTTAGTGTTTGTTGGGTCCAAGTGGGGAGTATGGCTGTTCTTGCATCCATGAATGATGCTTGAGCTTTAGTCTGCAATGGTACTTTGATGTTTTGTTGGCAATGGCTCCCCATTCTCTTGGTTTTAGTTTTAGAAATGCCTGTTTCTTTCACTAAGCTTCAGCTTAGTTCTTGTAATGTAATTGAATCATACAGATTTCAATCTTCAACTTAATTTCTTAGTTGATTGTTGATGAAGTAGAGGGCAGATTCTTGTCTTTTCTTCCCAGGCTGCATTTTCTTTGTTCTTACTGTGGTTGCATACTTGAGTTGCATACTTGCAAAACAAGAAATGCAGAGAAAGATGGATAAATAGATGCAATACATTACTGTGGTTGAACTGGTGTTTTTGATGCCTTGAATGATTCAGAAGAAACATTTTAGCTCAAAATAACAGTGATTTTTAACCATCTTGTAGAGTTATTAATGGGTTTAGAATTTTTTTTTTCTTTTTTAATCTGAGAACTGTTTTCTTTTCTCCCAATTTTATTTCCTTGATTTTTTATTCAGAAGTTACATCAGAGAAAAAAACCAAGTGATATTGTATATAATTTCTACGGTGGTGTTACTCGTACATGCACAACTGAGGACCAGTTTGGATAGGCTTTTTTAAAGGGAGAAACAGTTTTTTTTTTTTTAAAAAAGAAAGAAGTACTTTAACTTAAAATTAAGGTGTTTGGATAGATTTTTTAAAAAAAGTCAAAGCGTGCAAAAAAACACTTCAAGGTGTTTTTCTTAGAAGCATCCTATAGGTTGCTTTAAAAAAATAGGTGCAGTAAAAAAAAAAAAAAGCATGTGTGCGCGGAAAGAGTTTAATTATTGTTTTAATTTTTGCATGTAAATTTCTTTTACCTTTTAATAAAAATATATTTAATTTTTTTTTATTTTTTAAAGCCCATCCCACCTTAAATAGTTGAAAATAAATTGATATAATCAAAAGTAAAATAAAATTTACTCTTAGGATGCCTTAAAGTGTGGAAGGAAGAGACAATATTTTACACAAAGAAGGAAGTCAGAGAGATGATCTGATTGCCCGTCTAGCTCAGTCGGTAGAGCGCAAGGCTCTTAACTTTGTGGTCGTGGGTTCGAGCCCCACGGTAGGCGCAACTTTTTGGCTGTTTCTTTTACTATTAAGGGTAATTTTATGTTACATTTCTTGAGTTGTCTTATTCTTACTTTTTTTTTTTTTTCCTAAACTTATTAACTTTAACAATAAGAAAATTTTGGTCTCCATATTCTGAGTTTTGAAATTATTTTTATTTTAACAAACTTTCAAGACTTAATTCTTCTTAAATTTTCATTTATAAAAAAAGAAAAAGGATTTGGACATTTTATTTTATTTTTTGGGTAAAAAGCATTAATCTATGCTACACCGCATAAATGTTTATAAGAGAAAATGTAAGTGCTCAAGAAAGAAAAATATATCTTGTACACTACCTCATATTGCACTATGTTCATCCGTTAATATAATATTATAGAAACAAAATCTATACATATAAAAATTAAAGTCAGTCCAATAAAACTTAAATTATACTAATTACATTAATATATTAACATATTGAAATATTAAATTGATTGCACTCATGCGAAAAAACTTAGTCACAAATAAAAAAAAACTAAAAAGAAAAATAAAAAAATAAAAATATATATAAAAAAGGATTGTAAACTTATAAGTATATATAGCATTTTTCTTGACTTATATTTCAAATCTATACATGAAAAGAGTAGGATCATCCACACTCTTATTCAACCTTAAACTCCAATTCAAAAGAAAAATTAACAAATTAAAAAAAAAAAAAGAAAAACCCAAGTCACACAAAGGGAGATCTCAGACATTACAATAAAAATAAAAAAAAATAATAATGAAAATGAAATCAAAAAACGTCAAGAATTTCCACAACAAAGTTGTTGCATAGGGGGCAATGTCCCCTGCTGACCCACAGCTCCTTTGAACACAGCCTGCAAAACGTGTGGCCACACGGTATAAAAGCCGAACCTCTATGCTTCACCATACACACGCAGCAAGTGTACTCCACGCCCCCTTCTTCTTCTTCCTCCGATTCCTCTTCCTCTTCGTCCTCGTATTCATCCCAATCATCTCCGAAGGTGTACCTCGACCCCTCTAACCCCATTTGCCTGTCAGTCTCCTCCAGCAGATCCATCAGCGACATTTTCACCGGCTCCGCAGCGTTGTCCCCTTCGCCTGCCTCCTCTGCCTCCTCCTCTGCCGCTGCCGCAGCTGCTGCTTCCGCCGCCTCCTGAGCTGCCACCGCCTCTCTGGCCGATAAAGTTCTAACTCCTCTTAATGGGTCTCTCAAATCCTGCTCGTCGTCGTCGTCGGAGGATCCGCCCTCGTCGCTGTCGTAGGGCTCCCGGAAAGTCACCGCGCGCTCTCGGCGGCTCGACTCGGTACGCGACACCATGCGCGTGGAGTTGCGGCGTGACATTGAGGGTTTGAGTTTGTTCTCGGTGGGATCACCTTCGTAACGAGAAGAGACCCCGCGCCCGAACTGGGGTCGGGCTATAATACCCAAATCCGGATCCGTTGGGTCTAAGTCTCCGACGTGGTGGGAATCCATGGGATGAGTTGACATGGCCGAGTTGGCTGGTCGAACTGTTTTACGATGCGAGAGTTGGGAACGGATTATGCTTTTAGAATGTCTAGGAATAGGGATATCCGAAGCTGGAATATGGATGGAAGAGGTCCAAGCCGATCCGGCACGCTTGAGCCGAAGCTTGTCCTTGAAGGTTTTCCAAGTCTTTTTGTCCTTCTTAATGGATTCGTCCTCTCGGATAACGTCGATAAGTGTTCGTTGGCTCGGCTCACAGGGTTGCGATGGCTCCGCTTCTCTTTTCTGGTTAGCTAATATGTCGTCGAGGGTCAAGCCGGCTAATTTTCGGCTAGTTTCCACCGCTGGCATTTGTTGATAAGGCGTTTTTGCTCCGGCGACCTTCCAACAAGGAAAAATTAAAAGTTTTTGGAGAAAACTGTAGAAACAAGATAGAAAAACTTAAAAACAACAAATTCTCATATGGGTTTTAAGAATTAGAATTCAGAGATTCGAGCTGGGCTTTGTTTTCGTCATGCATTTTTCGGGTTAAGGATTTTCTCGGGAAAGTTGCGACCTTTGCAGGAGAAGCAGATCAACCAAGAAATAGGAAATTAAATTATAACAAGCTAGAATACGCTGAAAACAACGAATTCCCAGAAATGTGATGGGCTACGAGAATTGGATTTCTGATGTCATGAGAGAAAACTTGATGGATTTTCTGCTTTCGGCCTACAAAATTCCCGGGGTAAGAAATGCATGAAAGGTTCCAATGGATTAATGGTGCAGAGTGGATAAAATTTTTTTTCTCGAAGAACTAACTTGCATTCTCCGAGGAAACAAAATAGACAAAAGTTGAGAAAGAGATCAAGACAAAAGAAACAGAAAGCAAGACAAGAAGAATGCTCCGGATACCTCGTCTTGGGTCCCTGATCAAAGGCCAGTTCTCAATTCCAGAATTGCCAGTGAGCAAATAAATTTATTTCTGCAAAAAAAAAAAAAATTATAAAAAAATCATAAAGTTAGATGAATTTTGATTCGTTCATTGATATAATCATCATATTTTGATTTAATTAATTAGTTTTTTTGTTTATATCGACATAAATATAATAGAAACACGACAAACTCAAACATTAACAAGCATATAGATTTCAAAATGAGAATGAATGTTATGAGGGTGAAGATGGTGGGGCTCACAATCATTAAATGGGAATGAAGATTTCTGAGATTTCTGTTGGAAGTGTCTTATGGATATTGCCAGCTCCTATGTTGTTTCTTGTCTCTAATCCAATTCCCTGTTCTGTTCTCTTGAGTAATGAGTAGAGATAGAGAGAGAAAGGAGAAAATGTGGTGTTGACAAGGGAGAGAAGGTTGAGTTTTAGACAGAGATACGAACGAATTTTATGGGAAAACACAAACACAACACACAATCTAACCTTGAGTGTCCTATGTTCACGGAGAGCTTGCGTTACATTCTCCCCACAAAAATATAATATTGTATAAAAATAACAAATACCATATATACCATTTTTATTTTTTTTATTAACATTAATATATATACTAAATTTGCCAAAATTTACCGTGCCAAACCTGGGTTTCTATGTACTATTTCTCCTCACCAAGAAAACAATTTCGGGTTTCAAATTTCACATATAATATTTCTTGCAGAAATTCAATTTTTGATTTTTTGCATTTTAAATTTTAAATTTTAAATTATTTTTATCATCAATTTAGTAAGAGTCCCAATATACTCCTAATATATACTTTACTTAATTTTCAAAATGTATATTTAAATGTGTATTTATTGTTTAAGGATGAAAATATTTTTTTATAAAACTTAACTAAGATAAATATATTTTAAAAATTTACATGGTTAAAAATGTATTTTAAAAATTTTAAAGTCGGACCAGTCACACCTGCCCTAAATAAAACCGGGCTGGACCCACCATAGCCTGGCGCGGCCCAATGCAGAGAATAGAATCTATGAAGGAGGTGCTATGTCATTTTTATTTTTTTTTAATTTGTTTTCTTAATTTCTCATTATTATTTTATTTTATTGTTTGGTTCTGTCTCCAGAGTCTTCCACGCATTCTCTCCACAGGTTCCGCATTGCCGTCTTTTTTAGTCGCTTCTCTATCTCGCCAGAGTCCAGAAGACCCTTTCCTTTACCCCTCAAACTTTCCTGGTTCATTATTCTCTTCTTCGTTCTCAGGTATTTTCCATCGATTCCTTTTGCTTTTTTTTTTTTTTTTTTGAAATATTATTATTGAAATTGAAAAGATTTGATTATTTTATTTTATTTTATTTTATTTTTTAATTCCTGAGTTCGTGAATTGATTGTTCTTCAATTGAAAATTTCAGGGCTTTTTATCGTCTCCGATCTCGTTTGGCTATCGAGGAATCTATCAAAAATGACTCATATCCTTTGATCTGATACAGTTGACTTGTGTCTTTCATAAATTTTTTAAATTGTGGGGTTAACTTACCGTTTGGTTGCCTGGAATTTTGATTTTCTATCTCTTTCTTGCCGATCTGATGGCTTGTATTGGAATCCGATGATTAGGGTTTGAAATTTTTTCGAAAGATTGGAATTTTCTTTTTTTGGGTATTGTTATTCTTTTAATTGTTCGGCTTTAACTGAAGCGAACGCGGTAACCAGAGAGAACGAGACCGTGAAAGGGCTCAGACCAGAAACCCCGGCAAAGGCAAGGGGAAGGACGATGGGTTGACCCCCGAGCAGCGCAGGGAAAGGTTTCCTCCCGCCATTATCTGTTATCTCTTTATTGCTTTCTAGTTTTTCAGTTTTACCTAATCTGTTGCTTCCATTTATTTATATATATATATATATTATTTTTTTATTTTTATTTTTTTTATTTTTTTTTGTGGTCAGAGATGCAAAGGCATTACAGGAAAAGGCAGCAAAGAAAGCAGGGCAAGCCGCAGGAGGCAATAATTCTGGTGGCGGCGGCAAAAAATAGCCTTGCGGCGTTAAGGATGTACATGGATATTGCTTGTATTACATCTAATGTGGGTTTTTGGTTTAGACTCGTCAATTCGTGTCTTTTAAGATTAACGAACGCATAATTGATGTTTGTTTGCTTAGAGTGCATTGATGTTGGCTTCTGAACCTTTTGACTTGTTTGGAATATAATAATAGATACCATTGTGTAATAATATGATCTTGCTCCCATATTTGTTTTTTAAACAAAATCTATGTGCATTGATTCAGTGTCGGTTATGGGTAAATCTATGTTCCGGTTTGTTCTGATGTTCAAGGTTTCAGCTTCATTTTGTTAGGTTGAGGTTATGTTAATATTGTTCTTTATGGATTACTTTGATCCATTTGCAGTATGGCCAATTCCTTTTTGTCCCCAAGTTGGTAACCTCGTTTTAGTTCTTCACCCTTCTCCATTACTGATGAATATCTACTTGTTTGGAAATTTACTGGACATTATCACATTAATGTCAGAGATTTGTCTCATGGTGTTATGCACACGAGTGATGAATGGCTTTTTAGTCCTATTTGTCAATCAACATTTTTATGGATCTGCTTGGATAGCATAGCTTGCATTGGATCAGAGCTTCTTTACACTAATAAATACTAGTTTAGATATTTTTATGTAAGGGCAGAGCAAAATATTCAAAACCCCCAGAATGATTTTGGTAGTTTGGTTAAAATCGAGTTATACAGTTAAGAACGGTTTTTTAAGTTTAAAATTTGGTTTCTAACGTTCTATGACAGAAAGATATTTTTGTAACGGCTAGTATTGGTTAAGGAAAAACAACGGCATTCTGGTAAGGTTTGTCGAATTGACTGCAAACTCAATCTTAATCACCCCTTGTAAACAACTTATCATCCTTCAAAAAGCTGTTTTGAGTTTATTTTGCAGAAGCTTACAACATGTTTTAGATAAGGATGTCTTTCTGCTTGCTGTATGTGCTGTAAGATTATTTTGCTTCAGTATTTCCGCTGCAAGAAATTGTCAGTTGGATGGTTTCTGAGGGCTCTTTTGCACAGTTGCATCCCATGCTAGTTTCTTTTAGTTCGGTAACTTAACTCTTTGGAAGACATTCTGGAAAACATTGTCTTAGAAAGAAGTTGAAGTTTGATGAAAATAATTGCTGCGGTGGATTTGCATGATGTTTTCTGTTGGAAATACACGTGTTTCTTCATGCTCCAATGGTAAGAGCACCGGTTGACTAACGCTGCTTTAGCTGCCACTGGCAGAGTTTCAGTGGAGAATTTTTTTTTTCCACAAAAAAAATAAGAATGCTAATTTTTCAGTATTAACTGAAGCATTTGGAGAGGGGCAAGTCAAATTTGTGAAATTATTTTTTATCTGAGAGGAATTCTTGTCCCTTTAAATAATGAATAAATAATCATCTTGTGATACATATTAAATATAATATTTAAATTAAATTAAATTACCAATCAGAATTAATTGAACAAATATGGGACAAAAGATGCCAAGTGACCTTTCAACAAAAAAAATGCCAAGTAACCAATAATTTACATATATATTTATTAATAATATTTCCCCAAAAAAATAAACTTTGTCATCGATTAAATTTATTTTTGAAACAGAATGCCTATGATCTAATTTGACAACGAAAAGATTCAAAGATATTGAAGCTAATCTTATAAAAAAAATACAAAAAAATTATTTTAATCCTTTTTAACTTAAACTTATTTTCATTCCTGAAGATTAAATGATTATTTTTTGTGTACATGATTATTATGTATAAAATATACTTTAAATGTCAAATATAATTATAACAATTACATATCACATATTACACGCCCATTATAATTTTTTGGTATTTTATATTATTTATTTATAAAGAAATCTAGTCAGACTTTTGTGCCTTCGCTTCTGTGTGTTTTCTTTATACGTACAAATAATTTTCCACATTTTTATTTTCATATTTTAAGTTAATTTTCTCGAAGAAGATTTGTTTAGTTTTCTGCCACTCTCTTCTGCTTCCCAGCTGGAGGAGAGGAGCAGAATCAATGGCTTCCTTCTCCAGTTCCACCCTTTCTTTCCCTCCAGCCATTAACAGAAGACCTTCCAAAACCCCACCATATATTCGAGCACACACTGAATCTGAACCGAAACGCACATCCCCTCCGTCTTCTCTCTCTAATGATAATGCAGTGAAATTATCGGGTAAAATGATAACCACAGACAACTACACAAGAAGAATGGCGATAGAAGTTCAGAAGCTTAAGGAGAAGGAAGCGAGGGAGAAAAAAGAGGAGACGAACAGGAAGATAGCGTCAAAGAAAGCCATATCAGTGATACTGAGAAGAGAGGCCACCAAGGCCATTATTGAAAAGAAAAGGGGTCCCACCAATTCCAAAAAGCTGCTTCCCCGGACTGTACTAGAAGCACTTCACGAAAGAATCACTGCTTATCGCTGGGAATCAGCTCTCAAGGTCAGTCCTTTTTGATCTATGGAGTTTAATTGAGTTCGTATTTGGCAAATAAGGAGAAATGGAACTTTGGGTCCTCTTGCCTGTTCTCTGTTTGGTTGCTTAGAAATGAGAAAAATATTGTTGAGATTCTATGGTGTCTTCTTCAATTGTCTGGTTACTGTGGGAAAAAGAAAGAGAAGTATTGCCAAAATTGCAGCTCTTTACTTGTGTGGCTTAATTCATTTTCCAAACAGGATTCTCAAATGAACCTTGCATCTATCTTACTATCAGCTATGTGAATTTTCTTTTCCCATGAAGGCTAACTAGAAATCACTTCAGTATCCGTTCAAATACCCTTCTTTTGGTATGTTCATGGAATCTCTAGCCTCAAAAAATGTACTCTTCCTTTTCATTGTCTATTCTTCAGAGTTCAGGCCTGATTAGTCTATGGAGATAGTAGCTCATGCCTTTTCCTGCTTTAGAGGCTGATAAAACAAAAAACGGTACATCAAATTTTCATTGACTGTGTTTCATGTGAGATGTTGGCTGAATTACCATATCACAGTGAGGTGGCATCTCTAGGAAAGTTATAAAAAAACACATATATGGAATGAGTGTTGTCTGATGAGGTTCAAAGTTGTAATTTTACTGCTATCTCTTGCTTCTGATTTTTAAGATTAATCGTGAATAACTCTGGTAATACCCAACACCACCTACATCTTTCTTCTAATTGCCAATGCAGGCTTCCTCATGTCAATTGAAGTTACCCTATTCTTACATGTGAGCTTGGGCTATGAATTACAATCTTATGAGATATGTGTTAGGCTAATATTATGAAAAACAACCATAGCAGTCTCCCCTGTTTACTTGTGCTCGCAGCTGTAATTGAATAAACTTTTCAGAAACTCACGTAGTAGTAGGAGATATCATATGTCTATTTTCGAGAGACCTATAATGCTAGATTTGACTATTAGAAATTAAGATGAATTTGGTCATGATCATATGAAATGTAACCAACTAATTGCATTACCTACTTTTGTGTAACTGAAGCATGATAAGACATTCAAATATACAAAATGAGGTTCAAACTAGGTCCTTCTGTAAACCAAATCGTTGTTGAACAATGGCCTAAGGCACTAAACTCTTTTTCTGATCATATGTTAAATCTCCTTATAAAAATTTAAAAGGGAAAAGAAATATGAACAGCAATATGGTTGTTTTCGGTATCCGGAAGTTGTTTAGTCAAATTTCTGAAGCGTGGTAGAAGTTCACTGGAACATTCTACAATTCATGTTCTTTTACTTGTTTCCCCCTTTCCTCTATGTCCTGTTATTTATTGGTAGCTCATAGAGGATTCCAATCTGTCTTTGAGTGTGTTTGTTCCTCATTATATTTTACCTTTATTTCTCTATCTCTTTTCCATCCTTTGAAGGGTTTGAACTGACCAGAAATGGTAAGTGGGAAATAGTTAGTTATGTGAATTACTGAATTCAATTCAAGAAGTTGACATAAAAGAGGATAGTAAAGATTCAAGGGAGTAAACTAAACATGTCTCAATTGCGGATATAGAGAATAATATGGTAATGTTAGATGACGGCCAAAACTGCAAAACTAAATTATTTAGTAGAAGGCTTGATAATCACATGCTCCTATGGTTTCAGGTTTTTGAACTACTGCGTGAACAAATCTGGTACAGACCTTATTCTGGTGTTTACATCAAGTTAATAGTCATGCTAGGAAAATGTAAGCAACCTGAGAAAGCCGACGAACTCTTTCAAGCTATGATAGATGAGGGTTGTGATCCAAACCGTGAATCGTACACTGCATTGTTATCTGCCTATGGCAGAAGTGGTCTCTTGGAGAAAGCATTCTCTCTCCTTGCGGAAATGAAGAGGACTCCTAATTGTCATCCTGATGTGCAGACTTACTCAATCCTCATCAAATCATGCTTGCAGGTTTTTGCCTTTGACAAAGTTCATTATCTCCAATCTGACATGGAGACTCAAGGAATCAAACCCAACACAGTTACATACAATACCCTCATTGATGCTTATGGAAAGGCAAAAAAGTAAGTTGTCTATCTGTCTTTCCCTTCTAACATATTGCATGCACAGTCTGGTTGAGAGTGTTTTAGAATGCAAATTCAATCAACTGTCTACTTTTTCGTCTACTCTTGAAAGAAGCAAACAAGAGGGAGAGCGAAGAAAATTTTTGTAGGATCTTATTATGCTAAAGTTTCTATCTCTACCAAAGGAAAAGTAAGAATAGGCAGACAAATGGTAGTCATAATTTTTATAATTGCCACACATGAGCACTTTCAGTGAGTCCTTTGTGGTTGCTATCATTAGGACTTCTGCCATTTTCTGATTTCTGATGAAGCACAATAGTGTCATGCAATTCATGTAACCGACTTCATTTAATGGGATAAGACTTGTTGTTGTTGTTGTTTTAGTTTTTCTATCTTTTTCTTTGGTTAGCAACCAGCTGTGGTAACATAATTTAATCTTCCTGTTCTTGAAAGGTTTCAAGAGATGGAATCCATACTTGTGGAAATGCTTGCTGACGAGCATTGCAAACCTGATGTATGGACCATGAACTCGACCCTCAGAGCTTTTGGCAGCATTGGGCAAATAGAAACAATGGAGAGGTGTTATGAGAAATATCAGAACTCTGGAATTCAACCTAATGTGCAGACTTTCAACATTCTCCTGGATTCCTATGGCAAGGCTGAGGATTACACCAAAATGAGTGCTGTCATGGAATACATGCAGAAATACCATTACTCTTGGACAATTGTGACATACAACATTGTGATTGATGCATTTGGAAGAGCTGGGGATCTAAAACAGATGGAGTATTTGTTTAGACTAATGCGATCCGAGAGAATAAAACCAAGCCGCGTTACACTTTGCTCGCTTGTCAGGGCTTATGCACTTGCAGGAAAACCAGAAAAAATCCGTGGTGTGATGCGGTTTATTGAGAATTCAGATGTTACACTGGACACTGTGTTCTTCAATTGTTTGGTAGATAGCTATGGGAGATTAGGATGTCTTGCAGAAATGAAAGGAGTGCTTGAGATGATGGAAAAGAGTGGTTGTAAACCTGATATCATTACATATAGAACCATGATGAAAGCTTATTCAGATAAGGGCATGAATAGTCATGTTAAGGAGTTGAAGGAGCTTGCTAAGTCATCAGACAGACCCCCATTCAAAAGAGACAAACCTGACTTTTGATGAGTAAATTTATTCATCTTTTTTTCTCTAATATACTATGGTTACCATAATAGCTTGTTTGGATTGATTTTTTTTTTTTCCTATTAGAAGTCCTTTTGACAAAGAAACAAACTCTAGCTTCTAGAAAAAAGCATAAGTATCTTCAGAAATGAAAATGGTGTTTTTGGCAGAAACATACAATGAAATGCTTTTAGAAAAAGTAAAAGCAGAAATATATGTTATAGTTTTCATGAAAAAAGTATCTCCATAATAAATAAAAAAATTACTTTTAGTTTACTTTTTTGCTTTAAAAGTAATTTTTATTTTTATTTTTTTTGGTTCACTGAATGCCACTCAATGCTGGTTCTGGTGAAATTTAAACACAAAGCTTAACAGAAACTCAATCATAACGAAATTATATCTGGTGGATCATGATATCAATTTTGGACCCTTTAAATTGAGAGCTTTTAAGTTTTCATATTTGCTCTTGGCTTATCAATGATATTGATTTGAATATTGGGAGAGTTTCGTACTATATCTTAAATAAATATTTATTATTTATATCTCAAACTTGAATGAATATAAGCAACTTGATGATTGTCTTCTTTGATTGATTCTCTGACGTAGTCGTCATCCAGGAGAAAATATGATGGATAATAGCTACCGACGTAGTTGAGTCTAGTTGCCAGAATCTGGTTCCAGCCATGACGTAATCGTAATACGATTCTCAAACCCTAATTTATTGGAACAGTAATTAATAAAAAATTTAATAAATGTAATTTGTATTACTGTTTTGCGAGAAACAGAATCTTAGTTCCTCAAACAAGATAACTTTTTATACATGGTTACATGTTTAAGTAGTAATTATTTGTTTATGCACAAGTGAAAAGGGTATCTATGTCCAATTTTGAATAGTTAATTTCTTGTAAATTTTCATTCAATTGAATCAAATCATGAAAGCATGTGAACAATTTTGGACCTCAGATACAATTTTTGTTATAAGCATTTTCTATAAACATGTGGTGTTACATTTTAATTTCATCAAATTTTCACACTTATTACTAAGAAAAACTTGGCATTTTCTTTTAATGTATATTCATAACTAACTTAACTAATTTATTGTAAGATTTTAGTTTTTTTAATTTTTTTATGTAAACAACAAACTTAAAATTTTAACTTAGTGGGGAGAGGGATCTAACTTGAGTGCTAAAGCGATAATGTTGGAGGTGAACCTATTCAACAAAACCTCACTTGACATTATAAGATTTAAGTTAGTTAGACAATAAAAAAATTCTTATGATTTTATTGGAAAATTGAACTTTTAACTGATATGAGAATAAATTGGATGAATTCAAATAGTATGCCCGTGAATTATAAGGTATTTTTTGACCTAGCATTTTTCTTCCCGTACATATTTGTTTGTGTCTTGTGCACAAGTGACAAGTGCTTGAACCAAAATTTGGAAACTTTCACTTAGGGTATGAAAATTCTTAAATAAGCAAAGCCACATAGATCAAGCTTTTATGCTTAAATCAATGCTAACAACATTATGTGTTCTATCAGTTAGTAACGGTAAAATAATTTGCTGTATTTCAAATTTAATAGATCACATATTTATATATTAATTACCCAAATTCTCCCTTTATATATATTAAAAGAATATTCATAACTATAAAATAATCAAGAAATCACTTATTCACTTAGAATTTCTCTAACATCTTGTGTGTACAAAGGTAGTGCTTATGCAAATTTAGCTAACTGATTTTCAAAAAAATTTCAGTTAGTTAAATAAATCTTCAAAATTCAATTAAAAATTAAGAATTAAAACATCTTAATACAATTTTTTTTTTTCAGTTTAGATAACTTTTTTCTTTCTATCTTATTTATTGGTTTTATATTTTTTATGTCCAAATCTTACCAATAGGACCCATATATGTGAAAATTACCTGAAAATTGAAACCGAAAATGATCTTACATTCCAAAAAAACCAAATAGGAAAAAATCAACAAAATGTTATTAACATCTTAATCTTAATCCAAATATGAAGGAAATTCTTGACAATAAATTGCCATGGTTGAACTAATTCATCCATTTATTTTCTACATTAAAGAAAAAATTCACTTGGTAATGGTAACATGGCATCACTATCATCTTCCTCTTCTTCCTCCAGAGCTTACACAAACAATAACTCATTTTTAAGCACTTAATATCACAAGAAGCCCAAAAAGGTTTCGATTTCTCAAAGCCCTCTTCTTCATCCTCTTCTTCATGCCCAGCCCACTACTCGCAGAGTTCGCATAGTTCCTCTCCTCACGAAGAACAAACCAAGTTGCAGATTTATTGTGAGAAAATCACCTTCGAATCCTGTTTCAGAGAACCAACTTGGCGAGGAAGAATTGCACACCAACACTAAACAACCCTTACATGGCTGACATTTGCTACCAAATGTTGGGTTTTAGGGCAAATTCGTGCTCATCCCGTTGAACAAAGGGTCATTTCCAAAACCCTAGGACGGAGCAAGTTCAAGGTGGGAAGGCCTCAAGCGGCTTGAATTTGCGCCCTAGCTTCCAGTTTCGCGTTTCTATCATATATTCAGGTGTTTCTCACATCTTAATTGTTGTTATTTTGGCATTCCGTTTGATCCTGGAAACCCTAGAATATTGTAAATTGGGGAATTGGAGTGTGTTGGGTGTCATTAGGGTTTAAATTAGTTGGGGCAAATTGTGCCAAATTGTTTTCTATTGGGAGTGCCATATGCATTGTGATGAAATGCCTTCAGGTTTGTGCCTGGGGTCATGGTCTGTTTATAGGCGTGTGACATTGATGTGTCATTAAATGCTGAGAATGGTCTGCTCACATTGGGAAACTCAATGGAATGCGTTTGTTGAATCAGTATGCTAGTTGTTCGAAGCTTAAATTATGGTGCATAATGCCAATTTGAAAATTTGAAGGGAATCATTGGCGGCAACCTTCATACCCATGCAATAGTTGCCTAACCTATGTATGACTAAGTATACTGACTTGTGATATAGGTATTGATTGAAAGTTCTAACATGCTTTCTGTTTCCTTCCGCATGCAAGCTCTTTAATTCATAGTGCTTTGTTGCTGTTTACCAGAAGAGAAATAGTGTCATTCCTTGCTTTCAAGTTGGACATTATTTTGAGAGTTCTTTATCCTGGGAGGAATGTATTAATGTTATACTAAAGTTTTATAAAGGATATTATCTACTATCTGATGAAAGAAGTTATCTAGTTGTTCAATTTTATCCAGTTGAAGAAAGGATATTTTGAATAATTTAGCGGAGTTGATGAGAACTTCAAAGTACATTATAAAATGAAATATTCCTTTGTTTGGTGAGTAGATTTCGTTTCTAATTGCTAAAAGTAGTTCTGATGTTCAACTATAAAGGAAGGGAAAATGAAACGTCTAGTTGATTAATAATTTATTGTATATTTAATGTCAAACACTTCTTAGGTCTAGGCCTACAGGGCATGGTAGGCATGCTAAACATGACATAAAGTTATATGTGTTGTTAGCTCTTCTAAATTCCATGACCATGTTATAATTATAATTATATAACAGTTTCTTCCTCTCCCCCTTCTCATGACTTCGGTTTGAATTTCTTCTTTTTAGTTAAAGAGCCCTAACATTCGATGATACTTTGAAATGATGCCAAATCTGTAATTATTGTTAGATTCTCCCTGGTAAAAGTGTACAGTGTGTGGATACCTAAAATTTAACACTCTATCTTCTACTTGCAATGCGTTTATTAAGTGTACTATATTATATTTTATAAATAGAAGAGGAAAGGGTAGAACTCAAGTGAAAGGCTGCTTGTATATTGGAATACTTGGGAAAAAATATAATTTGTGATTTATTTCAGTCTTGCAATACTTTCTTCTTCCCAATAAATATCATCTACTTAACCTTTGTTTTCTTTCTCCGCCCTCTTTTTATTTTTTTGGGTTATAACTGACATCTCATCCTTTGTTATTTGCAATACGGTCCTTCAGACATCATACTTTACCACCTAATCCTAGTAAAGGCAGTTTACATGTTAATATTTTTTTTTTTTTTGGTTGTTTGGGGGGGGGGGGGGGAGACTTAGTGTAAATTTAACCTTACTGAAAGCATGTGACATTTTAGATTGCCTCTTAGTTGAATGTCTGCATGACTGTTTTTATCTTGTCAAATGGTGTTCACACTTAATCATATTTGGCTTTATTGGAATATTTTCTTGCCTCGATTTTGAAGTATTGAGCATAGAATCAGGATTTGCTTATATAATTGGTTTATTTCTTCTTTACTTTTGCACACATTTTGAAGACTCTTTAAAAGATGGGAGATGAAGTTCATAAACAATAGGGGTGGGAATGCATGGACATAACTCAGGATCTGCTCTCTTTGTAAATGCTGAGGTTGATTCCATGGGAGGAGTTGTTGATGGCGGAGTTGGTATAGGTTTGAAAACCTCTCCTTGCCGAGCAGCAATTGAAAAGGCACAAGCAGAGCTCAGGTGACGGGCAGGATCCTTTATGTATTTGTGTTCTTTGCCTGACCAAATATTTTCATTGTCAATATATTCTCATGCACAAAAAATGCATGTTGATAACAGACAAGAGTATGATGTACGTGAGGAAAGAAGAAGGGAGCTAGAATTTCTTGAAAAGGTATGGTGGTTTTGATCTCTTGCTTTCAATTCATTCTCATTCCTTTTATGTAAATGATGATAACTTGTTTTGCTTTGTAAGTACAGGGTGGGAATCCTTTGGATTTTAAGTTTGGAAATGCTGCTTCAGTTAGTGTCCAGTCCACTTCATTCACTGATCAACATCATGAGCAGTTTGTGACAAGGTTGGCTACTCTATTCTTTGTCTTTATTCTCTACTTTTTTTTATGTCTCTTATGTGTATATAAGTTCTCTTTATGTTACCCCATTTGATCTCTCTCCTACTGTGGCCTCAGTGAAGCGAAAGGTAGTTTTGGATTGACTGCCTCCCCTCATGGTGACTCTGTGGACAGCAGTGCTAGACCTGGGCCTGCTTCAGTTGGTGAACCTAACACTGCTGATAATCTCTTACTCTTTCTTGGTGAGAATGAGTTGCCTGAAGGTGAAAGGAGGTTATTACATTCAAATAGAAGGAACAATATTGCTCCATCAGAACAATCTTCCAAGATTGCTGGGAACCGTAATACTAAGGAGTCAGAAGACTCTGCTATTTTCCGCCCTTATGCTCGAAGGAATAGGTCCAGACCAAATCATGGCCCTCGGGGTAGTTCAAGGGATGGAAAGGGGTTGATATTGGAAACAAGCAACCAAAAGGAACATAATTTACCTTCTATTTCTAAGCCAAAGCCCACTAGCTTAAATGGTGATATGGTTCCTAAAGATCTAAAATCTAATAATTCATTGGATAATGAAATGGATGGTGTTCGAACTCATCTAACATCCAGTGGCAATAGTGTTCCTGAAGATAAATCAGATATTGCCATTCTTAGAAACTTTAAGGAAGATCAGCGTAGTCTACCTCTTCAAGATGATACTGTACAAAATCCTGTTATCGTGGCTTGTGGTGAAGCTAATATCATTGAAGGAAGGGTGCCAATAGCTTCTACTGATCTTGGGGAGCCACCGTCTGCAGCTACTGCAAAACCTGAAAATGAAGCTTGTTCTGGTCGGCCAAATGGGTTTGGCAACATAAAATTAGATAGGAAAGGTATACCAAATGAAGGTCAAGTTAACAGTGCTGCATTAGGCATGAAGAATTTTGATTCAGAGTCCTCCTGTACTCAAAATAGCCTAGGTAGAGATGTAAATAATGATAGTGATATGTGTACTATTAGAAAAAATATTGATGCTAATGGAAGCACTGTGGAACAAACATCAGAATTTGATAAGAAACTAAGCTTAACTGGCTGTCAAGTTGTGAAAGAAAGGAACAGAACTGATGCTGGTGAAAGCAGTGCTATTGTTAACAGTGCACATGATGCTGGTCATCAAAACCATTCTGGCAATGGTAATATGGGAAAAGCTGTGGAAGATATGTACAATAACAGCTCTTCAGTGCCAAATGAGGTGAATGATTCTTCGAATATCAATTTATTGAAACAAAATGACCATACAGTATTAAGAACTGATAAAGATGGAAGTGATGTCTTGGTGGATCATTCTAACTCTAACAAGGAAAACAACTCTGGAATACCTACGGATCCTATTGATGTGATGAATTATGAACCTGCTCAGACTGCTCCGGCAGGAATATCTGTTGCTGCCTCCAACAGTCAACCATCAGTTAATCACTGCTTGAAGATGTCAGACAAGGCGCATGAAGATTCTATTTTGGAAAAGGCTCGGATGATAGAGGTCTTTATTTTGGTTTCTATTTCTACGGATTACTTTTTCTATATTTGAAATTTTTGAAATTTATTACTTATCCTTGTTTGGTGAAGTACGAAGGTGTTTGACATCATTTACTGAACAGGCCAAGCGGAAGAGGATTGCAGAGTTATCTTTACGCACTTTATCCATACAATACCATCGAAAATCTCACTGGGATTTTGTCCTTGAGGAGATGGCATGGTTGGCCAATGATTTTGCCCAGGTTTATTTCTAGTCCTCCTAATGATCCGTTGTCTAATCCCTGCCCTGTTGTAGATACTGTCTTATTTATGGTGTAGCACTACACTAATCTTAAAAATTATTGAGATTTGATTGTTAAGAGAACTCTTTCCCTGAACATCTATAGGAGCGTCTTTGGAAGATAGTTGCTGCTGCACAATTTTGTCATCGTGCTGCATTTACTTCTCGGTTAAGATTTGAAGAAAAGAACAAACATTGGGAGATCAAGAATTTGGCTCACACCATGGCAAAGGCTGTCATGCAGTTTTGGCATTCAATTGAGCTTGGTGACAATGATGATGGTTCAATTCAGTCTGGGAAAGTTGATGTAGATGAATCTTTTAGGGAGAAGAGAAGAAATTCCAATATGATTCTGGTTATTCACTTGCACCTTATGCTCTATTAATAAAAAAAAAGAATAAAATTGGACTATCTCTGATAAACCTACTTTAGTCAATACAGTCATAAGACATCACGATTTATGGAAAATTTTCCCTACTTTAATTGCTGAAAACCATTCATTTGGGAGTTAGATGATGCTACTTCAAGTTACTTGATGATAGTACATATTTGCTCTTATCTATCCATTGAGTAACCATGTAAACTTTAAAGGGTTGATCAAACAGAATGCTTAATGATTTCCTGAATCTAGCACCTGGATATATATGCTTATGTACTGATTTATGATGTGAATTTTTGATAATGTTATGGTTATGGACCTATGGTATGGGGGAACTGTGACATTTTTCCTTTTTATGAGTTGTTTTATTGATTAGTTGTTTTATGTTATTAGCTATTTGTTGCTGATGCTATAATGTTGGTGGGTTTGGTCAGGAGACAAGCAAAAGCTTGGAAGGACAACAACTAAAGAAAAATGAGGCACTTAAAATTCGAGCATATGCTTTGAGATTTTTGAAGTATAGTAGCTCTTATGGAATTACATCTCAAGCAGAACCACCTACAACTCCTGATAGGATATCTGACTTGGGAACTCTGGACATGTCATGGGAGGAGCATCTTACAGAAGTATTTGCCTATCTACCTTATAACATATTAAAGTAGCATTAGTGACCCTCTCCTCTATGTGTGTCACATGTCTTTTTAACAAGAGAAATGTTGATTTTGTCATATTTGTTATCTTTGAATCCCATTTGACATTTCTCCTTTATATTTCTTCACTGGATGACTTAATGGATGATTTCTGCAGATTGATTTTGGTAATTCACAATCATGCTAGTAAGCAAATAATTTTGTGCGTTATATTTTGATTTGGCAGGAAAATCTCTTTTACACAATTCCTTCTGCCGCAATGGAGACATACAGGAAATCTGTTGAATCTCATTTCCTACAGTGCGAGGTAAATTTATCTATGTAGATGCTCTATTTACTGCTTTTTCTTCTCACTTGGATGGCATACAGGTTTTATGAATGAGAATGAGAATGACACCATTTGGTACTCACCATTTCATATTTTAGTTTTATTGGTTAAAAATATCATTATTCTTTTCTTATCTCTTCCTTTTAATGTGATTTTTTCCAATATTTTTTTAAATTTTCTTTTGTGGCTATTAGTTCTAATAAATTAGAAAATTACAGAAAACAGGGAGTAGCATTCAAGAGGAAGTTGATACATCTATGTTTGACACTGCAGCAGGTAATTTTGGACCAGTTCCACTATTTTGATTTGCTGAGTATATTGTCAGTTAGGAACTTGTTACGATCTCCTTTTTTGATTAAAATATAGAATTTGGGTCTGAGGAGAATGCATATGATGAGGATGAAGGAGAAACCAGTGCTTATTATTTTTCTGGTGTCTATGAGGGTACCAAATCTTCAAAATCTTCACAGAAGAAGCATAGAAACGTGATAAAATCTCACCCTCCAAGGTCCTGTGAAGTTGGGTCCGATTTGCCTTACGCACACTATCCTACTGGAGCACAGCCATCCCCAGTATTTGGTAAAAGGCCTTCTAGTTTAAATGTTGGGCCAATACCTACAAAACGCATGCGAACAGCATCTAGGCAGAGAGTTGTAAGTCCTTTCCCTGTTGGAGTCCCTGGGACAGTGCAGGCTCAAGTAAAGACAGATGCTTCTAGCGGAGATGCTAATTCCTTTCAGGATGACCAGAGTACTCTACATGGTGGATCGCAGATCCAGAGAAGTGTGGAGGTGGAGTCTTCTGGAGACTTTGAAAAGCAGCTACCTTATGACTATGCAGAAACATCTGTTAAACCTAAAAAGAAGAAAAAGGCAAAGAATTTGGTAATCTTCAACTTCTATTTTCATGTTACTCAAATTTGTATCACTGCTGATGCATGGATATATATATTTTTTAATTATATTATATTATATTATATATATATATATATTATTTTTGCACTTCAACTTGAGTTGCTTAACAACTATTTCTGCAGGGTTCTGCATATGATCAGGGATGGCAGCTGGATTCTGTTCTAAATGAACAGGTAGTTTTTATAATTCTACATAGTCATAAATGATAAGCTAAATTTGAACATGTAGCTTTTTGTTAGTTTATGCTGTATTAAGCAGTAAGCTATTGCTTTAACCTGTGGCTATGTTTAGTGAGACTTTGTTTTTATGTGGCATTTTCTTCCTGTTATCCTTCGATTTCATTACTTGAATATAGTCTTTTAATATTGAGGAAATTCAATTTCATTACTGCGTAATCCATGGTAGTTTTGGGCTGGGCCAAGAAAATATTGGGAAGGTCGATTTGGGCTCTTAGAATAAATTCTTTTGATAGAAGAAAAATGTAATTAGAAAGAAGAAAGTGTACAAATAGATGGGTGGATGAGATATGCTCTTGAAATGATACTCTAATAAGAAAACAGCAATAATTGGTATGTGAAAAATAATGAAATTGTGTCTTGTTTGTTCTTCTTGTTCCTCTTCTCTCTCTGTCCTCCTTTTCTTTATCTGGTTCTTTCCTGGATATTTGAGAAAAATTGGAATATTATTTTATCCCAAACTTGCGGATACCTCAGTTTGACAAAAGACGTTCATACTTCCCCCTCTTTCATTGTTACTTTCTCATCTATAAGATGTTTTCTTTTTATCCATTCTTCAGTCTTCTATGATTACTCATAATCATTTCTAGATCATTTATTCTTTTGGTGCCTTTGCCATGCAGAGGGATCATTCAAGGAAGAGATTGGATATTCATCATTTTGAATCTAATGGTAGGAGTGGTAAATCATTTTATCATCTTTAGAAATTTGTTTTTACATCACAATCAGTAGTCAGTCTACATTGTTGATTTACACGCATCTATCCTGTTGTGAAGGTTTGTATGGGCAACATAATGCTAAGAAGCCAAAGATAATGAAGCAATCACATGATAATGCTTTTGACAACATTGCTCCGATGACTGGTTCTATTCCTTCCCCAGCTGCTTCACAAATGAGTAACATGTCAAATCCAAGTAAATTCATCAGAATCATTAGTGGGCGAGATAGGGGACGGAAAGCCAAAGGACTGAAGGTAACTTCACTATGAACTTAAATTGTCTCTCTTATGACTTTTACCCTATGAAATTGCTAATTTTATGTCATTTTTTCCCTATAGATATCCCCTGGACAGCCAGGTTCTGGAAGTCCTTGGTCGCTATTTGAAGATCAGGTTGTCCAGAGCTTATTAGCTCTCATCGATTTTCTCTTGCAATTCTCTGCTCGAGTACTTGAACTTTTATCAGTATGAAGTGTTTTAAAGGTTAAAGTTTTCCTTCCTTTTGTAGGCACTTGTTGTCCTTGTACATGATATGGGTCCAAACTGGGAGCTTGTGAGCGATTGTATGAATAGTACTCTCCAATTCAAGGTGATGATATCTTATTTTTAAAGTATCCTCAGTCACCAAAACAAAAATACAAACAAGCCATGTGATATTATCATAAGAAACATTTGCTAGGGTTCCAAAAATAGTGACCAAAATTAAATGAAATCTCTAGGAATCATTTCCAAAATGTTTGATGGCCAAAAAAAAATAAAGTAATCCAAATATTTGGGTATGTTTGCTTTTGTTTTCTGTTTTCATTTCCAGCAAAATGCAAATGAGGTTTGAAAACATATTTGGTTCAGCAAACAAGAAATGTTTTCACTAAATATTTTTCTGAAATACATTGGAAACTGAACAAAAAGTTGTTTTAAGAAATGGCTATTGGCAATTTTATAAAATTTGGCACTTCTTTTATTATTATATTGATAAGAAATGACTAGTAGTTTAGTAAAATTCGTTAAAGGTGATTGTTGGGATGAATATGTATGAAAACGTGTGAAAATTTAAAAAAATAAAAATGAAAATAAACAAGCATGTTTTTAGAAAATAAAAATGTGAAAATGAAAACATATTTAGGAAATGGAAAAAAGAAATTAAAATATGAAAACATTTCATAAACTAAAGAGGCCCTTTTCTTTTTGCTGCTGATAAAATAGAGGATGTATAAACATCCAACTGAACCAGCTGTCCACTTAGTGTGCCACAACCATACTTTCTGAGTGTTTTTTAAATCGAAGGATTTTATTATTAATTCTCTATTTGCTATTCATTGTCTCTTGTCCAGCATCACAAGCATCTATCCATCTTTACGAACAAGATTTGTCATATCTTTCTGAACTGCATGATGCGGCTCTTGGTTATCTGCCATGCGACCAAAAGGCAGACATTTATAATATCTTTAGGAACTGCATGATACTGTGTTGAATAGTGTCAATTTGTGAAATTCTTATGCTGTGTTCATTATGATTTCAGCATTTATATTTATTGTCTATTGGAAGAATTGACAAAACATCTCCTTTGACCCTGATGGCATGAATTTTGCAACATTTCCAGTGTATCTTTCGGAAGCCAAAAGAATGCAGGGAGCGTCATAAGATCTTAATGGATAGAAGTGCTGGAGATGGTGCAGACAGTGCAGAAGATTCAGGGTCTTCTCAATCTTATCCATCTACACTACCTGGAATTCCAAAGGTAGGCCCTTCTTCAAATTTTGTTATGTTTTCTGTTTACATACATTGGTGGAACCATATGTTTGTGACCTAAATTTTGCAGTTTTGATTGGTTAGGCTTCTTGTATCTTTTACAGGGTAGTGCAAGACAATTGTTTCAGCGTTTGCAAGGGCCAATGGAGGAAGATACCCTTAAGTCTCATTTTGAGATAATTATTAGGATTGGGCAGAGGCAACATTACCGTCGAAATCAGGTATGAATTGGAGGCAGTTATGTTAGTTGTACTATTAGAATGTTTTGCTATGACCATCTGTTCTTTTGTTCTTGCCACATTTCTATTCCTTTCTGTGTTTCTTTTGTAGCTGTTTATCTTTTGAACTTTCACTTTAGTTTTATGTAACTCTAATTGCATCTTATAAGTTTAGTTTATATGATAAATCATTGGCCCGCTAAGGTTGTATTTGTCAGGCTTGAGGTCTTGTGATTATCTGATGTGAGTTTTGATGGTTCATGTTAAATATTTCTAGGGGAAGTGTACTTCTTTGTAATCAAAATACAGTAAGTATTGAATTAAAGATGATTGGGGGTGGTACATTCTTTCATAATGCGTGGTAACTTGTGGCCCCTGGTGCCTGGCCTTGGAAATGTGATACGAGAATATGTGTGCCTGAATTTTAGCTTTCTATGTTTTCTCTGCTTTACTTATGGCTGCAACTGGAACTGAAATGAAAGTTTTATTTTTTTAAATGATAATTTGATGGTTATATGATCTGTCAAGATTTTAAAACACCTTGAAATTGTGTTTGGATATTCTAGAACCTTACTGTACTTTGTGGTCTTTTTACACTCTGCTAGTTTTATGAATATATTTAGCTTTGCATTGTCTTTCTGCTTAATTGCCTTTAAGCTTGTGATTTGGTATATATCTATTTGTATTATGGAATAATCCCTGAATTTGATAAGTTTAGAAACTGAGGGTTAGTTATTCCACTAATTATTTCAGATAATTATTTTGTTGTAAACTTTTTGTCCACGCTATCTTTTTGGAGTCATCCTCTTGATTTTCTATTGACTTTGGAAATGCTTAATTATCAACTTCTTAAATGGTATGGTGAATTGTAGTGATGTTTAACATATTAAAAGAGTGAAAGTGATCTGATTATTTTTTTAAGAGTATTATCATATGTAGTCAGGACTACTGTGGTAGCACTAAGAGATTGAAAGTGTTCCTAGTTGTCCTTTCAGTCCTTAGTGTGTAAAACTTAAATTTAATTAGATTTTTTTCCCAATGCAGAATGATAGCAATGATTTAAAACAACTAGCACCTCTGCACAATTCGCATGTGGTTTGTCTTTCTGAAGTCTGCCCAAACAACCTGAATGGCGGAATTTTCACGTAAGTTCTATTTTTTTTTTCTTTTTTATGGGTAATAATATATGTAAGTTCTTGTGTTAATAAGTATGAAGCACGGACACAGGAACATTGGTTATGTCAAAAATATTAGACACTGGGACACCACTATATATATATATTATATAAAATTTTGATATAACACCATGAAAAAATATCGAAACAATTCTATATTAAGATTCAAATTTATACATTCATCTTTTCAACACCACTTGTCAAGTTTTAAGACTATGAAGGATTGCATTTTTAAAGCTTAAATTGAAAAACAAAAATTGAAAAAAATCAGACAAAGGTGTTCAATTCATTTTAAAGTGTTGGCTCAGGTGTCCAAGCCATTTTAAGGTGTCAGAGCTGATAAAATATATTTTTTTGATTGGACACCGTTTGAGAGGTTTTTGACACATAGTACGGGTGTTGTGTCGGTATCGGAAACATGTCGGATACTCCTAAATCAAGAGATATCCGTGTTTTCTAGGTTAATGTCTACCAATCCAACTGGATTTAGGTTTACATTGTTCATTTTTACATTTTGGGTGGTCATGCTATTGCTTGAGAAAGGTATTCTAATTATGTTTGTTCTCTGGATGAAGGCCCCTTGAGCTTTGTGATATGAATGCATCAACCACAGATGTCCTCTCTCCCATCGGATACCAAGGTTCTCATGCTGGTGGTTTGGTATTATCAAATCAAGGTTCTGCACCATCAATACCACCAGTTGTGAATTCCTCACTTCAAGGGTCTTCTGGTATGGTTCTTGGCAATAATTTGCCATCACCATCCGGTCCTGTTGCTGCCTCTGCTAGGTATGCATTTTTGGATGTGCGGCCATATGTGCATTCCGTTTGTAGTTTTTTAACTTAGGCTTTGCTTTACATGTTTTCTCAGGGACAACAGATATGGGGTTCCAAGATCGTTGCCCTTATCAGTGGATGAGCAACAGAGAATGCAACAATATAATCAAATGTTATCTGGCAGAAATATGCAGCAGTCTCCTGTTCCTGGATCTCTTTCGGGAAGTGATCATGGAGTTCGAATGCTACCTGGTGGAAATGGTATGGGTATGATGAGTGGGGTGAATAGAAACATGGCAATGTCTAGGCCTGGGTTTCAAGGAATGGCTTCATCATCTATGCTGGGTTCTGGAAGCATGCTTTCCTCTAGTATGGTGGGTATGCCAAGCCCTGTAAATATGCACTCTGGAATTGGTTCTGGACAGGGCAACTCGATGTTGAGACCTCGTGATGCATTAAATATAATGAGGGTGAGATGTGTTCTTTCTCCATGGTTTGTGTTTATTTTATTCTATAGGTAATATAATGGGTGTGTTTGGGTAGGAGGAACATTTCATTAAGAAAGTAGTTTTTTTAAGAAGCAGAAGCTACAAAAGCCTTAATTCTGGGCTTCTCCCAACTGGTTTTACTTTAAGAGTACCCTTTTTTAGGTGAAGTGCTTTTCTATCCAATGCACCCATTAGTTAGTTGTAATTTCCTTTTACTGCTATGAGGTTTTTTTTATTGCATCTAGCCTTTAGTTAGTATTTAACAGCTTCCGAGTGACTTGTCAAATAATCAGTTTATAATAAGTCCCTTTCACTTGGTTTATTTTTCTTTCATCTGGTTACATATATGGGTATTCAGTTTATTGGTACTGATAACTTTGGTTTTTCAACCCCCTTCCCTATTGTTGTTAGCCTGGCCATAATCCAGAACATCAGAGGCAGATGATGGTTCCAGAGCTCCCAATGCAAGTCACCGCTGGGAACAGCCAAGGTATGCCTGCTTTCAGTGGGTTGAGTTCTGCCTTCAATAATCAGACAACACCACCACCTGTCCAGCCTTATCCAGGACATGCCCAACCGACGCATCAGATGTCCCAACAACAGTCCCATCTCAACAGCCCTCATCCTCATCTTCCAAGTCCCAATAGTGCTACTAATTCACAGCAGCAATCCTATGCAATGCGTTTGGCAAAGGAGAGGCATATGCAGCAACAGCAACGATATCTGCAGCAACAGTTTGCTGCATCAGGTGCAATGATGCCACATGTCCAGGCACAGTCCCAACTTCCCATATCATCACCTCTTCAAAATAGTTCCCAGGATCAATCGCAAAATTCAACTCAGCCAGTATCTCTTTCCCCTGTAACAACACCATCCTCTTTGACGTCCATGTCTTCTCAGCTCCAGCAGCAGAAACATCATCTACCACAACATGGGTTTGGCAGAAGTCCTGGTGCTAGTGGGTTGACTAATCAAGCAGCAAAACAAAGGCAACGACAAGCACAGCAACAGCAGCAGCAGTATCAACAGCCTGGTAGGCAGCATCCTAATCAGCGGCAGCATGCACAGTCTCAACAGCCGGCGAAGCTTCTGAAGGGAATGGGAAGAGGAAACATGTTGGTCCATCAGAACCTCCCTGTTGATCCTTCTCATCTAAATGGACTCTCTTTGCCTACAGGAAGCCAGACTTCTGACAAAGGGGACCAGATCATGCACATGATGCAAAGTCAAAACTTGTATCCTGGTTCTGGATTAAACCCGAGTCAATCATCCAAGCCATTGGGTTCTGGTCATTCTTCAAGTCAATCCCAATTGCAGCAGAAACTGCATTCTGGACCAACTCCCGCTTCATCAAAGCAACTTCAGCCAATGGTATCTTCTTCTGATAGCGGTGCCCAAGGCCAAGGTTCTGCAGTTGCTTCGGGTCATGTATTGCAACCTCAACAACCAGCTGTTGTTACTTCTAACCATCATCGGATGCAGCTACAATCCCAGCCCCAGCCCAAGCAAATTAATCAAACTCAATCAAATGTTCAGAGAATATTGCAACAGAACCATCACGTGCATTCTGAGTCACCAGGCAAGTTACAAACTGATGCAGCTAAAATTGACCAGCAGACTGCAAATAATGCTTCTCAGATGGATACTAGTTCTGCAATGACTCAGGGTTGTGTTGATTCGGGTAATGTGGTATCAGTTGTTCCTACCATGTCTTCTCAGTGGAAAACGTCAGAATCACCGTATGATTCCAATATGCCTAATCCGGCCACCCAGGTGGGCTGTTTGGGAGGCACACCTGTTGGAAATTCAGCTGGAAATGAGCCATTGCCCGTTGCAAGTCAAGGATTAGGCCCAAGACAGTTATCAGTTGGTTTACCTTCACATGTATCTCATGCTCATAATTCAGGGGTACAGTGGCAGCAGCAGCAACCACCTCCTCTTCAGCAGTCTTCGTCACAGCCAAACACATCCCAACAGCAATATCAGCCGCAGCAAGAACAGCATCAGCAGCGGCAACAGGAGCAAGAACAGCATTCGCCCAAACATGTAGCTTTACAACATCAATCTCAGCAGCAATTACAGAATCTGCAACCTCAGAACAGTTTGTTTATGTGTCCCCCTAATTCTAAAGTGGAGTGATGCATTGCAATTGATGGAGCAGCCCTGGCAATGGTCGGTTCTGTTAGGATTGCAGTCTGTATGCCCTTTTGACAGCAATGTACAGGTATTCATGTTGTTTCCTCTGCTTTTCCTTGTATGTGCATATACAGTCAACATTGACCTCTGACCTTTCTATTGGGATTCGGTCGCCATTAATTTCCTCACAGTAAATTCAGCATTCAGCAATGAAACTTACTCTTGTTAAATATTGCCCATTTGTAGGGTGCTTTAGATTAGTGCATCAAATTCATCTTATTGTTCATGTGTCTCTCTGGGGGCATTTGTCTTCTCCCTCCATTCGTGGTAGTATGGTTTAAAAAATCTTATTCACATTATGGGTTTTGTGCAGATGAAGCTGGTTTATTCCACGAGGGCATTGGAATATGGGCACAGAAATATGTTGTTTTGTGCTGGTGGTAATTAACCAAAGTTATGTTGGCAGGCATTATTGCATATTTTATTATTGTTTCTGCAAATCCTTGTATATCACCGCTGATCTTAGGGTTTTCCCTGCGTATTTCTTTTTTAATTTTTTTGGGGAAAGAGATGAATATAGGTATATGTACAGTGTCGTCTCTTCATTTCCTTGTAGTTGCCACCCCTTTTTTCTTTTGCCTTGTTCTTCTCCCTGCCCAAGAGCGGAGGAATTCTATTCCTTTTTGCCTCAGTAGGTTAGTGAATGTATTATTACCCCTTTTTTAGATAAATGGGATAGCAATCATTTTTCTGGGCAAAAGCCAATTCAAATTTTTCTGTATATATAGTTTCTAGTGTATACGTCCAGCCGTAGTCAATGGTTTCAATTATCATGTTATTGTATCTTTTAATGCTTTTCTGTTTCTGAATTGCTTCCTGTCTTCAAGGGTGAGCTATATAATCCGAATGTGTATAGAGAAACTATATTTGAGATTTCGGTATAAAATGCTTGCATTGGGTTGGTCTTTTCATTGTGAACAATTATTGTCGAAAATTTTCTTCTGTCAAGCATGTCATGACCAAAATAGAGCAAATGATATCCTTTTGTGTTTGACTTCTGTTTATGTCTGAAGTCAAGTTTGTAATGACACAAATTGAGTTGTTGCTTTGTAATGACATTGAAGATTGCTGTTTACGTTATTGTAAAATAGATGAAGATTAGACTCTCCCTTCCTACCAACAATAATAACAATCATCATCATCTAATCACTTCTATTATTTAAATTAATTTGCTTGATTCAATAATTAATTTCTAAGCTTCAAAAGCTGTGTTGGAAATGTTTGGTTTATTGACTATGAAAATGCAATTTTAATTGCATGGGGTCTTAGAGCATCTTCAACCTGGCAATTCTTTAGTTGTGTAGGTTATTAAATATCTATTTTAGTCTAAGAAACACAAATTATTAATTAATTTGGTATTTTATGTTAAGTTTATTAATTTAATCTCACTTTTAAATGTTTAATTAATTTAGTTATTTATATTTTAAAATTTATATTAATTTTATTTTTTAAATTTTATAAGTTTAACAGCAGTTTAAATTTTAAATTTTTTGAAAGATTGAATTAATAAATTTAAAATATGAAGAATTATATTAACTAAATTTTAAGTTACTCTCATTGTTATTTTTTAATAGTATTTACATCCTCAGAGTGTATCATGTCATTTTTAATAGCTATCAATTCTTACAACAAAATCATAGTTAATAGGTATGTGGTAGGCTTTAGTTCTGGATATGTCGTACGGAGGGGTACTTATTGATATGCTATTTTAGGACGTAGTGCGTTTTTAAGTTTTGGTCCAGTTCCTTTTTTTTGTTATATCACATGTTTTCTTAACAAGTTCAATAGAAATTTATATTTCTTTATACAAAATGTTGCATAAAAGTCACATAGAAATTCATATTTCCTCACTTTTTTTGTTCTTTCTATATTCCTAATTTCCATTTGCAGTTTTAGTTATGCCGCCATTGGGATCAAATATGAAAATATTATTTTATTGATATTGGAGTTATTTCAATCTTCCACTTTCACTATTATTATCTCTATGATTTATATCTTCTATTAAAATTTTATATTTTTATCATTGAAGTTTTGCACTCTTGAGAATTATGGTTCCATAAATTCTAGTGTACTACTTCACGTAGCACTATGAATATCCCATAAACTAAGACGACTAAACCAATTCACTAGAAAAACAATTTTAACGAACTAAATAACTAAATAAAACTCTTATAAATTATTAAATAAATTTCACAAATTAAACTTCACTAAATATTTTATCTATTTTTTTTTTTAATTTTTTGCAACTGTTGCATTTTCAATTTTGTAACCAGTATGCAACAGTTGCATAAAGACCCTAATAACTCTGCTATAGCAATTATGAAATAATTCAACTATTTTAGGATAGCTTTCATGTAAGGTAATGGACTTGAAGGAACTTGTAATTCTTCGGTAGTGTATCATATAAGCCTCTATCCAAGCTTATGTCGCTTTGTCTTAGAATATTTCATTAAAAATTTTAAACTTCGTCTTTATGATAAATAGTAATTTTTAAATAATCTAAAATGGATAATTTTTAAAAAATTATATTTTTATTCAACATAAACCTTAAAAAAAGAAAATTAAGTTTAGTCAAATTTATAACAAAGATTTAGTAAAGAGTAAATTGTTGATCAAATCATAATCCATAACACACAAAAGTTCACATGGCACATCAATATCTGCCTACATTACAATTGCACTCACATCTCTCTCTTTAATATCATATGTAAAAGTTGAAAGCACACACGTCTCACTATTTAAAGTACTGAATACACTTTGAACCATAAAAAAAGAAACTGAATTCACACATCTCTCGACATGCTAACAGGTTGTAAGAAAGCAATATCGAGATCATACACAGATTTAATGGCAGGATGTCTGAAATAAAGGAATAATCTCCACAGCACCTATGACAAATTCCATAGATTCTGCAAGCCAAGCTGCGGTTGACAACCCTCTTCATGTGCTGCACATGGAACTCACTAGTATTAGGAAATGCAATCCATAGCTAACATTAATGCCTCTACCCAATCACTTTATGACATGCTATTAAATTTCATTTCAATCCGCTTGAGCAAATTTTTCTGTATAAGATTAAAATTTTAATATATTTTGTTAAAACTTAGTTCTAAACTATGAAATCAACTCTAGATATTCTTACGATTAAAAAAAAAAAAAAGAATGAGTATGACCATATCATTATGGGCAGATCAGTAATTACCAGTATGTAGACATCTTCGTTATGGTTGCATTAAGGTTACCCTCCCAGAATGATCTTCCGTTTGCTTCCACCTTTCGAAGGTCTGGTGTGCTTGTATCTCCAACGGAGAATGTAGTCATTTTAGGACACTTCTCCACAACTACTTTATACAACGTAGGGAACCAGAGGGCACACTTGCTTGAGCTAAACCAATTGAGGTTTGGCAAACATTTCAGTTCCAAAATTATCAAACTGTTGAATGCAATATCTTGTTCCAATATCTCATCTTCCTTTTCCTTCACTATTTCTTGAAGTGATTCACACTCCCAGATATATAGTCGCCTCAGTTTCACTAGACTTCTTGCTGTTGAGGATGAAAATAAATACATCAACCTGTTGCATTCCCAAACTAGCAATTTGGTCAAGTAACTAAAAGTCACATAGGAGGGCACTAAATATTTCAGTCCAGAACATCTATCCAACATGATGTCCTCAACAACCTCAAGAACTGGGTCAAGTTGGGATCCATCTTTGCATAAATGCTGAATTTCATGCACCTCAACTAGGTGGAACAACTTGAGCTGTGTAGTAATTTGAATTTGACCTGTCTCACCTTCATGCAATATCTCCTTAAAAGAACAAAATTGAATATAAAGTTCTCTCAATTTGGGTAACTTCTGGAGAATCCAGAGTGGAAAGGTGGTACGTTCATCTCGAAAATATAACAGCCGCAGAACTGTCAGTTTGCTGTTGAGGTCAACTGAAAATTGCCCTTGCTGAATCATGAGGGCATCTTTACCTGTTAGAGTCAATTCCTCCAGCTTGGGAATCACCTATAACATAAGCCTCAAGGTCAAGCTATTTGTTCCTAACTAATTAATCAAAGAGACTATGATAATGCAAAGAAACAAACTTAACCTAAAAGCTGTTAAATGAAGATGCAAAGGTAATTTATATTTCTAATAAACCCTTTTAACAATCTCTTTTTAATAAGAGTTCACTGCGCTACTTCCCACCTTTTTTCTTTTTAAACCCAATAGATGTTGTATTTGCTTTAGCTCAAATTGATAGACATGCTTGCTCATCATCCAAGAACAAGTACACGCTGAAAACAAAGTTTCTCTAGAATCTTCTCTAGAACAATGTACAATGACAAATATAAGAGATCAAGTCTGCCCTACAATTTATAGTTAGTATGCATATACAATGTATTCACTCAGTACCATGAAAGTGATCCCATGATCAAACCTCGTGGATACTTTAAAAAAACCATGCATATTAGAGTAAACGATGCAAACATTAAGGTGGTTCATGGATAATATATAGGTACCTCTTCCACTATGAAGAACGGTTGTGGGGTTGAAACATTAAGGTTGCCATGATCTCTCTCTGGGTAGCTCGTAGACTGCGTCTTGAATAACTCCAGTTTGGGACAATTAAACACATCTAATATTTTCAATGATGGACAATGTAAAGTGAAATTTCCAGCATAGAATCTGTCGGCTTCAAGCAAATTCCAAATACTAAATCTGCTTAGTCGATCAAACTTAAAGTTAACAGTTCCTTCCATGTATTCTTCTATCTTTGCAACAAATTCCTTCATGGACGGTGTTTTTCTTATGATAATTTCTTCAAGCTGAGGGAGGCACGTGGCTATGGAGAGGGGAAGGAGATAATCCAACTTCGGACAACCTTGGACACACACTGCTTCAAGATTCTGAAATTTGAGGATTCCTTGGACCTCTCCACTCCATATCTGTTTGAGATTTGGCAGCTGAAGTAGTGTCAACCTTCTTAGTTGTGTTTCTGCTTCGCTCTCCCTTTCATTTTCATTAGCATTCAGTTCGAATATCTCTTTCAGTGAGCTGCAGTCAGTGACCTTGATTGTTTCAAGGCTAGAAAATTTTCTCTGCATATGAGATGGAAAAATCCTCACAAGTTTTTCACAATTTTTCACCTCAACGGCTCTCAAGCTCGCAAACTGTTGGTGCCATATCGCCTTCAAATTTTCCATGTCATTTATTATCATTTTCTCCAATTTGGGGAATTGAACCTAGGATAAGCAGTTTATCAAATCATAAATTATCATATTATGACCTTAACCATTAATGATATGATATAAAATATTTTATTGAATGTAATACCCAGATGTTCCCTTTTCATTATTGCTTTGGCCGAGAAAAAAAGAAATTCTGCTTTAACTCTCGTTTTATAACGTCAATACACAATCAAATACTATTTTTCATTTTTTCCATTAATAAGTAATTAGTATGTAATTTTTGAATACTACTTAACAGGTAATAATATGGGGGATTTATTAAAAACTTTTACTAAATATAAGGAGAGGCTCCGAAATATAGCAAAAGCGAGAATTGAGACCAATCTAGTGAAAACCAAGTTTAGAAACACATGAAACTCTAGCCTTATAAGAAGGTAAATACCGGCTAAGTTTTTTCTTAATGAAATTAAATGTCACCTTTCCATATGGTAAAATCATGAAGCATAAGAGAGAAACAAGAAGAGTATCAATACCTCTGCTATGTTAACACCAACATTGTTTCTTTCTTCGTCAGCAGCCACAATGTCCTCCATCATACGGCAATTAATTATTTCGAGTAACTTGAGTTTTGAGAAGCTTCCAACCATGGAGGGCAAAAATAAGTACTTCATGTTGCCACAACCCACCACAATCAAGCTGGTTAAATTTTGAACGCAGCAAGTGGTTAAAAATTGAGAATCATCCCATATTTTCTTCGAATTGATTGAGCTCAACTTCAAGATTTTCAAATTATGAAATGCAACCTAGAAAGCACAATTATAGTAGAAGTTAATTGAGTTTAAGAGAAAACTATATATTTAATTTATTAACTCTGCATTGAAATGAAAGACAAGCAATACCAAAGAAGAAGATAAAGAAAAGAAGCAGTCCCAACTCAGAAATAGGAGGAAAGTGATATAACCTGGGAAAAAAGCAGTTATTCAACTTTATGTGAAGGCACATTTTAATCTATATACTATTGAATAATTAACTCTTTGAAGTTTCAAATCAAAACAATATGCAAATCCACATATATACTTATATCATTCTATTAAGCAAAAGTTTATTTAAGAGACTGATTTTAAAGTACAAATTAATTTAGGATAAGTTTTGTTTTCTCTTTTTTGTTTGGTTAGAAAAGATAATATAAATAAGAATTAAGCAAAAGTTGCTAACAAAAGTTGGTTTAGTTGGTAACCTTTTCGAATCTTGAAAATGCATACCTTGGAGCAAAAAAGTGGCTTGGACTCTGAAGAGTTTGGTTCATCCGAGTAAAACTCAATAAGTGTCGGCAAACATTGTAAAGTGAGAGAACACAATTGATGAAATTCAATTACCATTTCATTATCATCTGAGAACACAATATCCTTCATCAAATTGCATTCAGAAACTTCAATTTCTTGAAGTTGAGAAAGCCCTCTAACCATTGAAGATGTTATGAGACTTTTCAATTGGTCACAACTTTTGACTTTGATTACGTTAAGTTTTTTAAAAGATATGTTTGTGAGAGTCCCTTGACATATTTTTTTAAACTTACTGAGCTTATAAAGATCTAGTACCTCCAAGTTCGGAAAGACCTCATGGGGTTGAATAAACCCTAAGTTAATAATATGATGAATTTCATCATTATTTTGAATGTGGAGGCTCTTCAACTGTTGAAACCCTTCATAGCTCAACTGATAAAACCCATTTGAAAAAATCCCCTTAGTTTCATCTAAATGCAAATCTTCTACTTCTTCAAGTAACTTTCTCAACCCTCGCCCTAAATCAATACTCTTACTGAGCTTCAGCTTCAAAATTTTTTTGTCTTTATACATTTTAGACCAAGCCCATACATCTCCTATAAAAATTTTATAATTTTCCAACCTCTCAAAGAACGAGTCATCTCGAGGCAAAATTGAAGCGTCTTGAATTTGTATATTCAGAGCAGTCAAGTGAGGCAATTGACTCAACTCAGTAACGGTAGCATTCTTGTTTTGCTCTGCATTTTCAGCTTCCCAATTGATGGAGGTATCCCCTGCATAGAACTTTTCCAGTTTGATCAATCTAGATATTATGTTGGGTGGGATGAGATCAATTCCCGAGCTATTCAAATCCAACATCCTTAGACGAGTCAATTGCCCAATTTCAGTAGGAAGTTTAGTAATTGATGATTTCCAGAGGCTAAGAATTTCTATATTCTTCAAGGCTGCTAGAGCAACCATATCTCCTAAAGTACACCGATCCATAAGCAACGTCTTCAGCTTTGTTAAGGAAGACATTGACAAGGGTAAGGAGGGTATATTCATGCATGTTAAATCCAACACTTCAAGATTGGTCAATCCCTCAAAGAAGGAATTTGGGATTTTCAAGAAGTGATTTGAACCATTATTCAAGTAAAGTAGCTTGAGCTCAGGATTATCTAGCTCGTTAGGGAGTTTGTGAATACGACACAAACGTAAGATGATCATGGTGTACCTCTCTGATGGCCATTCTGTCAATTCAGAGCAACGAATTGCGAAAACACGTTCATCCTTCAATGCAATGGAGACGGCTACTTCACAAACATTATCATGCATTTTGATTAACCTTGAGCTTTTACCATCTTCTAGTAACAAGCAAGAAGCCATCAATTTATCAATCATTGAGTGAAGTCTATTTCCTGCATTTTCCACAGTGTTGACATCTTTAAAAATACCCAAACCTATTCCATATTTCAATAGGGCGCTGATTGGAGCAGAAGGTCCAAGTACTCCACAAAGCAAGAATAATTTCTTTACATCATTACCGTCCAATCCATTGTAACTCAACTCCAAAGCTGAATGATATATGTCACGTAGATCTTCGTTATCAACTCTTCTTAGCCTGTGTAAGGCATCTTTCCAAGCGTGGATCCCTTTCCCTTTCAACGCCCTTGACACTGCAAGAATGAGAACGGGTAAACCTTTACATTGATTTGCCACTTGGATTGCTATGTCTTCAATAACATCACCAGCCATAACTTGAAACAACCTCCATGTTTCACTTTCATCCAAAGGTTCTAATCTGAAATCCCTTTGGCACTCCATTTCTTGCAACACATCTTGAGATCTTGAAGTCATCAACACTTTGCAGCCCCTATGATCACCCAATGGAATTCCCACTTCATTCATATCAAATCTTTTCCATATATCATCTAATATAATGAGCACGGTTTTCTCATTTTTTATCCGTTTCCGTAGGCACAATGCTCGACCAAAAGAAGTCTCCTTTTCAAGTTTGAGATCCAACTGATCTGCAATCTCACCTTGAATAGATATAATGTCTGGAGCTTGAGTCACAGAAGCCCAAACAACTGCATCAAAGCACTTATCAAGTTTTGCCTTTTCAGCAACTTGATACATTAGAGTAGTCTTACCAACTCCACCTAGCCCATAAACCCCCACCATGCTTACATCGGGGGTTGTTACAGCATGCATAATGTCATTCATAATTGAATTCCTTGACTCAAAGTTTTGAATTCCTCTTGTATAAGTTGTGAAATCTGGTTCACTTGGAGGATCATATGCAACATTTGTAAATTGTTCTCCTTTTATTTTCAAATCAACAACATTTTTCGCCTCAAATTCGGCTTTCCTACCGAGTTGATGTCGCAATCGCAAATTAGGGCAGCATCCAACACTAGCATGGTCTGCATTGCCTTGGAGTTGTTCCGTCTCTTGAGTGACCATTTCCACTTCCCCCAGCCACTTGGGCACGTCATCGAAAATAGTTTTCCCGTTCCTTGTTTCAGCATCAACCCAATGTTGGATTCTCTCTCTTTGCCCTTCGAGATCCTTAACTTGATCCTTTAGATTGTTCACATTCTTTTTGTAGAACAATACGTAACACAGATGCTTCCATATGAATGCAAAAATGCACTCAATAGTCTTTGTAGCAATTTCAGAGAAAAATTCTAGCATTCTTGCTCCCTGATTTTAATGTAGAAGAAAATAATATTTAATAAAACATAAAAATGGACATCAAAACGATATATATATATATATATATATATATATATATATATATATATATATATATATATATATATATATATATTATTATTTATTTCCTTTATTTACATATATACATATACATATACATATAAACAAAGAAAATAAACATCAAAACAAAATATATATATTTATTTCATTTATTTATATATATAAAGTTTTTATGTTTTTTTTTTTGTTTTATTAAATATTATTTTTTATAAACGAAATAAATATATTTTGAAATTTTTTTGTTGCTGTCATTTTGTATTGTGAGATTTTTAGATTAAACAAATTTAATAATATAAATTAGCTTTTATTATGAATTTTTAAATTCCGTAATTTTAAGTAAATTTACATATTTAATGAGAAGTTAATGACTATAGATTTTGAAAAAGAGGTTTATTTCCAACAAAATATAGTTGATGAGAAATTTAGGTTATCATTCCGAGCCATTTCCAACAATGCAGAGAAAAAGGAGTGAAGTTCAACAGTGGGGCGCGATGGTGCACAGTAGTCTTTGGTGGTTTTAGCCTTCCTAGGATGTTGCCACCGGTGATGAAAATGAAATAAGGTGTGCAAAATCTTTTCCGTATGTATAGGGACAATTTGAGAATTAGATAAATTTAGTGTGTTAAAAAAAATAAAAAAGAGTTGAAAAAGAATCATCCTAAAATGAAAGTCCTGACCCTCTTGCTTGGGCCGCTTGACGCATTTTTTAAATTAGTTTAATTAATATTTGAGTACTTTTTTCCATAAATTATAAAATACAAAAATAATTATTAATCAAATTTTTGAATAAAAATAAAATACTTACAAAAATTAAGTCACTAAATATAGTCCAATGATAAAGGGTCTGAAAAATATCTCACGTGTTTATGGTTTGATTATTTTATATAATAAAAAAATTATGTAGAAAAATTGAATTGTAAAATAAAAGTTATTTATACAATTTAATTATATAGCACCAATCAATACACTGGATCCCTAATTATTTAATTGATTTTGGGCTATTAAAAAATTTAACTAAGTCTAATTTGAATTACAAACCGTTTACGAGTGTGTTCAGTATTTTATTAATTCATAAGTTGGTTTGATTAAAATAAAATTATTTTGTAAATAAACTTATTTTAGTATTTTCTATTATTATTATTATTATTATTATTATTATTATTATTTTCTTTTTTACCCCAGAAAGAAGAGGCTAACTCATGGATTCAACGGCAGAATCGCGTGGACCAAGAGCAACAATATCCAATGGTGTTTAAACACTTCTATGATTGAATGTAATAGAATTGTTTTTTCCCCCAGGACCAATCTTTCAGTGAAATATACAGTCATTAGAGTTTTTGCATTTTAAAAAAATACAATGTTTATGCACATTTTCCTTTTTTTTTTTCAAATATATATGTTTTGTATATCTTAAATACAATATTAAAAACTATTAGTTTTGGCATTGTTGTTATGGATATAGCTTTCTCTAATTAACCTAGACAGCTTTCTCGTTTATCATAAATAGATATAGATATTATATTGTACCAAAAACAACAAATAGATATTACAGTATTTATTTTAATTTTCAATAAAAAAATTTGATCATTAAATAAATGAGAAGACTTCAAAATTAATCAAAAAACTAAAACTATAATTACTGAAAAATATATTTTATATTTCACCAAAAAGAATTTATAATAAACTATATAAATATGTTCTTTTACATTTATTAGCTAGTTCAATTGTTATTTTTATCATACTTTTATAATTTAATAGACAAACCTAACAGATTTCAACTAAAACTTACCATTTTTGCTTTAAGCTAATTTTCAAATTTCAATAAGTTTATTAGTATTTTTTTTTTTTTTTGGCTAAAAGAGCTATGAAATTGAGATCTGAGAACCATAACTCTTACATAAAACCAAATTAATCAAAATAAAATAAAAGACGAACAAATAAAGGGACAAATCATTTCAAAATTTGTTTTCTATGTCTTATATACAAGTTTATGTTTAATCCACTTCATATTATAAAATTTCTTTTCAAATTTTAGTGCATGCAAAATTCCAAGAAGGTTAAAAAGTAAGTTTATGGAATTATGGAAAGTACCTCTATAATAGATCTGGTGAAGGGCAGAGGATGCAAAGAGAGTACAGATCTTCTCCAAATTAAGAGGAACTGACAATGTGATGGCAGACGCTTCAAGTAAGAAGCTGTGTGGCACAAGAGATATGAAACCAAAAGGCAAACGATCTGCGAAAACGAATAAACTAAATATCTGATGTAGATTATGATATATAATCTTATTGTCAATGAGGTCCTATGTTTCAAAATCTAATGAGAGAAAAAGATTGATTTTTTCCTCCTCAAATAGATTTGTATAGTTTATTATCAGTGATTGCAAAAATTTGTTCTAAATTACAAAATTTATGCGATATAATATTTCATCGTGAGGTTAATGCACATTTTTACACCACATTAGATACTCAATGATTTTATTCCAATATTTGCATCAAATTGTATTGTAATCCTTACATTCTTTTATTATAAGACACATTTTAAAAAGTTTTAGTAATTATTAATATAATGCATTTTACTATTTTAACAAGACATTTGTTTATTTTTCATATATTATTTTTAATAAATGCTTTAACTATTAATGTTATTGACTGTTAATTAATGAGAAATGATATTAAATAAAGATAAAATTAAAATATAGTATATTTTTTTTAAAAAATAATAACATTAATTAATTTTATTAATTTGTGTGATTTGATTAAATACTTCTTGTAGAAAAGACTACAAGGAATAATTAATTTGGGTACATGTAGCAATGTTTCAAGAATTCAAGTAGTCATTCAAAGTTTAGTAATTTAACTGTAATCGATTCGTAGTCGAACAATACTTAATTGAAGAGTTCTTCATTGGCAATATATGAAAAGATATGTTTCCGTCAAACCTGTCACAGAATTTTCAATCGTAATTCTCACGACAATCGAGGAATTCGTCTGAAGCTCCAAGTAAACCAAAAAATAAATAGTTATACATCACCTTTAAAATTTAATAATAATATAAATAAATAATTTAATAATTAAAAGAAAATTTTATGTGAGAATAATATGAACTCAGCCTGGAATACGAAATTTCAAATTTAATAATATAAATTTAGATTCCTTTAGTATAATAATATAAATTCATAAAATAATTTCAAATTTAAAAATAAAATAAGTCAGGCTGGATAGAATTGACAAATCCCCTTTCCCTCTTCCTTTTGCTGCTGAACTTCAATATTCAATTCAACCCACGTCCTAGCTAGGAAACCGAAAACCCTTTTCTATATGTTTTGAGTTTATGTTTAATATCCATGCATAACATAAAATTCTATCCAAATTATAGTGCGTGCAAAAACCTCCCGAGGTTCTAAAAAAAAAAAAAACTGAATGATGCCAGAGAACGTACCTTTCCTTAGGGATTATAATAAAGCAACTGGAGTTTATGCTTCTATTGGCTTCTCTGATAAATCTGGTGAAGTGAACCGGATGCAAAGGTAAGACAGTACATGTCTTCTCCAAGTTACGATGCAGGGTGACACGGAAGATGTAAAACCAGCAAAAGATCTGCAAAAACAAAGAAATAAAAAATCCGATGCAAAGAGAAAACAAAAACAAAGAAGCAACTGCAAGGAATTTCTCTCTCTCTCTCTCTCTTTTTTTTTTTTTTTTTTGTTATAGGAAAAGATAATACAGCAAAATCTATCACACAGAAAAACGAAAGCAAGGATTGTAAGGCTATGAAAGGGTTACTATCTTTCAGAGGGAAGGGCAGAGGAAGCTCAAGAACGATGATGAATATACAAGTCTGGTGTGGAAACAGAATGAACACACATACATAGAGCCCTTTTATTGCTAATGACCTAAACTTTTCCTGGAGAACTCATGGTAAGTGGCAATGTAAAAGAAAATATAGGGTTCCATACTTTATTTATTATTCTTTTTTATTTCATATGGAGAAGAAGGTATAACTTCATTTAATTAGTGCATGTTGATGTATTCAACTTTGTGTGGCTCACTTAATAATTTATCGTACCACTATTACTCTCATTTGCGTTACTGATTAATTTATAAATATTCAATTAGATTCTATATTCTATTAATGTGCATGTTCATTTTAACAAGGTTTTAAAGTTAAAAAATTAATGATTTTAAGGTTTAAAATTTATCAATTTAAGGTTTAGTATTCATTATTTTAGGCTTGGTATAATATTTTATGATTTAAGTTTTTGGAGATTTAGTATTTTAGAATTTAAGATTTAATATTTGATTTAGGGTATTAAAATATAGGAAATAAAATTCTATGACTCTATAAGATTTAGTTTTTGAAGTTTTAAGATTTTACATTTAACAATTTAAGCTTAAGAGTTTTAAAGTTTTAGAAATAAGATTTTAATCTATTTGAAATTTAAAGTTTTTAAATTTAAGATTTAAAATTTTAATATTTAGATTAAAAAATTATAAAGTTGTATGGTTTATGACATAGAGTTTAATGATTAAGATCAGAATTTAGTATTTTAGAAATAGATTTTTAATATTAAGATTTTGTCCACTAAAAAACTATGCATTTCCAATTGATGAGATAATTTTAAGTCAACTGTTTTGAAATGGGGTCAAGTCAATCTAAGTTTCTAATGTAATGAGATAATTATTTATGCCTAAAGAAATATTATTAAAAGTAGAAGAAAGACTATTGTCCACCTAAACGAAAAAGTAGAAGAAGGACTTAGTTGGAACATTCATTAAGCTTGCCGAAAGTATATAACAAAAACAACTTTGAAAGGAGACAGCACAGACGTTCTCATATATTTAAATTCTCATGCGTCACGGCCTCGCTTTCTTTCTAAAAGGATCAGCTTTAAAGAAGTGCTGATAACTATCAGCTTTCTCACTAAGTCACAAAGGCATTATTTGTCTCCAATCAAATTCCTCACTTTATACAGCAAGGGGAAACAAATTCAACATTTTAGGCCAGAGAATCTCATGAAGACCAAAAATGATAAAAGACCATCAAAGTTCAAACCAAATTCTTGATATCTCACCAATAATTAAGCTTTTATGAACATATACTATTGCCATGGTTACACAACACGAAGGGATTGTACACTTTGCTGTTACATGGCTGCATAATTCGCTTTTCACCTTTTTTAATATCATCCCAATGCGAAAAGCTTTGAGCAGACAATAATATCATTTCCTTACGAACAGTTTGTATTTGTAATATATACTTATATATAGTTCAAGAATATGTAAATACATATATTTTAAATACAATATTAAAAGCTCGTAGTTTTGGATTATTTTTATGGATATAGCTTTCGCTAATTAGCCTAGATAACTTTCTCGTTTATCATAAAAAGATATAGATATTACATTGTACCAAAAACAACAAATAGATAGTACATTATTATTTAAATTTTTAATAAAACATGTGATCATTAAAAAAAAATGAGAAGACTTCAAAATTAATAACAAACTAAAACTGTAATTACTTAAAAATATTTTTTTATATTTAACAAAAAAGAATTTATAAAAAATACTATATAAATATGTCCTTTTATGTTATTTTATATTTATTAGTTAGTCCAATTGCTAGCTTTATCATACATTTATAATTTAATAAACAAGTTTAACACATTTCAACTAAAACTTATCATTTTTTTTTAAGTTTGACTTGTCAACTTGTAAATAGTTTATTATTTTTTTTTTTGGCTAAAAAGAACTTAAATGTGCTATGAAATTGAGATTCGAGTGCTACGACACTTACATAAACCAAATTTAATAAAATAAAATAAAAACGAACAAATAAAGGGATAAATCATTTCAAAATTTGTTTTCTGTATCTTATATATGAGTTTAAGTTTAATCCACTGCACAATGTAAAATTTATTTCCAAATTTTAGTGCATGCAAAATTCCAACAAGGTTAAAAAGTAAGTTTATGAAATTATGGAAAGTACCTCTATAATATATCTGGTGAAGTGCAGAGGATGCAAAGAGACTACAAATCTTCTCCAAATTAACAGGAACTGACAATGTGATGGCAGACACTTCAAGGACGAAGCGGTGTGGCACAAGGGATATGAAACCAAAAAGCAAACGATCTGCGAAAACGAATAAACTAAATATCTGATGTAGATTATGATATATAATCTTATTGTCAATGAGGTCATATGTTTCAAAATCTAATAAATAAGAGAAAAAGATTGATTTTTTCTCCTCAAATAGATTTGTATAGTTAATCATCGGTGATTACAAATATTTGTTTTAAATTACAAAATTTATGTGATATGATATTTTATTGTGAGGTTAATATATATTTTGACACCACATTAGATATTCAATGATTTTATTTTAATATTTACATCAAACTGTCTTGTAATCTTCATATTCTTTTATTATAAGATATATTCTAAAAGATTTTAATAATCATTATTATAACGCATTTTATAATTTTGCCAGGATATTTATTTTTATTTTTATATGTTATTCTTAGTAAATGCTTTAACTATTTATATTATTAGTTGTTAATTAACATGCTATCAAATAACGGCAAAATTAGAGTGTAATATAATTTTTTTAAACAAAAAACTAATAAAATCAACTAGTTTTTATTGATATTGTGATTCGGTTAAATGCGTCAAATATGTTTTGAGTTTATTTTTAATATCGATGCATAACATAAAATTCTATCCAAATTATAGTGCGTGTAAAAACCTCAAGAGGTTCTCCAAAAAAAAAAAAAAAAAAAGACTGAATGATGCCAGAGAACGTACCTTTCCTTAAAGATTATAATAAAGCAACTGAAGTTTATGCTTCTATTGGCTTTTGGTGAAGTGAATCGGATGCAAAAGTAAGACAGTACATATCTTCTTCAAGTTACGATGCAGGGTGACACAGAAGATGTAAAAACCAAAAGCAAAAGATCTGCAAAAACAAAGAAATAAAATATCCGATGCAAAGAGAAAACAAAAACAAAAACAAAGAAGCAACTGCAAGGAATTTCTCTCTTTACTTTTTTTTTTTTTTTGTTTTTTTAGTTTTTTGGGTATAGAAAAAGATAATACAGCAAAATCTATCACACAGAAAAACGAAAGCAAGGAGTGTAAGGCTAAGAAAGGGTTACTATCTTTCAGAGGGAAGGGCAGAGGAAGCTCAAGAACGATAATGAATATATAAGTCTGGTGTGGAAACAGAATGAACACACATACATAGAGCCCTTTTATTGCTAATGACCTAAACTTTTCCAGGAGAACTCATGGTAAATGGCAACGTAAAAGAAAATATAGGGGTCCCATTTTATTTTTTTTTTAATTCATATGGAGAAGAAGGAAATATGATGGAAGGATCGTATAACTTCATTTAATTAGTGCATGTTGACAAATTCAACTTCGTGTGGGCTCACTTAATAATTTATCGTGCCACTATTGTTCCCATTTGCACGTTAGTGATTAATTTGTAAGTATTCAGTTAGATTCTATCTCTTAATGTGCATGTTTAATTCAACAAAGTTTTAAATTTAAAATTTAAGAATTAATATTTGATTTAGAGTTTTAAAATTTAAGAAATAAAATTTTATGATTCTATACAATTTAGTTTTTGGAGTTTTAAAGTTTAAGATTTAATAATTTAAGTTCAAAGGTTTTAAAGTTTTGAATATAAGATTTTAAGTCTTAAGGTTTAGAATTTGAGATTAAAAGTTTTAAGGTTTAAGATTTAAAATTTTTTATTTTAAAATTTTAAATTTAGAGTTTTAAGATTTAAATTATAAAATTTTAAGGTTGTATGGTTTATGACATAAAATTTAATAATTAGGTTTAGAATTTAGTATTTTAGATATAGATTTTTATTTTTATAATTTTGTATACTAGAAAACTATGCGTATCCAATTAATATATTTTTAAGTTAACTTCTTTGATTTGGGGTCATTTCAGTCTAAGTTTATAACGTAATGGGATAATTATTTATGCTTAAAGTAACATTATTAAAAGTAGAAGAAAGACCATTGCCCACCTAAAAGAAAAGTTAGAAGAAGGACTTAGTTAGAGCATTCATTAACCTAGCCGAAAGTATATAACAAAAACAACTTTGCAAGGAGACAGCTCAATTAACCATTGCCAACTAAAACAATATTAATATTCACATACAGCTCCCTTGGAAGGTGTCTTTTTAGTTGGTGACTTGTAAATAAAAAAAAAATTATTAAAATGAGCACCAAAGTTTTAGATTTTCTTTTATATATATAAAAAAAAGATTTACAAATTCCTTTATTGATAGCATTGCAATGCAGACCCTATTTTTGAAAGAAAAAGCAGAGATGTTGGCATTTTGGCTCACATATTTAATTTCTCATGCGTCAAGACCACACTTTCTTTCTAAAAGGATCATCTTAAAAGAAGTGCTGATAGTGCATGTTGCGTTAGACACGGCCTATCGGCTATCTCACTAAGTCACAAAGGCATTATTTGCCTCCAATCAAATTCCCCACTTTATAGACCAAAGAATCTCATGAAGACCCTTTGTAGACCAAAAAATTGATAGAAGACCATCAAAGTTCAAACCAAATTCTTGATATCTCAGCAATAATTAAGCTTTTATGAACATATACTATTGCCATGGTTACACAACACAAAGGGATTTTACACTTTGCTGTTACACGGCTGCATAATTCTCTTTTCACCTTTACCTTTCCCTTTTTGATATTGTTCCAAAGCGAAAAACTTTGAGCAGACAATAATATCACTTCCTTACGAATAGTTTGTACGTGTAATTGTGTAATATATACATATATATAGTTCAGGAATATGTGAATTTCATGTGGATGCACATTTCAAGCCATCCCACTAAATTTCAATTTCATGTTTAACGTAAAAAAATTTCAATTTTTTTTTCTAAGCCATTTTATCAATTAAATAATGAGCATATATCTCACTTTGCTAGTGCACAATCTTGCACTTGATCACCAAAGATGCACTCCTACCATCACCTCTCATATTCATGAAATAGGATTCGTGGATCATTATGCTACAATTAACCGATTTTATGTGAAGTTATAAGCTCGTGCTAATAAATATGGCATAATTTATATTGGAATGGATAAGGAATGAATTGTAAGAGATACTCTTTTATTCTTTCAATTTTCTTGTTTTCAATTATTCTTCTTTTCTCTCAGTTCTTCTATTCTCTATGTGTTTTTAGATTTAGGTCATTTTCATAACATCTCATTAAGTTTTATTCTATATTTTTGGATAAGACTTTTACTATTTACGTTAATTTGCTTCTACAATCTCTTTATCAGGGATATATTGAAAAAAAAAATAACAATTTAGTAAAGGATTTTTGGATATAATTTTGCTATTTGTAATTCTTATTAGTTAATCAATAACTTGTATTATTAACCAATAAAAATATAGGAAATAGGAGCTTGATGATTTTGTAGTTTTCGGATTGGCGGGGCCTTCTTGTTATCCATGCATTGCAGACTCTTAATGAATATTCCAAGACATTTCCGGTAGATTTTGTTATTCGAATGTAATGGGAATGTTTACATATTTTCATTTTGATTTCATTTCCTTGTATGTGTTTTCATTTTCAAAAATATGTTTGTTTGATTTTATTTTCATTTATATTCATATTAATTTTTATCTAACAATTTTTATTTTGGGATACACTAAAAGGCATGTAGTTAGAACTAATTTAAACATACTGATTTGACTTTGTTAATTGATTAATTAATTCTTATTATTGGATTGGTATGTTAGGGAATTACCACAGGAGAAACCAAAACACATACATATAAAACCTGAAAACAAAAAAACGTAGTATATCAGAGTTTATTTAGTTGGATCAAGATATTTTTATATTTTGAAAATAACATAATTAATATTTGTTTTATCAACATGGCATTACAATTTATCATGAATGATTAGGATGAACTTTTATTAAATGTGCACTCCAAATTAAATAAACATAAATCATATAATATAAGAGAAATCAAATCATACTTAGTTTGATAATATTTGCATACATTCCCAGCAGAACCAATTATAGTGTTCCCTATAAAACCACACGGTACTCACGTTTGTCCTTTTTGATTTTTTTATTTTTCTATCTTGAAATGAAAGCACATAACACAGACATGTCTGATGTCTCACAATCTAAAATACTAAATATACAAAGTTTACAAGCATAGTTTATAAATCCAAATCCTGAATACACCACCTTAACATCTCACAACAAAATAAACATTTTATTTTAGCGCAATCTCCACAACACCTAATTAGAGAAATTCCACTGATTCTGCTGCCGCTGCTCAACCATCTTCATTTGCTGTACAGGAAAACCAACTGGTATAAAGAAACATTCAATATTGTTTAGGATATATATTTCACTTTTCAATTCGAGTGCTTGAAGTACTTTTTTAGTAACTTTCAAATTCTAATGTACTTTGCAAAAATTTGGTTCTAAATCTTCAAATCAACCCTTAGATACTCTTGTGATAAAAAGAAAAAATAAATTAATTAAGAAAAGAGATCATGGGTAAATCAATAGTTACCATTAATCTTCTTCATAGTTGTATTAAGGTTATCCTCCCACAACCATCCTTCGTCTGCTTCCACATTTCGAAGTTCTGGTGTGCTTGAATGCCCAACAGAGAACGCCTTCATTCCAGGACATTGCTTCACAACTACTTCTCTCAATTCTGGGAACCAGTGGAGACACTTAATTGAGCTAAACCACTTGAGTCTTGGCAAACATTTTAGTTCCAAAAATGTCAAATTGTTGAATGCAATATTTTGTTCCATCTCATCATCTTCCTTTTCCTTCACTATTTCTACAAGTGATTCGCACTCCTTAATTTCCAGTTCCATGAGTTGGACGAGACTTCTTGCTGTTGAGGATGAAATTAAGTATAGTAACCCGTTGCACTTGCAAACTACCAATGCTTTCAAGTGACAAAAAGTTACACAAGAGGGCACTAAATACACCAATCCAGAACATCCATATATTTGGATTATCTCAACAACCTGAAGCGCCGGGTCTATTTGAAATCCTTCATTGCATAAATGTTGAATTTTATGCATTTCAATTAGAGTTAACTCTTTTAGTCGTGTAGCAATTTCAATTTGCCCTTTTTCAACTTCATGCAATATTTTCTTGAATGAACAACACCAAATACGAAGAGATCTCAAATTGGGTAATTTTTGAAGAATCCAGTATGGAAAGGTGGCATTTTCATCATCAAAATCTTGTAGCCAAAGAACAGCCAGTTTACTGTAGAGGTCACCTAGAAATTGGCCTTGCTGATTCAAGCCAATATCCTTACCTGTAAGAGTCAATTGTTCCAACATGGGAATCACCTAAAACATAAACCCCAAACGTTAAGAGATTTCGCATGTCTTATAGCTAGTATGCAAATACAACGTCTTTGTATTTTTATCATGAAAGTAATCATCCTATGATCAAACACTGAAGACCATAAAAGGTCACGCATATATATATAGTAAACGATACAAACACCACCGAATATAATTTCAATATAAAGAGTAAAGTCATTAAAAAAAAAAAAAAACAGAGATACCTCTTCGGCTTTGAAAAACGGTTGTCTAGTCGAAACATTACTGTCACCATCATGATTTCTTTCTGTGTAGCTCATGGATTGCATGTTGTATAACTCCAATTCGGGACAATTATGCACATCTAATATTTTCAATGATGGACAATGTAAAGAGAAATTTCCAGAAAAGAATCTGTCGACTATTACCAAATTCCGTATAATTAACGTCGTTAGTCGACTAAACTCAAATTTAACACTTTCTTCCATGTATCCTACCACCTTTGCAACAAATTCTTCCATGAACCATGCTCCTTTTAAGATAATTTCTTCAAGTTGAGGGAGGCTCCTGGCTATGGAGAGAGGAAAGAGATATTCTAATCTTGGACAGTTCTCGACACGCACAGTTTCAAGATTATGAAAACAAAGGATTCCTTGGGCATCTCCACTCCATATCTGTCTGAGATTTGGCAGAGCAAGTAGAGCCAAAATTCTCAGTTGTGTATTCACTTTGTTCTTCTTTTCATTTTCATTTCCATTCAATTCGAATATCTCTTCCAATGAAGTACACCCAGTGACCATGATCGTCTCAAGACTAGAAAATTTTCCCTGCATATGAGAAGGAAAAATCCTCACAAGATTTTGACAATTTTTCACCTCCATTGTTTTCAAACTCCCAAATTGGTGGTGCCATATTTTCTCCAAGTTTTTCATGTCATTTATTATCATTTTCTCCAATTTGGGAAAAGGAACCTGCAATGTGCAGTTTATCAAATCATAAAATATCATTATTATAACAAAACCACTTGGACTATGATAAAAACTTCTTAAGATGTATTTCTCTCTAGTAGTGAGCAATTTAGATAATATAAAAGGAGTTTAAGGGTTTAAATTACCCTATCATATATCATCTGACACCAATTATGAGAAAGTATATAAATTATAAAATGAGCAAATACAATATTAAGAAATAAATTATTATAATGAATGCAGTCAGAAAAATAGCTAAAGTATACGCTGCAGGTGTAAACCAGCACATCGTCGAATAATAAACACCGGAACAAGTTTTGAATTAATCATGTGAAACTCTCTTGCCTTATAAGCAGGTACATCACCGGTTATGTTATTTCGAATGACATTAAATGAGAAATTTCCAGATGATAAAATCATGAAAACAAAACTGAGAGAAACATCGAGAGTGTCAATACCTCAGCTACGTTAACTCCTTCGTTTCTTCCTTCTTCTGCAGACACAATCTCCTCCATCTCATGACAATTACTTATTTCTAGCATTTTGAGCTCTGAGAAGCTTCCAACCGTGGAGGACAAAAATAAGTACTTTATGTTGCCACAACCCTCCAAAATCAAGTTGGTTAAATTTTGAACGCAACAACTGGTCAAAAAATGAGAATCATCCCATATTTTCTTCAAATTGATTGAGCTCAACTTCAAGGTTTCCAAATTGTAAAATGCAACCTAGAAAGCACAATTATAGCTGAAGTTAAACAAGTTTTAGACAAAAGTATTTAATTGATGGACTCTTTGCATCAAAATGAAAAATAAGCAGCACCAGAAAACTTATAGAAGCAGCTATTCAACTTTAAACAATGATGCTATTTAATTTATTTAAGTGTTCAATAATTTACTTTTTGAAGTTTTCAAATCAACATAATTTGTCTTCCAATATGTAAATCCACAAATTTATATCATTATATATATCAAGCCAAAGTACAGCAGTATAGTATGGATTTGAAATTGCAAATTAAGTAACATTATACTATATAGCGGAGACACACATGTATCATCATCATCTCTATTCACCTTTCTCCCACCATAATTTGTCTAAAAGAAAATCAAAATCAGCATATAACAAATTACTTCATTTTGTAACTGCAACTGTTGTACTGTACAAATAACATATCGTGGTATCAATCTTATGTTTCAACTAAAATTGAATGTGCATACCTTGGAGCAAAAAAGTGGCCTTGACTCTAAAGAGTTTGGTTCATCTGAGCAAAACTCAGTAAGTGTTGGTAGATGTTGCAAGGTGAGAGAATGCAACTTATGAAATTTGACCACTGTTTCATTATCGTCCAAGAACACAATATCCTTCATCAAATTGCATTCAGAAACTTGAATTTCAAGAAGTTGAGAAAGCCCTTTAACCAATGAAGACGATAGAAGACTTTTCAATTGGTTGCAACTCCTAACTTTGATTACTCTAAGTTTATGAAAAGAAGTGTCTGTCAGAGGCCCAAGGCATATATTTTCCAACTTATTGAGTTTGTGAAGATCTAGTACCTCCAAGTTTGGGAAGGCTTCATGAGGTTGAATAAACTTCAATGAGTTAACTATATGGAATATTTCATCATTATTTTGAATGCAGAGCTTCTTCAATTGTAAAAACCCTTCAAAATTCAATTGATAAAGCCCACTTGAAATGGTTTTAATTTCATCTAAATGTAGATTTTCTACTCCTTCAAGTAATTTTCTCACCCCTTGTCCTAAATGAGAACTATTACTGAGCTTGAGCTTCAAAATGTTCGAGTGTTCATTTATCTCAAACCATGTCCATTTGTCTCCAATAAAAATTTTATATCTTTCCAACTTCACAAAGAACGAGTCATCTAGGGGCAAAACTGAAGCATCTTGAATTTGTATGTTTAGAGCAATTAAGCGAGGCAGTTGACTCAGCTCAGCAACGCTAGCATTCTTGTTATGCTTAGTTGCACTTTCAGCCTCCCACTTAATAGAGGTATCACCTGCATAGAACTCTTCCAAATTTATCAGTCTAGATATTATGTTGGGTGGGATGAGTTCAATTCCAGAACTGCTCAAATCCAACATCCTTAGACGAGTTAGTTGCCCTATTTCAGTAGGCAACATTGTAATTGATGATTTCAAGAGGCTAAGAATTTCTATATTCTTCAAGGATGCTAGAGCAGCCATACCTCCCAAAGCACATTGATCCAAACACAACGTCTTCAGCTTTGTCAGGGAAGACAACGACATGGGTAAGGAGGATATGTTCAAGCATGTTAAATCCAACACTTTGAGGTTCATTACTCCATCAAAGAAGCAATCTGGGATTTTCAAGGATTGATTCTCAGCATTGACTTTATTCAAGAATAGCAGCTTGAGCGCGGCATTTTCCAAGTTTTCTGGGAGTTTAAGGATATAGCAGTCTTTTAAGATGATTTGAGTGTACATTTCTGTTGGCCACTCTAGCAAACCAACATCACTTCGAAATGTGAAAACACGTTCATCCTGGGATGCAATGGAGATAGCCACTTCACGAACATTATCATGCATTTTGACAAACCCTGTGCTTATACCATCATCCAGTAACAAGCAAGAAGCCTTCAATTTATCAATCATAGAGTGAAGTCTGTTTCTTGCTTCTTCCAGAGTTTTTACATCTTTGAAAATACCCAAACCCATTCCATATTTCAACAAGTCGCTGATTACAGCAGAGGTTCCAGCACAAAGCAAGAATAGTTCCTTCATATCATTACCCTCCAATCTGTCGTAACTCAACTCCAAAGCTGACCGATATATCTCACGTAGCTCTTTGTCATCAGCTCTTGTTAGCCTGGTTAGGGCATCTTTCCAAGCATGAATACCTTTTCCTTTCAATGCCCTTGATACTGTAACAATGAGAACAGGTAAGCCTGCACATTTATTTGCCACTTGCATTGCTATGCCTTGCAGACAACCATCTTTAACAACATCATCATCAGCCATAACTTGAAACAACCTCCATGTTTCACTTTCATCTAAAGGTTCTAATCTGAAATCCTTTTGGCTCCCCATTTTATTTAGCATTTCTTGAGTTCTCGAAGTTATCAACACTTTGCAACCCTTATGGTCACCTAAAGGAATTCCCACTTCCTTCGTATCGAATCTTTCCCATATATCATCTAAAATAATAAGGATATTTTTCTCTCTTTTTATCTGCTCCCGTAGGCTTGACGCTCGACCAAAAGGAGTCTCCTTTTCAAGTTTAAGATCCAATTGATCAGCAATTTCTCCTTGAACTAATCTTAAGTCTGGAGTGTGGGTTACGGAAGCCACAACAACTGCATCAAATGACTTGTCATGTACAGCCTTTGAAGCAACTTGATATACGAGAGTAGTCTTACCAACTCCTCCTAGCCCATAGACCCCCACCATGCTTATATTAGGGGCTGTTATAGCTTTCATAATCTCATTCATAATTGACATCCTTGACTCAAACATTTCATTTCCTCTTGTATAGGCTGTGAAGTCTGGTCCACTTGGAGAATCATATGCAACACTGGTAATTTTTTCTCCTTTTATTTTCAAATCACCAACATTTTTCGCCTCAAATTCAGCTCTCCTACCGAGTTGATGTCGCAACGGCAAATTAGGGCAGCATCCAACACTAGCATGGTCTGCATTGCCTTGGAGTTGTTCGGCCTCTCGAGTGACCTTTCCCACTTCCTCCAGCCACTTGGGCACGTCATCGAAAATAGTTTTCCCGTTTCTTGTTTCAGCATCAACCCAATGTTGGATTCTGTCTCTTTGCCCTTCGAGATCCCTAACTTGATCCTTTAGATTGTTCAAATTGTTTTTGTAGAACAACACATAACACAGCTGCTTCCATATGAAAGCAAAAGTATACTCGATAATCTTTGTAACAATCTCAATGAGAAAATATAGCATTCTTGCTCCCTGATTTTAATGTAAAAGAAAATAATATTTAATAAAATAAAACCAAATTAAACAAGAAAAATGAACATCAAAACGAAATGTATATATATATAAATGAACACATGATTTACACAATCACATCAACCAAACTAATTCAAGACTCTTCTTTTTAGATAAAAACAAAAAAGATAATATCTTAAATTTTAAAATCACATTTTTTCATATCACCGTACTTTTAAGGTTCTAGTGCTATTTTGAGTTTTTACAAAACTTTTGAAACATTGAATAAGTTAGTACCCAAATAAGCACACAAGCCAAAGAAAATATATAAACAGCATATACGTGTGTATGTGTACAATGATAGAAAATTAAGGACCAAAATACTATACCCAATGGAAACTTAATAGTAGTATTAAGGAAAAATGGCTAGAATTAAAAATAAAATAAAATAATAAAATACAATTAGAAAGTAAAAAAGATAAAAGAAGTCATGAATTAAGACCAACATGCAGTCGAAAGAGCATCATCATCATTAAGAAAAACTGTTTATGAAAAAAAGGGAACCTATACCTGTCCTTATGGATTTAATAAGGCAAGTGAAGTGCAGAGGATGCAAAAGCAAGACACAGAATCAGTCTTTTCCAAAGAGGTACAAGCAACGTCACAATGGATCCTTCAAGCGCGAAACAGAGTAACGCAAAGGGGATATCAAACCAGAAAGCACACAATCTGCTAAAGCAAAGAAACGAGAAATCCCAAGCACAGCACAAACAAAAGCAAGGAATTTTTTTCTTTTTTTCTGGGTAGGAACAGAGAATACAGCAAAATCTAGAACAGAGAAAACAATAACAAGGAGAGTAAGACTGTGAAAAGGGTTACTTTGTTTCAGTGGAAAATAGAGGCAGAGGAAGCTCGATCGGGAATGATGATGAAGATGAAGAAGATGAATAATAGAGTAAAGTTTGCTGCGGAAATTGAATGAGCACACAATACAATATAAATTAATATAATGACCTTCAAGTACCGACATAAAGCATAAGATGCTTTTGAGCTTGCGGACGTGAACAGAAGTTGGAGCCAGAAATTTCACTTGATGCTTCGTTGGACAGGACCCACCAAGACCAAGTCACGGGAGTTCTGTTCTATGGATTTTTTGTGAGTACAATTATTATCACGCGAATTAAGAAATTTTCAATAAATATTTTTTATTAATATAAAAGATTTATTATTTATATTTTTCCTTCTTATCAAATATTTTCTTTTTTAAATTTTATTTGAGCTTAGAGATAGTGAATATGATGAGAATAAAAGTAGAAGACAGCAATGAAGCTTTGATTTTAAGCTATTAAAAATGGGTCAATTATAAGGGATTTAGATAATATCTAATAGGTTGAGTTTTAATTCTCTCTTATTTTTTTTAAAAAAATTTTGATTTTAAGGCGAAAGCAGCAATTAAAATTAAAAATAATAATTTATTAAGATAGATAGGATTATATCTGAGTGGATAAAATTTGAGACTGCATAATTTTACTTTTAGATCTTAGATCTCTAATAACTTATCTATAAATATGATTGGGAGTTTGTCTAATTAATTCTGCTTTGTTGTCCAGTGTGAAAGAAGGAATGGCTGGTCAAAGTCTCCCTCTCTCTCTCTCTCTCTCTTTTCATTTGTGTAATACTAATCAAAAGCTTCACTTTCATTAGCTTTGAATATTTGTGTCTTGAAAAATATTTTTATATTCATCGGACATGCATTCTCTGCATGCATGTAACCCAACACACTGTAATTAATTTATTACAAATTTATAATTATCTGTTTTGACATTATCACTAAAGAATTTACTATAATGGCATTATAATTCTTTTTGCACACCCCATAATTTCTAACCACACACTCTCCCTATGTTAAAAATGACTACGATAACCTACACACCCCTTCCTAAACTGCAGAAGGCCCTCTCCATGAAGGCAATGACACCTTCAAATGATGAGAACTTCTAACATTCTTGCTCCCTGATTTTAATGTGAAAGAAAATAATATTTAATAAAATAAAACCAAATTAAACGAGGAAATGAACATTAAAACGAAATATATACATATATACATATATACATATATACATATATATATATATATATATATATATATATATATATATATATATATATATATATATATATATATATATATATATATATATATATATATATATATATGTATATGAACACATGATTTACATAATCACATCAACCAAACTAATTCAAAACTCCTTTTTCTAAATAAAAAATATAAAAAAGATAAGATCTTAATTTTAAAATCACATTTTTTATATCACCATAATTTTTAACATTGAATAACTTAATACCAAAAAAAAAACACACACGCACACACAAGCCAAAGAAAATATATAAACAGCATATATGATTGTATGTGTACAATGAGAAAAAACATATATCGTTCACACATAATTCTTATATTTTATTGGACACAAAATATAATTTATTATATTCTTTAAAACAAATTAATTTGAACAGAATTTAATTTGAGATGGTTAACTGCACTGCCATTTATACATTGATTATTCTCACATTGATATCAAAATTATTAAAAAAGAAAAACTATGATAGTTTTATTCAAATTAAAATATACAGGTTAAATTAATATCACAATATCATATTATTTTTGAAAAAGGTTGGATCTAATAAAATTCATGACAAGAGGCCTATATAAGTTCATAACCTATGGTTAAATTTTTTAGTCTACAATTAGTCTAATTCAAACTAATTTAAGAGCTTAGACAATGTTCTTTTGTGATTTTTTTAAAATCACATATTATGACTATAAACTTAATTTTAAAAGCATAATTAATGAAAAAGTACTAGAATTAAAAAGGGAGGGGAGTTGGGGGGGGGGGGGGGAAGAAAGGCTAAAACCAAATGGGAAAATTAAGGACCAAAATCCTATACCTAATGGAAACTTAATAATAGCGTTAAGGGAAAATGGATAGAATTAAAAATAAAATCAAATAATAAAATATTATTAGAAAGTAAAAGGATAAAAGAAGTCATGAATTAAGACCAACATGCTGTCATCATCATTAAGGCACCCGTTGCTTCGTACTTGAAGTGTCTGCCATCACATTGTCAGTTCCTCTTAATTTGGAGAAGATTTGTACTCTCTTCGCGTCCTCTGCACTTCACCAGATATATTATAGAGTTACCTTTCCATAATTTCATAAACTCACTTTTTAACCTCGTTGGGATTTTGAATGCTTGGAAAGAAATTTTATATTATGTAGTGGATTAAACTTAAACTCATATATAAAACACGGAAAATAAATTTTGAAATGATATTTCCCTTTATTCTTTTATTTTATTTTATTTTACTTAATTTGGTTTCATGTAAGAGTTGTGGTACTCACATCTCAATTTCATAGCATACTTAAGTTCTTTTTAGTAAAATAATAGTAATAAACTAGTTAAAAGTTGAAAGTTAGCTTAAAGCAAAAATAGTAAGTTTTAGTTGAAATTTGTTCAGCTTGTTTATTAAATTATAAAATGTATGATAAAACTAGTAATTGGACTATTTAATAAAATATAAAATAACATAAAAGAACACATTTATATACGTAGACATTATATTTTGTTTAAGTTTTTATTTTATTTATTTAATTAATTATTTATCTTTTTTTGTATTTTTAATTTTTATTATGTGTTATTTTATTTTCTTTTATATATATATACATGTTTAAAAAAAAAAAGAAAATGAAAGGAAAAAGAGAGGAAAAAAGAAGAAGAGAAATTAATTAATTTCCTTGTATTCTTAAAAAAAAAAAAGAAGAAAAGAGAGAATAAAAGAAAGAAAAAAGAGAGAGGAAATAGCGGCAATATATATATATATATATATATATATATATATATATATATATATATAAAGTCAATAATAGTTCTCATGTTTTTTTTTTTGCTATTTCTTTAGAGATTATAATATTTATTTTAGTGATAAATAAAATATAGTTTTGAGTTATATTTTATTTTGTGCAACTAATTTGGGTAATTATTTTTGAATGTTGAGGAAATAACTCAGCAATTGTCGCAAGAGGGGAAGCTGAAAATTGAACTTCATAGACCCAAAACGACATGTCGTTTAGCTAGCAATATAAACGACACGTCGTTTATGTGCATGCAAGCCACACTTAATGAATGAAAAATGACACATTGTTTTCAGCATGACCCAAAACAACTTGTCATTTGCATTGTCTTCAACCTTTATCCAAGCCGTTTCAACTCGGGGCCTCGAATGGGGAACTCGACGGTTTTTCGACTAATTTTAACGTTAAATCTAATGTTTCAAAGCCCATAATGCATATAAATCCTATTTACTATTAATTTCTAACCTTTATAGTGATTAAAAACATCAAACCATTATGGAATTTCAAAACGTGTAATGGAGAACCCAATATCAGACTAGCAATGTTTTAATCATTAACATGTTTCAGGCCACAGATGTAAAATTTTAACTTCCATAATTATAAAAACACCTTCTGTTTATCTCAATTCAATAGGGAAATTGAAAATTTGAAGTTTAGGTTTCAAGTAGACAATTTTCTAGACTTTGACAACTTGTTGTCCTGTTTTTGTAAAATATGAAAATGTAGTGTATAAATGTCCAAACATCATGAAAAGCTCCAGAATACAATTTCAATGTGTCTAAATATGTGGTAAAAGTTTCATACAAAATCTCATTGATTTGGTGGGTCAATTAAACAAAGTTTGTAAACTGTCCTGTTTATAGGTAAAAATCCTGAAGTGTAACTTTGAAGAATTTTTTGTACTAATTGGCTAAGCCAAAAATCTTGAAAATTTGTATGCATAAAGTATAGTCTTTCCTGAGCTTGGAAAAATAATTTCATGTAATTATCTCATGGTTTGAAGGTACTAATAATTCATTATTTCAAGCTAGCCAGAAAACAGCATTTTAGCACAAGGTACACTAATCTATGTTCATTAACTTTAGGAGTTTCCTTAATACATAATATACATATAACAAATATCCACTTCATAATGTTCAAGACATAACTTTAAATTACATCACATAACTCTCAAAAGTTCATCACATAAAGGTCATCATAAATCAACTACAAAAATATAGCCAGCAGCCACAATCAGTCTTGAATTACCTCTTTTGTTTTGTTACCTGTATGAAATCATTAACACCAATAATATGAGAAACCAATGATTTCTCAGTAGTTAGTCTATTCAAACAAGGTTAAAGGATAGCATTACTGAACCATGATTTGAAGAGATGGCAGAGAAAGATGCATAACCAAGCTTAGAGATTTTTATGGACAGTATACATGGGTGGGTGCTCCTTTTTGGCACCACTGTTTGTTCATAGGGTGAAGCATGTTTAGTGCGCCCTTTTGGTACTAATCACCCACATGAGGCAATCATCATTCATTATGTCCATAGGTGCCACCTTTCTTTCATTTTTGGCACACCCCTAACACAAGGTTACATAACTTTTTTCATACTCTTCTCATGACATCTTGTATATTAGCATAGTTCCATCCAAGGCAGAATATATGTGGTATCAAACCACCATAAAAACAGAAATTCAACATCCATTCAAATACATAAGATAACATTAAATTCCAATACACAAGTGATAATAAATAACAATAACAAGAGTGCGAAATTTTCAGCATACAGGAATATCATAACCTATGCTTGAATTAAACTAACTACCTTTTGTCTTTAATTTCTTCCTTATCAGCCCTAGAGTTTCTCTTCGAGGGTCTCTATGGTAGCTTTCCTTTCTCTTTTGAGGCTAGTTAGATGGTTGCTTCAAGTGGTTGAAAAGGCAAGAACACTAGGGTTCACACAAGCTTGCTTTCCTCTCTTGTTTTTCTTCTTTCTTCTCCTTCTTTTCTCTTGCACGCCTAGCTCTTTTCTCCCCCTTTTTATTTCTTTTCTTTCCCCCTTGCAGCCCTGCTTGCCGCTTCTCACTTGGTCTAGAATTCTCTCTCATTTTCCTTCATTTATTACATGCATAAATATCATGGAATATGCACACAAGTCATGCCTAATGTCACTATTTCATTGGTTGACACTTTGACAAAGTTCAAGAGAAAGGTTTGGGGGTTTGATGCATGGCAAGTGGCGTGGATGAGAGGGCAGAAGGCTACTGCCTTCTTGGCTCCATTGAGACTAGATGCTTTTAATCCAACTAGCTTAGTCTAGTTCCTTCATTCCATTTCAACTAGTTGTTTCCTACTTTTGGTTAGTTATGAATGTGCAACCACTTATCAAAATCTTATTCAATTAGGTCCTCATGAATAAAATAACATGATTTCATTTACACATGCTCATGCAAGATATCAAATTTCTATTTGCCACAAACATGCACATATGCTTGGTCACATGAGAATGTAAGTGTAATTTGTATAATCACATACATATAAGGAACTCAACTTTAAGAAATTCCTTTAGGGAATGTCTTGTGCATGCTTTTAAATGAGAGTAATGCACATGTACACTTACCTAACTATTCAATTAGGAGATGTTACATATAACTTCTTATTTTTCTTGGTTTCCTACGAAATGACATCATTTAGTGCCTTTTTATAATGCCTTCTATATATGTGTATGTACACATAAATATTATCCTTATATATATCTTTAGTATTCTCATACTTCACATTTGCATTTAGCAAATATACCACTACTTAAACTATTCTAGTGTAGATTTATATGCTTATCTTAGAAAATTTGGGATGTTACAACAGACATGTCCGAAATCAAATTTCCTGATGATTTCTAATCATGTATTAAAACAACATATATCTAGAACCAAAACACAGAATTGGGCATATGAAAACCAAAAAGAAAAATGCAAGACAAAGGCATATGCATGCTCTGATACCAAATGATAATTCATTTCTATATAGTTCAAACATGCTTATGAACACAATAAACATATTCAAACCGAATGCGGAAGCGTATGGATCAAAAGCGTACCTCTAGCCATTGTAAATACACCCTTTTCCTTCTCTGTTTCAGCTCTTCTAAACCTTCACTCCCTCAAATCCCGATGGTGCTGTTTTGAAAGCAGAAACAGGCTTAGGGACCAACAAAGAGCAACACATCCTTATATACTCCTCTGTCCATCATAGAGGAGTCAGTAACGTGTGCTGAAAATCAGCAGAGCATTTATGAGACCAAATCTCGCGTTTAAACGTTATGAAATGTTGCTGGAAGTGGGTTGAACTTGGTCACAATATAGACCACTTTCTGAAAGAATTCCAACGGGAATATTGAAACCAAAGACAGAGCATTAATCTCTGTTTAACATAAGGATTTCAACATAAAATTCCAACAAAAACATCATGCAAATCCACTGCAGCAATTATTTTCATCAAACTTCAACTTCTTTCTAAGACAATGTTTTTCTAAAATGTCTTCCAAAGAGTTCAGTTACTGAAGAAAAAGAAACTAGCATGGGAGTCAACTGTGCAAAAGAGCCCTCAAGAACCATCCAACTGACAATTTCTTGGTGCAGAAACACTGAAGTAAAAGAATCTTACAGCACATACAGCAAGCAGAAAGACATCCTTATCTAAAACATGTTGTAAGCTTTTGCAAAATAAACTCAAAATAGCTTTTTGAAGGATGATAAGTTGTTTACAAGGGGTGATTACGATTGAGTTTGCAGTAAATTTGACAAACCTTACCGGAACGCCCTTTTTTTTTTTTTCCTTAACCAATACTAGCCATTTACAAAAGGCAAACACAATGGGTCCGATTTGGTATGCCAAAAAAAATAAAAAAAAAAAATAAAAACCAAAGAAATAAAAAAATAATAACCCTTAAACCTATTTAATATGTAATAAAAAAAATATTTTTTTATAATATTTAATTTACATAAAAAATTAATAAAATAAAATTACTTTTATAATATAATTTTACTTCTATAATTTAATTTTAATCTTATAATATAAAAAATTAAATAATTAAACTTTCATCGAAATTTTATAATATAATTTTAATTTTTTTATAAATAAAGTTTTTTTTCTTTGCTTTTCCTTTGAGTTTAAAAAAAAAATAATCTCTAAATAATAAAAAGTCATATATTAAGAAAATAAACTTTCTTTTATTTTAAAACTATTATCAAATAGTGCAAAACCAAAAAAAAAAATAAAACACATTCCCTTCTTTCCCTTTCCTGCACACCAACCGAACCCTGAGATAATCAGTCTAAAGTTAAAAATATCTTCCTGTCATAGAACGTTAAAAACCAAATTTTAAACTTTTTTAAAACCGTTCTTAACTGTATAACTCGATTTTAACCAAACTACCAAAATCATTCAGGGTGTTTTGAATATTTTGCTCTGCCCTCACATAAAAATATCTAAACTAGTACTTATTATTGTAAAGAAGCTCTGATCCAATGCAAGCTATGCTATCCAAGCAGATTCATAAAAATGTTGATTGACAAATAGGGCTAAAAAGCCATTCATCACTCGTGTGCATAACACCTTGCGACAAATCTCTTGACATTAATGTCATAATGTCCACTAAATTTCCAAACAAGTAGATGATATTCATCAGTAATGGAGAAGGGGGAAGAACTAAAACCAGGTTACCCACTTGGGGACAAAAAGGAATTGACCATACTGCAAATGGATCAAGTACTCCACAAACAACAATATCCCAAAAACATAACCTCAACCTAACAAAATGAAGCTGAAACCTTGAACATCAGAGCAAACTGGAACATAGATTTACCCATAACCTACACTGAATCAATGCACATAGATTTTGTTCGAAAAAACACAAATATGGGAGCAAGATCATATTATTATTACACAATGGTATCTTTTATTATATTCCAAACAAGTCAAAGGGTTCAGAAGCCAACATCAATGCACTCTAAGCAAACAAACATCAATTATGCGTTCGTTAATCTTAAAAGACACGAATTGATAAGTCTAAACCAAAAACCCACATTAGATGTAATACAAGCAATATCCATGTACATCCTTAACACCGCAAGGCTATTTTTCGCCGCCACCACCACGATTATTGCCGTTTACGGTTGATGGTGGTCCCTTACTACCTTCTCCTGTGTTGCCTTTACATCTCTGACCACAAAAAAAAAAAAAAAAAAAAAAAAAATATAAATATAAATGAAAGGAAGCAACAGATTAGGCAAAACTGAAAAACTAGAAAGCAATAAAGAGATAACAGATAATGGCGGGAGGAAACCATTACCTGCGCTGCTCGCGGGTCCCCCTACCGTCCTGCCACGAGACTGCGTGGGGGTTTCTGAACCGAGCCCCACCGTCTCCTTCTCTCTGGTTACCGCGTTCGCTTCAGTTAAAGCCGAACAATTAAAAGAATAACAATACCCAAAAAAAGAAAATTCCAATCTTTCGAAAAAATTTCAAACCCTAATCATCGGATTCCAATACAAGCCATCAGATCGGCAAGAAAGAGATAGAAAATCAAAATTCCTGGCAACCAAAGAGTAAGTTAACCCACAATTTAAACAATTTATGAAAGACACAAGTCAATTGTATCAGATCAAAGGATATGATTCATTTTTGATAGATTCCTCGATAGCCAAACGAGATCGGAGACGATAAAAAGCCCTGAAATTTTCAATTGAAGAACAATCAATTCACGAACTCAGGAATTAAAAAATCAAATAAAAAAATCAAATCTTTTCAATTTCAATAATAATATTTCCAAAAAAAAAAAAAAAGCAAAAGGAATCGATGGAAAATACCTGAGAACGAAGAAGAGAATAATGAACCAGAAAAATTTCAGGGGTAAAGGAAAGGGTCTTCTGGACTCTGGCGAGATAGAGAAGCGACTAAAAAAGACGGCACTGCGGAACCAGTGGAGTGGATGCGTGGAAGACTCTGGAGAGAGAACCAAACAATAAAATAAAATAATAATGAGAAATTAAGAAAACAAATTAAAAAAAAATAAAAATGACATAGCACCTCCTCCATAGTTTCTATTCTCTGCATTGGGCCGCGCCAGGCTATGGTGGTCCAGCCCGGTTTTATTTAGGGCAGGTGTGACTGGTCTGACTTTAAGAATAAAATACATTTTTAGCCATTTAAATTTTTAAAATATATTTATCTTAGTTAAGTTTTATATAAAATATTTGGTAACCTTATTTTCAAATTATTTGTATGTCATTTATTTTATTCTCTTTTTATCTTTTGGTTACATGAAGACAAGCCACAGAGCAACGTGGTGGCTAGTGAAACTTCTGATAAAGAGTACAGAATCATGCTTTTGATGCTACATATCCTGCACTGAATCAATGAAAAACAGAAAATCCTCTTCACGTTTTCATCATGATTAAATTCAAGACATACCTTCACATTGGGTCTGCAGATACGATATATTTCTTTTTTCCAAGGATACAAACTAAATAACATCCATGAGAAATTAGGGAATTCTTCAAAACGGCTCCTCCAAACTTGTTCCAACATCACTAGTTTAAATCCTAAGTTTTCTAATCTTAACATGGCTATTATGGAATCGGGCCTTTCTGTTCATGAATCAAAATGTTCCCCTCTTCCCAAGAATTTCAACCCCAGAAGGTTTTCCTTTTTTTTTTTCCCCCCCATTTTGATTTGTTCTATATTCATGTATTTACCTTACTGTGGTAGAAATCAAAATTGACCGTTGTATGTGTTGGCTTCCCTTTTTGTAATGTTTATAGATATCAAGTAGAAGTGTTTGAAGTTGCAAAGAAGAGGAACATAATAGCAGTGTTGGAGACTGGAGCCGGCAAGACTATGACAGCTGTGATGCTTATTAAGCATATTGATGAATGTATCAAGTCTACTGGCCAAAACAAATTGATCATTTTCTTGGCTCCAACAGTGTATCTTGTAAATCAGGCATGTTCTTTCAATTATACCATTATCAAAATCTCCACTTCATTCAATGTTCTGAAAGAGAAAAGTCTTTTTGCATGTAAAACTGTTCTCGAGCTTTGATCTAATTACTTAAGCTTTTAGATTATATGGCTTGCGACCAATTGGTCTTTCTTTTTGCAGCAATCAAGAGTCATTAGAGAGTACACGGATTTGGCAGTGGGAGAGTATCATGGAGAGAAGGGAGTAGATTATTGGAACTCAGTTTGCTGGGAAAAGGAACTTAAAGAGCATGATGTAAGCCTGCTTCTTAAATAGTTGATCATTGGTTATTGGACCACTGTCATATGTCTATCTTCTTCTTTCTTACTATTTCTACAATTTCACTTTCACTTTGCTTTGATCCTTCTGCATTTTCTTTTCTGCTAAGTGATCAAAAAACTGTCTTTTCTATTCTTCTTCTTCTCTTGAAGAAATTATCATAATGAAAGAATTAATAGTAATAACTATAAGAAAGAGAAAGAACTTTCTTTTTTTTTTTAATTCCTATGTTGTAATTGGAGCTCATAGATAGAAAAGAATCAACTTCGATAGCTCTTTGTGGCTCTGTGATAACTAAATCAATATGTTTTTTCTTCAAGATAAGCTTTAATCGAAGTTTACTACAAATTTTTTGTTCATTGTATGTTATCAAAATTTTAAATTAACTGCTAGTATTTGTTAGTACGAATTTGGCTGGATAATATTATAACAATGTAAAGAGTATTTTCACTTGAAATGTGTAGATTGGTAATGCAAGTTAGTTTACTGATTATTTATTTAGCAACAAGAATTGGCTTTTTTATGCAGAAGCAAAAATACTTACTTTTCTTTTTTTTTCATGTTCATACAGGTAATGGTCATGACACCACAGATTCTCTTGGATGGGTTGGGATATGGTTTCTTCAAAATAGAAACAGTTGGCTTGATGGTTATTGATGAATGCCATCATGCTAGCAGGGACCATCCTTATGTTAAAATAATGAAGGTTTATGACAGATTTCATTGTTAAACTTTTATCTTTCTGTATTTCAGTTTGGTGGTGGAATTAAGATCATTAACTTCTGTGTATCTAGGAGTTTTATCACAGAGCTCATAACAAGCCAAAGATTTTTGGACTGACCGAGCCACCGGTAATCGGAAAGGGTAAGAATTTGTTACTTTTTTGTGAAAAGCAGAATAGCAAAAGAAAGGGAAAAGATTCTACCCAAAAGAAAATACAAAGGTTGAAAATCCTGCTTGATGGCCATAACTTCCAAGATTGTCTTTCCCTTTTCAATGTTCTTCTGAACTGATAATATTTTTCAATAGGGTTTCTTTTATTGTCTGTTTTTTGGTGAACTGTTCTGAATTTACGTCTTGAAAACTCATCCTTTAAATGCTTATAGTAACCTTCTGCTTAAGCTGTATTTTGAAGTATTATATCTATTCTAAGTTCAACATTTTGCATCAGTTATCTCATCTACCATGGACTGTGAGGTTCAGATGTCTACTCTTGAAAGTATATTGGATTCTAAGGTAATGCTAATAGATTGCATGCAGTGAATTTCAACACCAGTGGCATCCAAGCTTTTTTTGATGATGTCTGAAAATCTTAAATGTGTTATTGCAGATTTACTCAATCAAAGACAGGACAGAATTGGAACTATGTGTGCCCTCTGCTCAAGACACTTGTAGATTCTACGATCAAGCACAATTTTCCAGTCAGAGTTTGAAATCAAACATGCAAGCTTTACAGTCTAAGGTACTCTATGACTCTGCAAACTTATTGATTTCTTATCCTTTTGCAGAGAAATAAAAACTAAAAAATATCATATTACATCTATTTCTCATTGAACTCAAATGGATAGTGATAAACATTTTTTCTTTGACAGTATGAGGCTCTATTATTGGGACTGCAACAATCAGCGGAAAGACAATATAAAGACGTTGATGATAAACTTGCTAGTGTGAGGAAGCAATTGCTTAATGAACATTCGAAGGTTCTGCGTTGTCTTGATGATCTTGGCCTTGTATGTGCATGTGAGGTATAGTGAACTTACTATAATCAGAGTATATGTACATCAAACGCCAATATGGAAAATAATGTGTTTCACACACAGCTATTACCTTTTGTAAAGGAAGAACTCCAGACCCTTCAAACAACCGCCCATGTTGCTTGCTGGGTATCTAATCCTCAGTGCCTATTCCTTAAACCTGAAAAAATGGAAAAATAATTACAGGATGCCTCTATCATGCGTGTGAGTGTGGGGACTGTTTGGGAAAGGGTATATCTTGTGCTAATTAATGTAGAAGAAAAGTCACCTATGGTAGTAATCTCTATGTTAGCCACCAGAGGTTTCGGTCTGGTAGCAATTCAGCGGTAGAGAATCAACAAGCCTAATGGATTAGCAATCTTTAGTAAACTGATGTTGCAGAGAGTCATCTTACTGGAGCATATCATTTATAATTTTTAGGCCAACATGAATTCGTCCCCTATTAATAAAGAGAAGAAATTTGTATTAGTATGTACAAGCAATCAACTGAAATTCTAATTGACACACGGAAAAAAAAAAAAGGTTACTAAAGCTATTTAATTATATCTTCAAAAGGCAATAATATATTAAACTATAATGACCCAAATGTAGCCACAACAAATATCTAGAAACTTCTAATATAAATTCAAATGTAACTTAGCTTCATTCATTATGCAGTTGACCTTTTACCTCAGTTAAAATTTGATAATTCCTATACTTAAGCAAATAAGCACAGGTATCCTAGTCAATATTAGAGGTATCATTTAAATGGTAAGGTGATCTCATCACATTTCTTACAAATAACATCTCAGAAATTATATGATCCAAACTAGCACTAAAAGACAAAGAGAACAGCAATGAATAGTATCATAGTCTGAAGAACAGATAGAGCTAGGAACTGAGTGAACATAAGAGAGAAAAATCAGCAGACTATAAGCCGTTAGGCCTTGCTAAAATTTCTAGTCATAAGAAATTAAGAATCACTTATGTAAGGATCTTTTTTCAGAAAGAGGAAATTTGATATTGGCCAAAAACCATTAAAAATAAACAGGGACAATATTTGCAGTTGTAAAAGGTGTATAAATGAACATTTACTTTTCCTATTTACTTCAAGAATCCAGCCATATCATTGTGGATTTATATTTGTAGTTTCATTGAAATTGCTTGGGGGTTATTCTATGTTGGGACTCTATCACAATACATTCATTCCATCAGCTCCTTGCATAGATTGGAGAAACAATGTTTACTTTGAGTTTCTTTTTCAAGTTCTACAACAGACAGGCAGGAAGTTGTGCCCTAGGACCACAATAGCCTTATGGAACAGTCTATTTTAATTCAGAAATTAATATATTATGTTCTTTGTAAGATTTTATGGGGAAATAGCAGCTTACATCAAATCTATTCTCCTTTAAACTTTCCAGAAACTCGGCAAGCTCAACTTGTTTTGAAGCAGTTGCAAGCAACGCCTACAAAGGAATAAACAAATTCAATCAGAAGCATAATGTTTTTTGCAATAGGAGACTGGCACTACCTTCTTTGTTTTTTGCAAGTCATGCTCTATGGATTTTATACGACTTAATGACTCATGAAGAATATCCTCTTTCTCAGGAGGAATTGTAGTAGGTTTATTGACCAGTTCAGTTACTACTGCTTCTAAATTCTGCAACCTCTGCCAAATTGGGTGAGGGTCTTTTATTCCTTGGGGGATTAACTGTTCCTGGGATCTTGGTTCAGTTAACTGAGTTCTGCGTTGTCTTCTTGATTGACTGTCTGCAGAACGAACCACAAAAAATTTCCCGAGGCTAGCTAACACTACATATATACAAGCTAGCACTTTAACTATGGTTTGAATCACTGCACTTGTAACATACAAAATTAACTTCTTTGATGACCTTCTCGGATTTATGTTGCTTGAATTACCTGTCAGGTTCGCCATATATGATTAATATCAACAAAAACAACAAACCAAATATTAATTAATTGAAAAAGATCACTTACTTGTTGAATCAGCATCCCCAACTCCTCTGGCAGAGTTGACTGGCTGAACTAGGCTGTGGATGGGTGTACGATCTCTTATCCTTTTTTGAAATATATATATATATATATGATACAAGATTAGTAGAAAATAATGGCTTTTAGTGGAACATTACAAGATTCAACGCGAGTTGCCGAAAAAGAGATTAGGAAACTGTGTGCCGGGAGTTTATTATAATCTTCGACTGTTAAATTAAAATTTAAAATTTGAAAGCAATAACTTTCAAATTTCATCTATTTCCCATTTCATCCTCATTCTTTTTTATTTGGCACTAATATTATCTCCATGCATATCTCCATTGACACAGTCCAACTTCGCTTATGTGGAGCCAAAGAGTGTTTCATCAACTGTCGAATGCATTCAGATAAATTCAAGATGGACATGACATCTAATCATTTTCAATATAACATGTCTGCCAATCTAAAAAGAAAAATAAAGATTGGAGAAGAAAGTATATCATATGATATTTATGAATATTAATTTCAAAGAGGATACTGTTCAAAAATATCACATTCAGTTAAATCTCGATGATCAATAACGGCTAAGGAATAGAAAATAAAAGAAAGATTTTAGAGAACAGAAAAAAGTAAACAGAAAGAGGGCTTACTTTCTCGCTAGGAGTTGCCAAATGCATGAAGGCTGAGGGATTTGACCTCATGTTTGATGCTGATCCATTCTGGGATATGGTGGTGCTTGTAGTCTGAAAAGAAAAAAATAAACCAATGATGAATAAAAGCTTTTCTCATTAAAAAAGGAGCATATAATGATCCTCAAGGATTCTACGACAAAAGAAATAATCAACACATAATGACCTAACTAATTTATGAGAGACCTTGTTAGGAAAAGACTTGACCTCTGATTCATCAGCATCTGAAGACCTACTAACTTTTCCTGGGTTAGCTGCTTCCCCAGCATGTAGTAACTGCAAATAGAACATGGAAAGCATTAGGCATGAGGATATAATTTCTCTGAAGAGAATATAGTTTTCAGAGCCATGAACTCAATAACACCATACTTCCATAATATCTGGATCATGCCAAGGTCCCTTGTCAGACCGGATACACCACCCTCCTTCATTTGGGCATGAACAACTTCCACCCAGGAAATCAGGAAGTTGGCTGTTTGAATGAAAGATCCTCAAATAATATTAGTTATGACAGACATGAAGAATTTGATTAAATGAGACAGTGATAACACAACCCAAAGTTCCAAACCTTGAGTCTATGAGCTCTGACAATCTGCTTTGAAATTTGTTGCCCAAAACCTGAAAAATCAGTATAAAGTATTTCCATTATAGTCTCTCTTTTTCAAGTCAAGAACATTAAAAATAAATAAATAAAGTATACATGTATTTTTTACGTGGTTCTTGGATCAAGAAAGCCTTTTGCTGTACTCCAAAGCAGCTTGAAACCACTTCCAGCATTAACAATGAACATCTGGTGTAATGTCTGAAAGCATCAAGCAAATATCAGAAATAAACGATGATTGTAAACCCAAGTGGCCCAGATCAAGCTACGTAGTATGCCGGGGATGAGTATAGTGGGTCCATTGACCACATATGTAGTTTTATTAGCTAGACCAATTTTTAGTTTTATTATACATTTATAATTTAACAAACAAACTAAACTTTTAACAGATTTCAACGAAAACTTACCATTTTTGCTTTTAAGTTAAGTTTCAACTTTCAACTAGTATATTAGTATTTTTTTTTTGCCAAAAAGAACTTAGGTGTGCTATGAAATTGAGATGTGAGTACCACAACTCTTACATAAAACCAAATTAAGTAAAATAAAATCATTCATTTTTGCTTCCATATGTTTTGTATTTTTTGTTATCTTTATTATAAGACACATTTTAAAAGTTTTGATGATTATTATTAAAAATTATTTTATAATTTAACGAGACATTTATTTTTATTTTTTATAGTTTACCCCTAATAATTTCTTTAAGTATTTATGTTATTAGTTGTTAATTAACTAGGAATGATATTAAATAAGGGTAAAATTAGAATGTAATATAATTTTTAAAAAATCAATAAATTAATTAATTTTATTAGTCTATAATAGTTTAGTTAAATATGCCTTATAATAAAGACTATAAAGAGCAATTAATTTGGGTACATGTAAGTTTGTTTCGAGAATTGAAGTAATCATTCAATTAGTCAAAAAAAGGGTTTAAAGTTTAGTGATTTATCTATAATTGAATCGTGGCTAGATAAGAATTTTTAACTATATATATATATATATATATATATATATATATATAATATCAAAATACAATATCTTAATCTGTAATAAAATAAAATGTCAAGAGTAATACATATAATAGTCAATACTTAATTGAAGAGTCCTTCATTAGCAATATATGAAAGGATATGTTTGCGTCAAATATGTCGCATAGAATTTTCTATTGTAATTCTCACGACAAAAACAAAGAAATAAAAAATCCGATGCAAAGAGAAAACAAAAACAAAAACAAAGAAGCAACTGCAAGGAATTTCTCTCTTTCTCTCTCTCTCTCTTTTTGTTTTAGGGTATAGCAAAATATAATACAGCAAAATCTATCACACAGAAAAACGAAAGTAAGGATTGTAAGGCTAAGAAAGGGTTACTATCCTTTAGAGGGAAAGGCAGAGGAAGCTCAAGAACGATGATGAATATATAATTCTGGTGTGGAAAGAGAATGAACACACATACATAGAGCCCTTTTATTGCTAATGACCTAAACTTTTCCAAGAGAACTCATGGTAAGTGGCAACGTAAAAGAAAATATAGGGTCTGATACTTTTAATTTCTTTCTTTTTTAATTCATATTGAGAAGAAGGAAATATCACGGAAAGATCTCGTATGACTTTATTTAATTAGTGCACGTTGACGTATTCAACTTCGTGTGGGCTCACTTAATAATTGATCGTACCACTATTGTTTCGATTTGCACGTTAGTGATTAACTTATAAGTATGTAATTAGATTTTATCTCTTATTAATAATGTGCATGTCATTTTAACAAAGTTTTAAAATTTAAGATTTATAATTTTAAAGTTTAATATATAATAATTTAAGGTTTAGTGTTTATTATTTTAAGGTTAATATTATAATATTTTATAATTCAAGGTATATGAGATTTAGTATTTGAGTTAAATTTTAGAATTTTAGAATTTATATTTGGTTTAGGGTCTTCAAGTTTAAGAAATAAAATTCTATCATTCTATAAGATTTAGTTTTTAATATTTTAAAGTTTAAGAAGGTTTTAAATATAAAATTTTAAGGTTTAAAGTTTAAAATTTAAGATTTAAAATTTTAGAATTTATAATTTAAAATATAAAATTTTAAGATTTAGATTATAAAATTATAAGGTATAGTTTATGACATAGAATTTAATGATTAGGTTCAGAATTTAGTATTTTTAATATAAATTTTTATTTTTATAATTTTGTACACTAGAAAACTATGCGTATCCAATTAGCAAGATATATTTAAGTTAACTTCTTTGATTTGTGGTCAAATCAGTCCCATTATTTAACGTAATGGGATAATTATTCATGCTTAAAGTAACATTATTAAAAGTAGAAGAAAGACTATTGCCCAACTTAAAGAAAAGGTAGAATAAGGACTTAGTTAGAACATTCATTCACCTAGCCGAAAGTATATAACAAAAATATCTTTGAAAGGAGACAGCTCAATTAACCATTGCCAACTAAAACAATATTAATACTCACATACAGCTCCCCTGAAAGGTGTCTTTTTAGTTGGTGACTTGTTAAAAAAAAAAATCGTATTAAAATGAGCACCAAATTTTTGGATTTTCCTTTTATATCAAAAAAAGAATTTACAAATTCTTTTATTGATAGCATGGTGAGAAACAAAGAAGCAACAAGTAATTAATAATATCATTACCCTATCTTTATAAAAATAGAAATAAAAAAAGCATAGACATTGGCATCTTGGCTCACATATTTATTGATAGTACATAATGCGTTGGACACAGCCTACCGGCTATCACACTAAGTCACAAAGGCATTATTTGTCTCCAATCAAATTCCCCACTTTATACAGCAAGGGGAAACAAATTCAACAGAGAATCTCACGAAGACCAAAAATTGATATAAGACCATCAAAGTTCAAACCAAATTCTTAATATCTCACTAATAATAAACTTAACAATTTTAGTAAACGATTAATAGTAAAACATATAGGGAATAAGAACTTGAAGATTTTGTAGTAGTTTTTGGATTGGCGAGGACTTCTTGTTATCCATGCATTGCAGACTCTTCTTCACATTTATGGTAGATTTTGTTATTCGAATGTCATGCGACTTTAAAGAAATGTTTTTATATTTTCATTTTTTATATCTAACAATCTTTTTTAATAAATTTTATTTAACTATTAGTCATTTATTGTTCAAAATTTTAAAAAAATTAAAAGTTAATAAAATGACCACCAGTTATTTCACCTAAAAACATTTCTTTTTATTCTCAGCTATAGCAAAATTTTTCAATAAAAACATTTTTAGTTTATTCAACCAAACATGTTTTTAGACTTGTTTATATTTTCCCTGAAAATAAAAACAAGAAACAGCTAAAGCAATAGAACCATCGTTTTTTTCAAATAGTGTATAAGCCCCTTTCTAACTCTAATTACTATATCTGTTTTTAAAAGTTTTGCAGTTTCTAAATTTTAATGTTTTAATCAAAATTATTTTTTTTTATATAGACTTTTAGATAGCTCACTCGTTTTTATCTCTTAACTACATCATATATTAAATGAAATAAAGTGGCAGAGTGAACAAGAGTATTGTAATTAAAGAATGATACTTATTAATGGTTTTTTAATCTGACAATGTGCAGAATACTTCAGGATGTTTATTTTAACTCTTTTCTGTTTTTATTTTCAGTAAAAACAAAAATGATGCTACATGTTTGGTTAAATAAACATGGAATATTTTTATTAAAAAATATTTTCTGAGCACAATGAAAATTGTGAATAAAAAAATGTTTTTACTATTTTCAAAAATGGTCCAATGACAATTTTGTAATTTTATTAACACGTATTATTTATTTTTAACCAAGAAATAATTAAGGATTTAATAAAATTCATTAAATTAAATATGATTATTCAATAAAAATAAAAATATAAAGCATTTCCCAAACTAAGCATGTGTTTAATTGTCTTAAAAAATATAAAAAATAATTTATTAAAATGCTACAAACCCGATACTATTTCTTAATATACTATAAAATTAATATACCTTAAGGTGCTAAATTGACTAGTGTTTTGATGATAGAAATAATCATGAAGGGACCATGTAAAAATCAAAATTTTTGACGTAGCTTGCACAGTGGAGAATGATTCTTTTCTTTTCAGTATCTCCGCTTACAGTCCTGCCTGTATGCTTGCATTTCATCAGACTAAAATCTCTTGTTAGAATCCAAAGGTTTGGTTTGATTCCTACGCTATTTTTGCTCATATCTTTATTGATTTGTTTTCAAGTGAATTTGGGTTTAAAGCTCAGTGCACTCATTTTTTGTTGTCTTCTATATTTGATCACTTGTTGATTTTTTATTTTTATATTTCAGTTGCTTATTAGCTGTTTGATCACTTGGCTCATTAAGGAATTCAGCTTTTCTTAGAGAGTACAAATTTGTTTTTTGATTCTCTACAAATTTTTTTTTTTCCAGTTTTCATTGATTTAGCTGTATTTATATTTGTCTGAGTAAAGTGCTAGTTATTTTGGCGCTTTTAAAGTTTGATAAATTTGTGATATATTAAAAAATAATTTTAGGTTAGTGGCAACTTGATAAATAATTTTTTTAATATTTTTGGAGAAATTAACCCCAAGCATGCCCCTTATACAATAAAAGTTTTGGGATGAAAATAAATCCTTTTGTCTCTACATTTTCTATTTGAAAATGACAAATTTGGATTTTTTTTTTCAAACCTATTATAATTTTTGAAATTCAAGACTCATTTTTACTCTTCATTTATACCCATATTTAGGTAAGGTAACACACTTTTTTGTTTCCCTCTCTTGAATATGTGATGTTGAAAAGATATATTAAATAAAATATAAAAATAAAATAAAAGTATAATTCGTAAGGTAATACTCTTATTAATGATTTTTCAATATACGTTGAAAATCTTTAAACTGCAAGGGAGGGAGTGATGAATTGATTTTAAGTTACCCAGGATTATATTTTATCAAACCTTTAAAAAATTAAGTGAGTTTAGTTAAATTTATATAATATTTGAAACCAAAATAAACTTATACTTAGTCGCTTAAAAAAATATATTTTTCTTTATACATATATGTAACTTTTTCTTACATAAAAGCATGCAGTTAAAACTTAAAACTTACTATCTTGGTTATAAAAAAAAAAAATTACTGTTTTGGCTTTGTTAATCAATTCTTAGTTCTTGGATCAGTATGTTATGAAATTAGAACAAGAGAAACCAAAGCACATACATATAAAACCTGGAAAAAAAAATAGTACATCAAAGTTTATTTAGTTGGATTAAGATCTTTTTATATTTTGAAAATAATATAATTTATGTTCATTTTATCAGCATCGCAAGACAATTTATTATAAATGATTAGGATGAATTTTTATTAAATACATTTTCTAAATTAAACAAACATAAATCATGTGATATAAGAGAAACGAAATCATACTTAGTTTGGTAATATTTGCGTACATCCAGAGCAGAACCCATTATATTGTTCCCTATAAAATCACACATTACTCACATTTTTCCTTTTTTTTTTTTTTGATTTTTTTCTATTTTGAATTAAAAGCACACAACATAGACATGTCTGACGTCTCACTATATAAAATACTAAATACACAAAGTTTACAAGCATAGTTTATAAATCCAAATCCTGAATACACCTTAACACCTCACAACAAAATAAACATTTTATTTTAGTGCAATCTCCACAGCACCCAATTAGAGAAATTCCACTGATTCTTGCTGCCGGTGCTCAAGCATCTTCATTTGCTGTGCAGGAAAACCAACTGGTATAAGGAAACATTCAATATTGTTTAGGATATACATTTCAGTTTTCAATTCGAGTGCTTGAATTTTTTTTTTTTTTTTTTTTTTTTGTAACTTTCAAATTCTATCGTACTTTGCAAAAAATTTGATCTAAATCTTCGAATCAACTCTTAGATACTCTTGTGATAAAAAGGAAAAATAAATTAATTCAAAAAAGAGATAATGGGCAAATCAATAATTACCATTAATCTTCTGTGTAGTTGTATTAAGGTTATCCTCCCACAACCATCCTTCGTCTGCTTCCACCTTTCGAAGTAATGGTGTGCTTGAATGCCCAACAGAGAACGCCTTCATTCCAGGACATTGCTTCACAACTACTTTTGCCAATTTTGGGAACCAGTGGAGACACTTAATTGAGCTAAACCACTTGAGTCTTGGCAAACATTTTAGTTCCAACAATCTCAAATTGCTGAATCCAATATTTTGTTCTATCTCATCATCTCCCTTTTCTTTCACTATTTCTTCAAGTGATTCGCACTCCTCAATTTTCACTTGTATGAGTTGGATGAGACTTCTTGCTGTTGAGGATGAAATTAAGTATAGCAACCCATTGCACTTACAAACACGCAATCCTGTCAAGTGACTAAAAGTAACATAGGAGGGCACTAAATACACCAATCCAGAACATTGATATATTTGGATAATCTCAACAACCTGAAGCGTCGGGTCTAGTTGAGTTCCTTCTTTGCATAAATACTGAATTTTATGCACATTAGATAGAACAAACTTTTTTAGTCGTGTAGCAATTTCAATTTGTCCTTTCTCACCTTCATGCAATATCTCCTTGAATGAACAACACCGAATACGAAGAGATCTTAAATTGGGTAATTTTTGAAGAATCCAGTATGGAAAGGTGGCATCTTCATCATCAAAATCTTGTAGCCAAAGAACAGCCAGTTTACTGTAGAGGTCACCTCGAAATTGGCCTTGCTGAATCAAGCCAACATCCTTACCTGTAAGAGTCAATTGCTCCAACATGGGAAACACCTATAACATAAACCAAACGTTAAGAGATTTTGCATGTCTTAAAGCTAGTATGCAAATACAGCGTCTTTGTATTTTTATCATGAAAGTGATCATCCCATGATCAAACACTGGAGTCCATAAAAGGTCGCACACACACACACACACACACACATATATATATATATATATAGTAAACGATACAAAAACCACTGAATATAATTTCAATATAAAGAGTTAAATCATAAAAAAAAAAACAAACAGAGATACCTCTTCGACCTTGAAAAACGGTTGTCCAGTTGAAACATTACTGTCACCATCATGATTTCTTTCTGGGTAGCTCATGGATTGCGTGTTGTATAACTCCAGTTTGGGACAATTAAATACATCTAATATTTTCAATGATGGACAATCTAAAGAGAAATTTCCAGCAAAGAATCTGTCGACTATTCCCAAATCCCATATAATTAACGTGGTTAGTCGATTAAACTCAAACTTAACACTTTCTTCCTTGTATCCTCCCATTTTTGCAACAAATTCTTTCATGTCCCATGCTCCTTTTATGATAATTTCTTCAAGTTGAGGGAGGCTCATGGCTATGGAGAGAGGAAAGACATATACTAATCTTGGACAGTTCTCGACACGCACTATTTCAAGATTATGAAAACAAAGGATTCCCTGGGCATCTCCACACCATATCTCCTTGAGATTTGGCAGATCATGTAGAGTCAAAATTCTAAGTTGTGTATTCACCTTACTCTCCTTTTCATTTTCATTTGCATTCAATTCGAATATCTTTTCCAATGAACTACACCCAGTGACCATGATCGTCTCTAGACTAAAAAATTTTCTCTGCATATGAGATGGAAAAATCCTCACAAGATTTTGACAATTTTTCACCTCCATCGTTTTCAAACTCCCAAATTGGTGGTGCCATATTGTCTCCAACTTTTTCATGCCATTTATTATCATTTTCTCCAATTTGGAAAAAGAAACCTGTCATGTGCAGTTTAACAAATCATAAAATATTATTAGTATAACAAAACCACTTGGACTATGATAAAAACTTCTTAAGATGTGTTTATGTCTAGTAGTGAGTAATTCAGATAATATAAAAGGGACTTAAGGGTTCAAATTACCTGACCATATATCATCTGACACCAATTATGAGAAAGTGTATAAATTATAAAATGAGCACATACAATATTAAGAAATAAATTACTGTAATGAATGCAGTCTGAAAAATAGCTAAAATATATGCCGCTAGTGTAAACCAATACATCGTCGAATGATAAACACCTGAACAAGTTTTGAATTAATCATGTGAAACTATCTTGCACTATAAGCAGGTACATCACTGATTATGTTATTTCGAATGGCATTAAATGAGAACTTTCCAAATGATAAAACATAAAAACAAAAATGAAGAAACATTGAGTGTGTCAATACCTCAGCTAAGTTAACTCCTTCGTTTCTTCCTTCTTCTGCAGCCACAATCTCCTCCATTTCATGACAATTACTTATTTCTAGCATTTTGAGCTTTGAGAAGCTTCCAATCATGGAGGACAAAAATAAGTACTTTATGTTTCCACAACCCTCCACAATCAACTTGGTTAAATTTTGAACGCAACAACTGGTCAAAAATTGAGAATCATCCCATAATTTCTTCAAATTGATTGAGCTCAACTTCAAGGTTTCCAAATTGTAAAATGCAACCTAGAAAGCACAATTATAGCTGAAGTAAAACAAGTTTTAGACAAAAGCATTTAATTGATGGACTCTTTGCATCAAAATGAAAGATAACCAGAAAATGTATAGAAGCAGCTATTCAACTTTAAGCGATGATGATATTTAATTTATTTAAGTCTTCAATAATTTACTTCTTGAAGTTTTCAAATCAGCTTAATTTTCTTCCAATTTGTAAATCCACAAATTTATATCATTCTATATATAAAGTCAAAGTACAGCATTAAAGTATGGATTTGAAATTGCAAATTTAGTAACATTATACTGCATAGGTGTACTTAATGTTGAAACACGTGGAGATACACATGTATCATCATCATCTCTCTTCACCTTTCTCCCTTCATAGTTTGTCTAAAAGAAAATCAGAATCAGCATTTAACATATTATTTGGTTTTGTATATGCAACTAATGTACTTTATAAGCATGTACAAATCACATATCATGGTATCAATCTTATGTTTCAAGTAAATTGAATGTGCATACCTTGGAGCAAAAAAGTGGCTTGGACTCTAAAGTGTTCAGTTCATCCGAGTAAAACTCAGTAAGTGTTGGCAGATGTTGTAAATTGAGAGAACGCAACTGATGAAATTTGATCACCGTTTCATTATCATCTGAGAACACAATATCCTTCATCAAATTGCATTCAGAAACTTCAATTTCTTGAAGTTGAGAAAGCACTCTAACCATTGAAGATGTTATGAGACTTTTCAATTGGTCACAACTTTTGACTATGATTACTTTAAGTTTTTGAAAAGATATCCTTGTGAGAGTCTCTTGACATATCTTTTCTAACTTACTGAGATTGTAAAGATTTAGTACCTCCAAGTTCGGAAAGGCATCATGGGGTTGAATAAACCTGAAGTTAATAATATGGTGAATTTCATCATTATTTTGAATGCGGAGCTTCTTCAATTTTAAAAACCCTTCATAATTCAATTGATAAAGCCCACTTGAAATGGTTTTAGTTTTATCTAAATGTAGATTTTCTACTTCTTCAAGTAACTTTCTCATCCCTTGTCCTAAATGAGAACTATTATTGAGCTTGAGCTTCAAAATATTCGAGTCTTCAAATCGCTCAGACCAAGTCCAAGTCCATTTGTCTCCAATGAAAATTTTATATCTTTCCAACTTCACAAGGAACGAGTCATCTTGAGGCAAAACTGAAACATCTTGAATTTGTACGTTTAGAGCAATCAAGTGAGGCAGTTGACTCAGCTCAGCAATGCTAGCATTCTTGTTATGCTGAGTTGCATTTTCAGCCTCCCACTTAAGGGAGGTATCACCTGCATAGAACTCTTCCAAATTTATCAGCCTGGATATGATGTTGGGTGGGATGAGTTCAATTGTAGAATTGGTCAAATCCAACATCCTTAAACGAGTTAGTTGCCCTATTTCGGAAGGCAACATCATAATTGATGATTCCAAGAGGCTAAGAATTTCTATATTCTTCAAGGATGCTAGAGGAGACATACCTCCCAAAGCACATTGATCCAAACACAATGTCTTCAGCTTTGTTAGGGAAGACAACGACATGGGTAAGGAAGATATGTTCCAGCAAGTTAAATCCAACACTTTGAGGTTCATTACTCCATCAAAGAAGCAATCTGGGATTTTCAAGGATTGCTTGAGTCTACTCAAGTATAGCAGCTTGAGGTCAGGGTTATCCAACATTTCAGGGAGTTCATGGATATGGCACTCTCCCAACATGATTTTGGTGTACCTTTCTGTTGGCCATTCTATCAAACCAGCATCATTTTTAAATGTGAAAACACGTTCATCCCTGGATGCAATGAAGATAGCCACTTCACGAACATTATCATGCATTTTGACAAACCCTGTGCTTTTACCATCATCCAGTAACAAGCAAGAAGCCTTCAATTTGTCAATCATAGAGTGAAGTCTGTTTCTCGCTTCTTCCAGAGTTTTTACATCTTTGAAAATGCCCAAACCCATTCCATATTTCAACAAGTCGCTGATTGAACTAGAGGTTCCAGCACAAAGCAAGAATAGTTCCTTCATATCATTACCCTCCAATCTGTCATAACTCAACTCCAAAGCTGACCGATATATCTCAGCTTGTTCTTTGTTACCGACTGTTTTTAGCCTGGTTAAGGCATCTTTCCAAGCACGAATACCTTTTCCTTTCAATGCCCTTGATACTGTAACAATGAGAACAGGTAAGCCTGCACATTTATTTGCCACTTGGATTGCTATGCCTTGCAGCCGACCATCTTTAACAACATCATCATCAGCCATAACTTGGAACAACCTCCATGTTTCACTTTCATCTAAAGGTTCTAATCTGAAATCCTTTTGGCTTCCCATTTCATTTAGCACATCTTGAGTTCTAGAAGTTATTAACACTTTACAACTCTTGTGGTTGCCCAAAGGAATTCCCAATTCATTCATATCGAATCTTTCCCATATATCATCTAATATAATAAGAATACTTTTCTCTCTTTTTATCCGCTCCCGTAGCCTTGGTGCTCGACCAAAAAGAGTTTCCTTTTCAAGTTTAAGATCCAATTGATCAGCAATTTTTGTTTGAACTAAACTTAAGTCTGGAGTTTGGGTTACGGAAGCCACAACAACTGCATCAAATGACTTGTCATGTGTAGCCTTTGAAGCAACTTGATACATGAAAGTAGTCTTACCAACTCCTCCTAGCCCATAGACCCCCGCCATGTTGATATTAGGGGCTGTAATGGCTTGCATAATCTCATTCATAATTGACATCCTTGACTCAAACATTTCAATTCCTCTTGTATAGGCTGTGAACTCTGGTTCACTTGGAGAATCATATGCAACACTGGTAAATTTTTCTCCTTTTATTTTCAAATCACCAACATTTTTCGCCTCAAATTCAGCTTTCCTACCGAGTTGATGTCGCAATGGCAAATTAGGGCAGCATCCAACACTAGCATGGTCTGCATTGCCTTGGAGTTGTTCTGCCTCTTGACTGACCATTTCCACTTCCTGCAGCCACTTGGGCACGTCATCGAAAATAGTTTTCCCGTTTCTTGTTTCAGCATCAACCCAATGTTGGATTCTGTCTCTTTGCCCTTCGAGATCCTTAACTTGATCCTTTAGATTGTTCAAATTGTTTTTGTAGAACAACACATAACACAGCTGCTTCCATATGAATGCAAAAGTATACTCGATAATCTTTGTAGTAATCTCAATCAGAAATTCTAGCATTCTTCCACCCTGATTTTAATGTAGAAGAAAATAATATTTAATACATAAAACCAAATTAAACAAGAAAAATGAACATCAAAATGATATATATATATATATGTGTGTGTGTGTGTGTGTGTGTGTGTGAATACATGATCTACACAATCACATCAACGAAAATAATTCAAGACTCTTCTTTCTAGAGAAAAAAAAAAAGAAGAAGATAAGATCACCGTACTTCCAAGGTTCTTATAAAGCTTTTGAAAACTTGAATAACTTGGTACGTGAAAAGACACACAAGCCAAACAAAATATATAAACAGCATATAATTGTGTGCGTACAATGATGGCAAACATATATCATTCACACATAATCCTTGTATTTTACTTGACAAAATATAATTCATCATATTCTTTAAAATAAATTAACTTGAACGGGATTTAACTTGAGATGGTTAACTGCATATGTCATTTTATACATCAATTATTCGCTTATAAGGACATCGATACCAAAATTATTAAAAAAAAAAAAAACTCTAACAGTTTTATTCAAATTAAAATATACAGATTAAACCAATCTCATGAAGTTATATTATTTCTAAAAAGGTTAAATCTAATAAAATCCATGACAATAGACCTGTACAAGTCCATAACCTATTATTAAGTTTATTAGTTTACAATTAATTCAATTTGAGTTAATTAGAAATAGAGTTCTTCTAAGACATTTTTAAAATTGCGTTATGACTATTAATAAACAATTCTATCCTCAGAATATTAGCTCAAGTAATCATGTATTTAACCTTTTAAGTCTTGGGAAGATTATAAGGGATCAAATCTGCATTTTTGGTTCTTGTGTTAATCTTGCTGTAACAAATTTACTTGTTTTGGTGAGTTAGGAGGCATGCCTCTGACATCTAAGGGATGTCAAGTTGGGTTAACCCTGTGTAGCCGAGTTATTTTTAGGTCCTCATTTTTGTCGCTCGACCAAGATCTCCTTTGGGCTAGAAGGTCATCACGGTGTCCAATTATTTTTGTTATTTTTTATAATTCCTTTATTTTTATCATGAAAAAAATTAAAAATAGCAAACAATAATTTTAACTTCATAAAAATTGAAAAAAAAAATTCAAATAACAAATTAAAATTGACATGACACAATTTGGGCCATCCTATTTATTGAATTGGTTTGTATTTTCAGGCCAAACTTTTTTATCGGCTTGACTCTACCCTAGGGTGAGCTAAAAGGGTGTCTTCATCAAACTATATTTTTTTGAACTTTAATCTTCAAATTTCGTTTCAGCAACCCACCTAGGACAAACCTTTTCTTTTTATTCTACATGTTTTATGTTTTAATTATGAGTTTAAGTTTAATCCACTCATTAACATAAACTTTTATCCAAATTATAGTTCGTGCAAAAACATTCAAATAAATAAAAAAAGGTGCATGGAATTAGGAAGCGTACCTTTCTTTAGTGATCCAATACAGCAAGTGAAGTTTATGTTTCTATTGGAATCTCTAATATGTGGTGAAGTGGATGCAAAAGTAAGACAACACAAGTCTTCTCCAAAAGGAGACTGGCAACGTGATTGTAGGGACTTCAAGTACAAACTAGAGTGACACAAATGGGATATGAAACAAGAAAGCAAACAATCTACAAAGACAAAGAAAGAAGAAATCCGATGCAGAGCACAAACAAAAGCCTAGGAATATTTTGTTCTTGTGTTTTTTATTTTTTGGGTTTTTCTTTAGGGGAATAGAAACAGAGAGTACAGCAAAATCTATTACAGAGAAAAACGAAAACAAGGAGTGTAAGACAATGAAAGGGTTATTATCTTTGAGAGGGAAATTAATGCAAAGGAATCTCAAGAACGACGATAAAAGATAGAGCAAAGTTTGATGTGGAAATTGAATGAACACAGTATAGTATGTGGCCCTTTTAATTATTATACAAATGACTTTGACTACACAACAGCTCATATCAAGAGGCCACGCTAAAGACAATATGATTGGTTTGATTAGTGCATGTTGATGTATTCAACTTGGTGTATGTAGACATACTTAACAATTTATCCTCGTACTAATATATTTTCGCAGCTCGAGGCTGCCGAGTGAATAATTTATATCCAATTTGCACTTTTAAATTTTCAAACACTATAAAATTGACAATGCATTATTAAGCTTGTATTTAATATACAGATACGTTGAAGAGAGAGACTTTTATACAGGAAATATTAATTAATTATATGTTATTATTTAATATCATATTGTATATGTCATGCTAATATAAGTGATACAATTTATATATATATATATATATATAAAGGAGGGGACTCTGTTTAAACTTGCAATAGAAAATGTAAGAATCTTAACTCTAGAATTTACACCACTAAAAAAACAATTTAAAATAAGTATAGTTTAAGAACAGAGCAAGTAATATTTACATCCAGTTCGCTTGGAGGATGGTCAATATTAATATTAATGACAAAAGGTTGTTATCAAGAGTTGAAGATTGATCCAGAGGTGAAGAGTAATGAAAAATTAATGGTTGTTAGAGTGAGAAGAGAGGGAAATTGGAGCCAAAAATTTCATTGGTTGTAGTGCTATAAATGAAGATTAAATTTGCTTTCTCATGTATGAGTTTCTTAGATGAGAAATTTGGAAAGAGTTGAAGGCCCGCCTCTCTCACCTAGGGTTGTTAAGAAAATCTTTAAATATTGTTGATTAATTATAAGATATTATTTATATTCCTCCATTATCCTTTTTAAAAATTTTTCCTTCTTATGTGAGACCAATAACTTCACCTTCTGTGGGTTGGAGATTCGAGTGTCTTGCAAAGTTTATGCATGGTGTATGCCCAAAAAAAAAAAAAAAAGGAAAAAAAAAACATTGCGAAGGGTTTATGAAGCCAATAATCTCAATAAATTTATGGCTTGCTTCTAGAAGTGAGGAGTTTGAAGCATGAATTTTTAATTCTTTTTTTTAAAAAAAACTCAAACTTGACTTACTAAATTTTAAAAATAATCTCAATACATTTATGGCTTGCTTCTATGATTTGAGTAAAATAATTCTCTTCCTCTAATAAATACATGTTCGTGCAAGATTACTGACTAAAGGTTATTATCAAGAGTTGAAGATTGATTCAGAGATGAAGAATATAAGGCAAATAGTTGTCAAAGTGAGAAGAGAGGAAAAGTTAGTAATATGTATTATCGTAAAAAAAAAAAAAAGTATTATTATATATCTTGATGTACATTATAATATTATACATTGTGTAGTATATATATTGCAATACAACTCACCATAGGAAGGTGCTCAGGATAATGTTAAAATGATAATTGTATTTTAATGTTTAAGTTCGTGTCTTTTTCAGATTAAAAACAAAAGGGTTAAGGTTTTTTTAGTTGGTAACAGTCGTTGTCATTAATCTTTTTATTATATCATATTTTTTATTATCTATAACTTGTTAATCAAACAAATGCAAGACGATCACATCGGTCATCCTATTATAATTTATGGTCATCTAATTTATATTATATATATGGTCATTTTTTTAGGTAGGTGCTTATGATAATGTTAAATAATAATTGAATTTTAATGTTTAAGTTCTTGTCTTTCAGCTGAAAAAAAAAAAAATTCATGTCTTTTTAGTTGGTAACAGTCGTTGTCATTAATCTTACATTATATTTCTTATAATCTATATAAACTTGTTAATCAAGTGAAACGCAAGATGATCACATTGAATATGGTCAGTTTCTTAGGAAGGTGCTCATAATAGTGTTAAAAAATAATTGTATTTTAAAGTTCATGTCTTTTCAGAGAAAAAAAAATAAAAATGTTCATGTCTTTTTAGCTGGTAATAATGGTTGTCGCTAATCTTTGATTATATTTCTTATTATCTATAAACTTGTTAATCAAATAAAATGCAGGATGATCACATTAGTTGGTCATCTATTATAATTTATGGTTAGCTTATGTATAGTATATGGTCATTTTCTTAAAGCTCATTTGTATAGCACTAACTATATCATATTAATGAAAATCAATCATATCTTTTCAGACGGAAAACCAGTGTGACCTCAAGAATGATGAATAAAGCAAAGTCTGAATGAACAAACAGAACTCAAAGCATATGGCAACGCATAAGTAAATATCTTTGAAGTATTCAATTTGATTTCCAGTTGGCTCTTGGTTGTAAATAATTTGTAAAATTTAATTAGAAAAGTTTGTCTGGGTACAAGTTTGAAGATGCAATGTTCAAATAGACACGTTCATGAGAGACTCTATATTATAAAGAAAATGTTAGTTTTACATAATTAAATATCTTATAATGTCATACAAATATAAAAAATGCAAAGTGAGTGTCGTGTAATTTGATTTGGTTCATAAATATTTCAAATCAAACTATTTAAATATTTGTGATGTAGTTTGATTTAGATTCTTGAATTTTTGTTTTTTAAAAAAACTAAACTACCTAATTGTGGTTTGATTAGTTGGTTTAAGTGATTTGATCATCCTAAAAATTTATTAAAATTAGCAAATGCTTTCAGATCATCTATAATTCATAGACTTGATAATCAATAAAAAAATGCAGGATAATTACATTGATCATGCTGTTATAATTTTTTTAATGGTAATCTTATTTATATTGTATGGTCATTTTTTTGTTTAGGCTCATATTTATAGCAGCAACTAAAAAACAAAATTATATTAATGAATTTCAAGGATATTAATACATCTTGAGGAGAAGTAACAGACTTACTATAATCAGAACTCAGAGTATTTATGCATCCAACGCCAGTGTGGAAAATACTGTGGTTCCCACAGTTCCTATTCAAACAACAGAGTAAAATCTCCAAAACACCAAATTAGAGAAATTCCTCTGATTCTACCGCTGAAGCTGCAGTTCTAAACCCCATGTGCTGCAAAAGAAAACCAACTCGTATAAGGAAACACAATCTAGGCTAACAATGCCACTGCCCATTCAAAAGTTTCCTTTTAATATTTTTCATGTAAATCAGTAGTCAACAATATTTAGATAATATTTAATAAGTTGAGTTTTAATTCTCTCTTATTAAAAAAAAAAAAGTTTTGATTTTAAGACAAAACCAGTAATTAAAATTGAAAATAATAATTTATTAGGATGGATGAGAGCGTATCTGAGTGGATAAAATTTGAGACTACACGATCTTGCTTTTAGATCTTGTCTACAAATCTGATTGGGATCTTTTTTTTTTTTTTCTACATTTTGAAAAATCAATAAATTGTGTACATCACTGAGCATAAAGCTGAGCTACGCATGTGTTTAGGGAGTTTTGTCTAATTAGTTCTGCTTTGTTGTTTAGTGTGAAAGAAGGAATGGCTGGTCAAAGTCTTCCTCTCTCTTTTAATTTGTGTAAATACTAACCAAAATCTTTAGACCAATGACTTCACTTTCATTAGTTTTGAATATTTGTGTCTTGGAAAATACTTTTATATTCTTCGGACATGGATCTTCTCTGTATGCATTTAATGAATTTATTACAAATTTACAATTACCTGTTTTGATCATTCAAAATCTCAAAAGACCCCTTCCCTTGAAGGCAAATGACACCTTCAAATGATGAGAAATAAGCTTTTAGTCTTTCCCATGCTCCATTGGTGTATTTGCAAATGAAAATTGAAGAGGAAAAGTGAATATCAATGTATAGGTACATTTTTTTTCCCCACGGTAATATATAAGTGAAAACTAATTATATGCTACAGATTTCATATCATAGTCATATAAATTGCAGCTATATATTTTAAAATAACATAAAAGATTGTGTGTTATGTGAATAAGGGCATTTTAGGAAGAAATGTTGCAAAAATGGAGCCTCGGTATTCAACTTTGATTCTTTGATTACGATGGAACCCACGTTTGTACGGGACCAATGTTGGAAAACAAACTTCCCATCTGATTCTTAACACCTATGTGAACCTTTCTCTTATGAAATTTACTTCATTCATTTTTACGGTTCATTATTATTATTAACCTAAAATATCTCAAACTCTTCCTATTTTGAGATGGTAAATCTCTCCCAGTAAATATAGTTATAAGTTTTTCTAACTTGAAATCTTTAATTTATAACATTTTTGGCTCAACTTGTTTCAGTTTATTAAACTATGTCAAATTTATTTTTATTATGTAATCCTTATTTAATTAAAAGTAAGAGTTGTAATTTCTTTCTTAATTACACCATAATGCATATGGAATAAATAAGGGTATTATAGTCAATGCAATACATTAATCAATAATTTTTTAATCTATGTGCTAAAATCTTAATCAATAAAAGATTTGAGGAGTGAGTACTTTAGTTTAACTAAATGGTAACCTTATTTTCAAACTATTTGTATGTCATTTATTTTATTCTCTTTTTATCTTTTGGTTACATGAAGACAAGCCATAGAGCAACGTGGTGGCTAGTGAAACTTCTGATAAAGAGTACAGAATCATGCTTTTTATGCTACAAATCCTGCATTGAATCAATGAAAAACAGAAAATCCTCTTCACGTTTACATCATGATTAAATTCAAGACATACCTTCACATTGGGTTTGCAGATACAATATATTTCTTTTTTCCAATGATTCAAACTAAATAACATCCATGAGAAATTAAAGAATCCTTAAAAACAGCTCCTCCAAACTTGTTCCAACATGACTAGTTTAAATTCTAAGTTTTCTAATCTTAACATGACTATTATGGAATCGGGCCTTTCTGTTCATGAATCAAAATGTTCCCCTCTTCCCAAGAATTTCAACCCCAGAAGGTTTTCTTCCCACCCCCAGTTTGATTTGTTCTATATTCATGCATGTGGTAGAAATCAAATTTGACTGTTGTATGTGCTGGCTTTGCTTTTTGTCATGTTTATAGATATCAAGTGGAAGTGTTTGAAGTTGCAAAGAAGAGGAACATAATAGCAATGTTGGAGACTGGAGCCGGCAAGACTATGACAGCTGTGCTGCTTATTAAGCATATTGACGAAGGTATCAAGTCTACTGGCCAAAAGAAATTGATCATTTTCTTGGCTCCAACAGTTTATTTTGTAAACCAGGCATGTTCTTTCAATTATACCATTATCAAAATCTCCACTTTATTCAATATTCTAAAACAGAAAAGTCTTTTTACATTTTATTAGATGTAAACCGTTTCCAAGATTTGATTTAATTACTTAAACTTTTAAATTAAATGGTTTGTGACTAATTGATCTTTTTTTGTGCAGCTATCAAGAGTTGTTAGATTACACGAATTTGATAGTGGAAGAGTACCATGGAGACAATTTAATTATATAGTACCACTCAATACACTTGATCCCTAATTATTTAATTTAATTTGGGCTATTAAAAAATTTTACTAAGTCTAATTTAAATTACAAACCATTTAAGAGTGTGTTTAATATTTTACTAATTTATAAATTCCTTTCAATAAAATAAAATTGTTCTGTATATAAATTTATTTCATTAGTTTATAATATTTTTATATATTATTATTATATTCATTTTTTACCCTAAAATGAAGAAGCTACCTCATGGATTCATCGGAAGAATCGCGTGGACCAAGAACAACACATCCAATGGTCTTTAAACACTCCCATGATTGAATACAAAAGATATAATTGTTTTTTTTATCAGGACCAAAATTTTCATGAAATATACAGTCATTCGAGTTATTGCATTTTTTGAAAAACAATGTTTATGCACATTTTCCTTTTTTTAAAAAAAATACATACGTTTTGTATTTCTTAAATACAATATTAAAAACTCATAGTTTTTGCATTGTTTTCATGGATATAGCTTTCGCTAATTAAGATAGATAACTTTCTCGTTTATGATAAATAGATATAGATATTACACCGTACCAAAAACATCAAGTAAATATTACACTATTTATTTTAATTTTTAAGAAAACATTTGATCATTAAAAAAATGAGAAGACTTCAAAATTAATCAAAAAAAAAAAAACTAAAACTGTAATTACTTAAAAATATTTTTATATTTAACAAAAAAGAATTTATAAAAAAAGTATATAAATGTGTTCGTTTATGTTATTTTATATTTATTAGCTAGACCAATTGTTAGTTTTATTATACATTTATAATTTAATAAACAAACTAAACTTTTAACAGATTTCAACTAAAACTAACCATTTTTGCTTTTAAGTTAAGTTTCAACTTTCAACTAGATTAGTAGTATTTTTTCTTTTTTGACAAAAAGAACTTTAGTGTGCTATGAAATTGAGATGTGAGTACCACATCTGTTACATAAAACCAAATTAAGTAAAATAAAATCATTCATTTTTGGTTCCATATGTTTTGTATTTTTTGTGGTATTTATTATAAAACATATTTTAAAAAGTTTTGATGATTATTATAAATTATTTTATAATTTCAACGAGATATTTATTCTATTTTTATAATTTACCCCTAATAATTACTTTAATTATTTATGTTATTAGTTGTTAATTAATTAAGAATGATATTAAATAAAAATAAAAGTATAATATAATATAATTTTTACAAAATTAATAAAATTAACTAATTTTATTAATTTATAATAATTTAGTTAAATATGCATTATAATAGAGCAATTAATTTGGGTACACGTACGTGTGTTTCCAGAATTGAAGTAATGATTCAAGTAGTCAAAAAAAAAACTGTTTAAAGTTTTATTTGGGTCCCATACCTTTTTTTTTTCTTTCTTTTTTAATCATATCGAGAAGAAGGAAATATCAGATCTCGTATGACTTTATTTAATTAGTGCATGTTGACGTATTCAACTTCGTGTGGGCTCACTTAATAATTGATCGCATCACTATTCTTTTGATTTGTACGTTAATGATTAATTTATAAGTATGTAATTAGATTTTATCTCTTATTAATGTGCGTGTTCACTTTAACAAAATTTTAAATTATAAGATTTATAATTTTAGAGTTTAATATTTATTAATTTAAAGTTTGGTGTTTATTATTTTAGAGTTAATAGTATAATATTTTATAATTAAAGGTATAGGAGATTTAGAGTTTGAATTTATATTTGGTTTAGAGTTTTAAAGTTTAAGAAATAAAATTCTATCATTTTATAGGATTTAATTTTTAAAATTTTAAAATTTAAGGTTTAACAATTTAAGTTTAAGAATTTTAAGGTTTTAAATATAAGATTTTAAAGTTTAAAATTTTTAATTTTAAAATTTAAAATATAAAAATTTAAGATTTAGATTATAAAATTGTAAGGTTGCATGGTTTATTACATAGAATTTAATGATTAGGTTCAGAATTTAGTATTTTAGATGTAAATTTTATTTTTATAATTTTGTACACTAGAAAACTATGTGTATCAGATATTTTTAAGTTAACTTCTTTGATTTGAGTCAGATCAGTCCAATTTTATAACGTAATGGGATAATTATTTATGCTTAAAGTAACATTATTAAAAGTAGAAGAAAGACAGCCTACCTAAAAGAAAAGGTAGAATAAGGACCTAGTTGGAGCATTCATTAACCTGGCCGAAAGTATATAATAAAAATAACTTTGAAAGGAGACAGCTCAATTAACCATTGCCAACTAAAACAATATTAATAACATACAGCTCCCTTGAAAGGTGTCTTTTTAGTTGGTGACTTGTAAAAAACAAAAAAAAAAAAGAAAAAATAATTTCCTTTATATCAAAAAAAGAATTTACAAATTCCTTTATTGATAGCATGGTGAGAAACAAAGAAGCAACAAGTAATTAATAATATCATTACCCTATCTTTATTAAAAAAAATAAAAAAAGCATAGACATTGGCATTTTGTCTCACATGTTTAAATTCTCATGCATTAGGACTACGCTTTCTTTTTATCTAACAATCTTTTTTAATAAATTCTATTTAACTATTAGTCATTTATTGTCTGAAAATTAAAAAAAAAATTAAAAGTTACTAAAATTACCGCCAGTTATTTCACCTAAAAACATTTCTTTTTATTATCAGCTTCCGGCTATAGCGAAAATTTTCAATAAAAATATTTTGGTTTATTCAACAAAACATGTTTTTAGACTTGTTCATATTGTCACCGAAAATAAAAACACGAAACAGCTAAAGCAATAGAACCATAGTTTTTTCAGATAGTGTATAAGCCCCTTTCTAATTCTAATTAATTACTATATCTGTTTTAAAAAGTTTTGCAGTTTTAAAAAACTAATGCTTTAATCAAAATTATTTTTTATATATAGAGTTTTAGATAGCTCACTCGTTTTTATCTCTTAACTACATAATATGTTAAATGAAATAAAGTGGCAGAGTGAACAAAAGTATTGTAATTAAACAATGATACTTATTAATGGTTTCTTAATCTAGCAATGTGCCGAATACTTCAGGATATTTATTTTAACTGTTTTGTCTTTTTATTTTCAGTAAAAACAAAAATGATGCTTCAAAACATGTTTGGTTAAATAAACATGGAAATTTTTACTAAAAAATATTTTCTGAAACACAATGAAAATTGAGAAACAAAAAATATGTTTTTACTATTTTAAAAAATGGCCCAATGAGAATTTTGTAATTTTATTAACACCTATTATTTATTTTTTAACCAAGAAATAATTAAGGATTTAATAAAACTCATTAAATTAAATATGGTTATTCAAGAAAAATGAAAATATAAAGCATTTCCTAAACTAAGCATGTGTTTAATTGTCTTAAAAATATAAAAAATAATTTATTAAAATGCTACAAACCCGATACTATTTCTTAATATACTTTAAAATTAATATACCTTAGGGTGCTAAAATTGACTAGTGTCTTGATGACAGAAACAATCAAAATTTTTTACCTGACCAGTAGCTTGCACAGTGGAGAATGATTCTCTTTCTTTTCAGTATACAGCCCTGCCTATATGCCTGCATTTCATCAGACAAAAATCTCTCTTCAGAATCTTTATGATCTGCTTTCAAGTGAATTTGGGTTTAAAGCTCAGTGCACTCATGTTTTGTTCTCTTCTATATTTGACCACTTGTTGAGTTTTTATTTTTATATTTCTGTTGTTTATTGGCTGTTTGATCACTTAGGTCATTAAGGAATTCAGCTTTTCTTAGAGTGTACAAATTTTAGTTTCTCTACAAACTTTTTCCAGTTTTCTTTCATTTAGCTGTATTTTTATTTGCCTGAGTAATGCGCTAGTTATTTTGGCGCTTTTAAAGTTTGATAAATTTGTGATATATTAAAAAATAATTTTAGGTTAGTGGCAACTTGATAAATATTTTTTTAATATTTTTAGAGAAATTAACCCAAGCATGCCCCTATACAATAATAGTTTTGGGATGAAAAAAATCTTTTTGTCTCTGCATTTTCTATTTGAAAATGACAACTTTGGATTTTTTTCATACTTATTATAATTTTTGAAATTCAAGACTCATTTTTATTCTTCATTTATAGGTAAGGTAACACACTTTTTTTTCTCTCTTAAATATGCGATGTTGAAAAGATATATTAAATAAAATATAAAAGATCTAATAAAAGTATTATTAGTAAGGTATTACTCTAATTAATGATTTTTCAATATACGTTGAAAATCTTTAAACTGCAAGGGAGGGAGTGACGAATTGATTTTAATTTACCCAGAATTATATTTTATCAAACCTTTAAAAAATTAAGTGAGTTTAGTTAAATTTATATAATATTGAAACCAAAAATAAACCTATACTTAGTGGCTTAAAAAATATATTTTTCATTATACATATATATAAGTTTTTCTTACACAAAAGCATGCAGTTAAAACGTAAAACTTACTATTTTGGTTATTAAAAAAAAAAATTACTGTTTTGGCTCTGTTAATCAATTCTTAGTTTTTGGATCAGTATGTTATGAAATTAGCACAAAACCTGGAAAAAAAAATAGTACATCGAAGTTTATTTAGTTGGATTAAGATCTTTTTGTATTTTGAAAATAACATAAATTATGTTCGTTTTATCAACATTGCAAGACAATTTATTATAAATGATTCGGATAAATTTTTATTAAATACATACTCTAAATTAAACAAACATAAATCATTTGATATAAGAGAAACCAAATCATATTTAATTTGGTAATATTTGCATACATCCAGAGAAGAACCAATTATAGTGTTCCCTATATAATCACACATTACTCAAATTTTTCCTTTTTTTTTAAAATTTTTTTCTATTTTGACTTAAAAGCACACAACATAGACATGTCTGACCTCTCACTATCTAAAATACTAAATACACAAAGTTTACAAGCATAGTTTATAAATCCAAATCCCGAATACACCTTAACATCTCATAACAAAATAAACATTTTATTTTAGTGCAATCTCCACAACACCTAATTAGAGAAATTCCACTGATTCTTGCTGCCGGCGCTCAACCATCTTCATTTGCAGTACAGGAAAACCAACTGGTATAAGGAAACATTCAATATTGTTTAGGATATACATATAAAACATTCAATATATATATTTTTTTAACTTTCAAATTCTAACGTACTTTGCAAAAATTTAGTTCTAAATCTTCAAATCACTTGATACTCTTGTGATAAAAAGAAAAAATAAATTAATTAAAAAGAGATAATGGGCAAATCAATAATTACCATTAATCTTCTGTATAGTTGTTCTAAGGTTATCCTCGCACAACCATCCTTCGTCTGCTTCCACATTTTCAAGATCCGGTGTGCTTGAATGCCCAACAGAGAACGCCTTCATTCCAGGACATCGCTTCACAACTACTTTTGTCAATTCTGGGAACCAGTGGAGACACTTAATTGAGCTAAACCACTTGAGTCTTGGCAAACATTTTAGTTCCAAAACTCTCAAATTGTTGAATGCAATATTTTGTTCCATCTCATCATCTCCCTTTTCTTTCACTATTTCTTCAAGTGATTCGCACTCCTCAACTTTCAGTTGTATGAGTTGGACGAGACTTCTTGCTGTTGAGGATGTAATTAAGTATAGCAACCCATTGCACTTACAAACACGCAAAACTGTCAAGTGATTAAAAGTAACATAGGAGGGCACTAAATACACCAATCCAGAACATTGATATATTTGGATTATCTCAACAATCTGAAGGGCCGGGTCTAGTTGAGTTCCTTCTTTGCATAAATACTGAATTTTATGCACACTAGTTAGACCGAATTCTTTTAATTGTGTAGCAATTTCAATTTGTCCTTTCTCGCCTTCATGCAGTATCTCCTTGAATGAACAATACCGAATATGAAGAGATCTCAAATTGGGTAATTTTTGAAAAATCCAGTATGGAAAGGTGGCATCTTCATCATCAAAATTTTGTAGCTGAAGAACAGCCAATTTACTGTAGAGGTCACCTGGAAATTGGCCTTGCTGAATCAAGCCAACATCCTTACCTGTAAGAGTCAATTGCTCCAACATGGTAATCACCTATAACATAAACCCCAAACGTTAAGAGATTTTGCATGTCTTATAGCTAGTATGCAAATACAACGTCTTTGTATTTTTATCATGAAAGTGATGATCCCATGATCAAACACTGGAGACCATAAAAGGTCAGGCGTATATATCTAGTAAACGATACAAACACCACTGAATATAATTTCAATACAAAGAGTTATATCATAAAAAAAAAGAAGAGATACCTCTTCGGCTTTGAAAAACGGTTGTCCAGTTGAAACATTAATGTCACCATCATGATTTCTTTCTGGGTAGCTCATGGGTTGCGTGTTATATAACTCCAGATTGGGAGAATTAAACACATCTAATATTTTCAATGATGGACAATGTAAAGAGAAATTTCCAGCAAAGAATCTGTCAACTGTTCCCAAATCATGTATAATTAACGTCGTTAGTCGACTAAACTCAAATTTAACACTTTCTTCTATGTATCCCCCCATCTTTGCAACAAATTCTTTCATGTACCACGCTCCTTTTATGAAAATTTCTTCAAGTTGAGGGAGGCTCGTGGCTATGGAGAGAGGAAAGAGATATTCTAATCTTGGACAATTCTCGACACGCACAGTTTCAAGATTATGAAAACAAAGGATTCCTTGGGCATCTCCACTCCATATCTGTTTGAGATTTGGCAGATCAAGTAGAGTCAAAATTCTCAGTTGTGTATTCACTTTGCTCTCCTTTATATTTTCATTTTCATTCAATTCAAATATCTCTTCCAATGAACTACACCCAGTGACCATGATCGTCTCTAGACTAAAAAATTTTCTCTGCATATGAGATGGAAAAATCCTCCCAAGATTTTGACAATTTTTCACCTCCATTGTTTTCAAACTCCCAAATTGGTGGTGCCATATTTTCTCCAAGTTTTTCATGTCATTTATTATCATTTTCTCCAATTTGGGAAAAGGAACCTGCAATGTGCAGCTTATCAAATCATAAAATATCGTTATTATAACAAAACCACTTGGACTATGATAAAAACTTCTTAAGATGTATTTCTGTCTAGTAGTGTGTAATTTAGATAATATAACAGGAGCTTAAGGGTTTAAATTACCTTACCATATATGATCTGACACCAATTATGAGAAAGTATATAAATTATAAAATGAGCAAATACAATATTAAGAAATAAATTATTGTAACGAATGCAGTCAGAAAAATAGCTAAAGTATATGCTGCTGGATTAAACCAACACATCGTCGAATGATTAACACCGGAACAAGTTTTGAATTAATCATGTGAAACTCTCTTCCCTTATAAGCAGGTACATGACCGTTTATGTTATTTCGAATGACATTAAATGAGAAATTTCCAGATGATAAAATCATAAAAACAAAAATGAGAGAAACGATGAGAGTGTCAATACCTCAGCTAAGTTAACTTCCTCGTTTCTTCCTTCTTCTGCAGCCACAATCTCCTCCATCTCATGACAATTACTTATTTCTAGCATTTTAAGCTTTGAGAAGCTTCCAACCGTAGAGGACAAGAATAAGTACTTTATGTTGCCACAAGCCTCCACAGTCAAGTTGGTTAAATTTTGAACGCAACAACTGGTCAAAAATTGAGAATCATCCCATATATTCTTCAAATTGATTGAGCTCAACTTCAAGGTTTCCAAATTGTAAAATGCAACCTAGAAAGCACAATTATAGCTGAAGTTAATCAAGGTTTAGACAAAAGTATTTAATTGACGGACTCTTTGCATCAAAATTAAAGATAAGCAGCACTGGAAAACTTATAGAAGCAGCTATTCAACTTTAAATGATGACCCTATTTAATTTATTTAAGTGTTCAATAATTTACTTCTTGAAGTTTTCAAATCAACTTAATTTGTCCTCCAATATGTAAATCCTCAAATTTATATCATTCTATATATCAAGCCAAAGTACATCATTATAGTATGGATTTGAAATTGCAAATTTAGTAACATTGTACCATATAGGTGTATTTAATGTTCAAACACGTGGAGATACACATGTATCATCATCATCTCTCTTCACCTTTCTCCCTCCATAATTTGTCTAAAAGAAAATCAAAATCAGCACTTAACGAATTACTTGGTTTTGTAAATGCAACTCATGTACTTTATAAGCATGTACAAATCACAAATCGAGGTATCAATCTTATGTTTCAACTAAAGTTGAATGTGCATACCTTGGAGCAAAAAAGTGGCTTAAACTCTAAAGAGTTTGGTTCAGCCGAGTAAAACTCAATAAGTGTTGGCAGATGTTGTAAAGTAAGAGAACACAACTTATGAAATTTGATCACCATTTCATTATCATCCGAGAAGACAATATCCTTCATCAAATTGCATTCAGAAACTTCAATTTCTTGAAGTTGAGAAAGCCCTCTAACCATTGAAGATGTTATTACACTTTTCAATTGGTCACAACTTTTGACTTTGATTACTTTAAGTTTTTGAAAAGATATGTTTGTCAGAGTCTCTTGACAAATCTTTTCAAACTTACTGAGCTTGTAGAGATCTAGTACCTCCAAGTTCGGAAAGGCATCATGGGGTTGAATAAACCTCAAGTTAATAATATGGCGAATTTCATCATTATTTTGAATGCGGAGATTCTTCAACTGTAAAAACCCTTCAAAATTCAATTGAGAAAGCCCATTTGAAATGGTTTTAATTTCATCTAAATATAGATTTTCTACTCCTTCAAGTAACTTTCTTACCCCTTGTCCTAAATGAGAACTATTACTGAGCTTGAGCTTCAAAATGTTCGTGTGTTTATCATATATCCCAGACCAAGTCCATTTGTCTCCAATGAAAATTTTATATCTTTCCAACTTCGCAAGGAATGAGTCATCTTGAGGCAAAAGTGAAGTATCTTGAATTTGTATGTCTAGAGCAGTCAAGCGAGGCAATTGACTCAGCTCAGCAATGCTAGCATTCTTGCTATGTTTAGTTGCATTTTCAGCCTCCCACTTAATGGAGGTATCACCTGCATAGAACTCTTCCAAATTGATCAGCCTAGATATTACGTTTGGTGGGATGAGTTCAATTCCAGAACTGCTCAAATCCAACATCCTTAGACGAGTTAGTTGCCCTATTTCAGTAGGCAACATTGTAATTGATGAATTCAAGAGGCTAAGAATTTCTATATTCTTCAAGGATGCTAAGGCGGCCATACCGCCCAAAGCACATCGATCCAAACACAACGTCTTCAGCTTTGTTAGGGAAGACAGCGACATGGGTAAGGAAGATATGATCAAGCGTGTTAAATCCAACACTTTGAGGTTCATCACTCCCTCAAAGAAGGAATCTGGGATTTTCAAGGATTGATTGTTAGCGTTGACTTTATTGAAGTGTAGTAGCTTGAGCTCAGGGTTATCCAACATTTCAGGGAGTTCATGAATATGGCACTGTTCCAAGATGATTTGGGTGTACCTTTCTGTTGGCCATTCTTTCAAACCAGCAACAGTTACAAATGTGAAAACTCGTTCATCCCTCAATGCAATGGAGATAGCCGCTTCACGAACATTATCATGCATTTTGACATATCCTGTGCTTTTACCATCATCCAGTAACAAGCAAGAAGCCTTCAATCTATCAATCATAGAGTGAAGTCTGTCTCTTGCTTCTTCCAGACTTTTTACATCTTTGAAAGTACCCAAACCCATTCCATAATTAAACAAGTCGCTGATTACATTAGAGACTGCAGCACAAAGCAAGAATAGTTCCTTCATATCATTACCCTCCAAGTTGTCATAACTCAACTCCAAAGCTGACCGGTATATCTCGCGTAGATCTTTGTTATCAACTCTCGTTAGCCTATTTAAGGCATCTTTCCAAACCGGAATATCTTTGTCTTTCAACGCCCTTGATACTGTAACAATGAGAACAGGTAAGCCTGCACATTTATTTGCCACTTGGGTAGCTATGCCTTTCAGACGACGATCTTTAACAACATCATCACCAACCATAACTTGAAACAACTTCCATGTTTCACTTTCATCCAAAGTTTCTAATCTGAAATCCTTTTGACACCCCATTTCATTTAACACATCTTGAGTTCTAGAGGTCATTAACACTTTGCAACCCTTGTGATCACCCAAAGGAATTCCCAGTTCATTCATATCAAATCTTTCCCATATATCATCTAATATAATAAGGATACTTTTCTCTCTTTTAATCCGCTCCCGCAGTCTTGGTGCTCGACCAAAAGGAGTCTCCTTTTCAAGTTTAAGATCCAATTGATCAGCGATTTGTCCTTGAACTAATCTGACGTTTGGAGCTTTGGTTACGGTTGCCTTAACAACTGCATCAAATGACTTGTCATGTGTAGCCTCTGCAGCAACTTGATACATGAGAGTAGTCTTACCAACTCCTCCTAGCCCATAGACCCCCACCATGCTTATATTAGGGGCTGTTATAGCTCGCAGAATCTCATTCATAATTGACATCCTTGACTCAAACATTTCAGTTCCGCTTGTATAGGCTGTGAAGTCTGGTTGACTTGGAGAATCAAATGCAATGGTTAATTTTTCTCCTTTTATTTTCAAATCACCAACATTTTTCGCCTCAAATTCAGCTTTCCTACCGAGTTGATGTCGCAATGGCAAATTAGGGCAGCATCCAACACTAGCATGGTCTGCATTGCCTTGGAGTTGTTCTGCCTCTTGAATGACCTTTTCCACATCCTCCTGCCACGTGGGCACGTGAGTGGAAATAGTTTTTCCGTTTCTTCTTTCAGCATCAACCCGATGTTGGATTTCTTCTCTTAGCGCTTCGAGATCCTCAACTCGACCCTTGAGATTGTTCAAATTGTTTTTGTAGAACAACACATAACACAGCTGCTTCCATATGAATACAAAAATACACTCGATAATCTTTGTAGCAATCTCAATGAGAAATTCTAACATTCTTGTTCCCTGATTTTAGTGTAGAAGAAAATAATATTTAATACAACAGAAAAAATGAACATCAAAACGAAAATCTATATATATATATATATATATATATATATATATATATATATATATATATATATATATATAAATGAATACATGATCTACACGATCACATTAACCAAACTAATTCAAGACTCTCCTTTCTAGATAAAAAAACAAAAAAGATAAAATCTTAATTTTAAAATCACATTTTTTCATATCACCGTACTTTTAAGGTTTTAGTGCAATTTTGAGTTATTATAAAACTTTTAAAACATTGAATAACTTAATATGGAAAAAAACGCACAAGCCAAAGAAAATATATAAACAGCATATATGTGTGTATGTGTACAATGACAGAAAACATATATCATTCACAGATAATCCTTATATTTTACTGGACACAGAATATAATTTATCTTATTCTTTAAAATAAATTAACTTGAACAAGATTTAATTTGAGATGGTTAACTGCACTGCTATTTATACATTAATTATTCTCACATTGATACCAAAATTATTAAAAAAAAAAACTCTGAAGTTTTATTCAAATTAAAATATACAGATTAAACCAATATCACAATGCCATATTATTTCCGAAAAGGTTAGATTTAATAGTATTAAGGAAAAATGGCTAGAATTAAAAATGAAATCAAATAATAAAATACTATTAGAAAGTAAAAAGATAAAAGAAGTCATGAATTAAGACCAACATGCAGTCGAAAGAGCATTATCATCATTAAGAAAAACTGTTTATGAAAAAAAGGGAATTTATACCTGTCGTTATGGATTTAATAAGGCAAGTGAAATGCAGAGGATGCAAAAGCAAGACACAGAATCAGTCTTTTCCAAAGAGGAACATGCAACGTCACGATGGATAGTTCAAGCACGAAACTGAGTAACGCAAAGGGCATATCAAACCAGAAAGCACACAATCTGCTAAAGCAAAGAAACGAGAATTCCCAAGCACAGCACGAACAAAAGCAAGGAATTTTTTTTCTGGGTAGGAACAGAGAATACAGCAAAATCTAGAACAGAGAAAACAATAACAAGGAGAGTAAGACTGTGAAAAGGGTTACTTTGTTTCAGTGGAAAATAGAGGCAGAGGAAGCTCGATCGGGAATGATGATGAAGATGAAGAAGATGAATAATAGAGTAAAGTTTGCTGTGGAAATTGAATGAGCACACAATACAATATAAATTAATATAATGACCTTCAAGTACCAACATAAAGCATAAGATGCTTTTGAGCTTGTGGACGTGAACAAAAGTTGCTCCATTGTGTGCGCCCCCAATCATTATAATTTTTTTTAAAATTCTCAAATTAACCTTTTAATTTTACTCTAAAATATAAAATGACTTTAGAAAATTATTTAGACTGTAAAATAATTTTTTATAACCATTTAATAATATAAATCATTCTTTAAAGTTGTTTTATTTTTTTTTATTAAAATTAAAATTTTTAAAATTTTAATAAATTTTTTTATAATATCTTAAAAAAATAAATAAACGGCTATAAAGAAGGAGGAAAATAAACGGCTATGAAGAGCATTGGAGAAGGGGAAATCAGCTGTAAAAAAGCCGATGAAGGAAGAGACTAGCTTTTGAGGGACGTTGAGCCAGCCATTGGAGGAATGTTTTACTTGTGTCACAAGTAACATGCTTATAATATTTGTAATAAAATAAAAATTGTGTGATAAAAATTTATAATTTATATTAAGAGAGTAAATAAAATTTATGAGATTAAATTTTATGAGAGTAAATAAAAAATTATTTTTACTCTCATAATTAAATTATATATTAATTTATAATATTAATATAAATTATAAAATATATTTAATTTTATCTAATTAATATATATATATATATATATATATATAAAAATTAAATATGTTACTTGTGCCTTAAATTAAATATGTAATAATTTATAATATTTTTAAAATTAAATATATATATTTAAATTTAAAAATATAATATAATTAATAAATATTTTTAATAAATTAAAAAAATTTAACAAAATATATTATTGTATGATAAAATTTATAATTTATATTAATATTATAAATTTATATATATATATTTTTTCACCTAACGGCTCAAATTACAGCCGTTGGTAAGGATATATATATATATATATATATATTTCTCCCACGATGAAGAAGGAGAAAATGCTTCACCAGCCAAATGGGAGCGATAGATTAGGACTGAAGAGGAGGAAACAGAGAGAGGAGGCCCACTGTTTCAAAGGAGAAAGTTCAAGGCATGAGCTAAGGTTTCAGAGGGGGGCGCTTGGTGTAGGAGGTCGAGAAAGAGAAAGAAATGGTGAGGTGAGCAGAATGCGCTGAAGGGGTATTTTAAGAATTTTAAATTTTTTTTGATAAGGGGGGCTCAATCAGCAACCAGCCCCCAAAGTTGGAGCCAGAAATTTCACATGACTTGCATATGCTTCGTCGGACAGGACCCACCAAAGACCAAGTCACGTGGGTTCTGTTCTATGGAATTTTTGTCATGTTGAATAAAATTATTACCACACGAATTAAGAAATTTTTAATAAATATTCTTTATTAACATAAAAGATTTATTATTTATATTTTTTCTTCTTATCGAATATTTTTTTTAAAATTTTATTTGAGCTTAGAGGTAGTGAATATGATGAAAATAAAAATAGAAAACAGCAATGAAACTTTGATTTTAAGATATTAAAAATGGGTCAATTGGGAGGAATTTAGATAATATCTAATAGGTTGAGTTTTAATTCTCTCTTATTTAAAAAAAAAAATTGATTTTAAGGCAAAAGCAACAATTAAAATTGAAAATAATAATTTATTAGGATGGATAGGAGTGTATCTGAGTGGATGAAATTTGAGACTACACAATCTTACTTTTAAATCTTAAAATCTCTAATAACTTGTCTAAAAATCTGATTGGGAGTTTTGTCTAATTAATTCTGCTTTGTTGTCTAGTGTGAAAGAAGGAATGGCTGTATTTGTCTTGAAAAATAATAATCGAAAGCTTCACTTTCATTTGTATAATACTAATCAAACGCTTCATTTTCATTAGTTTTGAAAAATATTTTTATATTCATCGGACATGAATCCTCTCTGCATGCATGTAACCCAACACTATTAATTTATTAAAAATTTATAATTATCTGTTTTTATCATTCAAAATCTCAAAATAAGACAATGACATTATCACTTAAGAATTTTCTATAATGGCATCATTATTTCTTTTTGCAGACCCCGTAATTTCTAACCACACACTCTCCCTATGTTATTGCTTGGGAAATGACTACGATAACCGACACTCCCCTCCCTACACTGCAGAAGACCCTCTCCATGAAGGCAATGACACCTTCAAATGATGAGAAATAAACTCTTTTAGTCTTTTCCATGCTCCATTGGTGTATTTGCAAATGAAAATTCAAGAGGAAAACTGAATATCAATGTATAGGTACATTTTTTTTTCCCATGGTTTTAGTACTTACGGATTTATAAATATATAAGTGAAAACTAATGAATTCTTATATAACCACAGATTTCATAATCATAGTCAAAAATTGCAGCTATATGTTTTAAAATACATAAAAGATTGTGTTATGTGAATAAGGGCATTTTAGGAAGAAATGTTACAAAAATGGAGACTCTTGTATCCAACTGTGATTCTTTGATTACAATGGAACCCACGTTTGTACGGGACCAATGTTGGAAAACACACTTCCCATGTGTATTTTTTCTCTTCCCATCTGATTCTTAGCACCTTTTATGTGGACCTTTTTCTTATGAAATTATTTCATTTATTTTTATGGTTCATTATTATCATTAACCCAAAATATCTCAAATTCTTCTCATTTTGAGATGGTAAATCTCTACCCAATGGCATAGCAATAAATTTTTCTAACTTAAAAATCTCTAATTTATAATATTTTGAGCTCAACTTGTTTCAATTAAACAAACTATGTCAAATTTATTTTTATTATGTATATCCTTATTTAATTAAAAGTAAGGGTTGTGTTTTCTTTTTAAATTACACCATAATGTATAAATAAGGGTATTATAGTTAATGTACTACATTAATCAATAATTTTTTAATATATATGCCAAAATCTTAATCAATAAAAAATTTGAGAAGGAGGGATTACTTTAGTTTAACTAAATGATAACCTTATTTTCAAATTATTTGTATGTCATTTATTTTATTCTCTTTTTATCTTTTGGTTACATGAAGACAAGCCACAGAGCAACGTGGTGGCTAGTGAAACTTCTGATAAAGAGTACAGAATCATGCTTTTGATGCTACATATCCTGCACTGAATCAATGAAAAACAGAAAATCCTCTTCACGTTTTCATCATGATTAAATTCAAGACATACCTTCACATTGGGTCTGCAGATACGATATATTTCTTTTTTCCAAGGATACAAACTAAATAACATCCATGAGAAATTAGGGAATTCTTCAAAACGGCTCCTCCAAACTTGTTCCAACATCACTAGTTTAAATCCTAAGTTTTCTAATCTTAACATGGCTATTATGGAATCGGGCCTTTCTGTTCATGAATCAAAATGTTCCCCTCTTCCCAAGAATTTCAACCCCAGAAGGTTTTCCTTTTTTTTCCCCCCTATTTTGATTTGTTCTATATTTATGTATTTACCTTACTGTGGTAGAAATCAAAATTGACCATTGTATGTGTTGGCTTTCCTTTTTGTAATGTTTATAGATATCAAGTAGAAGTGTTTGAAGTTGCAAAGAAGAGGAACATAATAGCAGTGTTGGAGACTGGAGCCGGCAAGACTATGACAGCTGTGATGCTTATTAAGCATATTGATGAATGTATCAAGTCTACTGGCCAAAAGAAATTGATCATTTTTTTGGCTCCAACAGTGTATCTTGTAAATCAGGCATGTTCTTTCAATTATACCATCATCAAAATCTCCACTTCATTCAATGTTCTAAAAGAAAAAGTCTTTTTGCATGTAAAACTGTTCTCGAGCTTTGATTTAATTACTTAAGTTTTTGGATCAAATAGCTTGCCACCAAATGGTTTTTCTTTTTGCAGCAATCAAGAGTCATTAGAGAGTACACGGATTTGGCAGTGGGAGAGTATCATGGAGACAAGGGAGTAGATTATTGGAACTCAGTTTGCTGGGAAAAGGAACTTAAAGAGCACGATGTAAGCCTGCTTCTTAAATAGTTGATCAATGGTTATTGGATCACTGTCATATGTCTATCTTCTTCTTTCTTACTATTTCTACAATTTCACTTTCACTTTGCTTTGATCCTTCTGCATTTTCTTTTCCGCTAAGTGATCAAAAAACTGTCTTTTCTATTCTTCTTCTTCTTCTCTTGTTGAAGAAATTATCATAATGAAAGAATTAATAGTAATAACTATAAGAAAGAGAAAGAACTTTCTTTTTTTGTAATTCCTATGCTGTAATTGGAGCTCGTAGATAGAAAAGAATCAACTTCGATAGCTCTTTGTGGCTCTGTGATAATATTTTTTCAAGAGAAGCTTCAATCGAAGTTTACTACAAATCTTTCGTTCATTGTATGTTGTCAAAATTTTAAATTGACTGCTAGTATTTGTTAGTACGAATTTGGCTGGATAATATTATAACAATGTGAAGAGTATTTTCACTTGAAAAGTGTAGATTGGTAATGCAAGTTAGTTTACTGATTATTTATTTAGCAACAAGAAAGAAGCAAAAATACTTTCTTTTCTTTTCTTTTTTCTTTTTTTTCATGTTCATACAGGTAATGGTCATGACACCACAGATTCTCTTGGATGGGTTGGGATATGGTTTCTTCAAAATAGAAACAGTTGGCTTGATGGTTATTGATGAATGCCATCATGCTAGCAGGGACCATCCTTATGTTAAAATAATGAAGGTTTATAACAGATTTCATTGTTAAACTTTTATCTTTCTGTATTTCAGTTTGGTGGTGGAATTAAGATCATTAACTTTTGTGTATCTAGGAGTTTTATCACAGAACTCATAACAAGCCAAAGATTTTTGGACTGACAGCGTCACCGGTAATCGGAAAGGGTAAGAATTTGTTACTTTTTTCTGAAAAGCAGAATAGCAAAAGAAAGGGAAAAGATTCTACCCAAAAGAAAATACAAAGGCTGAAAATCTTGCTTGATGGCCATAACTTCCAAGATTGTCTTTCCCTTTTCAATGTTCTTCTGAACTGATAATATTTTTCAATAGGATTTCTTTTATTGTCTGTTTTTTGGTGAACTGTTCTAAATTTACATCTTGAAAACTCATCCCTTAAATGCTCATAGTAACCTTCTGCTTAAGCTGCCTTTTGAAGTATTATATCTATTCTAAGTTCAACCTTTTGCATCAGTTATCTCATCTACCATGGACTGTGAGGTTCAGATGTCTACTCTTGAAAGTATATTGGATTCTAAGGTAATGCTAATAGATTGCATGCAGTGCTTTTCAACACCAGTGGCATCGAAGCTTTGTTTGATAATGTCTGAAAATCTTAAATGTGTTATTGCAGATTTACTCAATCAAAGACAGGACAGAATTGGAACTATGTGTGCCCTCTGCTAAAGAAACTTGTAGATTCTATGATCTAGCACAATTTTCCAGTCAGCGTTTGAAATCAAACATGCAAGCTTTACAGTCTGAGGTACTCTATGACTCTGAAAACTTATTGATTTCTTATGCTTTTGCAGAGAAAAATAAAACTACAAAAATATCATATTACATCTATTTCTTATTGAACTCAAAAGGACAGTGATAAACATTTTTTCTTTGACAGTATGAGGCTCTATTATTGGGACAGCAACAATCAGTGGAAAAACAATATAAAGATGTTGATGATAAACTTGCTAGTGTGAGGAAGCAACTGCTTAATGAACATTCGAAGGTTCTGCGTTGTCTTGATGATCTTGGCCTTGTATGTACATATGAGGTATGCTTATAACAAAGAAAATATTCTTCTTTCAATCGCAGAGCGGACTTTCCTTTAAACTCTTGAATCAACGTCTTAATTCTATTTTAGCGTTGCAGTTGTTTCCTAATACATTTTCTATGTTGTTTCTTCTTCCATAGGCCACCAAATTCTGTCTAGAGAACAGCCCTAATCCCCAAGAAGATTCTGAAATTTATAAGGAAAGTTGTTTGCTATATAGAGAATTTTTTAATGAAGTCCTGAGACTAATTGAGGCATATTTTCCAACTGGTATGTTTGTCAATAGCTTTGTTTTCTATGTCTATGCAGTATATGACTCTTTCATATATCAGCAATCATTGCATTCTGAGAAAGTAATTTCTTCATCATGCAGGCAATGAAAATTCTGTGCACTTTGGGTTAGACAAAATATCAGAAGCAGTAGAATTGGGATATATTTCTCCAAAGTTATATGAGCTCCTACATATTTTCCATTCATTTGGGTAAAGTTCAATACTTCACCCTTTTAATAGTCTTTATATAAGTCTATTGACCTGGCCATTATCTTTTCAATGCAGGGAAAGTAATCATGTACTGTGCCTCATATTTGTTGATAGAATTGTTACAGCAATAGTCCTTGACAGATTTGTGAAGAAAGTTAAGTTCCTGTCTCATTTAAGAGTCTCATATTTAACTGGAAGCAATACATCAGCAGATTCAGTTACACCAAAATTACAAAAAGAAATCTTGCAGTTATTTTCCAGTGGAAAGGTAATTAGTTATTATATATCAATTCATAGAAGGATATCTACATTTGATAAACCTAACATTATTGAGTAACTTTTCTCTACAGCTCAATCTACTCTTTGCCACTGATGTTGTTGAGGAGGGAATTCATGTCCCAAACTGCTCCTATGTCATACGTTTTGATCTTCCCAAGACAGTTCGTAGTTATGTGCAATCAAGGGGACGCGCTAGACAAAAAAACTCTTGTTTTATCACAATGCTTGAGAGGTAAATCCTTCCCTCTTCTTTGAGAGAGAGAGAGAGAGATGCTAATATATATAACATACGAATGCACTGGGTTGGTGCAGTGGCATATCCTAGGAGCCTTAAGTCTCTTTGCTCTTAAGGCCTATTTGGATTGACTTCTAAAAAAAGATGAAACATCTCCCCACTTGCTTCTAAAACATGTAGGATTTTGGCTTCTAGAGGTGCTTTTCCTTTTGCAAAAAACCAATCTAAATAATAAAGTGCTCCTTTTTAAAATTCAAAGAAGAAGCAAGTTGGTAAAAGCCAATCCAAATGGGCTCTAGTCCTGGGATCAAATTCAGGAACACCCCTTCCCCAGTAGGTACATGTGCATGTGCATGCATATCTTGAATGAGATGTTTCCAGTGCAGTTCAACTGTTACAAAGATTCTAACCATACATGCTCCACAGGGGAAATGTTAAGCAGATGGATGAACTATTTAATATTATTAGAAGTGAATTTTCAATGGAAGATACAGCGAGAAATAGAGATCTTGACGCAGATATTTTGCCACCATGCATTGAAGACAAAGATGCTTATTATGTTGATGCAACTGGTGCGCGTGTTACTGCAGATTCTAGTGTCAGCCTCCTCTACAGATACTGTGAACAACTTCCTAGTGATAAGTATGCAGTGTTACTTTTAATTTTACTAGCTCTTGTCTTATGGTTTTAACTTGTCTAATTGAATGTACTAAGTTACTTTCAATTAAACTAGGTACTTTGTTCCAAAACCAATCTTCCAGGTATCATATTCTGGGGAGTTCTATGAATGTAAACTAACACTCCCTCCTAGCGCGGCTTTTCAAACCATAACTGGCCCTCCAAGTAAGAGTTCTCATTTAGCAAAGCAGCTAGTTTGCTTGGAGGCATGTAAGAAGCTGCATCAGATGGGTTCTCTTAATGATCATCTTCTTCCCTACTTAGAAGATAACATGAGTATGAGATTGGAAAGGTCATCATCTGGAGATGGTATATATGTGCTTGAGTTAACCAATAGTTATGAGATATTTTTCAGTAATTTATGAAAAAGTTAATAGTACTTCTCTTTCAATCACCATTTTCTGTCACAGGAACAACCAAAAGGAAGGAATTACATGGGACATCTTCCATTCTTGCATTATCAGGAACATGGGCTGTGAATCCAAATGGGGCCACATTTCATGCCTATAAATTTGACTTCTCTTGTAACATCATTGAAGAGGTTTATTCTGGGTTCGTTCTTTTGATCGAATCGAAGCTTGATTATGACGTGGGGAACTTTGAGTTGGATCTTTACTTGATCTCCAAGATAGTAAAGACTTCTGTTTCTTCATGTGAGAAACTGTCTTTGGATGAAGAACAGGTATATAAATCAAGCTTCTTAACTCAATTATCATTGATCTTATGGGAGCTACTCCTTATGCAGTTTCCTTTATATTCTTTTTTTCCTTATCAGATGAGGAATGCAAAGTGCTTTCAGGAACTTTTCTTCAATGGTTTGTTTGGGAGACTTTATGTTGGATCTGAAGAAGATGGAATGAAAAGAGAATTCTTGCTTCAGCATCAAACAAGTAAACTATGGAATCCATTGAAGATGTATTTGCTTTTGCCAGTACAGACATTGAACAAAAAGGAATCTTGGGAAATAAATTGGAGGGCAGTCAAGTCTTCTGTTCCTGTGATAGAATTTTTAAAGAGAAAATCCCAATTGAGTTCTGAGCATCCTAAAACACAAATTTTACCTTATATGATTGGTTCATCTAATGTGAAGGAAAATAGTTCTAGAAGAATTCATTTTACTAATTGTTCGGTTGAAGTGGATGATGTCAAAGATATGGCAGTGTTGGCTATTCACAGTGGAAGGTTCTACTCTATTGTTGAGGTTGCAACCAATACATCTGCTGTTTGTCCTCTCAGCTATGCTGATGCTATCCCATCAGAAGCTACTTCATACATTGATTACTTCAATACAACGTTAGTGTTTTCTGTCCCTGTGTTGTTCTTTATGTTTAATCATTAATGCCGCATAATGCCTTTTCTCTGCATTTACCAATCAGGTATGCTGATATGACAAATATATTCAGGTATGGGATTAGGCTAATGTACCCAGGACAGCCTTTGTTGCGATTAAAGCAAAGTCATAAACCACATAACCTTCTTGTGAATTTCAGTGAAGGTATGATTTCTGATTTCAATTCTATCTTCTGCTTGAAACTTTGTTGATACTGATAGAGATGATAGAATGAAAATCTTGAAATTTTGAAATGTGTGAACCAAATTAATAAAATTTCAAGTGTGAAGGTCTAAAATGATGTTTAACTCAATAAAAATGTTACTGGTAGTAAATTTTTTCTGCTCTAGTCTTTGACGTATAGGAACTTGATGATTATAATATAAACATGTTTCTTAAATGAAAAAAATGCAAAGGTATCAATGGGATACTAACAACTGACAAGTCAATTTTCTTGTTTAAGTTTCTTCCCATATTGAACTGAATCCATGATTCCCTGTATTGTGTTATTGCTGATATTTTCCATTTTTTAAGCAGATGCATCTTCTTCTTCTAATACTCAAGTTGTGGAAAAGGAACAAGTTCATGTTTATATGCCACCTGAGATTTTACTCAAAATTGACATCCCAATAGATGTTCTCAAGGCATTTTACCTGCTACCATCATTGATGCACCGCGTAGAGTCCTTGATGTTAGCCAGCCAACTAAGAAAAGAGATTAATTTTAACTCCGACAGCTTGCATATTCGGAGTTCATTGGTTTGTGCCAGAATTGGATGCAGATATCATCAGCTGATTGATTTTCATCATGATTATTGCTCTAACTTGGATATATTATATTTGTAGATTCTTGAAGCACTGACAACACTTAAATGTTGTGAGAACTTCTCCTTAGAGCGTTTGGAATTGCTTGGAGATTCAGTTCTGAAGTATGCAGTGAACTGCCACCTTTTTCTTAGATATCCTTCTAAACATGAAGGACAATTATCTTATTGGAGCTCATCTCTTATTTCTAATTCAGCCTTGTATAGACTGGGAATAGATAGAAAATTACAGGTACTTACATCTCTAGCCCATGTTCCTTTTGGTTGAATTGGCTTGCATGCCCATAACTTCTATTCTTTACGGGTATTTGATGATGATAAATAAATGCCTTCATATTTTGATTCATCCAATAAAAAAGAGTAAAATCATCCTCATACTTGAATCCTAATTAATTTGGTCTGTCACACTTTAAAATTTCCATCAATTATTCCCCACACTTAAAAATTTAGTCTCTCACACTTCACAATTTCTATTAATTTTTTCTTTTAAACTTGTCTATACCAACAGTTTTTTATACATTTAGCAGTGGTTTAAATTGTCAAAAAAATGCTAGAGGACTGAAATTGATATGAATTTTAAAGTGTGAGGAGCTAAAATAGAGTTTTACTCAATAAAAAATCAACTTTTTGTTACATTCTCGTTTTCCCATGTTTGGCATATCCTTTATTTTCTGGTCCTTCTTCAGTGACAATTCTTTGGCAATGTTGATTATTAATGTTGCAGAAACCTTTACATCTAGATAAACTCATTTAGTGTGTTTATCTCTTGAAACCTTTCACGGATTGCAATATTAAGTTACCTTGTTTTGACAGGGATATATACGTGACAGTGCATTTGAACCATGCCGTTGGGTTGCTCCAGGCCAGCATTGTATATACCCAGTGCCTTGCAAATGTGGTGTGGATACCCTTGAGGTTCCTTTGGGTGCAAGATTCCAAACTTACAACCCAGCAGTTAGGGTTGGAAAGTGTTGTGACAGAGGCCATAGATGGATGTCTTCAAAAACCATATCTGACTGTGTTGAGGCCATTGTGGGAGCATATTATGTTGATGGTGGACTTCCTGCTGCAATTCATACTATTAAATGGCTAGGTCTTGATGTTCAAATGGATTACTCAGCCATCACCCGTGCATCCATAAGGCCCTATGTCCCATCCATAAGGCCCTATGTCCCAAAAGATAATGAAATTCAAACCTTAGAATCAAAACTTGGTTACAATTTTTCTACTAAGAGTCTGTTGCAAGAGGCTGTAACACATGCATCTCAGCAAGAACTGGGAGTTGGCTATTGTTACCAGGTAACACTTTGAAACTTCCTTCTCAAGACTATTGTGAAATAGTTCACTCTTTCCTTTTATCACTCACCTTTTATCTTTTATTCCAGAGACTTGAATTTCTCGGTGACTCGGTACTTGGTCTCATACTTTCATTGCATCTCTACAAGAGCTATCCAGATATTGGTCCAGGAAAATTGACTGATTTACGATCATCAGCTGTAAGCAATGAAAATTTTGCAGTAGCTTGTGTGAGAAGGAACCTGCATCCACATCTTCTACACTGCTCTGGGTTCCTTCAAAGTCAAGTAACAGAGTTTGTGAGGTCATTGGTGGAACCTCATAATAGCTCCAGATTACAACAAAGCATAAAGGCTCCGAAAGTAAGTTATCTCTCTGATTACTGGCCACCTCGACATGATCACAAACAAATATACAATGAGTGGTTTTAGGGTTTAAGGTTTTCATGTAACATGCAGTTACATAAATTTTACACCTTTAAAATTTGTAATAGCATGCCTTGATTGTTTTATGATTATACAATTCATGTGATCTTTTTTCTTGCTCCAAGGCTCTTGGGGACATGGTGGAAAGCATTGCCGGTGCAATGCTAATTGATGCCAACCTTAATGTTGAGAAAGTGTGGAGAATCTTTGAACCATTATTATCTCCCATTGTGACACCAAATAATCTAGAGCTCCCTTCACTCCGTAAATTGATTGAATTGTGTGATTATCTTGGGTACTTTCTAAAAGAAGAATGCGTAAAGGAGGGAAATATGGTGCATGCTGAACTTACATTGCAGCTGAAAGATACCATATTGCTTGGAAAAGGGTGTGAACCAAAGAAAAAGGCAGCAAGAGGAGCAGCAGCACACTGTTTGTTGGAGAAACTTGAGGTTTGCTTTCTTGACATTTACTGCCTTTATCTGTTACCAGATTCCAATCTCCAAAATAATTTCACAATTTATACTTCGAGTAAGTTTAAAACTATCTCTCTCCTAGATAGTATTATTGTAGAGCTATGAATCAAGTGAGGTGTTGGCTTAAAAACTTATACAGAGTAAAGAAATATTAGGTATAGTGTGGGACCACTCTAATGTTTAAGTCAATTGGTGGGTTAGTAAAAAAGATAAATACTAAGAGAGTCAAAAATCCATATCTGCGTGCGAGGTGAGATATTTATAGAAGTTTCCAATGGAATTTTCGTAAATAAATGGCTATTAGAGTGGTTATAGGAAAATCCACCTGAAAAATTGTTTATGACTTAGACTTCTTCACGAACATAAACAACTTTTTCTTTGCTGGTAATCAATGGCAGTGATTTGTTCATTTACTGATGAATTATATTATCCTTTTTTCATTTGCAAATGCTAATGATGTGGTGCTTCATATAAAACAGGAAAGAGGAATTTTTTACTCTGAGTGCATTTCCAAGAGGAGGAAACATGAATGTGAGGATTCAAACATTTCATCTTCCGTAGACAAGAGTGTTAAAATCTTTAATGAAGAAGATTCTTCCACAAACAGAACTGAGGAAAGGCAAAAGATAACTGACTGTAATTATACAGTAGAATCATCATTAGGAGGTTCTTCCTCAACCAATAATTGCTCTAAGAAAATCAGTATAAGTGCCACCACCCCAGGTTTGTTTCCATTTTGCCCTGCACCCACTTGGTTAACTGTTCTGGTTGTGACAAAAATCTTTTTGTTAAGAAGTGATTTCTCTGAAGCAGATTTGATATAGTAAACTCACTTTGATTCATTTATTCAGTTCAATTTGACACAATTATTATACCAGATATGGCATGCTTTGCTGCCACACAAAATATAGCTTTTTAGATCTATTGAAATGTGATTAAACTACTTCCTTGCAGTTATTGGATCGATCAACAAGAACAAAGGAGGACCTCGGACGTCATTATTTGGATTATGTAAGACACTACAATGGCCAATGCCAACATTCAAAACTGAAGAAACTAAATCCAGGTGAACACAGCTTACCCAGATTTTCATTTAAATCATTTAATTGTTTTAAGGAGCTTATCCTTTATTATTCTAATTACCTTCTTCGTTTTGCAGAGTTCTTATTGAATTTGGTGAAGGCTCCAACAAGAGATGTGGCTTCAACGCTTTTGTTTCTAAGATCAGATTGCACATACCCAACTATGGCACTATTGAGTGTACAGGAGATAATCAGCCTGACAAGAAGTGTTCATTTGATTCTGCTGCACTTGCAATGCTTTACTTGCTTGAGCAACTTGGGTTGATAATTATAAATAAGAAACACGAAGTAGCTTAATCATGGGTTTAACTGTTAAAGAGTCTGCTATTCTCAAATATGCACTTCTCTATCATTGAATATCATAAATAAGCTTTATTCTAAGTTCTGATAGAATTCCCAGAGCAAGCAGCACATTTTGCAGTAAAATTCAAAAATTACCAGCTAGGTGCTCAGCTCTGTTAAAATATATCCGAGCAAATGTTGTTTCCCTTTGTTCATATGCTATGCTTCTACATACATCTTGAGGTGAAGTAAAAGACTTACCATAATCAGAGTATATGTACATCAAACGCCAATATGGAAAATAATGTGTTTCACACACAGCTATTACCTTTTGTAAGGGAAGAACTCCAGACCCTTCAAACAACAGCCCATGTTGCTTGCTGGGTATCTAATCCTCAGTGCCTATTCCTTAAACCTGAATAAATGGAAAAATAATTACAGGATGCCTCTATCATGCGTGCGAGTGTGGGGACTGTTTGGTAAAGGGGTACATCTTGTGCTAATTAATGTGGAAGAAAAGTCACCTATGGTAGTAATCTCTTTATGTTAGCCAGCAGAAGTTTCGGTCTGGTAGCAATTCAGTGGTAGAGAATCAACAAGCCTAATGGATTAGCAATCTTTAGCAAACTAATGTTGCAGAGAGTCATCTTACTGGAGCATATCATTTATAATTTTTAGGCCAACATGAATTCGTCCCCTATTAATAAAGAGAAGAAATTTGTATTAGTATGTGCAAGCAATCAATTAAAATTTTAATTGGCACACAGAAAAAGAAAAAAAAAAAAAATTAATTATATCTTCAAAAGCCAATAATATATTAAACTAAAATGACCCAAATATAGCCACAACAAATATCTAGAAACTTCTAATATAAATTCAAATGTAACTTAGCTTCATTCATTATGCAGTTGACCTTTTACCTCAGTTAAAATTTGATAATTCCTATACTTAAGCAAATAAGCACAGATATCCTAGTCATTATTAGAGGTATCATGCAAATGGTAAGGTGATCTCATCACATTTCTTACAAATGACTTCTCAGAAATTATATGATCCAAACTAGTATTAAAAGAAAAAGAGAACAGCAATGAATAGTATCATAGTCTGAAGAACAGATAGAGCTAGGAACTGAGTGAAAATAAGAGAGAAAAATCAGCAGATTATAAGCCGTTAGGCCTTCCTAAAATTTCAAGTCATAAGAAATTAAGAATCACTTGTGTAAGGATCTCTTTTCAGAAAGAGGAAATTTGATATTGGCCAAAAACCATTAAAAATAAACAGGGACTATGATGGTGGTGGATAATATACCTTGACTTCTGGGTACCTGCAGTTGTAAAAGGTGTAGAAACGAACATTTACTTTTCCTATTTAATTCAAGAATCCAGCCAAATCATTGTGGATTTATATTTGTAGTTGCATTGAAATTGCTTGGGGGTTATTCTTTGTTGGGACTCTATCACAATACATTCCATCAGCTCATAGCATAGATTAGAGAAACAATGTTTACTTTGAGTTTCTTTTTCAAGTTCTACAACAGACAGGCAGGAAGTTGTGCACTAGGACCACAATGGCCTTATGGAACAGTCTATTTTAATTCAGAAATTTTTGTATTATGTTCTTGATAAAAGTTCATGGGGAAATCGCCGCTTACATCAAATCTATTCTCCTTTAAACTTTCCAGAGACTCAGCAAGCTCAACTTGTTTTGAAGCAGTTGCAAGCAACGCCTAAAAAGGAATAAACAAATTCAATCAGAATAATAATGTTAATTCTCGGAACAAAACGTCCTTTAGAACAATCCATTTTACAATAGGAGACTGGCACTACCTTCTTTGTTTTTTGCAAGTCATGCTCTATGGATTTTATACGACTTAATGACTCATGAAGAATATCCTCTTTCTCAGGAGGAATTGTAGTAGGTTTATTGACCAGTTCAGTTACTACTGCTTCTAAATTCTGCAACCTCTGCCAAATTGGGTGAGGGTCTTTTATTCCTTGGGGGATTAACTGTTCCTGGGATCTTGGTTCGGTTAACTGAGTTCTGCGTTGTCTTCTTGATTGCCTGTCTGCAGAACGAACCACAAAAAATTTCCCGAGGCTAGCTAATACTACATATATACAAGCTAGCACTTTAACTATGGTTTGAATCACTGCACTTGTAACATACAAAATTAACTTCTTTGATGACCTTCTCGGATTAATGTTGCTTGAATTACCTGTCAGGTTCGCCATATGTGATTAATATCAGCAAAAACAACAAACCACATATTAATTCCATAATTGAAAAAGATCACTTACTCGTTGAATCAGCATCCCCAACTCCTATGGCAGCGTTGACTGGCTGAACTAGGCTGTGGATGGGTGTACGATCTCTTATCCTTTTCTGAAATATACATATACATATATATATATATATACATATATATGATACAAGATTAGTAGAAAATAATGGCTTTTAGTGGAACATCACAAGATTCAGCAACGAGTTACAAAAAAAAAAAAAAAAAAAAAAAAAAAAAAAGATGAGGAAAGTGTGTTCCGGGAGTTTATCATAATCTTCGACTGTTAAATTAAAATTTAAAATTTGAAAGCGATAACTTTCAAATTTCATCTATTTCCCATTTCATCCTCATTTCTTTTTTATTTGGCACTAATATTATCCCCATGCATATCTCCATTGACCCAGTCCAACTTTGCTTATATGGAGCCAAAGAGTGTTTCATCAACTGTTGAATGCATTCAGAGAAATTCAAGATGGACATGACATCTAATCAGTTTCAATATAACATGTCTGCCAATCTAAAAAGAAAAATAAAGATTGGAGAAGAAAGCATATCATATGATATTTATGAATATTAATTTCAAAGAGGATACTGTTAAAAAATATCACATTCAGTTAAATCTCTATAATTAATAACGGCTAAGGAATAGAAAATAAAAGAAAGATTTTAGAGAACAGAAAAAAGTAAACAGAAAGAGGGCTTACTTTCTCGCTAGGAGTTGCCAAATGCATGAAGGCTGAAGGATTGGACCTCATGTTTGATGCTGATCCATTCTGGGATATGGTGGTGCTTGTAGTCTGAAAAGAAAAAAATAAACCAATGATGAATAAAAGCTTTTCTCATTAAGAAAGGAGCATATAATGATCCTCAAGGATTCTACGACAAAAGAAATAATCAACACATAATGACTTAACTAATTTATGAGAGACCTTGTTAGGAAATGACTTGACCTCTGATTCATCAGCATCTGAAGACCTACTAACTTTTCCTGGGTTAGCTGCTTCCCCAGCATGAACTAACTGCAAATAGAACATGGAAAGCATTAGGCATGAGGATATAATTTCTCTGAAGAGAATATAGTTTTCAGAGCCATGAACTCAATAATACCATACTTCCATAATATCTGGATCATGCCAAGGTCCCTTGTCAGACCGGAGACACCCTCCTTCATTTGGGCATGAACAACTTCCACCCAGGAAATCAGGAAGTTGGCTGTTTGAATGAAAGATCCTCAAATGATATTAGTTATGACAGACATGAAGAATTTGATTAAATGAGACAGTGATAACACAACCCAAAGTTCCAAACCTTGAGTCTATGACCTCTAACAATCTGCTTTGAAATTTGTTGCCCAAAACCTGAAAAATCAGTATAAAGCATTTCCATTATAGTCTCTCATTTTCAAGTCAAGAACATTAAAAATAAATAAATAAATAAAGTATACATGTATTTTTGATGTGGTTCTTGGATCAAGAAAGCCTTTTGCTGTACTCCATAGCAGCTTGAAACCACTTCCAGCATTAACAATGAACATCTGGTGTAATGTCTGAAAGCATCAAGCAAATAGCAGAAATAAACGATGATTGTAAACCCAAGTCGCCCAGATCAAGGTACGTAGTATGCCAGGGATGAGCATAGTGGGTCCATTGACCACATATTTAGTTTTATTAGTTCAGTTTCCATTGATACATGTATTTGTGTGCACAAACTTGCATGCACCAAATGAGCATATGCACTGTAACATCTATGGAAAAAGGAAAAAAGGAAATAAAACAAACCAAAAACAAAGGAAAAGGACCAATTCACACTAAATTTACTTTTACGTTCACCATCATGAAAAGATTTTTCTCATTCCTTTCACAAATACAACTTCATTTTCCTTTTTGTAGATTTCTCTAGGGAAGATCTCAGAATTTTAAAATTTTAATTTCCAATTATAGATCAAGATAGCAAGCACAAAATGAATGTGAACTCATAACTATGATTTTGTCTATCAACAATTCGTCACATTTAACTTCCTGCAATAGTTAATTACCTCAGGATAGTTGTCGCCATCAATTTTCTGCATGCGCATAACAAGATCATGTGCAACTTTACTGAAGCTCACCCAGTTCTGCAAAATGCAGAGTATGAGAAGCTTTGAGGTGTAAAAAATGAAACTAAGCTATACAAGATGAATGCTACAGCAAGCTCAATAATTACCACGCCATGCACATCTAGTATCGTTGTTGTGGAATGTATATGACGCTTAGCTGCAATAGAACATGCTGGAAATTTCTCTTTAAAAATTCTTTCAAACCCCTGAACATGGTATTTTAAAAATTGCTCTACTGTAGTGACACTCAGCAACTTGCTGGGTTCAACTTTACCAAGTCTTTCAATATAAACTGGTCGCCCCTCTTTGTCTACGCCATGGTAACCATGAGGATAATAACGCTGAACCTCTTCATACTCATCATATATGAAATCCTACACATTATATTTTGTAAAATGTGCCTTTTAGTGCTGGAAAGATTGAAATAATTCCTCATAGAACGAATAATATTGGTAAAAGAGATTCCTACAAAGGATTTCTCATTGCTTACTACATGCTTGGGTTAGCATTTTGAGTACTGAACTCTGCCAAGATATTTCAATATTCATAAGTCAGATTGCAACAGAGAGCAATGCTGTTTGGTATTAGGAAAAAACAAGCACAGCTTAAGTGTACCTGTAAAATAGAATCTAGCCTAACAAGCACAGCTTCAGTGTACCTGTAAAATAGAATCTACCCTATTCTTTTTCCGCCAATTGAGCATATCTACCCACATTTGAACTGTTTTATCAATGTCAAACTTTCGGGCCTTCAGAAATCTGTAGCATGAAATTATCAGCAGTCTATAACAAACCACATGTCTAAATTACTTACAAGTTACAAGAGATTCCTTTCTTTTCTTTTTTTTTCTCTCATTAAAAATGCTTTGAACAATAGAATGGTTAGCTAAAAAAATCATCTGATTGAAAAGACAAATTTACATGAGTCAATCCCTACAATGAAACGTATAAACAATAGATCTCTGCATCAGAAGAATAAACATATGCACCATTCAAGTAAACATATTTCCAGACAAAATGCATATAACCTGAATGGAGAATTCAGATTCTAACATCCAAGGCTCACATGGCAACACATTCTTACAAACATTTGTATTCTAAGATGGGTAATTACCCCTTTGCAGGTGACCCACAAAATCAGACGGTACAAACAGTTATTTTCTTCCCTTTTTCTTCCTTTAATAACAGAACGTATCATGTATCACTTTTGTCTTATGACATTCAAATTGATCAAACAAAGTCATATTTCCAACATTATTTGACGCATATTAAGTCTCATCACAATTTCTAACAAGTCTTACTTTTTTATGATATATCCATAGTGCATTCCAAACTAGTGACGCATATTGCATACTGGTTGCTCTTTTGAATGATGAGGCTACTTTGGTTGGGTTAAATAAAAACTGTATGTATGATCAAGAATGAATGAGATACAAACAACATAAACAAATATTATCTCCATCGTTTAACATTTTTCTTGTCCCTGTAGAGTGATATTATAGAGCTATCAAAAGGAGCATACTCTAAACAGAAAGGAAAAGACAGACTTATCCAGTCATTCATTTACCTCAGCATTGTGTGGTAATCATCATAGGAAGCTGGAAGCATATCTTTCTCAAGTAATGCCTGACGAAATGAATTTACAGCTTGTTCCTCATTGGCATCACGAACATCCTCGATCAAAATTGATGCATATTGACAATCAGCTACACGGTTATGACGCTTCCGGATACTATAAGTAAGTCTAGTAGAAGCAGTCATTGTTTTTCTCCTAAGAGATCTGGTCCTAGACCTTTGCCACTGGTCCTCAGAGATGTCAAGCTCCAAACTTTTTCCCCTTTCATCTTCTTGAATTAAAGCTTCTCGTAAAGCTGTAATAATTACCCATCAAATTTAAGACCCAGAAAAAGGAAGCAATCACAAAAGACACGTTAAAAAATTTTAAAAAAAAAAATCAACATCTCAATTCCGGGAAAGACTTTTACCTGGCATTCTATTCAAGTTACAAACAATTCCAAGCTAGATTATCTCTGCACAAAAAGAAAACAAGAGTTACAACTGAGAACAATATATATGCGATCTTTTGGAATCCGGAATGTCTCGGTCAAGACTTGCAGTTGAAGAAAAGGATAAAATTTACCATAAAACTCATGGATTCATGTTTCAAACAATTAAAATACCATAATCCAGCTAGACTAAATTCCCAAACGAACAAAACCCAGAAAAAAATGGAAACGCAAAAGCCCCAGATCAATCAACCTCCTTGTAATGATTTACATTTGACAGTAACAAATGCAAACTTTTGGGAATCTGGATGATTCTCAACTGAGACTTATAGTTGAAGGAAAAGAAAAAATTCATCATAAGATTCATTCATCGATGTATCAAACAATTAAAATACCATAATTCAGCTGGACTAAATCACCATAGGAACAAAACCTCAGATTAATGAACAGCCTTGCAATGATACGAATTAAGACTTACATTGCGTCAAATCGACGCAGTGAAAACTTCTGAATACGTGTTCGACGTAATACCTCTGAGAGTGGCAGAGACAACAAATGAGTATCGCTTTCTGATTATGATTGCGCTATTTCTCCGGCACGACAGAATCTGTACGGAGACGGAGAAAGAGACACGAAGAGAGAGGAACCAGAGGAACTTAGCAAACAGGGAAGCAAGGCACGTCGCTGTCGAAAGCGTTAGTAGAAGACGTAGCGTGCAACGGCCGCTTGGGCTGTTCGCCGTCAGTTACCACAATAACGCCGGGTGTTTCGGTCGTCGGTTGGTACTCTGGGAACTCGGCAATGTCGTTTGTCAGCGCCGTTTATTAACGGAAGGTGGCGGGGTTGATCAGGTGCTCTGTGAAATTCTTAAGCTTCTCTTTGTTGATACCACGTCACCGACCAGTTGTGTTGGGCCACGTGGAATACACGAGGGTGATAATTGCAATATTAAAGGTAGCTGTTTAAGGAAAGGGTGGAAAGTGAGTGACCTCCACGTGATTTTACCATTCCCTCAATTGTGTGGGTCCTGCTTTCCATACTTTTATGTAAAAATGAGATAAAAAAAAAAAATCAGTGATTTAATTACAAGCATTATTTGACTATTTTTTTTTTCTTTGTGATTCACACCGAATTAACTGTCCAATCAAAGGAATCCAATTTTGAAGATGGAATGTTCTTCCACCCATAAATTATTATTTAGGGAGATTATGTTCTATTCTTTGACATTTTCTTCAAAATGTAATATTATTTAATATGAATAAATCAAAATTATATCAATGTTATTATGATATAATTTGCATAAGATATAGATGTTTGATCAAGGGGTTGAATTTTCTTCCAATGGGAAAGGAATTTACTTTTTTCATTGCTTAGTTGGGATTAGGAAAAAAACAAATATGAGAGAATGAATTGGCAAAAGTTAACTTTTCAAAGAAGAATTTTTAAAGGAGGAAATTGGCATCTTTGTCTCCATTCCTTTCATAAATTATAGTTGGCTTGGTACATTGAAAATAATATGAATGGAATAAATTGACTATTTTTCTTATAAATTAGTAAAATAAAATGATTTATTCCTTGTTAGATTACATAATTAATGTCATTATGATGTTCCATAAAAAAATCTCTTGGTTAGAAATATCAAAACTTGGATTATATTCCTATGTATTTTTATATTTGATTAAAAAAATCCAATTTTTTTGAGATGTTTATTGTGGGGATGAACAATCTTTTGGCCAAGTTTCCTAATTTGTCTAGTCACAAAAACATTGCCTTTTGTATTTTTGCTGCCAAATTTGGAGTGTAGGTACCATGTGTCTAATTGTTATTTGCCACGTGCCATTGTCGTACATAATGGACTTAGAAATATCGGTTGGTTCATTTCCCTAATGTACCCAATGATGCAAACATTAAATCACTATCAAGATGTGATCCATTTAGGTGTCACATGTAAATTATTGCTTATTTTTTCATATATAAAAATTATGAATCTTGGGAATTTTTAAATTCTAAATACTATTAAAATTTATTTAATTAGATTTAACTATTCATCAGAAAAACGTTAAAAAAATAATATCTCCTCTCACAATGAATATTTTTTAGAAAAATTTATTAAAAAAATCTTTTTATGATTCTATTTTTAAAAGAGCTTGCTAAGAGATATAAATGTATCATAAAAAAAGCAAAAAATATTTATTCATATGGTTCACTCTCTTCTATTTCTCATTCATTCATAAAATGAATTCTAGATTTGACAAATTTTGAAATGGTCTATTCTGATTACTATTAAAATGAAAAATAGACTATTCTATGAATACTCTTTTCTTTAAATTTGAGAAAATCATTATTACCAAATATTTAGTAGTATTAAATCATTCATATAAGTATTTTAGTCATTTTAAATGGTAGATATTTTTATTATGTTAGGTAGAGTTTGTTTATTAAAATTATGAGTTATTTTATTAAATTTTTCATTTCGTTATTTACATATTAAATAATATATTTTATTTATTTTTAATTATATGTCAAACATAATAATAAAGGTTTATTTTTTTTTTCAATGAATTTTGAAGGTAATAACTTTTGTTCACACATTCCACAAATGAATAATAAAGTGCTACAGAAAGAAAAATGAAGCGGTGCATGTGCAAGAGAATTAATTGATGAGAGGAAGGCAAAAGTAAATAATAGACTATAAATGATGATTGACTTTCCCTCACATGTGATTGACTTAAATCATTGGAATTAATCATTCTAATTCAAAATTCAAATTTTCTTTTCAGTTCCTTTCATGAAATGACTTTGATTGGTAAAATGATTATAATTATTAATTGATATTTGACATATGATTATATTATTTGTTGAGAGAAAAGTTTAAACGGCTGGAATTAACACTATTTATAACAATGACAATAACAATGACATTAGCTGCTCTCTTTTGTTGCTTGTGAAATTGGACATTAAATTAAATAATTATTATTAAATCAAAACCCATTTATCCATTGGTTTCCTTCCCACCAAGTAAACAAATAGATCCTTTTGTTAATATTTTTAAAGATAAAATGTTAATTTTTAATTAATTAATATATTGTTAAATAAGAAACCATTATAACTATTGAATCTTTATCTATGAGCTTTAGGTTTAGGTTTAATAGTTTTATTTTAGTAAATAATAAAGTTAAACTTCTATTTTTTTTTTATATCAAAAGTATTTTTCAACTAATATTTAAAAATTAATTTTTTTTAAAATGAAAAAATTACTAAAGTGGATATAATCATAAAATATTTTTTATACATATAACTAAAGATCAAACCTTATCAATATATTTAATCAACTTAGCTATATAGTAAACTTGTACCTTTATAATAAATTAATTTTTAATAAGTATTTGGTGAATATCAATTTTAAAGCTAATCATTTGAATTAATGCAAATAGTAGAGGAAGTGAGATTCTTATGCATCTCTCCTTTATATATATACATATATATATATATATATATATATATATATATATATATATAATATAATATAATAAAATACTATAAATTACATCAAATAAATATTTTAGTGCATTACTGATCTAATCTATGAAACAAGATTTGATACAAAATATGAGATAGAATATTATTTCAAAAGATATGACAATAGATAAAACATGTTAACCCATGCAAAGGAGATATCAAAAGTAACAAACAAGTTAAAGATTTATAAATTCCAACATCACTGCATCCTACAGTGCTTTTTCAGAAATGAGTTTAAAGTGACAAACAATAACAGCAGACAATTATTGTTGAACTGAAATTTCACAACCAGTTATAATTGACAACATTATTTCTCAGAATTAACATAAATACAAATTCACAAACCAGAACTAACTAGAATACAATAAAGAATTCCTTGACATTAAACAAGGGCAGCAGAGTGTAAGGGGGCAAGGGCTTTCTTGATTCTCTCTACGGCTGCTTGTAGGGTAGTCAGAGATTCTGCATAAGAGATGCGGATGCAACTGTCATCTCCAAATGCACTCCCTGGCACCAGGGCCACCTGCAAGTTCACAGAAAAACACCAGTTATATATATCTCATTATAAAAGTTTCAACTTTTTCATGAATGTGAACATGCAGTTGAATTCACCCACTCTGGACATAACACGTGATATATTTGGGTTGAAACAAAGACACTACAATGGTGTTTGGTTGGAGGGGAGGGATTTTTCTCCCCTCCCCTTGTTTGCTTCATAATTTGAAAGGGGGGATTTTAACCCCTCATTTCTCCTTCCCTCCAAAAGTGGGAGATTTTAGATGGGAAGATGACTATATGTCCCATTCCTTCCTTTCAAATTTAATTGTAAGTTTGTAATAGTAATTTCATTTCATTTCCCCTTCCCTTCCCTTCCCTCCCTCCAACCATACCAAACAATATGGGAGTGCTATTTTCTCCCCACTCCCCTCCATTAAAATCCCTCCCCTCTTCTCCTGTCCTTTGAACCAAACATACCATACAGTTTGCTAGGAGACAAAATCAGCTATCCCATTTGGTGTTTCACTCCCTATTCTATTTGTTTTGATTGGTCTTGAGACTATAAAATAATATTTAAACTCTACAACTAGAGGTTTCCTTTACAATTCCTCAGAGGTAGATGCTTTGCTCATGCCAACTCTTCTCTTTAAACTCTATATAGTGTCACGGTGTAAGTTGAATTCATAAGCAGTATGTATGAACTATACAGAGAACTTCCCCTCTTCCATTTTAGTTATTGTCATGAGGTGAGTCCTTTTGGCTAACAACAGCTTGTTCTTCCATAACAAAGCACTTAAGTTTCTTTTGCTAAGGAAATATCATTCAAGTATTACAAGGTAGGTATTGATTATGAGTGTACCTGGGCCTTGTCCAGAAGATACCGGCAAAGGGACTCAGAATCTTCAATTTTACCAAATCCTTCAGCTTCTTGTCCATAGTAGGAGCTGAAGTCAGCAAATAGATAAAATGCTCCCTGCAAGCGAGAAGAAGATTATATTTATGGAAGTAGAAAAGCAGAGAGTAAAAATGGAAGAAAACAAATAATTAAATTTGCACCTGAGGTTCAGAAATCTTGATGCCATCTATTTCTCTAAAACTTTTAACCAAGAAATCTCGCCGCTCCCTAAACGCCTTCACCATTGTGGCAACTGCCTCTCCACCAGCATAGCCAAGTCCTAATGCAGCAACTCCGGCTTTCTGAGATATGCTACTAGCTCCTGAAGTGAACTGAATTCAACGAGAAGAAATCTGTTGTTATATGTGCTATATAATACAAGTTAGCAAAAGGTTTTTTTCACCCTCAGTTCCTTCAACATAGTGAAATTCAACCAACATTTTATTCATGTGTTTCAGTATCTATAAAGAATTTGAATCAGAATGTGACAAGATAAAAACTAACTAAGAAAAACTTAGCATCTAGTTGTTCATATTAATAATCAAACTAACCTTTAATCATGATACGAATCATCAGTTCATTATTAGAATTGCTTGAAACCAAACACAAAAATAACCGATGGTCATATACAATAAAATATATCTGTTTGCATTAGAAAGTTTTCTAAATTTATTTTAAGTGTTGGAGCAAAAGGAAACCAAACAAATTATGTCAGCTTGAGTTGTACATAACTAATGGATGGACGTGGCAGATATAAATATAGCATACCTGACTCTGGAGTTTCCCACATGCTGAAACAAAATGCTTTGGACCAGCAATATATCCAAGTCGCCATCCAGTCATTGCAAAAGCCTACAGGTAATCACTTTTAAAACATCAAAACCATCTCTTAGGCCCCGTTTCATGTCATAATTTACGCCCGCTACTACATAAAGAACAGATAAATCAACTATATAATATATAAAAAAATTACAATAATCATGACTGCTTCTTAATTCTCAGGCATAACACATTACAATTATATCAACATGAATGCGCATCCTTACACACTAACCTTAGAAAATCCATTCACAGTTAGTGTTCTATCCCACATGCCCGGCAAAGATGCAAAGCTTGTATGAGTTGCTGGAGCATAGATTATGTGTTCATAAATTTCATCAGAGACAACCTGTAAAAACCACCAATTAATGTCTTAAATGCATTCTGTCATCTGGGTTTAACAAATCCAAGCAGATTTGATTAACTCAGAAACATGGTAGTACCAGAAGCCTGGGGTGCTTTGCTACAATCTGGGCAATCTCTTGAAGTAATTCCTTAGGGTAGACAGATCCTGTTGGGTTAGATGGTGAACAAAGGATCAAAAGTCTCGATTTTTCAGTAAGTCTGGATTGAAGGTGTTTTGGATCCAGAAGAAAATTATTAGATATTTGCGTTGGAAGAATCACAGGTGTTGCATCAGCCAACCTTGCCATTTCAGGGTAACTCACCCAGAATGGAGCTGGAATTATAACCTGAAGCATTCACAACACTTTGTAAATAACAACACCTTGAGATGCAAAAAGCCACACACTTATATAAGCAGTAGTCCAAAATCACAAAAGAAACATAATCTAGAGCAGCTCAAATTTTTATTTATAACAAAAGCATATTTGAATTAAATAACCAGAAATGTGTACATGATGCAGTGACTTTTTAATTTGCTTAACTCAACTAGGTTTTTCAAGTCCCTGGATGAAGAACATACAATTAACAAAATCACTAATTAAGTTCAACATTTGACAAGTATAACAACAAGGGAAGGATTCAAAAATGATATAGCAGTTGCAGAATTTTCAGAACAAATGCAACTCAGTATGACATGTTGATTATTGCTACAGCAATAAGGCTTTGGAAGCAGAGAGAGGTCAGAAGCAGCATCTATCACCGGACAAATTCTTTGTACAACCTCTTTTGAATTTTGTTGATAAGATACCAAATTTGCTTAAAGCAAAAAAATCACAAGGTTCTTATAGCATCCTCCCTCTTGAAGTTTGTCAATTAAAATTTCTTATACCCTCAAACATTTTCAGCTGCTACAGAGACCAAATAAAACAATAAAACCAAAATTTGAATTTGCAAATAAAATAAAATAAAATAAAATATAAAAACTCCAGGACTCTCAAGTCTTAAGCTTTCAGAGCATATTACAACTTAATCACTTAAAGATGATCACAAACAACACCAATGATAAATGAATCCAATACACTGGCAAGTATAGAAGCCATTCACCTCATCTCCCGGGGAACAGACCGCAAGCACTGCCTGAACTAGACTCTGCTTGGCTCCATTACTAACCACAATCTGATCAGGCGTATAAGTAAGTCCATTCTCCTCTACATCAACATCACCAGCATTATGTCAAATTTCCCACCTCACATAATCCCAAAGCATGTGAATTAGCTCAGCAACTAAACTAACCTTTTAACTTGTGACAAATGGCCTTGCGGAGTTCCATTGTTCCAGCATTAGGGGTGTATCTCGTGTAACCTTCTCGGATTGCATTTATCCCAGCCTAACAAGCCCACAAAAGAAAAGAAGAAAGCCAGTTTTTTTTTTTTTTTTTTTGTGTCAGAAATTTAGAAAGCAGCAAGCAGAAAATGGATTACAAAGAACCAAGTTACCAACCTCAGCAATCACAGCAGGTGTATCAAAATCAGGTTCTCCAGCTGCTAATCGAATGACGGGAACACCAGCAAGTGCAAGAGCTGCAGCTTGGTCACTTATGGCCACAGTCTTTGAAGGTTTAACAGAATTAACTCTTGGGCTCAGAGACATATCAACGTTTAATTCTTGATCGAAATTACTCTCTGCCTTAACCAGCGCAGCCATTCTACTCAGTTGCACCTGCTTTCCAGTCTCCAAAGTTCTACTCAATCAATTCCCGAAAGCACTAGCAATTAGCATCATGGCACAAATAAAAACATAAAACCCAGAATCGAATCTGACCAGAAAAACAAAATAAAAGCCAAAAACCAACGAAATGGAGGGAGAGACAGAGGAGGTTAAATAAGAACAAAGAAAAAAAAAAAGAACTTACATGATAGTAAGAGCGGGGAATTGGGAGGAAAAGGACAAGGATCTGAAAGCGGTTCGGGGAACCGATGGGGCACCGAGACATTGGTCTCGAAGCCCGATTGAGCATCTGGGGCCATTGTAGAGTGTGTTGGCCATGGAAATTAGAGTCGAAAGGGAGAGCAGAAGAGCGATTTCCTAGGTGGGTTGCTGAAATGGAATTGAATATGGAAGTCCAGCTACAAAATGAAGAAGGAAAAGGGCATTTGTTTTTCTTAAAATGAGTTGGTATAGCTGATAAGAGGGAGGAAGGGGGGGTGGGGGGTTGGTGAGGCGAGACAAGGTTGGTGGCAGGGGCGGGCGGGCCTTCAACTGCCTCCAAACAAGTATGTTCAATTTCAGGTAAGTACACTACGTAGGCAGATCCGGGACAAAATTTTTGGTGCCGTTTTTTGTTTCAACACTTGTTATTGGTGTAGTCAAAATTTATTTTTTATTAATTACTAGTTTTTTGAGTGTTTTGTATTATTAACACGTGCTAACCAATTAATATGAATAGATATTTAATGGTATGTGCCGTTGAGACGGACATAATTTGACGTATCTAAACAAATAAAGGAAGGGAAAAGGAAAATTGCGCGGACTAAGGGTTCTTTCTCATTAAAACGTGATCTTCTATTATATTATTTTATGGAGAGAAACTTTATTGTCTAAAATTATATCTTATAAATGTTTTATAGTTTATTACTGAAAAAAAAATATATTTACATGTATTCAATGTTTGCAGTAATTTATATTAAAAAAGATTAATTCTTTTTACTAGATCCTACAACAATTGATAAATATCTCAAATTATAAAATTTAGATTCTTTTATCCAATAATTTTTTAAAACAACTTTTATTTTATGATGCTATATAGATATCATATAATTAGATACATTAAATATATTAAAGTGTTGGCTTGATGATAGTAGTCAAAAGTTATAAGTTTAAAAACCTATTACTTTAATTTCAAATAGAAATTAGAAAGTATGGGGTAAGGGTAGGAACGAGACGGGATGTCCCGGCCTGAAAGATACGGGATAATTTTGGGACAGGACAATTCAGAACTCGAGATGAGATGAGACCGGAACACAAAATTGTGTCCTAGTTAATTTTTGGGATGGGACCGGGACAAGCAAAATCTCATCCTGGTCTTGTCCTGAATTTTATATAAATATGTCCCGTCCCATCCTGTCCCATCCCAAAATTATCTCGATTTCGTTTATTACTTTTTACACCTCCGTTTTTGCTGTTTACATATCATTTTTTTTTTCTTTTTTGCTTGCTTTCAACACCCCTCTTATTACTTTATATACCCACTTATCATTTTCCACAACTTTTTTTTCTCTTAAATTTAACCTGGACAAGACCAGGACAAGGCTATATAAAATCGAGACAAGATAGGACATGACAAAAAAAAAAAAAAAATTCAAGACAGGACAAAAGTCTAAAAAAAAAATTTCAAGATAACCAAATTTCTGGCCCGTGCCCACCCCTAATATGAGGATTTGGTGTAAACCACAAAAATAAAGAAAACACAACCAATAGTTTTTTAAAGGGAAATTATAATCTTAAGTACACAGATTAACTCATACTGAGATCAAAACGAACAATAGACTCTCTCATTCACCGAAATAGAAAAAAAAAAAGAAAATTATTGTCTGCACACTCAAACCCCTTGTCATGGCAATTAAAGCCAATTCAAATAAGCCCACTATAAATGATCATACTTACTAGAAAGGTATTAACTGGTGTGCAGATTTGCAGATAGGTTAGCTAAAGCTGGGTTTGACAGAATTTCTGGTTCTGTCTTCTCCTCCTGCAGATGATCTTATAGCATCTCCAAAGCATTGATATATTGGATAACTGATCATCCTTCACTTGGTCCTTAATTCTTCTATAAAACTTATTTCTCATTACTCCTATATAAACTGATTTAAAGCTTCAAAGGCATAAAGGTTATATATCTTCTTTTTAATTAGGGGAATCTGTCCTTCTTCTATCATGGCTTTCCTTTGAATCTGCTTTCCCATTATTTGTGTCTGGAAAATTTTTCAATTATTTTGAGCATTAATGGTAATCGTCCATAAAGGATTTCCATTGGAATGGTTATTATTTATTTTTTATTTTTTATCTATGGATGGCCGCAGAATACATTCCCATATGTATATATATATGTTTTCTATGGATTATTTTCCATGCAGAAGAAATTTTTCTCTGCGCACTGAAAAGCATATTTAGATGGTGCTACAGGCTGAAGTCTCTCCATGAGCATTTGTGTTTTGGAATTCCATCTATGTTGTCTCTGATATGATAAATGAAGACAACCTAGGTCATATATTGAAGTATTTCTCATGCAATCGGTTCTTTTTCCTAAATTTTACTCTTAGCAACTGCTATGTTCAAAGCAATATGTTTTTAAATTAGACCTCGAATTACAAATGACTCAAATTTAAATTAAAGCCTGAGTATACCAAATAGTATACTATACATAGATTTAATAAGATGTATGAGTAATATTTCTAAAAAGAGATTTAAAAATCACATAATTAACTTGTGTATTGAGTAAGGTTACTAGAGGCCAAATCATATTAGGTAGGTGAGGATAAGAGCTTAACAACGGAGAATTAAGGTTTACACCAAGAAAGCTTTAAGAGAGTTTGTTATTTCCCATGATGTAAATATGCATTTTTTTATATATATAAATAAAATAAAGTTATATATATAATTAATTTAGGAAAGTAATTATACTTGTTTCATTTTTAAACGAAATTAGTCCTATATATATAATTTAGATTTAATCATATTGCATGGGTCATATTGATTCATATGAACCCATATTTAATTCAATATTGATTTTGAAATTTGATTGTAATTTGCCACACTAGTATTCTGTGTTGCTATAATTTGAATCATTTCTGTAGAAGGATTTTACACTATCAAACTTGGAATCATAGCAAATTATCAGACAAAATATGAATTACCTATCAATGAAGTAAAGTAAAGAGTAATATTGTCTATATGCTAGTTAAGAGTACTGTATATTCTAATTTATATGGTCATAATTGGTAAATTCTAAATTTAACTGAACTCACTTTCTTTTTCAATAATTTTTGGCTGCGACTCTGAAATTGAAAATAGAATTCCCACTACCGAATAAAACAATATCAACTATTACAGACTCATCCTTTTTACATTATGAATTATTGGATGAAATTATTATTGTTTGGTGGAATATTTGGTGGAGAATAAACATCTCTTCTTCAGCAATTATTGCTGCCAATCTTAATCATCAGCGACGACTGTCATGTCAAAACAATGAGGAATGACCAATGACATCAATTCAAAGATTGATAGCTTACATTACTTGATTGCACGACGTCCATGCAGAGCCGCAGACTATTATTTGTTCAGATTGGCACTCAGTATTCTTATACTCTTTTTCACGAGACTAATTCCAATTTTAAAAAGAACATTAGATACAACTATGGAAGTATTTGTCACTAATATATCTCTTCTATTATTTCTTTTCACTTGTTATACAAGTTATATAGTTAATTAGATTTTTTAAATGATCAACTATTATTTTCCATGATTGTGCAAAAGTGATCACCTTCCAATGAGGTTTCCATGCAATATGTCTTCTGTCATCATAGGGAGCATTGATTTCAAGATATATTCTATATTTTCTCCACGAATAAATTTTTGTGTTCCAAAAAATTCCATCTTCATGTCACAGTCTTGTAGATACCATTTGATATTCACCCATATATATAGGAGTTTTATAGTCTCCTATTATGGATTCCACAAATAATAACTGACAAAAGCCATTACAATTGCCTCCCAAGATTATAATGATGGGAAATTCCTATCAGAATTGCATGAATAATGAGGAAGAAAAGATTTGAATGGGATACAAGGGATTTCCATTTTGAATTTTTTTTTTCTTAACGTGTGTAAATTAATTTGTTTGGAAGAGAACAATATATAACCAATAAATTTTTCTTAAAAAAGGTGACTTTAATGTTTTGAGCTTAGGATCTTTTGCCTGGAGCACCATGGAGCTTATTAGACTGCTAAGTATCACTGAGTTTATACCTTATTGATGAGTATTTCTACATTTTGCCTATGTATGATCATTTCATATGTTATTTCATTCTCTCTCTTTGTCGTTTCTATTTCATATTCTCTTCCCATGACACGTCTTCCTCCTTCTCCTCATCATCAGGAGCCTCCTTCTGAGTTTCTGGTTACATTCAAAGAACTCTTTCTGATAAGAGCTATGTTGGGTTTCCTTTAAAATAACATCTCCTTTAGAAGTTTTACACAATGAATACAACTAATTACTGTTGTATAAGAAGCTATAACATACCCACGTAAAGAGCTTAGTAGATTCATATAGTTTCATAGGGAGCATTACAAATATAGAACTCTTTAATTAGAATCCACAGCGGAATCTTTTAATAACACAATGCTCAAACCCTGCCAATTGTCTATCTTATAAAGCAAACAAGCTGTATCTGATCATTGAAACTATCAATTATTTGTTGGTTTCCAAGAGTGACGTGTATTTGAGACAAAACTAACGTCCAACACCATCTTGACAAAATATAAATAAACATAAACTAGAATGAGAGGTTAAATTTAATTCTTGTCCTCTGTTCCTAAAAAACAATTGGAAATTCTCTGGACAAGGAGATCATATATTGTCAAGTCTGCTTATAGCACCTTAGCACTTTAAAATGTTGTATATGGACTTTGATTCAACTCCTGGGTGTAAGATATCCATAAGGTGATCTGATAATTACAGAACTCTGATATTGCTGATGGCCCTTTTTAGTTTTGGATTTGGTGCAGTAAAAGGACCATGCAATCACGTTTGAATGTGTTTTTCGTTCAATAATTATAAAATAATATAGAACGATAAAAGTTTAACAGATTGTATGGTACTTTTGAATGCATCAAATCTAAAATTTCCCTTTTAATTTCAATAAGGATTAACTTTAAATCAGGGTAAGATATTCTTAGGTACAAAGGATGACCACAATTATTACTCTGGTGAGACACACAAGTGTTAGACATACCTTTATATATCAATATTGGGAGTAAAATTTTAGTGCATATAAGTATTTCTTGAAAATAGATTCGCTATAGGTGATTTTTGGTATGATAGGAGCTGTTGGATGGATTGAATGGTATATTTTTGACTTCACTAACTGCAACGAATCATTGGGCCAAGGATGGCATAAATTGTTGTTATATATGCATTTCATAACTTGAAAGCATAATTAACAAATGATAAACATAATTCAACATTATAATTAACTTAGTCTAATTTGGTTCATTGAAAACATCTTCACTTTTGTTGTTTCAAGAAACCTATATTTATTTGTAAATTGTAACAAAAACCAAACAGATATTCACAAGCACCTTGTTGAACACGTTTTGGACTATGTTTTCTTTTAACTTTGATGCCAGAAATTATCTTGCTGTTCTCATACTATATAACTTGCTCGCCTTATGTTCTTGCAGCCTTTCCTATTTTGTATTGTTAATTTTCCTAAACATGCCTATATATAGCTGTGCTCTCCAGTCCTCTGTACAACAAAATAGCAGTTCACAAACATGGCAATCACCAGTTCTTCTTATGGTCTTGATATTTTTTTCTCCAGCTTCTTAACAATGTCAACTCACTATCTTTCCCCATACCATTTGCTAAGTCTGATACCCAAAATCTGCTACTCTTGGGTGATGCCTCTTACTGATCAGATGGAATTATAAGATTGACATGAACAAACAAATCTTGATAATCTATGATGGAAAAAGAACAGACTTCACCACTCAAATCGGCTTTGTTGTGAACCCTAAAGGATCAGCAAATCATGTCGATGGATTGGCCTTCTTCATGATCCCTCTCCATTCTGACATTAGCATCCCAAGCAATTCAACTGGTGGGATGCTTGGACTTTTCTGTCCCAAAACAGCTTTTAACACATATGCTTTCTGTAAGATTCTATTTTCAGAGCCCCGAAAATAAGCAGTGCACTAATGATTGGGTGTAATATGCTTCTCCAAATATAGTACAGAAGAAGGTTTCTGTGACAATTGAACAGGAGAGTGATCGCGTGTCTTATCACTCGGGTTACCTAGTTTGGTACTGATTTTTTCTCAAGTACTTGAATATGTTTGCCTTCTTTTTTTCCTCATTAAAGTTTCGCTAATTTACTTCTTCATTGAATAATTTGAATAAAATGGATTTGTACATTCAAGTTGTTATAATTTTTAAGTAAAGTTAATTATATATATCACATAATGTTATTGGACTTTATTATAAACTAAATTTTCAAGTTCTTATAATTTCTAATTAACAAAACAAAAAATTATTTGAAAATAGCTCTGTTTAATCAATATAGTTACAATAATTAATCTTGGTGAAAAGTTAAAACTTCTTGGGTACATTACCAACTTACATTAATCTATGTTTTTCAGCTGTATGGTTGACACTAGTTTTATTCCTTTTATCTTTTATTTTTGGGAAAACTCTAGTGAGATATAAAGGAGGGGTAGGGACTCTGCTACATTATCTCAAGCTATCTAGGCATGAAATATATGTAAGCATTTGCACATATGAGATAGAGATGAGATTACCTGAATAAGCGGGTCACATGTGAGGAAGTACCGCTAGATCTGGCTGCAAAAGAGAGAGATTGGTCGAAAGATTTGGTTGAAAACAGATGTGGCAAATGATATTAAAATACAGAAAATATTATAGTAGTTTTATTGATTGAAGAAAAATGGCAAATTTGCAAGAGTTTAACTCATGACACAGACCTAGCCTATTGCCGCGAAACTTCTACAGCACTCTCTAACTCCTAGAAGTAACTGCCTTAAACACAAAATAACTAGCTACATATCTTAATTTAAGGTTGTCTCACGCAGCCGCGACGGCCTCTACCGCATCCTCTTCCTCGGACAGGGACGGTTTTACGTTGAAGGTAAAGCAAGAAGTGAGAAGATACCTAAGATGCCCAACAAACTGCAGAGATAAGATAATACATTTGACCATGATTGTTGAGGTCAACTACGAGCAAGAATAGACATTTGCTGGGGAAGGAAATTTCTATGTAACCCTAATGCTTTCCTAATCACCATTTGGCATCACGTAAACTAAGAGACCAGTTTTAAGGTGGTGCATCCTCCACATATCAAATCAAATGTTATATAGTGAATTTAGTGATGCAAATGTCAGAGATCTATCTCTTTGATCTAATCTGCAATGTCACTCGAACCCAGAATCTGACCCACTGACTAAAATCGGACCCATGTATCATGTCATCCAAAATGACTGAAGTACCACAATACTACGAAGAATTATAACTCTATCTTCAATCTCTACCCATATAAATACCAACGACATTTCACCCAAATTTATCTTTCCCTCATTTTACCAACTATAACTCTACCTTGGACACTTGCTAACTTAGCATTGGAGTGGTCACCTCCCACTTAAGCTATTCTCACTTTTACTTTCGTAAGAGTTACCGCGAACCTAAATCTAATTGATCAGCTCAGCAGAAAAACCGAGATATTAAAACAATATTTCTCGAAAAAAATAAGAAGAGGAAACTACAGCCAAGCTCACAGAACTTACCTTGCCTCTCTCTTATCAAAGCATGTAAACTCTTTGTATTCCAAGCAAGCTCTAATAAAAAACATTCTTTCAGGTTGTCCCACAAATGGGTAAATTCAAGCATTCTTCCGTATTATTAATCGCTTCACCATTCTTTGTTAATACCTGCATACGTGCAATCCACTTCATCCTTGTCTACAGATGATGAGAAATCCAAAGTAGCCCGAAGAAATATGGGTTTGAATTAGATGACAAACAGAAAGAGAAACAGAGAAGAGAAAATTAGATTATATTTTCTTTGCTTTAAATTAAAGCTTGAATACAAGGTATGAGTAGGTCGATTTTGCTAGCTTCATTCATGGTTACTAGCTCAAAGAGTTCACACACATAAAGACTTGTTAGGGATAAAATCATTCACTTATAGGCTTTGAATGATTTTGTTCCGCAAGTTGCAATAGTGAATTTGCAAAATCCAACAACTTACAATGAGACGATCCAGGATTTTTGTTTGTCTTTTTCTTTCCCCCCTGAAGGAAAGCATCTAAGATAGGAATAAGGTGAGTTATGATTTGAGCAACTATCAACCGTTGATGTGCCACTTTAGAGTATGCACAAGGTATTGGTGACATGAATAAAACAAAACAATAAAGACTACAAAGCAAGTTGAGAAAATTGTATGAATCCAATCCCTTTGGTCCCTTGTGCCCACAAGGAAAAACCTAGCACTTGCTAGTTTTACAATTGTTTGAGTAAACATTGTGTTATTAGTTATTCGTAAAAGTAATACTATAAAAAAATAAAAATAAAAAGTAAGAAATGTAAAAAAAGAAAGAAAAAATGTAAAAATAAGTATACATAATAAATGTATAAATAAATAATTAATTATACACATTAACTGATTACGTATATTTTCATTTAATAACTTTTTTTTGCATTAAGAAATTGAGACAAAATTCTTTATCTCATGACTATATAATTGATCAATATATAATAAAATAATATTACAAGTTATATTAATAAAAGTTTTTAACTTATCACATAATATAAAACAAAGGATTTTATCGAAGAAGATAGGTTCCCATAGCTAGACTAGATCAAGCCGGCCAAAGATTATTTCAAAGTAACATTTACTTTTCCTTGGACGGAAAGCCAACAAGAATAAAGTAGTGCCGAACTACAAGTGGCTCTACACGTTTCTTTACAATTGAGTCTTTTGGAAAGATCATAAAATGGGTGGGTGGTTTTCCATTCTAGAAACTCCTTTCCAATTTTTGATCCTTTAAAAGTAAAGCTATCACTCTTCCTTCACTTCCTCACTCCAAAACACAGTGGAGAATCATAAAGGTTGTCTGAATTGATGATTTGTCCGTTAGAAAGGAGTGGAAAGTTAAAGAGAGTGATAAAGAATCATTCTGAATGACTTTGTTACGGAATAATTCTGTATGTTGATAATGATATATATAGAATGTTAAAATCCATTTCACAACTTACACCAAAATAAGAGAAAGAAAAGAAGAAAAAGTCCATATCATGTAAAAGTCAAAGATGCAGTTTAATTTTATTATTTGATTTACCTTAGTAATTAACCATGACGGTAAAAATATACAAGATTTTAATTAATCATGAGAATCTTCTTTTGATTAATGTTATTCTAATTGGGTGATTAATATAAATCAGTTATTTCATATTAAAAGTTAGATTTAATATTGAGTTAGTTACGAGTTTTCCATAATACCCAATGATTCACAAGTTATAAAGATGCATTTGACACACAATATAAAGTTGAATTATATAAGTTTATTTGATATAATTCACTTTTACACACAATATTAAATAACTTTATACGGTCAACTTTAATCAACGTCATTTAATATTTTTCCTTTGTCCTGATTAGGTTAATTGTATTATTAAAAGATAAGTTTTTTTAACCTTTGTAATTTATAAAGATAAAATATAATAAATACAAAATTAAACTAAAATTATTGTTGATTAATATTGTTAGAAACTCTTGATCAATTAAGAAAAATTAATATTGAAAAACTGTAAATGTATTCAATAATGTGAGAGAAAAAAAATTGAAATTGATAATAAAAAAAATGAAAGATAGACTTTATAATTTAAAGGTTATTTTTGTTAAAAATAATAATTTTTATACAATGTCACACCAAACGTTGTATAATATCAAATTTTACCAAGTCTTATCCTATCAAATCTTATTCTATCGGGTTTTTATACTATTTGGTTTTATTCTATTAGACCTAGTACAATGTACTAAACAGGACCTAAGTAAACTTTGCGATTACTATCGCTTTGTGTGAACTAAACATTGATAGGTTAATTAATATATTAGGCTTTGTTTAGTACATTGTATAAGACCATATTGTATAAGCTTATTCAATACGATTTTTTTTTATATGATGTTTGGTGTTCACCGTATTAGATGCTTAAATCTTATAGGATGAATTCCAATCAACCTAATTTAATACAATACAGTGCTGTATCACTAATTATGCCTGATAATATAAAAATGATAATTAAAAAATAAAAATTTCTATTTTTTATCCATTATTACCCCATGATTGTCGAGTTTATTCCTCCTTCCCTTCAACACCAAAGTTTGGTCGGAAATTTGAAGATTTTCAGATTTTGTTCTCTCTCTAGTTCCGACGACCTAGTAAAGGGTTGTGAGACCTCACATGGCTTTCATGATTCTGCTTGTAACAAAAAATTCATTGGTGCCAAAGCATTCAATAAAAGGTAAAATCCTATTTCGGGAGAATCGGTGAAATCAAAACACGAGCTTGTTCCATCAGCTCAAAGTGAAGCTTGAGGAATGGCTAATGGCCACGAAAGCTTGAATTGCCGCCTTTAAAATTTGTTGGAACTTGGGTTGGTTTGATTCTGATATACTTGCCTCTGTGGACCAAGTGGTTGCCAATGGTGTCCAAATCATTTCTCACTTTTGGAGCCATGGGTATGCAGTGAAGTTTGCTTGTGCTTTATACAGCGTCACCCCTAATATGATCTAGTATTAATTTTTTATCAAATCTTATTCTATCAAGTTATATACTATCAGTCTTTATACAATATGTTAAATGAAGCCGAGTTACGTTTATACATACATATATATATATATATATATATATTCCACGCTCTACTTTTATTTTGCTACCTATTTTACTACACTAACACTGAAAAATAAATATATAATAAGTTAAGAGAGCTGTGGTTCTAACTAGCTACTTGTCCTATACGACACCAGATCTTATGTTTGTGTGTTGTTCTAGTTTCCTTCAAGGTCAAGATTCAGTATCCTAACAGTAATATGAAAAAGGAGGTTTGCAAACTTGTAACAATGCATTATATGTTTCTTTTTACAATATATTTTTACTTACTAAAGAGAAGAAAACAAGAAGCATGAAAGATTTCAAAGTTCTTTTTTGTTCATTATTATAGAATTTATTCCAGATTTATTTATATCAACATGCATTAATAACAATGTATGTATATATATATATAGTTCTCTCTTTAATTTTATAATCTAGAAAAGAAAAAAGAAAAGGAAATTATGATAAAGTTCTTCTCCTCATGTTTAGTACGTGTATGGTTCTCTATGGACCACTGCAGTTAAAGGAACTGGCCCAAAGTGCATGCACAAAGAGCAAAACGAATACTATTAAGGAATCAAGTTAGAGTGGCGACGAAAACAGTGGAGGCAGCCACTGTACAAATAGAATAGGAAGAAAAGTAATACAGCCAAAAACAGTGGCTACCAAAAAAGTTCAATATCGTGGCTAAAACAATCATCACGTACTGCAATTTTAACCTTTCGTAAAGAGTTGCTATAAATATCAGGAAAGGGAGCTTGATATTTACAGTGATTTGTATGAGAAAGGCCATGGCTTCAGTGATGAAAGCTGAAGTAAAAACAGAGATTAAGTCAGGTGCTCAAGATTTCTATGAAATTTTTCGACGCAAGATGCATCTCTTACCCAAAATAGTGCCTCAAATTATAAGGGATACACAATTGCTTAAGGGTGATGGGGAGACTGTGGGCTCAGTCACAGCGTGGACCTATGCTTTAGGTATATTATCTATACTTAATTTTGTTTTATGAAAATTGGTTATATCGTATGTCGGATTACACGTTTCATGCTCCGTGACATTAGCCCCCTCTTGCTTTTCAATATACCCTCTTTATTTTACGAAAAATATGTGACTTAATTTGATTTTTTTATAACAGATATTATTATCTTTTATACCAATTATGATTATTTTCCATTTTAATTTTGTGCAACAAACAATGAAATGGCTTGGAATTAAGTCATTCCATGAGCTACCAAACTATGAATTGAATTGTTATTCTATTTCATTTCCATTCTTATTTTTGTTTTCAATTCCACGATTTTCATTCCATGTACCAAGTGAAACTTTAATTAAGGTGTCTTCATGTATAGAATTAAAACATACACGACAGACTTTAATAGCAATGGTTTAGAAAAAATATATTGACATTACACTTTATATCATCCAAGTTCCAAAACATCTTATTTCAAAATCATACTTCAGGCCAAGAAAAAGGTGGATGATTTTCCTTATTGTCTTCACTCAAGTAATGGGACCCTAGTTTGAAATCTTAGTGTACACTTCCTGTGCAGTTAAATTATGTATGCTAATTTTAATGATAAATTAATACTTCTCTACTTGTATGTTTAACAAGTATTAACCATTTACTATGCATGGTAGGAAACACACAAGTTCCCAAAGAGACCTTGGAAGTCATAGATGGACAGAACAAGGCAATCACTTTTAACTTCCTTGACGCAGCCACCATCACAATCTGCTACGAGACATTCAAAGAAACCATACAGGTCACACCAAAAGATGAAGGCAGCATGGTGAATTGGACCATAATGTACCAGAAGCAGAAGGAGGGTAACCCAGATCCTAAGAGATACCTGGAACTCATTGCTCTTATCACTAAGGCTGTGGATGCTTACCTTCTCAATGCATGAAGCAGTGGCCATACCAGCAGTATTTATACTACTGATTAAAATAAAGAAGTTCCTTATTTATGGAGACATCCTAGCTATAGAACCCAAGTCTTGTATTATATAACACTTGCACTGTAAAAGAAAGGAAAGGTCTCTATAGAGACACTAATTATAGAAGTTGAGGAATTGGTTCTTCATTATAGAGGTTTTGGATTCAAATCCCATTTGGAGTGGTAGAGAGATTTCTCGAAGAGATTAATAATAAGAATAATTAAAAGAATTTAGGGTTATATCATAGATGCCCATTCTTCTTTCTCTCTCTCTCTCTCTCTCTCTTTAGTATTTTATAGAAAAGAAAATGAAAACAAGCATATTCTCATTGGATAAGCAACTTGGGTGAACATTCTAACTCAAACAAGACGATATTGCCTCCCTACCCTTGCAGAGATCAAGGAGAACATTACTTTACCTCCAGTTTCCTTAAACCCTTTTTTCCAAGCAAGGGCTAGGCCACATCGCAAGGCATCAAGCTCAATGTGGATGTTAATAAGTGACGTGGCCTATAGAAACTCCATATATAAAGCCAACCACTCGGACCCCTGACTCCCAGGGTTTCCAATAGAAAATCCATCAGTGTTATAGCTTTTAAGTTCCCATGGTGGGAGGCATCGGCCACCTGACGAAACGAGACATCCTCACTTCGGGTTTTCCACTATCCAGAAGATTACAGATGGACTGAGCCATGCAAGACGCTCGTTGAGAGATGAATAAGTAGTTCAATGCTGCTCCTCCACAATTTCAATGTTTCGAGTCCTGCAAAGCCACTAAAAACACTGGAAAGCAATGTGAAAACCTTCTTGCCTTTCTTTTTACTTCTTGTTTGAGTCACTAACCATAATTACCTGATTCACAATATAGAAATGGGTATGTCATTCATGACCCAAAAACTAAGAGAATTCATTTGGAGTAGTCTTCTTTAATTTGTTAGGATATAAATCATCTTATCATGTAATATTCTCATATAGGCTGTTACCATCTCCATCCCTCATTTTGTTGATCTTTTCATTTTTTAGCAAAAATAAAATGTTCGGTCCAAATTTGAGTATAAAGTTACCCAACTAAAAAAGATTGGAAGAAGTTGCACACTAACAAATACTTTTTTTCTTCGTCTTTTGATTTGTTCATTTTTACAAACCAATATACGAAACCCAATATCATAAACAATGAATTTGGTTGCTATATACTCACTAACACTTTCCAAAATAGTTCACAAGAATAAAAGCAGTGTGTATATAAAGGCTTCTTTAAAATCATGTGATGTTTTCTAAAGGACGACACATAATCTCACCAATGTTTTCCCTGATAAAGCAAAGAGTACTGTTTATCTTTGTGAAGAGGTGAATGGAGTAAGAAGGCTCAATCATATTTTATTTTAGAATTATGTCCACGGTAAGACCACTTCAAACTCATTTCTAGTGATTATTACCAACAATTAATTTCCCATTAAAAAGCAATTAATTATTGAATGTGTTACATTAGTAAATATTCATCATTTCTCTTATGTAACCAAAAGGAAAAAAAAAATCATAATTTCCTAGGTCTTTTTTTTTTTTTTTTTTTGAGATTGTTAGAATATAGTTTTAATTAGAAATATTATCTATGGAACCTATCCTGCCAACATTACTTATTATCCTAATGCAACATATTTTCTGATTCTATCTTGAAAGAAAATAACAAGAACAAAGGATTCCAAATAAATTTGGATTAAACCACTAAAAGATATGGCTTACTTCAATATATATAAATATAGATTTGATTAACAAAGATATCAAAGAAACATGGCATTTGGTACACACTTACTCTAGCAAAGATGAATAAAACTAAAATATAGCTCTTGATCAATTCATGCAATGGTCTCAAATAATTTACTAATATATAAAATAGTATGACAAGACTTTTTAATTTACTTAATTAGATATATTGTAAAGGAATATATACTCGCCACAAATGGATGTAACACAACACGGTACCTTGCATTGTCTTTGTTAGTGAGTTCATGTGAGGAATAGAGATATCTAGTAAAGGTATATATACTCACCACACAAATGGATGTAAAACTTCATCGAACGCTCAGAATATATTTCGAAAACTTTTAACCAGATATTCTTGTAGAGGGTCCACAACTTAGCTTCTTGGATTTAGCTAGGGCTTTTGCTGACAAGCCTGGCTGGAGATGAAGATAGAGATGAACCGCCACTAATGGAATTTTGTCACCATAAAAATTGAATATTAATTCCAAAATGTCAATTTACTTTTTAGTTTGGAGTATCACTACAATTTTTTAAGTATGGGATTGGAGTGGGTTGGATTTTTTTTAGGCCAAAAGTGCATTTGGTAGAAGAAAAAGAAAGTATTTTTTGTGTAATTTTAAAGTTTTTAAATTGACTTTTGAAAAAAAAAAAAAAAGTGCCTCTAAAAAGTGAAATACTTATATTTTTCAAATGATTTTGATAAAAAATAGAAACAAGTTACTACACATGATTAGTTCTTTTAATGACAAAATTGTCTTTGTAGGTTTTAGAAGTAAAAATGCTTTTTCAAATATTATATCCAAACACAATAATAACTTCCCAATTTCAGCTCTCAATAAAGCCACATATTCACTTCAAAAGCTACCACTTGAGATTGTTAATTTTCATATGGAATCAATGCCCAACAAATTATAACGAAACATAGAAAACAAGCTTCATATATAACTAATAGCAAATACAGTAACGAACATTTGTCCACCAAAAATCTTCCCCTTAGTTTTGCAAGTTAATCAAGAACCTTTTCATCCCTTCGTTTAAAAGCTAACCAAGAACCTTTCATGCCTTGTTTTTGCAGGCTAACTAAGAATTGTTTTGCGAGCTAAACCAAGAACCTTTATTACCTTGGTTTTGCAAGGTAACGAAGAACCTTTCTTCCTTGGTTTTACAAGTTAACGAAGAACCTTCACAACAACTTATTTTCACTCAAAGGCACTCACCGCCTTTTGCTTCAGAATACAGAAGTTCTAGAAGTAGCTCAACTTTTGTTTCTTATAAAAAGATTTTTCTTTTATGTGCACTCCTCACCACTCTAAGGATTCGTACAAATAGAGAGTGCTGATGAAGGGACCGGAAGAAGAGACAGAATAAGAGAATAATGCTTATAGGATTTTTCTCTCAAGTTCTCCACACATTCAGCACCACTTGCTTGCATAAATGCTTCCCTTTTATAAGCTATTCATACAGCTAGCCATTGGAGAGAATGCACCAATGTTTTCTGACTTTGGCTTGGCATTTTCTGATGATATTGGTTGACCTTCAACGGGAATCATGAGCTTTGGTTGTGTCCAGTGGTCATTTAAGCAAATTCTTTATATCTAGTGCTTTTTCAGTTGAGATATGCGTGTGCACGTGTTTGTATATATATATATATATATATATATATATATATATATATATTACATTTTTCAAATAATTTTGTCTTTATAAATAAATTCAAAATATAGGGTGTAAAAAAAATTATACTCGAATGAGTGTATATATAAAATTTTTCTTTTCAATTTTACGAATAACTTTCTGTTAGATATTTTCTATGGACATTTATTACTGAGTAGGAGATAAATATTCTAAATTAGTTTAACACATATATTTTAAATGATATTATTGTTAAATATTTAAAATAGATGACTTAAATATACCAAGCTCCAACTTAACCAAGTAAAGAAGCATATTTTGAAAGCAGTCTGTTTTAGTGATAGCATTGGTATACCGAATAACATGGGCTCAACATTATCATAGGTAAGTCTCCGTTATAAGTAGATCAGGTAAAAAATAATGGGACCTTATTGGGTTGGACAAATTGTTATCTCTAATCATTATATCTCCCATGTGACTCATTCCCATTAAACAAAGATTGTCTTACTTTGACATTTGAAATTTTGTTTCTTTTATTCCTGCAAGCAGTATTTATTTTATTTATCTTATCCACATAAGCAAAAAATAATCTAATTATCTTAAGCACGTACTATGTGATTTACTACATAATCACACCTAGTGATTTTGGACAAAACTTAAAGTTAATTTGTTAACTCTAAAGTTTTGGTATAAAACCACTATTATCAAGTATTACATTAACAACAAGTAATTTAATTTGAGTTAAACAAAACTACAAAGATAATAAAATACTCTTTAACAAATTTTAATATAATTATATTTTTAATATTTAAATTTAAAATTTCTAATTAAATTATAACAACTCAATATCTCACAAACATATTAATATATACAAAGATTATTGTGAGATGTCCGGATAAGGAAGGAAACGAATTTTAAAAAGGCAAAATTTGAGTTAGACGTGACACCGACCATATCTGTAAGGATTAGAATAATGATTAGGAATATTCAATTAGAAATGAATCCTGTACCTTCTGAATGCTGACACTTTTCTTATATGAGGGCCACTGTACAAAACAATTTTGGCATAATATTATAGATGCTTTATCTTTAAAAACCACATTCTAAGTTTCAACCTGCTCCCATTTCATAAGCAAAAGTGAGAGAGATGGCTTCTAAGTTGGAAACTCAAATACCCATCAATGCTCCTGCTGAGAAGCTTTATGAAATTTTCTGCAGCAACACTCATCATATTGCCAATATGTGCCCTAAAATTGTTCAGAGTGTTGGTATTCATGAAGGTGAATGGGGCATTGAAGGCTCCATCATCGTCTGGAAATGTCTCGTTGGTAAGAGAACTTCAACTCTACTTTGTTCACAAAGTCAACAGCTTTTTCGTTTTTTTTTTTTTAATTCATTTGATACTCTAATTTATGCCTTTTTAAGGCATTATAATTCTTTCTATCCTTCCTTTCTAGTATGAATAAGTCTTTGAGATCAGATTAGTTCTTAATTTGTTCAAATTTAAGTTAATTTTTCCATTTTCCTAACAATCTGTGTGGTCAGAGCAAGTGGGAGACTTGGCTAGCTTCCCCCTTCTTCAATCTTTATATATATATATATATATATATATAAGCTTTATATGTAAAATACTTTTAATAATTGGACTTGACCTCCTTTTATGTTATTGCGTATTTTCTTTTGACCACCATTAATTGATCTTTGGATTCGTCCCAGTAATGTAGACGTTTTACTTTCATTTTACCCTAATCATCAAACAAAACCACTTTGCTTCCTGCTTCTTGGATTCACTCTCTTTGGATTAAACTAAATAATGGTTTGTTTTGTGGATATATGCATAGATGGAAAACCTATGGAAGCCAAAGAGGTGGTTGAAACCATTGACAAAGAGAACAATTCAATCACTTTCAAAGTGTTAGAGGGACATATTCTTCAGATCTACAAGAGCTTCAAGTTCATAGTTCAAGTTAGTCCAAAGGAAAATGGTAGCATATTGAACTGGACCATGGAATATGAGAAGCTACATTACCAAGTTCCTGACCCTCACTCATTGATAAAAGCAGCAACTGTTATGGTCAAGGACATTGATGCTAACCTCATCCAAGCAAATATGTAATGCCTCTGTTATTCCTATTAGCCTACTATATATGATACTATCAAGTGTATGCGTGAAAGGATTCATGTTAGCTTTCCTTCACTTCAACCAACTATATTATTGTATTAGGAAATCAGATTTCCTTTGTAGTTAAATAATTGTGTAGCCTATACAATCATTGATGTAGGGTACTAGATTATTGAATGAATGGATCAAACGGATATATAGCTTAATACTATAATGTCAATGATGTATTAATTTTTTTAGTGCAAGACATTTTGATGTATTGTATTGTATTGTATTATATATAAAATAATGTTTGGATTACATTGTAAGAAATAAATTTTTTTTTTTTAACATGTGGGCTTTGACGTTTATGAAATAAAATTTTTTCAATTCACAATATCTGGGGCAGGGATTTGGGATTTCTTATTGGAGCATGTCCACAAGGGTATCAGATGCTATTGGCAACACTATGAATAAAGCAAAATGATGAACACCGCCATTTGTATCAACCAATCGCTTTGGTCGCTTGTACATGCAGAGAAGGAAATTGGAAAAAAATCTTCTGTCTCTAATTTTGTCTCAAATTTAATATTGTTTCATATAGCAATGATTGATTATTCATTGTCTCATGGAACAGAGTTTGAAATAGAATTTGAAATAAAAGATTTTGTTCCAAAGAAGACCATGGCATTCACTAATTGAATTAGCAAATTAAGAGATGGTTGCATTTAATGCATGACCTCTTTTTGGATTAAGAAAGCAAGTTGCCTCATTAATTACCATGATTAAGTAACCAAAAATTTTAGGTAAGATTTTCTGTTCGTTTCTAATCAATCTTTAGTTTTGCTCAACAAGAATAAAGTATTGAACTACAAGTTCCTTCTCTTTGATCATTAAAAAGTGAAGTTACTTGTCTTCCTACTCTTCCTCACTCCAGCGTACAGCCTACATAATGAAATTTATGGAATCAGAATAAGACGAATAGGAATGGTACAGAATAACTATCCCAAGTTGATGAATGAAATGAACAAATGAATCATTTCATTCTATTATTTGGTAGCTCTCAAAATAGAAATGAAATTAAATCAAAATTGACTTTATTGTCTGATTCTTTTTACAAGACACATTTTAAAATGTTTCAGTGGATTTTATTATAAAGCTTTTAATAATTCTCATAAAACATTTATTGTTTATTTTCAATTATCTACCCTTAATAAATATTTTAGCGATCTATGTTTCTGGTGGTTTATAAATGAAAATGGTATTAAAAGGTAAAATTGAAATATTGTAATATTTTTAAAAGGCTAAAAAAGCCAACTAATTTTATGAGATGTATTATTCAGTTAAATATGCCTTATAAAAAAAAAAAAAAAAACTTGAGGAAGTATCTTATTAAAAATAAAATAAAGTATAATCAAAGGGTTATTTGGGTGAATTCTAAAATTAATGTTGATTCCAAGTATAATAGAATATGCAATCCCACTTCTCAAGTTGAGAATATTGATTCTTATTATGAATCATGCTTGAAAATGAATGGTCATTGTTTCTTTTACCTACTAAAGATAGAAAACATGCAAGAGGAAGTAGTTTTGTGCAATGGTACAACTCCTTAAAAATAAGGCCTTGACATTTATATTTTAGGATTAAACTCAACCCCATCTTATATTATTTGAGTTGGTATTAAAATGCTTTGTGTCAGTGCTAAATAATATATTATAACATGAAATAGAAGGAGATTTATACACTTGTAAACCATTGCTGTGGAGGATTCAAAATATTTGCTTTCAAAAGAGAAGAAAATCAGTAAGCATAAAAAATTTCAGACTTCTTTTATGACATGAAAACAGGTTTCTATTCATGTTTATACTTAATCTTTATGAAACTTGATATAGCTGACATAATTTATTCAAGTTTTAAGCAATTCTTCAGTTTTAAGATCCATTGGTTTTGGACTCATCTGAAAAACTCTTCTATGTTAATGAATAGACTTCGAGCTGATCACTAATAACACAATAAATTAACACTACGTTAAAGATACACCAAACAAGTTTTGATCTTGGTCCTCATCAACTCCCAGCTTCAAGTTGATCAGCTATTGCTTCTAGTTGTTTTGGAAACAACTGAGCTATATATAAAGTAGATTTCTAGCCTAAAAGCAAGGTCCCTTTTTGTGTCCAACATTCAGCTTTATTGTTTGACAATAAGTCTAAAGTTTGCTGGTAGAAATGGCTCTTTGAATTTATAAAGTAGAAAGAAGAAAGAAAGTTTTGCTCTAGTCTTTAAAGTATGAGCAACACTTTTCTTTAAGCTTGATTCACCCGACCAGTTCTAAATTTTGAGCGCAAATAAGTTTTAATGGTAAATCTCTTTTATGATATAATGAAAACTCTTGAGTATGATTTGCACTTTAGCCATGAGTTTTATAAAGTGATAGTTTGTTTTTTAAATTGTGTTTACTCAAGAGAAAGAGAAAGGCTAATGAATTTGTGAACATTTAGATTTTTGAATGCAAAAGTGTTGGTGTGATTGTCTATTTATAGACGTAAAGTGATCCTTCATAAATTGACATAACTCTTCAATAAAGAGATAAGATTTGTTGTTTCATGAAGAGAAATATTTTTTTTGATAGACTTAACTCTTCATTAGCCAAATCTGAGACATATCTCTTCAATAAAAAGAGGTATAATCTTTCAAATGACAAGGTTTCATCAATCAATACAACGTTTTTAATCATTTCATGAAGAGTTACAACTTCTAATTATATGGGACTAATAAGAACTTTTGTAATCTTTCATAGAAGTATTATAGCTACTTTTAGGTCTTTTAACTTAAACAACCATCATTAATAACTTTTTGTATTGTGCTCTTTAAAAAAATATAATAACTTCCTATATGATTTTTTATATATTGTCTCCTTAATTTTTTGGACATAACCTTTTTAGGATATGTATTTTTTTTTTGAAAATCTTCCCACATTTTTTTTTTCCCGTGACAAAGAAGATTAGTTATTGATTTTTTTTTTTTTTGGTGTATCTAACATTCAACTGCTGAAACTTTCTCCAGCTACACCAAAGGTCCTTTTTTGCTGGGCACCATATATATCTAAATCATAGGCTTTAAAGGGTCACACGAAGTTATCTTTCAAAAGAAGTATCATAAGTTGGATAGCATGGAGGAAGCGCCGTATGTAGCCATAGTTCCCTGTCCTGGCTTCAGCCATTTGATCCCACACATCGAATTCTCCAAGAGACTAGTCTCATTACACCCTGAGTTCCATGTCAAATTCATCATTCCAACATTAGGACCTCCCTCCACTGCCATGAAAGCAATCCTCCAATCTCTTCCTTCATCCTTCTTCCCCCGGTGAATCCTGAGGACTTACCGCAATTCGATGATCCTGCAGCTCAACTAATCCTCACAGTTTCTCACTCCCTCCCTTTTCTGCATGAAGCATTGAAGCAATTAGCTTCTAGCACTCACCTTGTTGCTCTTGTTGCTGATCCTTTCTCTGTTGACGCACTTGATTTTGCTAAGGAATTTAACCTCTTGTCCAACATTTTTCACCCTGCAAGTGCTTTGACTCTAAGTACTTGCCTATATTTGCCAAAGCTGCATGAGACTACATCCTCTCAGTTCAAAGAACTATCTGAACCCATCAAACTTCCGGGTTGTGTCCCAATCCATGGCATTGATTTGCCACACCCGGTTCAAGACCGGCGGTCCAGCAAGCTCTATGAATCATTCATGCATACCTGCAAGAGATTGCATCTTGTTGATGGTATCATAATGAATAGCTTCACCCACATGGAAGCTGAAGCAATTAGAGGTTTGCAAGAGGAGGAGGCTGAGTACCCGGCAGTTTATCCGGTTGGACCCGTTATCCAGACCGGGTCAAGTAGTCACAATGGTGGGTCGGATCAGTGTTTGAGGTGGTTGGACAAGCAGCTACCTAACTCTGTTCTGTATGTTTCCCTTGGAAGTGGTGGGACACTCTCTCACGATCAACTCAATGAGCTAGCTTTGGGATTGGAATCAAGTGGTCATAAATTCTTATGGGTTGTGAGGGCCCCTAATGTCTCTTTTAGTTCAATTTACCTTGGTGGACAGAAAGAGGACCCTCTACATTATTTGCCATCAGGTTTCTTGGAGAGAACCAAAGAGCAAGGTCTAGTGGTTCCATGGTGGGCACCACAAATTGAGATTCTTAGTCATGGATCAACGAGCTTGTTTCTATCTCATTGTGGTTGGAATTCAATCCTTGAGAGCATTGTCAATGGCGTGCCCTTAATAGCATGGCCACTCTTTGCTGAGCAAAGAATGAATGCAGTATTGCTAACTGCGGGTTTGAATGTGGCGTTGTGGCCAAAAGCTGATGAAAATGGCATAGTTGGGAGAGAGGAAATTGCTAAGGTCATAAAATGTCTAATGGAAGAAGGTGAAGAAAGTAAGGAAATTCACGAGAAAGTGAAAGAACTCAAGGATGCGGCTGCTGATGCCCTAAAAGCAAATGGATCCTCAACAAATGCACTTTCTGAGATAGTAGTAAAATGGAAAAATTTAGTGTCATGCAAAAGTTAGAAGATTTGGATTTGCTACAGTCAATTTGTCACTAAAATCTCCTTGATGGGGTACAAATTGGATCCATCCATGACTTTTCTTTGTTGTTAATTAATGATCATAGCTAAGAATATTGTGGTTATCTATCACAATCTACTTTTGGCTTTTAGACCATGATTGTTTCCCTTCTCTTTCATCACTTTAATCGTCTTCTATAGCGTTTCAGTTGCTGTATTCAATGGATCAGAAAATTTCAGCAGCTAAATGATTGTGTGTAACTTGATTTCTTTGGACATGCCCCGAATTAACAGTAGTCTCTCTTTGGTTATGAAGGGTATTTTGTGTAGAGCTCCCATTTTAATAGCATAGCTTATGATTTATTGGAGCTTCTCTACTATCACAAGTGCTTATATGTAGATAAATTAGTGCTTGGACGGGCTTATACAAATAGCTTACTGCCTCTTATAAGTTGTTTTGAACTTATTTTTAGAAGCTAGCTAATATAATTTGTAATTTATTTTATAATGGATTAGCAAAAGGGACCAGTTGTTTTATTAAAGTTCTTTTGAAGAAGTCCGTATGAGTAGGTTGTTTAAGTATGGCTTTGATGACATTCTGGATTATGTCTCTTTTGCATATATTTTCAACAAATATCGATGAAAATGAATAAACTTCCATCTATTTTTCATTCTGGCATTTCACAAACAGCTTGAGAGGAGAGGGTGGAGGAACCAATTTACTTGAAGATTATTTTGACAAGTTTTGTAGAGGAATGAGTTTTATGGAGCTTTATAGGAACATATGCTTGGGTAGAGTACTTTAATTAATGTTACAAGGATCATTTATTCTAGTTATTATTAATTATTATTATTATTAATTATCGTAAAACTTTAGTTTGAAGCAGTGACACAAATCTTAGATAATTTTTATATTCTCCCAAAATCAATCTCAACCTCTTCCTTATATGCTTGATTCTATCCATGACAAAAAAAAAAATAGAAAAAAAAAATATTATGTGGCAACACCCTTATTGCATCTTTTTGGATATCCATATCCATGTTTAATTCATATTTAATTAGATAAAAGTTTGTTAGATTTTGTTAAAACATACCTTCAAAACTCACTATCTTTTCTTAACACATGTCCATTTTTATTTTTTTAAGAGCTAACACATGTATATGCTAATAAGAATAGTAATTTCCTCTGATTTGGTGGAGATTTGTCAGAGGATTCTCCAAATGAGTTGGTGGGGAAGTGGGGAGATTTTAGGGGAGCAAGGTATGGGTGGGGAAAAAAATACCCAAATTAGTTAGTGGGGGCGAGGGGGAGGACATACCCTTCAATTCCATGAGAATCTCCGATATTATAAAATTACATAAAGGCTTTTATATGTTAAGTGAAATGTCACATATACTAAGAGGGATATTTTTGTAATTAGATGGTATTTTAAAATTTATAAAAAAAATTTCAGAATGTGAGAATTGTTTAATTTATATTATTTTGATTTAAATTTGCATTATTATAAATTTAAGGTGAAAATACAATAATTTTTTATTGAAAATGAAAAAATATTTATCAAGGGCCCCCGTTTTTACACAGGAGTCGAGAATGAGGAGACATTTTTCCTCGATGCAGGACAAGGACGAGAACAGGAATAAATTTTTTTATAAAAATATATATTTTATTCTTTTAATCTTTTATATAAATTAAATATTATAAAGTAAATAATTTTTTTTTATTACTTACCAAACAGATTTAAATATTATCATTTTTTTTTAGTTTATTTTTTTCTTTTTATTATAGCGTATCAAATGGACTATAAATAAGTCTACACACTATAAATATTTATATCAGTAAAACAAAAAATAAATATTATACCTATGCAAAACGCAAGTTTAAAACTTTGTAACACTTTGGTGACTTGGACCCTTTAATCCATTAACATTTAACAGCTTTGGTTGACAAAAAGATGACAACCAAACCAACTTTGCATGTGCAAGTGAGAACGGGTATCGGTCTCTTCACTGATTTACAGCCAGACATGGAGTACAATAATGATAACAGATAAGGGATTCAGTGGGAGCCCATCCATATCTTTTGTGGGACAACATCACTTGATCAGATTTATAATCTTATTTATTATAAGATTCTCGTCTTGTCAATATTTGATTTTTATCACAGGTGGAATTCTATTTTCCAAAGAGGAATATAAAACATCATTGAACACTCTAGAATCTATTTGGGAAACTCTTAGCCATTCTTGCAAGGGAAAAAAATTTGTACACCCAAAGTTTTATATTTAAATTGTACATTTAGTTTTTTTTTTAAGTATATTATAAAAATAAAATTATAAATAAAAAAAAAAGAGATATAAAAACGAATATACATTTATAAATATATTCTTTAATGATTCTCCACTCTTTTGGCTGCTTAAGTTGGAGATGAAATGCCATAAATTAAAATTTTTTTATTATAAAAAGAAATTAAATATTAATTCCAAAATTGATATGTCTACATTATTAGATATAGTATTAATTCTAGTGGTTAAGCTCCTAAATAAGCCATATATCCCTTCCAAGGCTACCACTTGAGATTTTCAATCTTCATGTGGCTTGAATGCTAACATAACAGATTTCATATTGCCAAACTTCATAAATGCTTAACAGAAGAAAGAAACCGGCTTCATCGTAAGTACCTTATAGCGAATATAGTAACTGGCTCCAAATGCACCACACAATTCATAGAAAAGCTTGACAATCTAACAGAACACAAAAGGGACCACAATGCCGGACTAAAACTAACAAATAGACTTCACAAGGAAAAACATGAACCAGAAACTTTGTCATGTTCGGCTAAGAGTTCAAATGGCTAGCCAATAAATATTAAGATTTCTGTAATATGTCACAATAACAAACGTACGAAACAAATTTTAGAAAGCAAACTTTGAGTTAGACCTGATATTGACCTAGACCTATAAGGATTCAAAGTAATGGCAGGCAATATTCAATTTGAAATGGAACTAATACCTTCTAAATGTTGATAAATTAAGTCCCTGTTCAAGATAGTTTTAAGTTTTATATTCTTAATTTTTAAATACAACTAAATCGGAGTGGTTATTATATGTTATTTATTTATTTTCAAAATTATTTAGCTTTTATTTTCTAAAACAAACAAAACAAAATTTAAATTCTAGTTTCAAGTTGTAAAAGTTTAATTGAAAGTTGATGTATCTTGCTGAAAAAAAAAAGAAGTCTCAAATACTTTTTGCTCTAAATATGTAACTTAAATTTGAAGTTTAAATTTTAAAATTGACAAAAATTAGCTTCTTGTATAAGTGCCAATGTACGGAAAAATTTTGGCACAATAAACACTTTATCCTTTAAACAACATTCTAAGTTTCATCCTGTTCCAATTTTATATCCAAAAGAGAGAGAGATGGCTTGTAAGGTGGAAACTTACATACCCATTAATGCCCCTGCTGAGAAGCTTTATGAAATTTTTTGCTGCAGGACACACCATATTTCCAATATCTGCCCTAGAATTGTTCAGTGTTGATATTCTTGAAGGCGAATGGGGCACTGAAGGCTCCATCATCATCTGGAAATATTTTGTTGGTAAAGGAACTTCAACTCTACTTCGTTGTTCAAAAAGCCAATTGCAATTTACATTTGGTACTCTAATTAGTACATTTTGAAGGCATTAGCATACTCTATATCCTTCATTTTCTGGTATGGATAAGTCTTTGAGATCAGATAAGCTCTTAGTTTGTTTCAAATTTAAATTTCTTTTTCCTTTTCCTAATAATCTTGGAAACTTCCTATACTCTTCACATCGATTTTTCTTCTGTATATCAATAATCTATCAAGTTCTGCCAGTACATATCAGATAGTTTACTACAAGAAAAATCGGAAGTATCTGAGATGATTTTCTGTAGGACTCAAATTAGTGACACCAACTCAAATTTTTACCTAATTATCGAACAAAACCAGTTTGCTTGCTGCTTCTTGGAATGATGATCTTTAAATTAAATTAGTTAATGGCTTGTGTTATGGATATGTACATAGATGGGAAAGCTTATCTAGCCAAAGAGGTAGTCGAAACCATAGACAAGGAGAACAATTCAATCACTTTTAATGTGTTGGAAGGAGATCTTCTTCAGCTCTACAAGAGCTTCAAGTTCATGGTTCAAGTTGGTCTGAGGGATAATGGCAGCAGGGTGCACTGGATCATGAAATATGAGAAGCTACATGACCATATTCCTGACCCTTATTCAATGATAGAACCAGCAACTGTTATGGTCAAAGACATTGATGCTTACCTCATCCAAGGATAGGCATATAGAAAGCCACTGTCCTATCCCAATCCTATTATATGATAATGTCAAGTTTACGGCATACAAAGATTAGTTTTCCTTCTCTGCGAGGATTTAGATTTAGTGCAGTTATTATTTAGCAGTAATAGTTTCTTAACCGTTTAATGAAATTGTTCCAACAATTTTAGTTTTATTTAACAACTGATAAACTATTACTGTTAGATAATAATTGAGTAAATTCAAATCTATGTAATATTAGATAAAATATAATTAATAATGTACTTTTTATATTTGTGGAATCTATTTATAGAAGAATTTTATTTTTCTAATAAAATAAATAGTTTATTTTTTAAATCTAAACGATTACTCTAGAGATAAATTAACAAAAACTAAATCAAACCGAACAAGAACAAGAAAGCTAAGACACAAGAGAGCGAAATACCATTGAAGAACATTATTCAACCAAATAAGCTGCACAAAAGAGAATTGTACTCTTCTAAAACTTCTTTAGCTAGTTTTTATGTAATTATAATTTATTTCCTTTAATTGGAATCTTTAAATTTTGGAAATTTTTAACTGAATTTTATTTTCACTTCCGTAATATTCATCTTATAAGAATGCTTCACCATGAAAATTTTACCAAGTAGTGAAGAAATATTATTTTCTCTTTATGAAATTATTATCTACTTGATTATTTTTCGGCCTATAAAACTCTTTATCATCTAAAGGTTACTTTTTTAAAAATAAAAAATAAAAATAAATTAAAAATAAATAAATAAGAAAGAATCTAAAGGTTACTTTTTCTTTTCATTGCTTAAACATTTTTTTTTTCTTTTCAGTTGAAAAAAGTTTATAGGGGCCTTTAAAAGCTTATAGAGTTATTTAAAGAAATCATTATTCAACTTCGAAACTCAAACATACATTTTTATAAAATATAATTTTGATTCTTACTACCTTAAACGACCTTCGTGAATTCATGCTTTAGCTTTATGTCCAAATTGCTTTCAATTTTCCACCATTATAATATCATCTGGTTTGACTAGATGTAATTACCTAAACCTTAATGAAACTAAAAGGCAATAATACTTGAAAATAATATCTGACTAATCATGCTCTTATTTAAAAATTCTAATAAAATAAAAGAAATACAAGCAACAATTTACATGCATACCTCAAGCTACAGAAAAGAGAAAAAAGGAAATATCAAGAACTGAATACAGAGGCACATATTACCCACCAGTGATGAATTCAAAATTATTTTGACCAACATAACATAGTGAACTAATTAAGTTTATTTACATCCTAAACATGCAACTGGAAAAACAAAGCATAGGTAGTTAAAGCTAAGTTTCCCATTTACAGATTCCCTTCTCAAAAATGCTGGCAATTCACTCATGGCCAGCATTGTGAGGCACAAACCTCACTACCATTGGCGTGTGACTATACATGATTTAGAGCATGTTTAGGGATGTGATCCCCTTGGAACCTTGATTGGAGCTTCTGGGCTAGCAAACTGAAAGGCAAACATGAAGTTAGGAACTTTCATTCTCACTTTGGCAGCGTCTTTTCTTCATACCCACCTGCAAAATAAGGAGAATGGTTGCCAATGGTCATTATGCAGAACAAAATGATCAAAAGTAACATTTTCATTGAATATGGGAATGAAGTTACTTCCATTCTTGGTTAAACTCCGGCAGAAAACACAGGACATAAAAGGAGTTGCAGCATATCCTTAACTGTTGAGTGACCTCTGGTAGGTGATTCATGAATTTTAAGACATGTCAAAAATATAATTTTGATATTCTGGTTTTTCTTGGTAAATTATCTTCTGTTGTTGCAGAACATTGATTGAAGTACCACAAACAACTTAGAATGATTTACTAAATTTCTTTCTACAACTCATGAGGTCTAAAGACAAAAGTTTTCATTATGTTTAAGTGGGAGCTTCTCACGTATTCTTAGAAACTAATATACAAGGAAATTATACTTTGATCTTAACCATAAGACCAAGAAGGTGTTTGAAGTCACTTGGTATTACATGTTTGGAAACAATAGTTGGACTTGACACACAGACTAATCCATGTTCTGTGATGTAGCAAGTAAAGCAAATGTTTCTTTGGCAAATTAAAGCTAACATTTTTCGGATCAAACAGTTATGTTTCCTCAATCCTGCATCACATCATTTACTAATCAAATTCCGCACCCGTAGAAATGACAATTTAATCTTCCCCAAGTTCTATGATTAAGAAAAGACATACCTCACAACCATATGGTGATCCAGTACCTTAAAACTCTGCCAGCACTAATTCTCTAATCGTGAAATGCTAACTCACGTAAATATTGTCTAACTTGATTCATGGCATATGCAGAAGAAATCAACTTGGGGCTTGAAAGACGGTAAAGACATAATAAAAATCTAGTCAATAACTTTAACCAATAAGGGTGATCACTAACGGTATATTGCCATGACCATGGAATTGCTGCACAAACAATTCACAAAGATGAACTTACCGTCACAAAAATTTAACCAACCGTAAATAACAAGGCTCGCAACATACCTTAGGATATGAAGGAGGCAACGAAGCCCTACGTGGAGGGTTTCGCAGCTGTTTGATCCCTTCAAGCTGGTTTGCTATCTCCTCCAAAAGCTTCAACTGATTTCTTCTAAGTTCTCCATTATCTGGAAAGGAAGACAATTTTCCCTTCTCATTCTGTAACATTCTCAGCCTTTTTCTGAGCATTTCAATCTCAGTGCCAATCTTATACTTTTCATCTGTGTCAGAATATGAAAACTCCCTTCCTGCATCAAAAGGAAAAATTTTACATCTTGATTTACTGAACACTGATGACTGATTAGAGATATCAATACTAGTCTGACCTTCTGCCTTGCTTGTCTTTGAACGGACAGTCGATACATTGCTGCTATAAACTCCAAGATTTCCAAATGCACGATTACGATTTCTGGATTCATTTAAAGTATTATCAAATGAAAAGCCACTTATCTTCTTACTCTCATTTTTCCTGAGTTCCATGTTATCAACAGTAACATGAACATCAAGAGTATCTGGTTCAGTATTAAGAAAGGAACTTTGTGGATTGAGTTGAATTTGATCCTTCTGCTCTTCATTTTTCTCCAACTTTTCTACATCATCATTTCTGGTACAAGTTTGGGCAACCTGATAACTTGAAGAAATATTTGCTGTTTCAACATTCTTGACATTAGATTTATTGCCATTAATCTGTCGTGGACTTGTTTGGAGTGAAAATGATGGCATTTGTCCCCATTCATTGAGGGGCACCTTTGCCTCACCATTTGATTGCTCAGGTCCTCCAAAATTCATCTCCCTATAAGTCTCAAGTTCCTTCTCCAGAAAGTGATTTTCTATTTCCCTTCTCATAAGGATCTCTTTCAGAATGTCCATTTCCTCTTCATCATAAGCAACTCTTTCTTCGACCATCCTCTGGTAATGCTTAATTTCCAATTCTATTGATGCCTTCTCTTCCTGCAGACGTGATATCATGGCCATGGCTTCATCGGCAGCAGTTGCAGCTGCAGCTCTTTCTTTCTCTAGCTCTAGGCAAAGATCAGTATAGGCAGCTTTTTCTTCTTCAAGTGCCTGTTCCAACAACTTGACGTGATTCACTGCATTTCCAACCACCTCCATCTTGTCTTGAGTATTACTCACGTAGCTTTCCAATGAAGATGAATATTTGTCCTGTGTTGAACTATCAATCAATGATCTGCTAAATTCATAACTACGACATGTTCTTTCATCCATATCACGGCCAGTTTGAGTATCTTCAACATCTATTCAACATGCAGAATAGTAGAACATAAAGATTAAAGTCATTATCCAATGTGCAGAATAGTAGAACATAAATATAGGTGCTGAATAAGATTCAACCATAAGTTTTTGTAACTGAAGTTAAAAATTTTCAACGTCTGTCCTGTAGAGAGTAAAGGAAGTTATCATTTATCAACAAAATCATAAGATGTAAATTTTTACTTTCACTTAATCAGGTGTCAATAAAAATCAAAATCAAAATCAAAATAAAAAAATCTACTAACATGTGGCAGCATGATACTCATTCGAGCGAGAGAAAGAGTATTCACAGTAAAAATATGTAATTTGCAAGTCTGAGCATAAATAATCGAATGAATCATAATACAAGCATGCATCAGATCTCACTTACCCACTTCACTAACTCCTTTCCCCAATGCAGGATTTCTGCTATAAATGCTTTTTTTACCACTAACCATACTGCCATCATATGCAAAGCTGGAACTATGGGTATCATCAGACTGGAGATTTTCAGAAGACAAAACAGAAGAGAACTTCCCACATTCATAACTGCTCCTCCTTCTACGCCGAATTACAGACCTTCGTTTGAAATGTGTAGTTCTCTTCCCCTTAGCATCATACCCACATTCCCTATCAACTGAGGAAAGTAAGCGCGTGCCTGAGCATGAACTGCAAGATGCCTCATCTTCCAATTCAACTGCCCTCTTCTCTGATATTGTGTCCTTAGTCATATTCTCATTTGAATTGCACATATGATCCTTCACCCACACCAGATCAAACGGAAGCCTTTTCATTGCCAGCATTTGAATATAACATATCTTTCTTAATGGCCAGTCGAAAAGTATTTTATGCATACATAAATCACTATTTTTATACCCAAATACCCCCTTACAAGGACACGGCAAATAAAGTCCAAAAATCCTGAAAAATTTTGAAGCTACGAAAGCAATAGCTGATCCATATAGCAAGAAATAAGCTAGAACAAGGTCAACGAAAGCTCCAGTAAGACCTCCCAATGTCCAAGAATGATTTTCCTTGAAAGCCATCTTCTCTGAAGAGCTCAAAGTCCTAGAATACTTCAGACAATTCTAAGAAGCAATAGACCGAAAACAAGCCGCAATTCAAGTAGAAAATTCTCCAGCTGAAGACACCCACAAACGAAAAATCCTATAAGACTCTGTAAAAGCTACAAAAAGATGAACTGAAGGAAGCCAAGATAGAACTCACGAAGCAAATACAAATTTTCACCAACCCAGATAGAAAATTGTCCAATCAAAATGGCAACAAACAATATAGAACACTTCAGAGAGCACTATGAAGAAATTGATCGCAACAATCACCAAAACAACTTTAGAAATAGAACTCACAAAGCAGAGAGAATTTTTTCACCGGCCCAGATAGAAAATTCTCTATACCAACAATCCCACAAAGGAACCAGCTACATCAACACATAATTCAGTGGGTAGAAGACCTTAGAAAAATAAATAAATAAAATAAACCCAGAAGAATAGAAGAAGCCTATATTCATATCACGAAGAAACTTAGGACTGCAAATCCACGTATCTTCCTTCAATTATTAAAGAAAATTACGGAGACTTAGATCGTACGGAAGCAATACAGAACCTGGATTCCAGAGAAGGTAAATAAGAAACTGAGAATTAAGAACGGTTTTGGGATTGAAATCAAAAACCCAGCAAGGATTCAGAATGATTCGCAATCATTCTGCTATTTCTTTCGAGATTCCCATGTGAGCATTTAAAGCTTTCTTTTTTTATTTATGAATTCATTATAACATTGCAATCTCCAAAGCTATAGCCAACATCATTGTGTTTGAGACAGAGACGGCTTTGAAATGGGAAACCAGCAGCAACGCCCGGCTTCCACCGACGTCGTTTTGAAACTGCTTACCTGTCACACGTGATCAGTTGAAAATTACACGTGGCTGGCGGGAAAAAAGGTAAGAGAGCCGACTCTTCTTCTCGTTTCAATCTTTTTCTGAACAAAAACGACAAACCAATTACGCGCGCCGCTATGGCGAGTCTGCCAGTTTCGAGTTTGGCGGTTGGACGTAGAAGTATCAACAGGTTGTCTTGTGCTTTTTATCGTTAAACCAAGAATTTTTTTTTTTTTTCCTTTGCTATTTTTGGTTTCCATTTTTTTATAAATTTTATTCCTTGGAATTATAATCTGTCTTGAATGAATTAACATTAATTTTAATAGAATTGAGAACAGCATCTTTAATTTTATTTTTTTCTGCAATTTGAGAATTGACACTACTAACTCAAAAAAAAAAAAAAAAAAGACTTGATTTTAGTGTATTTATCAATTATCAATATATCATATATATAGCATAGTTGAATAAATTTTACAAACTTATTTTACTGGTAAAAAATCTTAATTAATTTCAATTTTTTAAGCCATGATTTTGAGTCAAGGGAATAAAATTTAAAGCTATTGAAATTTCAATTACCTATTGAAAGAGGAGAGGAGATTTGAGTGTATAGAATGAATTTTGGACATTTTATTACCTTATATATTATAATAAAAATATAAAATAATTTTATTTAGTTTCACCCTAGTTTACTCAAAACTGTCATTGTATTTGTATTTATTTCTTAGTAATTATTATGAGCGGACTCAAACTATCACCATTCAACGTGCAAGCATAATCATTGATCTAATGACAGAAGAAACACGGTCGTTTTGTTATTTATGGCTATTGATTATCGCTTACTCACTGGCAGTCGTTAATATATATTCATAATCTTTCAACGACAATGACAAAATTTAAAATATATATATAACACTTTTTTATCAGAAATTAAACGATAATTTTATAAAAAAAAAAAAAGACTACGTATTTTAATGAATATTATGGCAAAAATGTAAATAAATATTGGACAAGAATTGTGTGGATAACGACAATGATGTATGATGTATTGGATTCTGATAGGTCTATCTTTATTCTCCTAGGAAATACAAGGAAGAAAGGAGGCTGGTAATAATGCCAGGATGAATATGATCCGTTAGCTTGTTGAAGATTAGAGCAAGGAATGAAGTTCACTGGTAAGACTATCTTCTTCTGGAAGGAAGCTCTCCGTAACTCTTTCAAAGTAAAACCCATGAAACATGTCATAACTAATTAATATGCCATATATATTTGCAAGCCACATTAGGTTTGTTCTTGTGGAGAGTTCTCTGGTTTTTTTTTTAAAAAAAAAAAATCCTCAAAGACATGATCAATATGATTTGATTATGTTTATACCGTGTTTTTTTTTTTTTTTGATAATCAAACATTCTCGTATCTTATAAGTATAAGATTAATTTTATTTGGGACAAGAATAATAATTAACATATTTTAATAAATATAATTTGTTTCGGGGGCATAACTTTTGACTGGGAATGCCTAAGCTTGTTGCCACGTGAACTAACAGCTGAATGGCTTTTTGATTATTAATCTGGTCATTGGCATTAGTCCCCATTAATATAGAGATGATTGCTCAAGAAAGAAACTCTGAACTACTGTTAGTTCTGCTGGAGTAAGGGAAACCCTAGTCTATGATGATCACTGCTGGTCCACTAGAAAGAACATGCTACCAACAAGGATGACAAGTCTTTTTCATTCATCTCATTGTTGCTACATTCAAAATAATAAACATTTACTATATTTCCATTACATTGAAACCTCTTTCATATTTTTCTCTCTGGCATGAGAATCCAACTTCTTTTGGCACTCAACATTAAGATTAAGTGAACTAATTTATATGTATATCATGGAAAATAATTTAATTTGATGTGTGAAAAACTGTAAATCAAATCTCATGCTCACAAGATTCAAGGAATCTGAGTTGAATATTGTATGCTTCCTTTAGCTCTGCTAATACCTCTGCTATGGTTGGCCTCTGAGATGCATATCTCTCAACTGACTTCACAGCAATATAGGCTGCTTTCTTCATGCTCTCTGGATCAAAAGCTCCTCTTATGCTCTCATCCACAATTTCAAATGCACCTGCCTGAAAGTAGGGCTTGGCCTGCATTTGGTGGTCAAGAAACAAAAGCATTAATCTCTATATTGTACACTATAATAACAGACTCGGATTTGCTTATATTTCTACCACCAACACCATGGTTAAAACATAAAGCAAGTCCGGATCTTAGAGTTTGAATATTTCAACCTTATCAGATAAAGATTATCAAATAATAATCAGATATTGTTTTCAAATTTAAGCTGTCTATCACTTATTATGTATACTTCACCTACTACTTTTGTCATAATTCATATTGATAAATGATTTAAATATAAACATGATGAGAACATGATAGAAACAAACATAAGCAAATCTATTTTCAATGATCAAGATTTTCAAACATATATATATATATATACACATATGACATCTATAAACACCAACAGTATAAAAAATATAATATGGCATTAGAAGGTATTATAATTGCTACACTCTCTAAATGAAATTAGTTCTACCTCCAATATGGAGTGAGGTAGAAGTACTCATGGATAAAAACTCTATATATATATATATATATATAATATGCCACTTGAGGAGAATATTTTGAAGTTTTGCTTTATGGAAACAAGAAAAAGGAACTCTATGTTACCCATAAGACTAAATTGAATGAGTCTGGTGTTCCAGAATGACTCAATGGCTCTCGCCCACATATGAGTTCTAAGAGTACAACTCCAAAACTATATACATCACTCTTCTCAGTTAGCTGTTGGGTGGAATAGTACCTGTACACAAAAGGAAAAAAAATAACCAGCATGATATAGTTACTAAGGAGTTATCATTTTCTTAATTTGATTTGAAGAACATACTCTGGATCAAGATAACCAGCAGTGCCCTTGACAACAGTGGTGACATGAGTTGCATCTTCCCTTGTTACTATTTTAGAGAGGCCAAAATCACAGACCTTGGCATTCATCTCTTCATCCAAGAGGATATTACTGCACTTTATATCACGATGAATAATTCGCGGTTCACTTCCATTGTGCAGATAATCCAATCCTTCCAAAAAGAGAAGAAAAGAACCTCAGACCGATAAATCTATAAAGTATACTGTGACATCAAACTGAAATATTACTTTATTTTTCTTTGGCTCGGACTAAACATGTTACTTAGAAACCTAACATTGTACCTTTTGCTGCATCAACAGCAATCTTCAATCTTCTAACCCAGCTCAAGGAAATTTTTTGGCTATTTGTACCTGGAAGGAAAAGAAAAAGTGATCAACATCATTGGAATTTAGGAAACAAACAGATTTGTGAGAAAAATTATTGTTCATTGATGTATTACCATAGAGGTGGTCAGCCAGAGATCCACCCGGCAAGTACTCATAAACCAATATCTGATGCTTTGATTCATAACAAAATCCTTCAAAAGAGACAAGATTTTGGTGCCGTATTTTCGACAACAGATGGACCTAGGCGCAAGATATGAATGAAAGAATTAGCAAAAGAAAATATTATCTTGTAACAAAAATGTAGTGTTTCCAAAATTGGATAAACAACTTAAAATGGTGAAAGAACCCAGTAAGTGAACCTCATTGATGAAAGAATCTGCCCCCAGTTGGGTTTTGTCAAATCGAACTTTGACAGCTACTGATTTTCCATCTGGAAGCTTTCCAAGGTAAACAGATCCAAAGCTTCCCTTTCCTATAACTTCTTTGAATTTGCTTGTAGCTGCTTTGATTTCTTTGTAGGAGAAGACTTTTGCTGCACCCCAGTTCCTCTTATCCATCTCCATGCCTAAAAGCCAGAATAATATATGTATAAAAGCCTGTTTGAGTGGGTCTTTTTTACTCCAGAAGTGCTTCTAGAAGGGGGGGGGGAGGAGAAAAAGCACTTCTATATAGTTTTTGAATGTTTGACTTGACTTTTGAAAAAAAAGAAGCAAGTCACTATTTATGAGAAAAAAAGAAAGAGCATCTCTAGAAGGCTACTTTTGGTTTCTGCTTCTACTTTTCAACTCAATTACATTTTTTAAGTCAATCCAAAGGACCTCTAAGTATATAACATATGAAAGAAAACACTGTAAATAAAAAGAATGCATACCTGATGTGTATGAAGCTGCATATCTCTTTTTAGTCATGTATAACAATACTAAAAGAGAGAGCATGAGAAGGGCAAATAAAGCTCCACCAACCATGCCTAGTATGATTGCTAGACTATTATGTGAACTATGCTTCTTTTTGGGAATTATAGTAACTTGTGGTGCCTCAATTGAAGGATTGGATACTGATGCACCATCATCACATGAGGTTGTGGAGAAAGTAAGGCACAAATTCCCAGATGTTCTGCATAAGACTGGTGTTACTATGCATAACTTCCAAAGGGTAAGAAACAAAACAAACCACTTCCATACCTGATCTCTAAACTTTCTTTTTTCATAGACTCTGGCAGTGGACCTTGTAGTTTATTGTTTTCTAGATTTCTGCATAATGCAAAACATCATATCATCCCAAGTAAAGAAAGTGTCAAGAATCATTAGGTTAAAGAGGCTTGATCCCATGTCAAGAACTGATTCAACTAAAAAACTTAAAATGTTAGGTCTAAGTCTATGAATAGTTTTATATTTTACCAATAGAAAAGAGTGCAAAAATAAAATTCTCATGTTACTTGTTGAGCTATAATATTGATGCGCACGTACAATAAGTGGAGATCTTCTAACTCTCCCAAGCTTTCAGGAACTGTCCCTTGTAAATTATTGTTTTGCAAGTCCCTTCTCGTAGCGGAAAAAGAAAGAAGAGTGTGATATCAAATTACTTTTGTGTCTGCATATTGGTCTTTAGACAGAATTTTAGCTGATAAAACATGCAGTAAGGGAAATGAATGGACATGAGTGTGAGCAGTAAAGAGTGCAGACTTGTTGCTTAACCTGAAGTTGAAGTTTTATAAAGAAGAGAAAAGAATGTTACTCACAATATTTGAAGGTTTGCCAAGTTCTCCAGTTCTACGCCAAAGGATGTTAGCTTATTGAAACTTAGGTTCCTGAAAATATATGTCATCATTAATCATTATCACTTTCTGCAAAAAACGCAGTTAAAAATTCATACTTCTAGGAGGCATTACAATTTCTCAAGATTTTGTAAGCTGCCCAGATTCTGAATTTCACCGGTAAGCGATGTGTTATGCAAATCCCTGATCAATAATAGAATGGGCCATTATTATTATCATGTAAAATAAAAGTAGCATGAGAAATACATATAAGAAAAATGCCAAAGAAGTTCTATTAAAGTTAAGGAAGTTACAATGTTTTAAGGTCCAACAAGTCACCAAATGTAGGGCTGATTGATCTCAGGTTTATGTCTGAAAGATCCCTAAAGAAATGTCATTACTGTTAGATCACCACTGAATAAAAAAAAACCATTAATGTTTAAAAGAAAGAAAGAAAATAGAGGTTCAAGTTCACACACAGTGATGTAACAAGGTTTCCATCGCATCCTATATGATGCCATGGTGAAGGAGAGCAAGGATCATCTTGCCATCCAAGGTCCCAGCCAGTGGACTGCTGAATAACTTGCAGAGCTGAAACTGGAATATCCATTATGCAGACAATAAATAAATTTAGTTTGGTTATACTTTTAGTCTTTACAATTTTACTCAAAATTTGAAAAAGTCCTTATTCAAAATTCGAATAAAATCCAATGGTAAAGTACCTGTGGTTGAAGAAGCTTCAGAGGGAATATCAACCATCTCATACACTTCAAATGCATTAATCTGAGGGTAGAAGCTGATACTCTTGAGTGTTACATTCAAGCTGCTGATTCCCTTCCTTGTAAGATACAAGGCACTAACTTCTGAGCTTTTTACTGTGTAGTTTGATTTTACAACATCCCCATTTAGGAAAACATCAAAAGAAGGGAACACAGGAAGAATCCCAGCAAAATAGAGAATGATATAATAGTCCCCTAACGCATCAAGAGGAAGATTATAAGTCAGCATATTTCTTCGCGCCAAAACCCTCCCCGTTTGAAGAACAGCAGGAGGCGGTTTCTCCATAAGACTAGATTGATTGAAGCTAAGCTGAATCTTAAAGCCGGTTGCAACATGAAAGGGTGTAAAATTATTGTCAGCTTCCCATGTTCTATCATATGGATCTATTGGATACCTGAGATTCACATAGATAAACCGAGAGAATCTTAACAAATCATCAAAGAGATTACTTGTAAATGAAGAAATTATAATTCTTATATTTTATTGTCAGCTTCCCATGTTCTATCATATGGATCTATTGGATACCTGAGATTCACATAGATAAACCGAGAGAATCTTAACAAATCATCAAAGAGATTACTTGTAAATGAAGAAATTATAATTCTTACTGGATAGAGCCGTTAGCATAGCCACAATCAACTCGGTAACTCTTCCTTAGTGACTTATCTGGGAAATCTGACATCCCACTTGTGTAAGCTCCTTCTGGAAGTGGTCGAATTTCAAGCGAAGAAATGATAGGAGAACCCCCATTTGGTATGGAGTTTAAGCAGAAAGGCAATGTGTCCTTATTCACAGTCCATAAAAACTCTTCTGTCCATGGATCATTTTTGGCAAGTTTCACTGCAGCAGCAAAAGCTGTCCCAAGAGAAACTGAGAAGGTAGGGGGAATTCCAAGTCTATCATAGTTCTTGTACACGAATTTCGCTCTAACAAGGAGCAAAGAAGTTGCATTGTTCACCGGTATCCTGTAGCATTGGCGGTCTCTAGAATCTGGGAAGAACCGAGCTGAGACATTCAATGAGGATGTACCATCATTGTAATTGATGGTGGTTGTCTTGCCTGTGCTTATGTATAAAGTGTCTGGGATCCACGAAATGCCAGATGAATCATTGAAACTGTTGCTTCCACCACAAGATAGACTGAGGAAACCTGTCCCATGAAATTCTATTAGGAACATTGTGGGAACTAAGCAATATTGCTATGAAATAGTTAATGTTCAAATTTGAAGACAGTGTTAATAAAAAATGTGCCAACAAGAGCTCAAAATTTTAAGAGTAAGCTGAAGCAAACAACAAATGTGGCTGAGGAGTCTGATATTTTTTCACTGCCACTTGAAAAAATGACCAAAGTAAAATGCATTGTCTAGAAAAGTACAAGCCTTACCATCCTGATCACATACACTGAGGACCCAGAAGCAAGAAAACAGACAGAAGCAAACCCATGAATCCCACAGTTCCATCAACTCAGGCGCCTATGATAAAGTCAAACGTTGTCTTTGTCTGTCTCAGAACCAAAGAATAAATCAAAATGTGTCAAAGTGTCAAAATGGATTTGTCCATGGCACCATCAGCTGCAGCAGAAACAAAAGGGGATAAGAGAATATATTGAACAAACTGAACAAAGCTTGAAGAAAAGATAAAGAGCACAAAGGGTCAATCGGGAAATTGATCTTTGTTTGGTGAAGTGACAAAATTATTGAAGGTTGAATAATGGAGAAAACATGATAACAAATAGTAAAAGGAAAATGGAAAAAGAGAGGATATCACTGAGGAAATATAGAAGGTTATGATTATGGAAGACCTAGTTGAATTCAATCATGGGCAATGAGCAATGATTTCATATAACATAAACACTTCTATTAGTTGCAGTAGTTATAGTGGAGATTTCTTGCTGGACAATGGTGAAAAAGAAACTTCTTTTCTTCATTCTGCTATATATGTGTTTGTGAGTGGATTGCATGCGTGCTTAAAGTGAGGTAGACAACCTTTAAAGTCTAACTTTTGTCCTTCGTACGTTAATTTGAAGATTAAGGAAGATGTGTCACTGATTAAGTACAATGGGTGTAAGGTTACTGTGTTAATGGATAGTATTATGAGTTGAACTAGTGTCCAATTAATATTTTTTATTGAAGTGCTTTTGTATTATATGTTTTTCTCCCCACTTGTGTGTTGGATTAAGAAATCCCTATACTTCAAGGACACTCACATTTGTGGGAACTCTACTTTTAAATGGTGCATTACTTTTATATAAATATATTATTACTACCAAGCTAAGAGCCATGTTGAATTATAATGTTGTTATTGAAATAAGAGTCATATTGGGTTCAACTTATAAAGAGTAGTGGAAATAGAACAAAATGGATAAAGACATTGTAAGTTTACTCCAATGCTTAAGTGAATGATCCAATACAGTGAAAAATAGTAAAAATAAGAATGACAAGGAGGAGTAAATATTTATTATTATTATTATAAAGAAAATGTAAATTACTATTTATATACATATTTTTCTTGTTAATCTTCACTAATTTTATCTCTAAAATTTTGTCATTCTACAAGGATTACATATCTTTTAAATCTTATTATTACATTTGAGATCTAAAAGATCATAACTTGAAATGCAAGTTTTGAGTGAGACGCAGAATACTTGATGGAATGCATACATAGGATGCATGCTTAAGGAGCAAGCATGAAGGTAATCATGATTTTCAAATCTCTTTAGGGCTTTGCTTTCAATTTCATTTAAGGACTCAAGAAAAGGAAAGCAACTTCCAAACAAAGCCACAATCAGTGCCTAAACAGTGAACCAATTGGGCTGTATTGCCATGCATCAACAATGATGAGTGTTATACAACTTACACTGCATAATTGCCCTATCATATATCATATATATGATGGAAACCTAGAGCTCAGAGGCAAATAGAAAAAGGAAGGGGAGGCAGAGAAATTGCTTATACTAGTGTGTGTGTATATATATATATAGTGATGTTATATGCATATTTATTTTTACACACTCATTTTTTACATTTTTTTTTTTTTTGTATCTCAGTTACTTTTTTATTTATAATTTTATTATTACAACATAACTAAAAAAATTATATATATATTAAAATAGACAAAATGATGTGTGAAAGTAACTTTTCCTTTATATTTATGCTTCTTTCTAAATTTATTGCAGTTGGAATGGTGAATTTGAGTAATTTTAAACTACTCCTTTCTTGAGACATAACTCTTATTAGTCACTAGTAGAATTGTCAATGTATCTCAACTCAATTAACAAAGTTCAAACAGTTCTATATATCCTTTACCAAATTCAAAGTCATAACATGAGAAAAGAAATAATATCAATTAACCGGATTAAAAAAATTATATTAATAATGATTTATTATCATAAACATTTTTTTCTCTCTTGAACCAAACAAAACATTTTTATTAAAAGAAATAAATATAAATTTTGGTAGTGTTGTATTGTGTTTATTTGTTCTCATAATTTTTTGAACTCAATTTTTTGAATTCAAAATTTAATATATGATATAATTATGAGTACACAAGAATTTGCTTTCCTACAATTATTTATTGAATAACTATCAAACTATAATTAGATAGACATCAGATGATGAGATTATGAAGGCACATTAATGCAAAAAAGTAGAAATAATTAGATATTATGTGTAAATATATCATAGTAAATGCAATTCTTTTTGAATTTGTCCCACAAATAACAGTGTGATCCACCCTTGTACACAAGCATTCAACTTTTACCACTTGCAGAAATGTACCTTATTTTCCAGAAAACAGATTCAACCCATATTACACAATAGAAGCAACATGGCTGCAATCCATATATATGTAGATTGTATGGCAGTTAGATAAATACACACAACACAAGCCCTTCAACAGAACCTTGAAATGGAGTGGCATGACACTCAGAACTCCCTATCTGGGAACAGCACAGGAGCCACGAGAGACCATAAGTACAATGCAGCAGTTGCCCAGCAGGTGACAATCCGAACCCACACCGATGGCCACCCAACATCAACCAACTTCCCACTCTCCCCAACGGAGGTTGACCATCCAGTGAGAAGCATAGCAGAATACATGCTTGCAAGAGAGAAAATTAAGTGGAAGAAGGCATATGAGTATGAAACTGGTTTCGCTTTCTCATTCTCTGCCTCCTCCTTTCCGTCCATCGGAAGCAAAGGTTTTCCTGCATCATCACCAGAAATGCAGGATCATCAGTTCTTAGCAAATGCAGCAAATATCTTGGGTGATGAGATGAATAAGATGATCGTGAAATAAAAATCCCCATCAGATCATGATTTTCCTTCATTGCATCAAAATGCATAATCAAATTTAGATTCAGAGACAATGAGGGCATTCATAGATTCCAATATCAGATAAAATGCAGTAAAACTTATGAATATTGCGTATCTCAAGACAAATGGAAAATTAGGAATTCAAGAATTACCAGCGCGAGGTGAGCTTGGTGGAGAAAGCACAGTGCTAGAAGATCCGGCGCGGACAGCAGAATAGACAACTGACAGAATGGTGGTAAGTAAACCCAAAGTAAGTGTGCCAGTGGATACAGCTTTTGAGTGCTTGTGAAGACCATTGCACTCATAGTCTCTTGGTTCACTGGCCAAGGCACTATAGCAGAGATAAGTGCAGTACAGTGATATTACTGAAGCTGGCAAAACGCTCCCACTTATCTGTTTGGAAATAATTCAAAAGTCAAATAAAGAACTTAATGCACAGATCAACTCCAAGCACACAACAAATAGCAGAAAAGAAACTAACTATAATTAATAAGAAAAAATTGTGAAATACTTTGCATTTTCATTCTAAAATATAGAGGACAAAAAATTGGTGAACTAGTATTCAGAAAAGCAGATAAGAGGGAAAAATGAAAGAAGTTAGCTGCAATGGAAATTACTAACTAAACTTACCGCAGGATGCAAAGCAATTATGGCAAAAAGAATTGCCAGAATCAGTGTCATAGTGATAAAAAAGGTATTGAGACCACAGTCCTGTCCGGATGGCGTGAAAAAGTGAAAAAGAACTCCCGAGAATGCAAATGTAGCCACATAACAAATCAGTGAAACAACAAACAGGGCGACATACCTGTGTTTAAAAAAAATAAAATAAAATAAAGCGGCAAAATTATCATTAAAAAATGCACTGTCATGACTGTCATGACGGAAAAAAACTATATATAATAGAAGATACATTAGTATCAAAAAGGCTAAAACTAACCAGAACTTCTCATCATATCCAACCCATGTGTCATTCCATCCATGAACAAAATCCAACAACAGCACAACTTGAACAAGGAGAAAAAGACCAGAGCCAAACTTCGATATTGATTCTGCAAGCAGAAAAGATTTCATCATAAACCATGAAGAGTTTAACATGCCAAAAAGTAATAGCAAAGAACATTTTTTCACCCTCCAAAACATAATCCACTTTATCATTGCAAGCCCTTTTTCTTAAGCTTCAATATGACACATCACCTAGCACTACAAAAATTCAATGTCACCTACTAAGGCTAGATCCAAAACTAGCAAAAGAATTGGCTTTCCTATAAATATCAGAATCAAATATCTATACCAGAAACAGGGAAATCAAATAATATTTAAGAAATAGCTCAGAAAGATACGATGCATTCACTACAACAAGATATAGTTTATCTACAAATACAATGATCTGATCATTTAAGCAGTAACATTCATGTTAAGCCGCTATAACTCCTAACACTGAATATTTGAGCTGTCAAGGCAGATTATTTGGAACTCTACAAGCAGGAATCAAACTGAATTGAAATCATGTCAGAAGAACTACTTACCATAGAAGCTTACAATCTCGTTTGGAAGGAAGAACATAAAGATTACCAGAAGGCACCAACATATAATTTTCATCATCCAACCGCCATGGTGCATATTATCACGAGGATCCTTCTGGGTTTTCACACCAATCATTAGAATAGACAGACTGGTGAAAAAGAGAAAATTTCCCAAGCTAACCCGCAGAACTGCATCTGTTTCAAACCATTCTCTGCTAGGCGTATGTTTAAAGTGATTGATCCCTGCACAAGCCACAAAAGTATATTAGTTTCATCCTCAAACACTGAATAAAGGGCTCTGACCTCATCTGAGCATTTAATTAACCTCAAACAACTATGCTGTATCTTCATTAGTGACACCATAAACCTCACTAACTACAAATTTACTTCATTCTTTGGAGAGTGGGGAAAGAAAGACCATGTACGTGCACAATTCGAAATGATCCAATCAGATTTTTCCAATAATCAAATTTTCAAGTGAAGTGCACAAACACCATTGCCGTTGATGTCAAATATTCCCAAGCTTGAAATGTATGTTAGACAAATATAAAGGGGGTAAATTGAATTTTAGATATGCAAAAGCTCAACCTCATCCTTTCAGAGATTGAAATAAAATTTAGTATTCAATATAATCCAAAGAAAAAAGAAATTATGTCATCTGCCAGCATACCGGTGATGACCCACCTAAAAAGCATATTAAAAAGAAAAAACTGGGTACAGAAAATGAGAAGATTAGACTGCTTACAGGGGAGACTCTCCATCAAAGGCGCAGCAACCTCACGGAGAATCCATGCGACAACGAGGGAAAGTGCAAATAGGCCACAGTATGCAATCCTTGCAGAACGCCGGCTGATTCCTGACACCACCGTCCGGCACGCATCACATGCGCAAGCTGCGCAGCAAGATGCGAGGCAAGAAGCTGCCCACATCGTCTTCTTCGAAATTAAAAAATTGGATGCTTTTTGTGCAAAATCGGTTAAGAATTTTCAAAATAGAGGATTGATTACAATTTTTGCGAGCTATTATAGAAAGGAAATCAAATTGGGGCAAGCTAGGGCAATGAGAATCGCAAGCTGGAGACTTCGGAAGTTGGGAAAGACTTCCCAACTATGTGATGCCGTTTCCTATTTGATTCCGAAGAAATCCTGTCGTTTTTCCTTTTTGTATGCTACATCGTGAAAACGTGTCGTCTCAGCTCATTCATGTTTTGTTTGGACGAGGACAGAAAAGAGAAAAGTAAAGAAAAAATATATATATATATATATATATATTTTTTTTTGATAGATGGAAAGAAAATAAGAAAAAAGAAAATTCACTAAATTTAGTATAACAATAATACCCTTATTATAATTTTTTTTATATAACAGACAATGGAATACTTGCATATATGTATAATATTATTTATTTAATTTTATTTTAATAAAAAATATTTAATTTTTTAAATAAAAACATAATTTTTATATTTCCTTATTTATATGTTTCTTTTCCTAGTACAACATTATACTGCATTTTAAAAACTAATTAAAAAATTAAAATGCATGGCATTTCAGAAAGGAAGATAATGCTTTAGATGAAAATAATGTAAGTGACTCCAACATTTTCACAAAAGTTGCATAATTCTTTCAAATAGAGACAAAAAAGCCTACATCATCATCCCCCATCATAATTCTTTTTGTCCTTAACAAAAACAAAGTAAAATAAATATGTTTTCAAAACAGAAACTAAAGTGAATAGGGATTATAGTTTGAGGGTAATTTTGGAATTGAAAATATTAGACATAAAGAACAAATTTTTCTCCTCAAAATCTCTCCACTTTTTTTTTTTTTTTTAAAAAAAAGGTTTTATGTGGTGCCATGGCCATTTTTTCTCATATTTTTATTTTCTTCTTAATTTTCTGTCAATTCAAATTAAAAAAATATGTATTCTCTCTTCTATTTTCTCTCCTAGTTTCTCATCTAAACAAAAAGTTAGATTGTTCCATTTTGGGCCTTTGGCTCCGTTCTCTTATCCATTTACAGTCTAAACCCGATATTCAATTTCGGGTCTTTTCCTCCGTTTCCCCAACAGACCAGAGTGCTATCCTCGTACCTCCATTTCCCCCCCTTACCTCTCTAATCTGTCTTTGCTGGTTGCGGATTTTCTCTCATACTGTGTACTAGTCAAGAAATAATGGAATCTTCAAGCGCCAGAATCTCTGTTTCAAGCCACTCTGGACAACCTACTAAGCGGCTTTTATTTGACCGCCGCTACGGTTGGGTGTAATCTCTCTCTCTCTCTCTCTCTCTCTCTGTGCGCTGTTAATTATGTTCATACTACCATTAACAAATTGAAATACTGTGACGTTACCAATTAATTATTTATTACAGAATTGATGAATGGAAAGAACCATCAGATCAAGCCCTTGAGGGTGGCCGTGGAAGGTAAGTTTTTTTTTTTTTTTTCCCTTTTTATCTCAAATCTTTTTGTTTTCTTGCAGAAGAAGCAGAATTAAATTACAAAGCAAAAACCACAATGTATGATATCCTCTGTTAATATAACTAATGAAAGTAAAAAATAATTAAAAGGATCCGACTTTTCTGGCATTTTCTCTCCAGTAACTGGGAATCTGCTTTGTACTTATTTCTTCTCCTTTTCCCCCATCAAAAGGTTTTGCATCTTGCCGCTAGCCAGAGCTTTGCTGCAGATGACTACACAATCGGTATGGTTACAATTCTGTCTTTTTTTTTTTTTATTTTTTTGATGATGCTTAGCTTTTACTTTTACTATTGTATTTTTATTTGTTCTCTGGTTTGCCTTAGTTTGTTTTAGCTAGACCTTTTTGCAAACAGCTTTGAATTCTTGGCAGCAGCCTTCTTGCAGTCTTTGAGGTTGATCTTAATTACTTCTGAAGGTCAATAAGTGCTAGTTGCTTCATATGGATGATTTATGCATGTCTATGACAGAGAGTGCCAATGACCTTCAAAGACAATGTTCAACTAATTACATAGTCTAAATGAAAATTTACTACCAACTACATGAATAAGACTGCTTTCTTCAGATTTGTTTAGGAAAATATCATGTCTCTTTGGAGCAATATGACGCTACGTAAGTGCCTGGTGGCAGGAAATGAGTCTTCATCTAAGATCTACAAGCTTTCAATTTGTGTATGTGAATTTAGAGTATCTTACTGATTAATTAATCAATCAAAACCTAATTGCCTGGGGAGGGTGATGGTCCTCTCTAGCTCGGTTCGTTTGTGTTTTTTCCCTTTTCCCATGTCCTAGAAGCAGTCTCTTTTCTATTAAAATTTCATGTATTTGAACTGTTGAATGTAATGTGTTTTGCCTCCCATTTCAGGGATTTTAGAGAAAATTCCTATACACCTTGTTTTGCTCAAACTTTTCTTTTCTTCTCTTTTTCTTTCTTTTGTTTTTGGTAGATTAATCGCTCAGCAATCTTGGCGAGAAAAGCTTTGGAAAACCCCCAGTTATTTTCCCATGAGATGCAGGCTGCTTTTGATGACGGTCTTCGGAATTTTACATCATCGGGACATAACTTCTTGATTCTCAGCAAGAACTCCCAGTCCCAAGCTTCAAATGGTTCTTCCCATTCTCAGATGGAAAACAATGATCAGCGAGCTGCGTGAAGTCAAGTCTGTATGAGAGTTCGGTTTTTGCTTAGATGCCATAACGGTATTGTCACGATGTAGATTTTGGAAGAAGTCATAAAAGGCCATTTGACATCAATGCGTTGCATTGATCTTATTCTTAAAAACTTGGTAGCTTCATCATGTATTGTCCCTGTTAATTCTATTTGTAATGTTTGATGTCATGTGGAAATGCTAAATGTGTTTTTACAAGGACATTTATGTATTAAAAGGGAAAAAGAAAAACATGAACTACAGATACTAAGTTGGTTATAAAAATCACTACATTGTTAGCGAAACATAGCATTAAGCTTGTTGCCATTTAAAGGTCTAGGAAACTAAATAGTTGAACCTTCAGCTGTATTCTCGTATTTAAAAAGATAAAAACGCAGAAAAAGAGAATAAGAATCTCTTTTAAGTTATTTATTTAAAACATCTAACAGCAACATTTCCGAGTTAATTTTGACTATTTCTTACACTGACAAGTGTCGAATAAAAAATACTTGGCAAAGAAACTAAATCTGTGTTTCAATCCTAGGTTCATAACTTCTCCGCAGTAGTTGAGGAGGTTTTCGAACACGCATGATAGTACACCTTGGTAGGATGCATAATCGTATTTGAACAATTCCTCAAATGAGATTAATCTCAACTTCAATGTAACGTGAAGATACTTGGGTGAAAAAAACGTGTTAAATTTAATCAGCTTGGAGCCAACGAGGACAATGGCCCTTCCCTTGAATATTCGATAAATATGTATAGAAACGACCAAAATATTGAAAGATGGATGCTAGGGCGGAGGGTTTAAATAGAAATATTGAGATTAAATGATAAGCAAGAAAACCACAAGCATATCATTTTAAGACAACAAAAATATATAGATAAAATGAGAAACAATACTACTAGAAAATAATAAAATGGTTCCAAACATTATCAAATTGTGTTTGAAAGCACAAAACAACCAGCAAAACTGAAGCGAGTTCCTTTGGTATACCTCTCAATAATTTTAAAATTCCAACCTAGGCTAAGACAACTCAATACTTAACCGGAGCAAGAATGTCCAGTTGGGAACCAAGCTTTTCCTCAGCAATCTTCTCAGCCTGAACCCTAAGTTTGTTGAGCTGCTTCTTCCTTTCATAAGAAACTTGGGCTCTCTCCTTTCTCTTCTTTTCCAGCTCCTGAAAATTACACACAACTTTATCCGCAAATACCACTCCACACACCATTTCTACACTCTTTCTCAATATTTGAGATAAAAACATCAAAATTAATCAAGAAAATTGAACTATATAACATCAGTGGCAGTATAACTAGTTATAACAAAGATGCTAGTTTCAAATATTTGAAGCAAGCTCTCGGAAACTGAAGAACTTACCCTGATGGTATCGTAGTAGTTCCATCCAACCTCTGAAGACAATCTGCCCAGGAGGCAGAATTTGTGACCCTTCTGTAGCCTCAACACCCTGGTTTCATTGATCGTGTTAGGAATGCATCAGAAACAGGAATCCAATTCAAGAAACAAACCACAAAAAGTAAAAACATGCTAATGGTTCAGAGAAGTAGAACTTACTTCAATGCATCAGGGACAACCATCCTCTTCATCTTGTCATATGGAGGAGGAATGCCCTCAAAAACCTTGAGACGTTCAAGTGCAGCTGCGCCACGCTTGGTCTTGTGTGGAATCATTCTATAAATTGAAACATTTTAGAAAACATGTACGAGAAAGTAAAATCGATACTTTTCAACTCATGTTAACATCCAATGAATATGAACAGTTCCCCAAACATCTGAGAAATCAACAAGGCCCAAATTCAGAAATGGAAAAACTCATTAAATGAAATGACCAATTAAACTTTCAAGATTTATTGTGTCATTTGCATGTAGTATATTATATTTCCCTTTATCAATTTTGAAACTTTGCAGACATTCCTTCAAACATATTTTGGTAGTTCCTTTCAAGTTAACATTTAGTATGTCGAACATTCACTCAAAAATTAAACTTCTCAACGAAGTCCATAAATTCATTTCATGTAACTATACAACGAAACCAAAAAACACAACGAGAACATAAAATACACACAATTTCACTAACACGTATAATAATTCCAAAACAAAGACTAAAAAGAATGGAACCCACGATTTCTAACGATGCAATAACAAGATCCCAGACTCAGAAACTTTGATCAATAACAGCAAGCATAAAATTTTCAATTGGAAAAATCAAACAAAAAAAAAGATTAAGGAACTCACCCGCGAACAGTGCGCCAGAAGATCTTCCCCGGAGCTCGGAAGTGAATGGGACCATGAGAAGGCTTAGTGTTCATCCTCTTGCGAAGAAATCTCATGTACTTCATCTTCTGCCTAACCAAACCACCAGAGATGCAAATCTCCTCGCACCTAACAACGACAACCTTCTGGCCATTAAGAAGCTCTTTGGCTACGATTGAAGCAAGACGACCCAGCATGTGGTGGCGGGCGTCGACCACCACCCTCTTTGCGCAGATGCCAGAGCCTGAAACCATTTTCTCACAAATCACAGCTCTGCCTTGGCACTTCTGCTAATCTGCTATACCTATATCTGATTTTAGGGCTACCACACTTTTATGGGGGAGCGAGGAAGCGGGTGGCTAGGGTTTTTGATCGGGTTGGGCTTTAACTTTAAAACCCTGAACCTGTGACCCATTTAAGGCTATGTTTACCGTTAGTCTATTGGACCTCCTCATATCCTCCCCAATCCAACCATTAGGTATGGGCATACGTCAGGAACCATGGGTTGCGTTTGACACACCTCGATTTTACTATTTACACCCCTCCTTTATTTTATTTCTTAATTTATAAGCAAAGACTGGGCACCAAAATCATTGGATGGATCTCACTAAATCTAGGAATGAATTTAAGGGAGGCTGAAAGAGAATATTTCAAAAAAAATATAAGGAGTCAAAAGTCTAATTATAAAAAAATTTACATATAAAAATTAAATTTTCCAAAAAAATTCACCATTCACACCCTTGCTTCTTTTTCTGTATTCGTCCCTAATTGGAGGATGTAACAGTAAACCCCTCTGAGTCTGATGGAGTTTGGTTAGATCCTTCAAATTATGTATTTATTTTTATTTTGTTATAGGTACATAGAATTAGATCTTTTAATTCAGAATAGAACGAAAAAAATATAAATTTAAACTTAAGAGCTTAATTTTTTTTAATGAATTAGTTCTGTTACATGTAAAATCTATGCCAATTTATAGTATTTTGCTTTGATTTTCATCGTTCTTGATTAATTTTATTTTATCTTATTAATGATTGAGTTCTTCTACATCAAAATCAAGAAAGCAATAATATTAGAAGTTCTCATTGAGATTGCTAGCAAGATGGTTAGGTACATTTTGGCATTCATCTGGCGGTAACTGCGTTATGTTTTTTTTCTACGAAAACAATTTGAATAAACTAAAGGAGCAAGTTGAGGATCTTGGAAGGCAAAGAGAGAGAATCCAACTTTTGATTCAATGCTGAAATAAGAAACGAGAAATTATAAATAATAGGATGACCATTGACCATAAATTATAATAGGATGACCGATGTGATCGTCCTGCATTTATATGATTAACAAGTTTATAAATAATAAAAAATATGATATAATGAAAGATTAATGACAACGACCATTACTAACTACAAAGACTTTAACCTTTTTTTTTTTTAATTTGAAAAAGACACGAAGTTAAACATTAAAATACAATTATCATTTTAACTTTATCCTGAGCACCTTCCTATGGTGAGTTGTATTGCAATATATATAATATTATAATGGACATCAAGATAAATATAATAATACTCTCATTTTTTTACAATAATACATATTACTAACTTTTCCTCTCTTCTCACTTTGACAACCATTTGCCTTTACTCTTCATCTTTGAATCAATCTTTAACTCTTCATCTTCATCATCATCATCTTTCTTGATCAAGCTTCCTCTGCCTTTATTTTTTACTGAAAAATAGTAACCTTTTTCACAGTCTTACTCTCCTTGTTATTGTTTTCTTTGTTCTAGATTTTGTTGTATTCTCTGTTCCTACTCAGGAAAAAAAAAAATCCGTCCTTTTGTGTGTGCTGTGCTGTGCTTGGGATTTCTCGTTTCTTTGCTTTAGCAGATTGTGTTCTTTCTGGTTTCATATCCCCTTTCCGTTACTCAGTTTCGCGCTTGACGTATCCATCGTGACGTTGCTTGTTCCTCTTTGGAAAATACTGATTCTGTGTCTTGCTTTTGCATCCTCTGCACTTCACTTGCCTTATTAAATCCATAAGAACAGGTATAAGTTCCCTTTTTCTCATAAACAGTTTTTCTTATATATATATATATGATTCATATACTTGTTTTTGAACCTTGTGGATCAAACTTTAAGTCATAAAACGAATAGAAAAGAAGTTCCTGAAATTATTAGTCCCTTTATTTGTTGGTTTTTTATTTTTATTTTTTAATTTAGTTTTATTTAGAGTTGTGTTACTCATATCATTTTTTTTTTGGGATATGTACTCATATATCAATTTTAGAGTCATAAATATAATGGTGTACATTTGGCCATGGGTGCCTTAATGATGATCATGATGCCTTTTGCTATGATGCTCTTTCGACTGAATGTTCGTCTTAATTTATGACTTCTTTTATCTTTTTTACTTTTTAATAGTATTTTATTTTATTTTATTTTTTAATTCTACCCATTTTTCCTTAATACTATTATTAAGTTTCCATTAGGTATAATATTTTGGTACTTAATTTTCCCATTTGGTTTTAACCTTTCTATTTTCTTAGTTCTACTACTTTTGCATTAATTATGTTTTTAAAATTTTAAAATTAAACTTATAGTCATGTGATTTAAAAAAAATCATAAAAAATTCCTTTCCATTTAAATCCTCTAATTAATATGAAACAAATTAATTGAAAGAATAGATTTAGTAATAAGTTATGGACTTGCACACGCCTTTTGTGATAGATTTTATTTGATTCAACTTTTTTAGAACTAATATAAAGTTGTGATTTTGGTTTAATCTGTATAATTTAATTGGAATAAAATTGTCACAGTTTTTTTTTTTTAATAATTTTGATATCCATGTCCTTACAAGACAATAATTAATGTATAAATAACACGTTTAGTTAACCATCTCAAATTAAATTCCGTTGAAGTTAATTTGTTTTAAAGAATGTGATAAATTATATTCTGTCTTCAGTAAAATACAAAGATTATGTGTGAATGATATATGTTTGCCATACACGCACACAAATTTAATTTTCAAAAGTTTTATAAGAACTCAAAATAGCACTAGAACCTTAGAAATACGGTGATATGGAAAAATGTGATTTTAAAATTTAGATCTTATCTTTTTTGTTTTTTCTCTAGAAAGAAGAGTTTTGAATTAGTTTCATTGATGTGATTGTATAGATCATGTATTCATATATATATGTATGTATATAGATTTCGTTTTGATGTTCATTTTTCTTGTTTTATTAAATATTATTTTCTTCTACATCAAAATCAGGTAGCGACAATGCTGGAATTTATCGCTGAGATTGTAAGCAAGATTTTTGAGTATACTTTGGCATTCATCTGGCGGCAGTTGTGTTATGTTTTGTTTTACAAGAACAATTTGAACAATCTTAAGGACCAAGTTGAGAATCTTGAAGGGCAACGAGACAGAATCAAATGTCAAGTCGATGTTGAAAAAAGAAGTGGGAAAAATATTTTCCCTGACGTTCAGGTATGGCTGGAGGACGTAGAAAAAATGACCGGAGAGACAGAACAACTTCAACACAATGCAGACCATGCCAGTGTTGGATGCTGCCCTAATTTGCTGCTGCGGCATCAACTTGGTAGGAAAGCTAAACTGGGGGAAAAAGATGTTCGTGATTTAAAAATGAAAGGGGAATTTACAAGTGTTGCATATGTTCCTCCAATTGAACCAGACTTCACAGCTTATACAAGAGGAATTGAAATCTTTGAATCTAGGATGTCTGTTATGAATGAGATTATGCAAATTATAACAGCCACTAATATGAGCATGGTAGGCGTTTATGGGCTAGGAGGAGTTGGTAAGACTACGCTTATGTATCAAGTTGCTGAAAAGGCTAAGCTTGACAAGTTGTTTGATGCAGTTGTTAGGGTTTTGGTAACCCAAACTCCTGATTTTAGATCAATTCAAGGTGAAATTGCAGATCAGTTGGGTCTTAAGTTTGAAGAAGAGAGTCTTTTTTGTCGAGCATCACGCTTACGTGAGCGGATAAGAAAAGAGAAAACTATCCTTATTATTTTAGATAATATCTGGGAAAGATTCGATACGAATGAAGTCGGAATTCCTTTGGATGATCATAAGGGTTGCAAAGTATTGATGACTTCAAGAAATCAAGAAGTGTTAAATGAAATGGGGAGCCAAAAGGATTTCAGATTAGAACCTTTGAATGCAAGTGAAACATGGAGGTTGTTTCAAGTTAAGGCAGGTGATGTTAAAGACCGTCAAGACATAGCAACCCAAGTGGCAAATAGTTGTGCAGGTTTACCTGTTCTCATTCTTACAGTATCAGGGGCACTGAGAGGAAAAGGCATTCACGCTTGGAAAGATGCCTCAAACAGGTTAAAAGCAGTGAATAACAAAAATCTAGAAGAGATATATAATTCAGCTTTGGAGTTAAGTTACAACGGATTAGAGGGTAAGGATGTGAAGGAGCTATTTTTGCTTTGTGGAGTACTTGGAAGACCACTTATCAGCGACTTGTTGAAATATGGAATGGGTTTGGGTATTTTCAAAGATGTAAATACTGTGGAAGATGCAAGATACAGACTTCACTTTATGATTGATAATTTGAAGGCTTCTTGTTTGTTACTTGAAAGTGGTAAAAGCACAGCAGTTGTTGAAATGCACGATAATGTTCGTAAAATGGCTGTCTCGATTGCATTCAGGGATGAACTTGTCTTCACTATTCAAAGTGTTGCTGAATTGGTAGAATGGCCAACAGAAAGGTACACCCAAATCATCTTGCCTTGGTGTCGTTTCCATAAACTCCCTAAAATGTCAAATAATCCCGAGCTCAAGCTACTTTACTTGAATAATGCTAATAATCACTCCTTGGAAATCCCAAATTCCTTCTTTGAGGGAGTTTCAAACCTCAAAGTGTTGGATTTAACATGCATGAATATGGCTTCCTTACCCATATCATTATCTTCCCTAACAAAGTTGAAGACTTTGTGTTTGGATCGATGTGCTTTGGGAGGTATGGCTGCTCTAGCATCCTTGAAGAATATAGAAATTCTTAGCCTCTTGAAATCATCAATTACTAAATTGCCCCCTGAAATAGGGCAATTGACTCGTCTAAGGATGTTGGATTTGAACTCTTCTGGAATTGAACTCATCCCTCCCAACATAATATCTAGCTTGATCAATTTGGAAGAGTTCTATGCAGGTGATACGTCCATTAAGTGGGAGGCTGAAAATGCAACTAAGCAAAATAAGAACGCTACTGTTGCTGAGCTGAGTCAGTTGCCTTACTTGACTGCTTTGAGTATACAAATTCAAGATGCTTCAATTTTGCCTCAGGATGATTCATTCTTTGAGCAGTTGAAAAAATATAAAATTTTCATAGGAGATGTATGGACTTGGCCTAAGATGCATGAAGAGTCAAACATTTTGAAGATCAAGCTCAGTGGTAATATTCATTTAGCGAAAGGAATGAGAAAATTACTTAAAGAAGTGGAAGATTTGCATCTAGATGAAATTACGGGCATCTCAAATGGGCCTTATGAATTGAATTTTGAAGGGTTTCTACGGTTGAAGTGCTTTTGTATTCAAAATAATGATGAAATTCGACACATAGTTAACTTGAAGGATTTTACTCAACCTCATGATGCCTTCCCAAACTTGGAAGTACTAGCTCTTCACAACCTTAGTAAGCTAGAAAGGATATGCCAAGGGCCTTTCACAGACACGTCTTTTCGAACGCTTAAAGTAATCAAAGTCTTCAAATGTGACCAATTGAAGAATCTCCTATCTTCTTCAATGGTTGGAGGGCTTTCTCAACTTCTTGAAATCAAAGTTTCTAAATGTACTTTTATGAAAGAGATTGTGGTTGCAGAAAATTTGATCACCAGTGATAATCAAATAACAACTATGATCAACTTTCATCAGTTGCATTCTCTAATTTTACAAGGCCTACCAGCACTTGTTGAGTTTTACTCAAATAAATTAAGTTCTTTGGAATCTAAGCCACTCTTTAGCTCCAAGGTATGCCCATTCAAATTTAGTTGAAACATATGATTTATCCAATGCTCATGTTTGACATGTCATTAATTTGTACAAGCATTTCAACAAAGTACAAACTACATTATTTACCGTTACAAAACCACAATAAATTTTTTAAATGCTGATTTTGATTTTATTTTAGAAAAAGTTAACCGAGGGAGGAAGGTGAGCAGAGATGATGATGACAATCATATGTGTGTATCTCCATGTTACATCATTGAGTTATCTAAATGCACCTATATAATATAATCTAACCTTAATTCTTCTCTATATATCATCAAACAAAAAAATTTTAAAATGTGCCTATGATTAGTTGGTAATTTCAAATCTATATTATAATGTAGTTTTGTTAGATAAGTTTTGCTTGACAAAATGATATAAACTTGTGGATTTACATTTATTGGAAGTCAAATTAATTTGATTCGAAGACTTCAAAAAGTAAATTATTCAATATACAATATAAATTACAAAGTGTTTTCGCATAAATTTGAATAACTGCTTCATTCCCTGGTCATTTCATCACTTTTCTCTTATTTGAGTTGATACTCGTTTCTTTATGTTTGTCCGGTGCTACTTATATGCAATTAGTCAAAAACTAAATACTTTTGCCTGCAACTCAATGAACTTCAACTATAATTGTGCTTTCTAGGTGGCATTTCTTAAGTTGGAAACCTTAAAGTTAAGCTCGATCGATGCAAAGAAAATATGGGATGATTCTCAACTTTTGACCACCAGCTGTGTTCAGAATTTAACCAGCTTGACTGTGGAAAATTGTGGCAACATAAAGTACTTATTTTTTACCTCCATGGTGGGAAGCTTCTCAAAACTCAAATTGCTCAAAATAAGTAATTGCCATGTGATGGAGGAGATTGTTGCTGCTGAAGAAGGAAGAAACGGTGGTGTTAACCTAGCAGAGGTATTGACACTCTTAATGTTTCTATATTTTAACTTTTCTCTTCTTGTAACGTTTTCATCTATTTTTATGATTTAACTAACCATTAGGAAACTTCACATTCAGTGACATCACAAATAACTTTACCAACTGTAAAAGTGTTAGGTGGCATACCTCCACTGTACATCCAAAAAGAATCAAAAGAGTATTATAAATCTTAAAACAATAGAAATATACTGAAATGCTCTTACACGTTAAGGTTTCAAGACTGTCAAATGAAATAAATACAAGAGCAAAAGAGCATCTGCACGGAGTCTAAAAATAGCTTTAGTGATTATTGTCATAATAATGACAAATTATGATTTGATAAACTGTGTGTCACAGGATCAATTCCCCAAATTGGAGAAAGTGATAATAAATGACATGAAAAACTTGAAGAAAATATGGCACCAACAATTTGGGAGCTTGAGAACGATGGAGGTGAAAAATTGTGGAAAACTTGAGAGGATTTTTCCATCTCACATGCAGAGAAATTTTTCTAGTCTAGAGACGGTTTCGGTCACTGACTGTGGTTCACTTAAAGAGATATTCGAATTGAATGCCGATGAAAATGAGAGTGAAGTGAATACACAACTAAGAATTTTGACTCTTCTTGAGCTGCCAAATCTCAAACAGATATGGAATGGAGATGCCAAAGGAATCCTTCGTTTTCATAATCTTGAAGCTGTGCGTATCGAAGAATGTCCAAAATTGGAATATCTCTTTCCTCTCTCCATAGCCATGAACCTCCCTCAACTTGAAGAAATTCTCATAAAACAAGCAGAGGCCATGAAAGAATTTGTTGCAAAGACAGAAGGATACATCGAAGGAACTGCTAAATTTGTGTTTAATCGACTGACCACATTAATTATTTGGAATTTCATTGAAGCTGACAGATTCTATGCTGGAAATTTCTCTTTACAGTGTCCATCATTGACATTATTAAACGTGTTCAATTGTCGAAGACTGGAGTTATTCAAGACGCGATCTATGAGCTACCCAGAAAGAGATCATGATGGCAACCTTAATGTTTCAATCCCACAACCGCTTTTCATAGCTGAAGAGGTACGTTATGTACAAATTAATTCTATATATTGAAATAAGAGATTATTATACGTTTTATTAGGGATATAAATTATTTTGGTATTTCCTTAACATCTTATAGCTTTTGGGTTAAGTTTTTTTATTGACATAATATTGTAGTTTATTTGACTTACTAATGGAGTCGTTTTAGCCCTCCTAATAGCTTGACCCTTGAGGTTTATGTTATAGGTGATTCCCAAGCTGGAGCAGTTGAATCTAACAGATAAAGATGTCCGCATGATTCAGCAAGAAGAAATTTCAGGTGACCTCAACAGCAAAATGACACATTTGCGGCTACAATTTTTTGAGGATGAAGATGCCACCTTTCCGTATTGGATTCTGCGAAAGTTACCCAAATTGCAATCTCTTTGCATTGAATATTGTTCATTCAAGGAGATATTGCATGAAGGTGAGAAAGGACAAAATAAAATTACTACACGACTCAATTGGTTCCAGCTAGTTGGAGTACATAAAATTCAGCACTTGTGCAAAGAAGGATCACAACTTGACCCAGTTCTTGAGTTTGTTGAGAATATCTACTTAGCAGGATGTTCAGGACTGATATATTTAGTGCCCTCCAATTTGACTTTTAGTCACTTGACATATTTGAGAGTAGGGCACTGCAACGGGTTGCTATATTTATTTTCATCCTCAACAGCAAGAAGTCTAGTCAAACTCAGGCAAGTGGACATTTTGGAGTGCAAATCACTCGAAGAAATAGTCAAGGAAAAGGGAGATGATGAGACGGAACAAAATATTGCATTCAACAATTTGATATTTTTGGAACTAAAATGTTTGCCAAGCCTTAACTGGTTTAGCTCAAGCAAGTGTCTGCACTGGTTCCCAATGTTGGAAGTAGTAGTTGTGAAGCAGTGTCCTAGGATGAAGACCTTCTCCGTTGGACATACAAGCACTCCAGAACTTCGAAATGTGCAAGCAGACGAAGGATGGTGTTGGGAGGATAACCTTAATGCAACTATAAAGAAAATATCTCCGTAAGGGTAACTCTTTGATTTTTCTACTACATTTCTTAATTTTATTTTTAACATATCCTAGAAGGAAAGTTTTGATTGGGCAGTGGCATTGTTAGCCACAAATTAATTGTGTTTCCTAATACTAGTGTATTTCTTGTGCAGCACATGAAGAGGATTGAGAATTACATCTTCGAGAGAAGAATCCCTGGAATCTATCAAGTGTTGTAGAGATTTTACTGTTCAAGCTCTGGTGAATATTTCTGTTCTTCTTTCTTCTTTAGGGAATCATTTGGTGCATTTCTAAATTCTACAAGGTCTGGTCCATGTAACTGTCAACTGATGGTTATATCTTCTACGTAATCTTTTTTCTTTCTTTTGAAATGTATTTTGTTCTATCTTTCAGCATTTTGTTTCTTCAAATTTCAAAAGTGGGGTAGCTGCCTGGCGTGGATTAAGCACACTTACCTTGTGTTGGCATTTTCATATGGTTTGATCCCCTGCAAGACACATTGAAATTAAGGTAATCTTACCTTCCTCATATTTTTTGGAAAAAAAAATCATCTCTTTACGTGCTGATGGAATGTTTTAATGAATTATATCCTATACTGCAACAAAGTTTGTAACATTAATCTTTATATTAAAGTATATATCCAATAATCAAATGAAATTCCTTTTTGTCGGTACTGTTTTGAGAGAAAAAGTGCTAGTTTCTTGTAATAAAGTAGTTCCTTCGTTATTAAAATGAAGTTTTGTTTGTTGAGAGTTTATTGTCTTGTGTAATTTATTAGCTCAGTACAGAGAATACTGTGAATCTTGATGATTTTTTCTAGAAAATGAATCGCACTTCCATTTTTTCCTTCTGTGTTCATTTGAATTCTGCTGGTAATTTGTTTGATGGGATTATGAAGATGAGTCGGGTGTTAAAATTTGTAGGAGAGACTGGAAATTCATGAATATGGATCATGGTTTTGGTTCTTGGTGCATTTAATGGTTGCATGGTATTACTCTCTGTCCTGAATGATAGCTTCTTCTCTTGTAACTTATGTTTGCTTCGTTTGTTTGTTTATCTTGATACATCCTTGAGAACTTTTGCTAAAATGGGATATTCAGCATTTTGTATCAAAATCATTTTTGCCGTGTTGTGTGGTTTTGGAACCCCAGTGTCTTTCCCAAAAAATCAATTTTCAATTTCCATTTGCATCGCTGTGACACTTACCTTTAAGAGTACCAAGGAGAGCAAAGTGACATTTGAGAGAAACTGACCATTTTTTATTTCTTAATTCCTTTTTAATTGCAAAAGCAGTATCAACATATACTGGACTGGAGGAACATGGCTGTCATAACATAAGCTGACAACTAAGTTCAAGATGGATCCAAATCAGACAGAGGTTTAGCACACTGGTGAGAGACGCGAAGAAAAGACTGGATGAAGCTCAAGAATCACTGAGAGTAATTATGAAAATGATGGTAGAAGAGGATCAGCAAGTTTTGGTGAGAGAGAAGAAGAAAAGGAAAAAAGACAAAATGGAGCCCGTGGTTCATATTGAACCTAGAGAATCAACCATTGTGCATCTTGGTGCTGAAACAGAAGACCTAATAGTTCTGAGACTGGAAGCGCAGGAATCTTCCATTCTGGTATCTGACACCGCAAGCCATGAGATATGCATCACAGAGAATTTCGTCTCACCACTGTTAGTGCCCTAGAGTAATTAAGAACCTTCGGAAATAGTAATAACTTAGGGAAGATGGTTGGATATATGGAATATGAATGAAAAAATCATGCATGGTGTTGTCTGAGACTCTCAAAAGAATAAATGTTGAATTTGAATTCAAACCTAAAACACAATGAACTTAAATATACCTTCAAAAATTGGCACATAATCCTACTCGTTTCTCAAATTTCCTCCGAGTGTCCTTCTGAATTCCAAAAGCAGAATCAACAAATATATATATATATATATATATATATATATATATATAGAGAGAGAGAGAGAGAGAGAGAGAGAAAGAGAAGGAAGAAAGCTAACTCAGCATAACGCAATCAACCATTTTCAAACTCAGCCAGCAACAGCAGAAGATTACACCCAACGCTTGAATTTCATTCTAGTTAGTGGCGATCTGCAATTCCGTCATGCTAGTGAAGCGTAGAAAGTGGATCATACTCGTACCTTAGAGAGGAATCGGAACATGGTTTGATGGGGTTGGGCTTTAACTTAAAAACCCTGAACCTGTGACCCATTTAAGGCGAATAAGAAAAAATAAATGGATGTGTCACATGAGAATAGATCATGTATAAACGACATATGCAGTTAGCTTATCACATAATAGGTGAATCAATTTTTCAAGAACTGTGACTAAGGGGCACCAAAATCATTGGATGGATCTCACTGAGTCTAGAAATGAATTTAAGAGAGCCTGAAAGAAAATATTCAAAAGAAATAAGGAGCCAAAAGGCTAATTATCAAAAAATTTACATATAAAAATTACATTTTCCAAAAAATTTCACCATTAACACCCTTGCTCCTTTTTCGGCATTCCTCCCTAATTAAAGGATGTAACATTAAACCTCTATGAGTATGGGGTTTGGCTAGAGCGTTCAAATTATCTATCTATTTTTATATTGTCATAAGTACATAGAATTAGATCTTCTAATTCAGAAGAGGACAAAAAAATTATAAATTTAAACTTAAGAGCTTAAATTTTTTAATGAATTAGTTGTGTTACATGTAAAATCTATACCTATTTAAAGTTTTTTGCTTTGATTTTCGTTGTTCTTGATTAATTTTATTTTAACTTATTAATGATTGAGTTCTTCTACATCAAAATTAGGAAAGCAATAATATTAGAATTTCTCATTGAGATTGCTAGCAAGATGGTTAGGTACATTTTGGCATTCATCTGGCAGTAACTGTGTTATGTTTTTTTTTTACGAAAACAATTTGAATAAGATAATCTTTAGTTATGGTACTCATTAAAGTTTTATATCTTAATTATTTATATTATTTTAATGGGTCCTACAATGACATATCACTTTATACAACTTATATAATTTTTTCTCTACTTATACAACTCTAAAAACTTTTTAAATGAATTCTATAATTATCTCTTTTATCTTATAAAACTTTCTCTTTCTTTTTAAAAAATACAAAAAAAAATTTCTTAAATCCCACAAACAGTATATGCAATGGTAATTAAACACAACTCTCTTTTCTTCTCTCTCCTCCATATCAACACCTCTCTCTTTTCTCTCTCTTCCACCTTAGCTGTACAACCCCATTAGAGATGCCTTAAACTAAAGGAGCAAGTTAAGGATCTTGAAGGGCAAAGAGAGAGAATCCAACTTTGAGTCGACACTGAAACAAGAAACGAGAGATTATAAATAATAGGATGACCATTGACCATAAATTGTAATAGGATGACCAATGTGATCTTCCTGCATTTATTTGATTAACAAATTTATAGATAATAAGAAATATGATATAATGAAAGATTAATGACAACGACCATTACCAACTAAAAATATTTTAACTTTTTTTTTTTAATTTAAAAAAAACGAAGTTAAACATTAAAATACAATTATCATTTTAACATTATCCTGAGCACCTTTCTACGGTGAGTTGTATTGCAATATGTATAATATTATAATCTACATCAAGATATGTAATAATACTTTCATTTTTTTACAATAATACATATTACTAATTTTTCCTCTCATCTCACTTTGACAACCATTTGCCTTTACTCTTCATCTCTGAATCAATCTCCAACTCTTGATTTATATAATAGATCAAGGAATTTCGTGTGGGCTCACTTTATAATTTATCGTGCCACTATGGTTCCATTTAGGCATTAGTGATTAATTTATCTTTTGCTTTATTATTAAGTGAGACCACAGGAAATTCCTTGCTGTATTATTTTTTGCTTTTTGGTTTTATATCTTCTGTCCAACCAAGCATGCAAGTCAAGTGAAATTCCTTGCTTTTGTTCACGTCTACAAGTTTTATTCTATTATTATATTAATTTATATTGTATTGTGTGTTCATTCAATTTCCACACCAAACTCTATATTAACGAAGAATATTCATTAAAAATTTCTTAATTCGTGTGATAATAATTGTATTGAACATGACAAAAAATCCATAGAACAGAACCCACGTGACTTGGTCTTAGTGGGTCCTGTCCAACCAAGCATCGGCAAATCATGTGAAATTTCTGGCTCCAACTTTTCTTCACGTCAACAAGTTCAAAAATATCTTTTGCTTTGAGTTAATGCTGGTAGTTGAAGGTCGTTATAGTAATTTACATTGCATTGTGTGTTCGTTCAATTTCCACACCAAGCTTTATTATTCATCTTCTTCATCATCATCATTCTTGATCGAGCTTCCTCTGCCTTTATTTTCCACTGAAAAATAGTAACCCTTTTCACAGTCTTACTCTCCTTGTTATTGTTTTCTCTGTTATAGATTTTGTTGTATTCTCTGTTCCTTCTCGGAAAAAAAAGATAAAAAAAAAATCCTTGCTTTTGTGTGTGCTGTGCTGTGCTGTGCTTGGGATTTCTCGTTTCTTTGCTTTAGCAGATTGTGTTCTTTCTGGTTCGATATCATCCCCTTTGCGTTACTAAGTTTCGAGCTTGAAGGATCCATCGTCACATTGCTTGTTCCCCTCTGGAAAAGACTGATTCTGTGTCTTGCTTTTGCATCCTCTGCACTTCACTTGCCTTGTTAAATCCATAAGGACAGGTATAAGTTCCCTTTTTCTCATAAACAGTTTTTCTTATATATATATATATATAATTCATGTACTTGTTTTTGAACCTTGTGGATCAAACTTTAAGTCATAAAACGAATAGAAAATAAGTTCTTGAAATTATTAGTCCCTTCATTTGTTGGTTTTTTATTTTTATTTTTTAATTTAGTTTTATTTTAGAGTTGTGTTACTCATATATCATATTTTTTTTTTTTTGGATATGTACTCATATATCAATTTTAGAGTCATAAATATAATCGTGTACATTTGGCCATGGGTGCCTTAACGATGATCATGATGCCTTTAGCCATGATGCTCTCTCGACTGAATGTTCGTCTTAATTTATGACTTCTTTTATCTTTTTACTTTCTAATAGTATTTTATTTTTAATTCTAGCCATTTTCCCTTAATACTATTATTCAGTTTCCATTAGGTATAAAATTTTGGTCCTTAATTTTCCCAATTGGTTTTAGACTTTCTTTTTTTTTTTTTCTTAATTCTAATACTTTTCCGTTAATTATGTTTTTGAAATTTAAAATTAAACTTATAGTCATGTGATTTTTAAAAAAATAATGAAAAATTTCTTTCCATTTAAATCCTCTAATTAATATGAAACAAATTAATTGAAAGAATAGATTTAGTAATAAGTTATGGACTTGCACAAGCCTTTTGTGATAGATTTTATTAGATTCAACTTTTTTAGAAATAATATAAAATTGTGATTTTGGTTTAATCTGCATAATTTAATTTGAATAAAATTGTCAGAGCTTTTTTTTTTTTTAAATAATTTTGATATCCATGTTCTTACAAGACAATAATTAATGCATAAATAACACGTTTAGTTAACCATCTCAAATTAAATTCCGTTGAAGTTAATTTGTTTTTAAAAAATGTGATAATTATATTCTGTCTTCAGTAAAATACAAAGATTATGTGTGAATGATATATGTTTGCCATACACGCACACACACTTAATTTTCAAAAGTTTTATAAGAACTCAAAATAGCACTAGAACTTTAGAAATACGGTGATATGGAAAAATGTGATTTTAAAATTGAGATCTTTTTTTTTTTTTTGTTTTTTCTCTAGAAAGAAGAGTCTTGAATTAGCTTCGTTGATGTGACTGTGTAAATCATGTATTCATATACATCCATATATATATATATTTCGTTTTGATGTTCATTTTTCTTGTTTTATTAAATATTATTTTCGTCTACATCAAAATCAGGTAGCGACAATGCTGGAATTTATCACTGAGATTGTAAGCAAGATTTTTGAGTATACTTTGGCATTCATCTGGCGGCAGTTGTGTTATGTTTTGTTTTACAAGAACAATTTGAACAATCTTAAGGACCAAGTTGGGAATCTTGAAGGGCAACGAGACAGAATCAAATGTCAAGTCGATGTTGAGACAAGAAGTGGGAAAAATATTTTCCCTGACGTTCAGGTATGGCTGGAGGACGTAGAAAAAATGACCGGAGGGGCAGAACAACTTCAACACAATGCAGACCATGCCAGTGTTGGATGCTGCCCTAATTTGCTGCTGCGGCATCAACTTGGTAGGAAAGCTAAATTGGGGGAAAAAGATGTTCGTGATTTAAAAATGAAAGGGGAATTTCCAAGTGTTGCATTTGTTCCTCCAATCGAACCAGACTTCACAGCTTATACAAGAGGAATTGAAATCTTTGAGTCTAGGATGTCTGTTATGAATGAGATTATGCAAGTTATAACAGCTCCTAATACGAGCAAGTTAGGCGTTTATGGGCTAGGAGGAGTTGGTAAGACTACGCTTATGTATCAAATTGCTGAAAAGGCTAAGCTTGACAAGTTGTTTGATGTAGTTGTTAGGGTTTTGGTAACCCAAACTCCTGATTTTAGATCAATTCAAGGTGAAATTGCAGATCAGTTGGGTCTTAAGTTTGAAGAAGAGAGTCTTTTTGGTAGAGCGTCACGCTTACGTGAGCGGATAAGAAAAGAGAAAACTATCCTTATTATATTGGATAATATCTGGGAAAGATTCGATATGAAGGAAGTGGGAATTCCTTTGAGTGATCATAAGGGTTGCAAAGTGTTGATGACTTCAAGAAATCAAGAGGTGTTAAATGAAATGGGGAGCCAAAAGGATTTCAGATTAGAACCTTTGAATGCAAGTGAAACATGGAGGTTGTTTCAAGTTAAGGCAGGCGATGTTAAAGACCGTCAAGACATAGCAACCCAAGTGGCAAATAGTTGCGCAGGTTTACCTGTTCTCATTCTTACAGTATCAGGGGCATTGAGAGGAAAAGGCATTCACGCTTGGAAAGATGCCTCAAACAGGTTAAAAGCAGTCAATAACAAAAATCTAGAAGAGATATATAATTCAGCCTTGGAGTTAAGCTACAACGGATTAGAGGGTAAGGATGTGAAGGAGCTATTTTTGCTTTGTGGAGTACTTGGAAGACCAGTTATCAGCGACTTGTTGAAATATGGTATGGGTTTGGGTATTTTCAAAGATGTAAATACTGTGGAAGATGCAAGAAGCAGACTTCACGTTATGATTGATAATTTGAAGGCTTCTTGTTTGTTACTTGAAAGTGGCAAAAGCACAGCAGTTGTCGAAATGCATGATAATGTGCGTGAAATGGCTGTCTCGATTGCATTCAGGGATGAACTTGTCTTCACTATTCAAAGTGTTGCTGAATTGGTAGAATGGCCAACAGAAAGGTACACCCAAATCATCTTGCCTTGGTGTCGTTTCCATAAACTCCCTAAAATGTCAAATAATCCCGAGCTCAAGCTACTTTACTTGAATAATGTTAATAATCACTCCTTGGAAATCCCAAATTCCTTCTTTGAGGGAGTTTCAAACCTCAAAGTGTTGGATTTAACATGCATGAATATGGCTTCCTTACCCATATCATTGTCTTCCCTAACAAAGTTGAAGACTTTGTGTTTGGATCAATGTGCTTTGGGAGGTATGGCTGCTCTAGCATCCTTGAAGAATATAGAAATTCTTAGCCTCTTGAAATCATCAATTACTAAATTGCCCCCTGAAATAGGGCAATTGACTCGTCTAAGGATGTTGGATTTGAACTCTTCTGGAATTGAACTCATCCCTCCCAACATAATATCTAGCTTGATCAATTTGGAAGAGTTCTATGCAGGTGATACGTCCATTAAGTGGGAGGCTGAAAATGCAACTAAGCAAAATAAGAACGCTACTGTTGCTGAGCTGAGTCAGTTGCCTCACTTGACTGCTTTGAGTATACAAATTCAAGATGCTTCAATTTTGCCTCAGGATGATTCATTCCTTGAGCAGTTGAAAAGATATAAAATTTTCATAGGAGATGTATGGACTTGGCCTAGGATGCGTGAAGAGTCAAACATTTTGAAGATCAAGCTCAGTAGTAATACTCATTTGGCGCAAGGAATGAGAAAGTTACTTAAAGAAGTGGAAGATCTGCATCTAGATGAAATTACGGGCATCTCAAATGGGCCTTATGAATTGAATTTTGAAGGGTTTCTACGGTTGAAGTGCTTATGTATTCAAAATAATGATGAAATTCGACACATAGTTAACTTGACGGATTTTACTCAACCTCATGATGCCTTTCCAAACTTGAAGGTATTAGCCCTTCACAACCTTAGTAAGCTAGAAAAGATATGCCAAGGGCCTTTCGCAGACACGTCTTTTCAAAAGCTTAAGGTAATCAAAGTCTTCAAATGTGACCAATTGAAGAATCTCATATCTTCTTCAATGGTTGGAGGGCTTTCTCAACTTCTTGAAATCAAAGTTTCTAAATGTACTTTTATGAAAGAGATTGTGGTTGCAGAAAATTTGATAGCCAGTGATAATCAAATAACAACTATGATCAACTTTCGTCAGTTGCATTCTCTCATTTTACAAGGTCTACCGGCACTTGTTGAGTTTTACTCAGATAAATTAAATTCTTTGGAATCTGAGCCACTCTTTGGCTCCAAGGTATGCCCATTCAAATTTAGTTGAAACATATGATTTATCCAATGCTCATGTTGGACATGTCATTAATTTGTACAAGCATTTCAACAAAGTTACTGTTATAAAACCACAATAAATTTTTTAAATGCTGATTTTGATTTTATGTTAGAAAAAGTTAACCAAGGGAGGAAGGTGAACAGAGATGATGATGACAATGATATGTGTGTATCTTCATGTTAAATCATTGTGTTATCTAAATGCACCTATATAATATAATCTAACCTTAATTCTTCTCTATATATCAACAAACAAAAAAATTTAAAAATGTGCCTATGATTAGTTGGTAATTTCAAATCTATATTATAATGTAGTTTCGTTAGATAAGTTTTACTTGATAAAATGATATAAACTTGTGGATTTACATTTATTGGAAGACAAATTAATTTGATTCGAAAACTTCAGAAAGTAAATTATTCAATATACTATATAAATTACAAAGTGTTTTCGCATAAGTTTAAATAACTGCTTCATTCCCTGGTCATTTCATCACTTTTCTCTTATTTGAGTTGATACTCATTTCTTTATGTTTGTCCGGTGCTGCTTATATGCAATTAGTCAAAAAGTAAATACTTTTGCATGCAACTCAATTAACTTCAACTATAATTGTGCTTTCTAGGTGGCATTTCCTAAGTTAGAAACCTTGAAGTTGAGCTCGATCGATACAAAGAAAATATGGGATGATTCTCAACATTTGACCATCAGCTGTGTTCAGAATTTAACCAACTTGACTGTGGAAAGTTGTGGCAACATAAAGTACTTATTTTGTACCTCCATGGTTGGAAGCTTCTCAAAACTCAAATTGCTCAAAATAAGTAATTGCCATGTGATGGAGGAGATTGTTGCTGCTGAAGAAGGAAGAAACAGTGGTGTTAACCTAGCAGAGGTATTGACACTCTTAATGTTAACCTTTCTCTTCTTGTGACGTTTTCATCTATTTTTATGATTTAACTAACCATTAGGAAACTTCACATTCAGTGACATCACAGATAACTTTACCAACTGTAAAAGTGTTAGAGGTGGCATACCTCCGCCGTACATCCAAAAGGAATCAAGAGTATTATAAATTAAAACAATAGAAATATACTGAAATGCTCTAACACGTTAAGGTTTCAAGTCCGTCAAATGAAATAAATACAAAGTAAAAGGGCATCTGCACGGATTCTAAAAATAGCTTTAGTGATTATTGTCATAATAATGACAAATTATGATTTGATAAACTGTGAATCACAGGATCAATTCCCCAAATTGGAGGAAGTGGTAATAAATGACATGAAAAACTTGAAGACAATATGGCACCAACAATTTGGGAGCTTGAGAACGATGAAGGTGAAAAATTGTGGAAAACTTGAGAGGATTTTTCCATCTCATATGCAGAGAAATTTTTCTAGTCTAGAGACGATTACGGTCACTGACTGTGGTTCACTTAAAGAGATATTCGAATTGAATGCCGATGAAAATAAGAGTGAAGTGAATACACAACTAAGAATTTTGACTCTTCTTGAGCTGCCAAATCTCAAACAGATATGGAATGGAGATGCCAAAGGAATCCTTCGTTTTCATAATCTTGAAGCTGTGCGTATCGAAGAATGTCTAAAATTGGAATATCTCTTTCCTCTCACCATAGCCTTGAACCTCCCTCAGCTTGAAGAAATTCTCATAAAACAAGCAGTGTCCATGAAAGAATTTGTTGCAAAGACAGAAGGATACATCGAAGGAACTGCTAAATTTGTGTTTAATCGACTGACCACATTAATTATTTGGAATTTGATTGAAGCTGACAGATTCTATTCTGGAAATTTCTCTTTACATTGTCCATCATTGACATTATTAAACGTGTTCAATTGTCGCAAACTGGAGTTATTCAAGACGCGATCTATGAGCTACCCAGAAAGAGATCATGATGGCAACCTTAATGTTTCAATTCCACAACCGCTTTTCATAGCTGAAGAGGTACGTCATGTACAAATTAATTCTATATATTGAAAGATTATTATACGTTTTATTAGGGATATAAATTATTTTGGTATTTCCTTAACATCTTATAGCTTTTGGGTTAAGTTTGTTTCTTGACATAATATTGTAGTTTATTTGACTTACTAATGGAATCGTTTTAGCCATCCTAATATCTTGACCCTTGAGGTTTATGTTATAGGTGATTCCCAAGCTGGAGATGTTGAATCTAACAGATAAAGATGTCCGCATGATTCAGCAAGAAGAAATTTCAGGTGACCTCAACAGCAAAATGACACATTTGCGGCTACAATTTTTTGAGGATGAAGATGCCACCTTTCCGTATTGGATTCTGCAAAAGTTACCCAAATTGCAATCTCTTTGCATTGAATATTGTTCATTCAAGGAGATATTGCATGAAGGTGAGAAAGGACAAAATAAAATTACTACACGACTCAATTGGTTCCAGCTAGTTGAAGTACATAAAATTCAGCATTTATGTAAACAAGGATCCCAACTTGATCCATCTCTAGAGGTTGTTGAGAGTATTTATTTAGAAAGATGTTCAGGTCTGATCTATTTAGTGCCCCCCTATGTGACTTTTAGTCACTTGACATATTTGAGAGTAGGGAAATGCAATGGGTTGCTATATTTAATTTCATCCTCAACAGCAAGAAGTCTAGGCAATCTCAGTAGAGTGGAGATTTTGGAGTGCATATCACTAGAAGATATAGTGAGGGAAAAGGGAGATGAGATGGAAGGAAATATTGCATTCAACAATTTAAGATATTTGGAACTAAAATGTTTGCCAAGCCTCAACTGGTTTAGCTCAAGCAAGTGTCTCCACTGGTTCCCAATATTGGAAGTAGTAGTTGTGAAGCAGTGTCCTAACATGAAGACGTTCTCTGTTGGACATACAAGCACACCAGAACTACGAAATGTGCAAGCAGACGAAGGATGGTTCTGGGAGGTTAACCTTAATGCAACTATAAAGAAGATATCTCTGTATGGTAACTATTTGATTTTCCTAGTATCTTTCTTAATTTTTTTTTCTTTTTTCTCATAAAAGTATCTGAGAGTAGATTTTAGGGTTTAGAATTAAGTTTTAGCAAAATATATTAGAATTTGAAACTTACAAAAAAAAGAAAATTGCAAGTGCTAGAGCAAATTGAAAAGTCAATAACATCTAAAAATGAAAGTTTTGATTGGGTAGTGGCACTGTTAGCCACAAATTAATTGCGTTTCCTAATACTTGGTGATTTCCTGTGCAGCTTATGAAGAGGATTGAGAATTACATCTTCGCGAGAAGAATCCGTCGAATTTATCAATTGGATATTTTACACTGTTGTGAGATTGTTCCTTTATTCTTTTTCTTTTTCTTTTTTTTTTTTTTTTCGTTTGTACTTTTCTACTTTGACACATGTCTTGATGTACAATCTTAAAAGAGGATTTTCTTTCTCTGTCGAAGGAACAATCTGATGGAAGAGTCTGCCATTATGGCATCTGATGGAAGATTATTTTTATGGCTGTTGAATTTCCAGTGAATATTTATGTTTCTGCTTAAGGGAATCGTTTGGTACATTTCTAAATTCTACAACAAATTTTGTAATATTAATCTTTAAATAAAGTATATATTCAATAATCAAATGAAATTCCATTTTGTTTGTGCTGTTTTAAGATAAAAATTCTAGTTTCTAGTAATAACGTATTTCCTTCTTTATTAAAATGAAGCTTTGTTTGTTGAATCTCATCCGACGTTCACAACAAATTATAGCAATTAAGAACATTTAAGCTTATATAGATATTAGATATATGCTCTTATTATGAATTTGTGACGCAACTAATTAAATATAATCTAGCCGTGGGAAGTCTAAATAGTTCATATAAAGCTAGATTTTTTTTTTTTTTTTTTTGGGGCAATATAAACTTAGAAATTTCAGCTTATAATTGTTCTTGTTTTCCTTTTCGGTGAGTGAAGTTGAGATGATTCTTGGTTTATTTAATGATTGCATGGTATTAATTTATGTCCTGAGTGATAGCTTCTTCTCTTGCACCTTATGTTTGTTTATCTTGATACCTCCTCAAGAACTTAAGCTAAAAGGCGTGATTCAATTATGAACATTAAACTTTGTATCAAAATCATTTTTGGTGTGTTCTGTGGTCTTGGATCCTAGTGTCTTTCTTAAGAATAGGCGCAAACTCTAAGAACAACCATCACATGATAAAATATCAACAAAAACTTGCGATTAATGATTATTTTTTAAATTTTATATTTTCATAAATTACTTTAATTATTGCAAAAAAATTAAAAGTTCATTATATGTTTTTAGAAAATAATACAATATAAAATATTACTATAAATGTAACATAAAGAGTATAAAATATTTTATCTAATATATTGAACAATAAATAATAAATAATATAAAAAATTATATTATACTTTAACTTTTTGTACTATACTAGTTATTTTTATTATCTAGTATTATGTATCACATACACTCTTAAGATTGTGATGGCTCCAATTCTCAAGACAGGTAGAAAATTAAGCATGCTTATGGAAGGATTAATATTTACCGATTCATTTTAATTTCTTATACCCATTTTCACTCCATAATTGGTTAAGATAATGCTATATAATATTTTTTTATTAACTTAATAATAAGTTACAGTTTTTCGATTTTTCAAAAATCCAAAAACAAATGAGATAGGGTGTAAAAACAAGTGAGACAACCAGTATTTAAATGATTTTTATTATTTTGAATTGACTTTTTAAAAATAGAAAATTATTTTTTAAAAATTGAAAGAATTGTTTCTAACAACAGCATATAATAGTCTGTTTCTAAAAAAAAAACAAGGTTTAAGCAGAAATAGGTTAATTTTAGATGGAAAAAGTTCCTCTTGAAGATTAAAAATAAAGTAATTTTAGTTTTGGCTTCTCAAAATTAGTTGCTTTAAAAAAAAATCAATCTAAATAAGCCTAAGTTGAATGAATTAAAGTAGATTCATCAATTCCCCAGCTAGGATATAGGATTATGGGAATTTCAATGAAATCCATATCCAAGAAGATAGAAATTAATTGGGGCGACCCACCCAATTTATATAGACTGTAATCCATTTTCTCAAAATTAATTTATTTTCAGCAAGAAAATATAAAGAAAAATTATAAGAAACTGAGATTTTAAGTGTGTTGGTTAAATTTTGATTCACAATAACTTGAGGTAACGCTTGGATATCAACAAAATGACAGAAACTACAACAGTTGTAGAGAATAGGTTGAAGAAAATGGAAGGACAGAGAATTTGGTCCAAGTAAAGTTGAATGAATTAAAGTGCATTCATCATATTCCCTAGGATGTGTTACATAGGGGAATTTCATGATCATAAACTAAAGATGAAATTAATTGAGTCGACTCAGCATATCTAGAAATTAATCATGCATTTTATCGAATTCAGAACTAAACTAACTGGACTAATTATTGTCGACCTTCCAGATTCCATTCGTTTCCCTAATTTCCTTTGATGGTGTCCTTCTGAAACTCTGTATAGGAATCTATCTAACTGAGATTTTAGTTGCTCCTTAGACTGAGAAAGCTTCGGAATCAATAACTTGAGCTGACGCTTTGAATGGATATATAAGGAAATCATTTACATGGTGCTGTTTAAAACTCCCAAAAAAAATATCTACCTATTGAATTCTGAACTAAAAACACTGAACTTATACCTAACTAATTACATTAATGTCCTTCCAGATCCCATTCAGCATATATATATATATATATATATATATATATATATATCATCATTCATCATTCTTCATAAATACATAAACACCCACGAAACTTTACCTAAGTTTTGTCCTATAATCAACATGATTGGTTTTGCTGTCAATGATGGAATTACCTTGCTTATAAAGCTTAATTCTAAATATCACTAAAAGCAATATCTTTTCAGCAGCCAATCAATAAATACCACTATATTACTTCATTAACCATGTGGGCCGATATATTTATATATAAGTTGGAAGATGAAATGCGTGCACATTTATGTATCTCAATAATGGAGGGCAAGTTGGGAGACAAGCGAAGTAGACAAAGAGAAGTTAAGGAGATCAGTTTGAAGGAAGATCTAGAACTGCTGCGAACAACCCAATCAGAGCTTGTTTGCCTTGGTCCTATGATAGGAGACCTTATAACTCTAAGGGTTCAAAGGCAAAATGATGAGGAAGACATTTTCTACCTAATGGGGAGAAATCTCTGGTTTATGTGTCTAATGATTGATCACTGCAAACGCAAGGGCGTTGGTTTGAAGGCTATACGGTTTGTTTACAATGGTAAAAGGTTGCAGCAGAAACAACTGCAGAAGAAATGGAAATGAAAGATGAAGATCTCATTGATCCATTTGAATCTAACCGGATTTGTGATTGGTTTTGTTTCTACATCCTGTATGAATCATTATGTAGAATTCTAAGTGTTAGTACTTGGTTGGTTCTTTTCCTTTACTTCCTTCACTTTCTTTTCTGCATTACAATCAAGTAAGTTTTCAAACACTTGTCTTAATGTTTGTTTACAACTTTGGGATGATTCTCAACTTTTGACCACCAGCTGTGTTTCAGAATTTAATCAGCTTGACTGTGGAAAGTTGTGGCAACATAAAGTTCTTATTTTTTACCTCCGTGGTTGGAAGCTTATCAAAACTCATATTGCTCAAAATAAGTAATTGCCATGTGATAGAGGATATTGTTGCTGCTGAAGAAGGAAGAAACGGTTGTGTTAACCTAGCAGAGGTATTGACACTCTTAATGTTTCTATATTTTAACTTTTCTCTTCTTGTGACGTTTTCATCTATTTTTATGATTTAACTAACCATTAGGAAACAACAGATTGCATTCAACAATTTTATATTTTTGGAACTAAAATGTTTGCCAAGCCTTAACTTGTTTAGCTCAAGCAAGTGTCTGCACTGGTTCCCAATGTTGGAAGTAGTAGTTGTGAAGCAGTGTCCTAGAATGGAGACCTTCTCTGTTGGACATACAAGCACTCCAGAACTTCGAAATGTGCAAGCAGACGAAGGATAGTGTTGGGAGGATGACCTTAATGCAACTATAAAGAAGATATCTGCATAAGGGTAACTATTTGATTTTTCTATTACCATTCTTAATTTTATTTTTAACATATCCTAGAAGGGTAGTTTTGATTGGGCAGTGGCATTGTTAGCCACAAATTAATTGTGTTTCCTAATACTAGTGTATTTCTTGTGCAGCACATGAAGAGGATTGAGAATTACATCTTCGCGCGAAGAATCCCTGGAATTTATCGAGTGTTGTAGAGATTTTACTGTTCAAGCTCGGGTGAATATTTCTGTTCTTCTTTCTTCTTAAGGGAATCATTTGGTGCATTTCTAAATTCTACAAGGTCTGGTCCATGTAACTGTCAACTGATGGTTATATCTTCTACGTAATCTTTTTTTTTTAAATGAAATGTGAAATGTATTTTGTTCTATCTTTCATCCTTTTGTTTCTTCAAATTTCAAAAGTGGGTTAGCTGCCTGGTGTGGATTAAGCACATTCACCTTATGTTGGCATTTTCATATGGTTTGATCCCCTGCAAGACACCTTGAAATTAAGGTAATCTTACCTTCCTCATATTTTTTGGGAAAAAAAAAAATCACCTCGTTACATTAGCAAAGTTTGTAATATTTATCTTTATATTAAATTATATGTCCAATAATCAAATGAAATTCCTTTTTGTCTGTACTGTTTTGAGAGAAAAAGTGCTAGTTTCTTGTAATAAAGTAGTTCCTTCGTTACTAAAATGAAGTTTTGTTTGTTGAGAGTTTATTGTATTGTGTAATTTATTAGCTCAGTACAGAGAATACTATGAATCTTCTTGATTTTTTGCTTGAAAATGAATGGGACTTCCACTTTTTACTTTCTGTGTTCATTTGAATTCTGCTGGTAATTTGTTTGATGGGATTATGAAGATGAGTCGGCTGTTAAAATTTGTAAGAGAGACTGGAAAATTCATGAATATGGATCATGGTTTTGGTTCTTGGTGCATTTAAGGGTTGCATGGTATTATTCTCTGCCTTGAATGATAGCTTCTTCTCTTGTACCTTATGTTTGCTTGTATCGAAATCATTTTTGCTGTGTTGTGTGGTTTTGAATCCCTAGTGTCTTTTGAAAGTGCAAATAAATATGTCCTAGAGGGGGGGGGGAATAAGACAATAAAAAAATTTTGCGGAATAACTACTAGTTTTTAGAATCAAGCACAATGTAATTAACTTGGTTTTAAACAGTATAAGTTTGATTATAAAAACTTTACAGTTTTTATGCGTGACAAATTAGAGCTTAATATTAAGCAAAAATAATGTATTAATAGTAAATATAAGTTAAATATAAAGAGTATAAAGATGAGAAATGCTCAATTATTTATAGTGGTTCGGTTATAACAAAACCTACATCCACTCTTCTCAAAATCCTTTGAGAGAGTTATCTCCTCTATATTCTCTAGTTTATAGGATGCCAACACCTTTTACAGTTATACAACATAATCGCATATGCTTGGTTTTGCAGGCTCACCAAAAACCCTTCCAATAGACAATGTCTATGCTGGTTTACAAGATGTCAGCAACCTTTTGCTTGGTTTTCTAGGCTAACCAAAAACCCTTACAGAAGAATTTTAAAGTTGAAGAAATCGAGCTTAAAATGTAGTGCTTGATTCAGCTAATATTCCAGTAAACTTAGTACACATAATGATATTCAAGTTGAGAGCATTTGTGTACGAAAGTTGAAGATAAGATTATAGAAACCAGAAAGCAAATGAAGAAACCCTTGTATTTTCTCTTTCTGTTTCTCTTCTCTTGGTTTGCTTTGAAGCTCGCCTTCTCTTATATAGCCTCTGAAAATTTGATTATTGAAGCTTATTAAATTCTACTACAAGATGAGGTTGATTAGATGAGGAGGTTGGCATAATGCAGCTTCTGAACTTGTACTGCATGTCTCTCTTCCCAAAATGTACTTTGTTTTATGAGAGGGCTTTTTATCCAAGAGCTAAAACCGGTTGCTGCTATGTGTTTGAGATACACCTTGGTCTCTCCTTCAAAGGTTTAGCAAATCCCTTTCATAGCAGACTGAAGAAGCAATATTGGCAGAATGTAGCTTCTGAAAATATGCTTCATTAAGCCAGTTATTGTTCTTTGCATGAAAGTGGAAAGTCTTGGGCTGATGAAATGAAAAAGCCCAAAAAGTCTTTCTTTTTGCTCTGCACGTGGAATCTAAGGCTGAAATGAACTGGATGCATGAATTCCCAAACCAAGCTTTTGAGCTTATGCTTGAAAAACGAGTTTACTATTTTTTGCATAAAAGATGAATGCTTTGAGTTAGTGCAATGATAAAAGCCCATTCTGCAATTTCTAAAAGCTCCAAAAAATAGGCTAACTCTGTATTGACCAATGGATTTTTCAAGTCACCCATAATGCTTATTTTTTACTGTGCATGTGAGGACAAAATTACACAATTCAACTTTATGCTTCTACTGCCATGCTGACACACTGCAATGTTGACTTTCCAAGTATGCTTTATGCTAAAAAGGGTCAAAAACCTTGGGGACCAAGTTTTATCAAGATGTGCCAACACAAAAGAGGTAAGCCTAAGGAAAAAAAAAAATTTTTTTTTTTTCAATGGGAGACAAGAAAAATAATTTACAACATTAAAACTATTTTTTTAAAAATACTTTTATCATCAAAATCAATTAAAGAGTTTATAAAATAACCCTTGAGCTAATATCTTTTTAAAAAATCAATTTTCAATTTCCATTTACATCGCTGTGACACTTACCTTCAAGAGTACCAAGGAGAGCAAATTGACACTTGAGAGAAACTGACCATTTTTTATCTCTTAATTCCTTTTGAATTGCAAAAGCAGTATCAACATATATTGGATTGGAGGAACATGGCTATCATAATATAAGCTGACAACTAAGTTCAACATGGATCCAAATCAGACAGAGGTTTAGAACACTGGTGAAAGACGCGAAGAAAAGACTGGATGAAGCTCAAGAATCACTGAGAGTAATTATGAAATGATGGTAGAAGAGGATCAGCAAGTTTTGGTGAGAGACAAAAAGAAAAGGAAAAAAGACAAAATGGAGCCCGTGGTTCATATTGAACCTAGAGAATCAACCATTGTGCATCTTGGTGCTGAAACAGAAGACCTAATAGTTCTGAGACTGCAAGCTTTTGCCAGGTCTCCTAGTGATGTTTGTTTCTATCGATTGAACAGGAATCTTCCATTCTGGTATCTGACACCGCAAGCCATGAGATATGCATCACAGAGAATTTTGTCTCACCACTGTTAGTGCCCTAGAGTAATTAAGAACCTTCGGAAATAGTAATAACTTAGAGAAGAGGGTTGGATATGTGAAATATGAATGGAAAAAATCATGCATGGTTTTGTTTTCAGACTCTCAAAAGAATAAATGTTGAATTTGAATTCAAACCTAAAACACAGTGAACTTAAATATACCTTCAAAAATTGGCACATAATCCTATTCTTTTCTCTAATTTCCTCCGAGGGTCCTTCTGAATTCCAAAGCAGAATCAACATATATATAGAGAGAAAGAGAGAAGGAAGAAAGCTAACTCAGCATAACGCAATCAACCAAGTTCAAACTCAGCCAGCAACAGCAGAAGATTACACCCAACGCTTGAGTTTCTTTCTAGTTGGTGGCTATCTGCAATTCCGTCATGCTAGTAAAGTGTAGAAAGTGGATCATACTCGTACCTAAGAGGAACATGGTTTGATCGGGTTGGGCTTTAACTTTAAAACCCTGAACCTGTGACCCATTTAAGGCTATGTTTCCCGTTAGCCCATTGGGCCTCATCATATCCTCCTGGATCCAACCATTAGGTACAGGCACACGTAAGGATCCTTGGGTTGCTTTTGACACCCCTCAATTTTACTATTTGCACCCGTCCCTTTATTTTTTTTTTTGAGTAATTTAGTTCAAAATTTACTCACCCCTATGCTAAATTTAAAGCAGAGACTGGTTCTATCAAGAATGCAGGTAATTGGTTCAAGGCATTGTCTTATATTCTGGAGCTTGATGGTTGCCTGTTATGCAAGTAAATGGAGCTGGAACTGGTGCATTAATTGGATCTTTTCAATGGAATTATTTGAAAGAAGGTAAAAAGATTCATAATTTAACAGTCAATGATGGCTTTAGAAGGGGCACCTTGTTGTAAATACCAGTAGTTATAGACAAGAGTGCAATTACTCCGTTTGTGTAAGGTCAAAATGTAATTATAGACAAGTTATGGTCACAAGCTGAATAATATCTTTTGTGGTGGTTGAAGTCATCAAATCACCAAACTTTTCACTAATATTCATCTTCATCATCATCATCCATGAGATTCCATTGCCTTTCTGACTCAGATAGTAAACCTTTCACAGCCGTAGACTCCTTTTTTTGGTTCTTCTCTGAAAGATTTCTTTCAGATTGTTGTTTGCTTTGTGTTTTCTCTTTGCAAGAGGCTTGCTTGTATTGTCTTACCTCTGCATCCATAACACAAGCTAAAAGAAGCATAAATTTCATTTTACGCACAAAGCAGTAGTGAATTTAAACTTGAACTCATAAAACTAGTTGAAGGAAGTTTTGAATTTATTTATCCATTTGTTATTCTCTTTTTTGGTTTATTTTTAAGTTGTGTTACTGATATCTCAATTTCCTAGTATCAGCGATGAAAATGAGCCTAACAAAGCCCAGCTTAACACACTTAACTAGCTTGTAATTTAAATTGGACTAACTTGAATTTTAAACAGCCCAAATTGAATTAATTTAGAGCTCAGAGTGTGCATTGATCAGTGATAAATATATATATATATATATATATATATATATATATATATATATATATATATAATTTAATAGTATGAATAATTGGTGAAGAATTTGAGTATTATCTAAATTGTTTGAAATTTAATTCTTTAATGCAAAAAAATGTATGAAAAATATTTTTCTTTATTTTATAATTTAATTCTTTAAAAATTGTCAAATCCCACCTATTATTATCTTTTCGTCTTTTTTTTTTTTATTGATTTATTTGATTTTTTCTGACTAGCCATAAAACGTAAGAGGTCATTATACTAATTTATTAATCCAACCAAGCATCTGAAATTTCTGGCTCCAACTTTTCTTCACGTCAACAAGTTCAAAAATATCTTTTGCTTTAAGTTAATGTTGGTAGTTGAAGGTCATTATACTAATTTATATTGCATTGTGTATTAAGTCAATTTCCACACCAAACTTTACTCTATTATTCATCTTCATCTTCATCTTCATCTTCATCATCTTTTTTGATCGAGCTTCCTCTGCCTTTATTTTGCACTGAAAAATAGTAACCCTTTTCACAGTCTTACTCTCCTTCTTGTTGTTTTCTCTGTTCTAGATTCTGTTGTAGTCTCTGTTCCTACTCAGAAAAAAAAAAAAAAAAAATATCCTTGTTTTTGTGTGTTGTTCTTGGGATTTCTCGTTTCTTTGCTTTAGCAGATTGTGTTCTTTCTGGTTTCATATCCCCTTTCCGTTACTCAGTTTCGCGCTTGAAGTATCCACCGTGACGTTGCTTGTTCCTCTTTGAAAAAGAGTGGTTCCGTCTGTGTCTTGCTTTTGCATACTCTGCACTTCGCTTGCCTTATTAAATCCATAAGGACAGGTATAAGTACCCTTTTTTCATAAACAGTTTTTCTTAATGATGATGATGCTCTTTCGACTGCATGTTGGTCTTAATTCATGACTTCCTTTATCTCTTTTACTTTCTAATAGTATTTTATTATTTTATTTTATTTTTAATTCTAGCCATTTTTCCTTAATACTATTATTAAGTTTCCATTAGGTATAATATTTTGGTCCTTAATTTTCCCATTTGGTTTTAGCCTTTCTTTTTTCTTAGTTCTACTACTTTTCTGTTAATTATGTTTTTAAAATTTTAAAATTAAATTTATAATCATAATTAATTTTAAAAAAGTTATAAGAAAATTCTACTTGTTTGAGTCCTTCGTAAATTAATTGTAAACTGATAAATTTAATAATATATCATGATCTTGTATATGCCTTTTGTCATAAATTTTATTAGATGCAACCTTTTTAGAAATAATATGACATTATGATATTGGTATTAATGCCCTTATAAGATAATAATTAATGTATAAATGGCATATGCAGTTAATCATCTCAAATTAAATCTCATTCAAGTTAATTTGTTTTAAAGAATATAATAAGTTATATTCTGTGTCCAGTAAAATACAAGGATTATGGGTGAATGATATTTTACCGTCATTGTACACACACGTATATATGTTGTTTATATATTTTGTTTAGCTTGTGTTTTTTTTAATGTTTGTGAACAACAAATTTATTAACTCACAACTAATTCGATTCGAACTAACTGAAAAACCTAAATAAAAATAAAACTTTCCCAAAGAATTTGTGTGTTTCTTCACATACTAAGTTATTCAATTTTTCAAAATCTTTGTCAGAACCTAAATACCACTAGAATCTTGGAAATATGGTAATATAAAAAATATAATTTTAAAATTGAGATCTTATTTATTTATTTTTTTTAGAAAGAAGAGTCTTAAATTAGTTTCTTGATGTGTAAATCATGTATTCATTTATATATATATATATATATATATATATATATTTTGATGTTGATTTTTCTTGTTTTATTTGGTTTTATTTTATTAAATATTATTTTCTTCTACATTAAAATCAGAGAGTAAGAATGCTAGAATTTCTCCATATGTGGATTTATTTTATTCTTTCAAACAGATATTCACTTTAATTAAAATTGTTATCTGCTTTATTTTTATTTTTTTTTAAGAAAAGCTTTCCATTAAATGACGGACTCTTTCTTTCATTTGGGAATTTTTTTTAAAAAAATAATAACACACCTCTTAAATCGTGGGCTAATTGTTTCCTTTTTTCTTTATATATATGCGTGTGTGTATATATATATATATATATAACTCAAGTCTAAATGGTTTTTCTCATATGGACTTCTTCTACAATACGAACTCTGCAGCTTGCATATACATAAAACCTCAACTTAAGTATTCTTTATTTTATTCTAAACTATACTCTCTCTTTTTTTTTTCCTTTTATTTTGCCTTAAATCTCAGGTGCTCTTTATTTTGTTTTGAACTCCTCTCTTTTTCCTACTTTTAATTTTTAATTTTTTTTTTTACTTCTACTTTGCTTTAAAAGTACAAATTCTTCTAATTAAAAAAAATTCTAATTGAATAATTTACTTTGCGGTAAGAAAAGTTATTGATTTTTAATAAATTTGAGTTATTTATTTTAAATTTAATGGTATAAATTTCAATATATATTTTAAGATAATTTTTTAAAAAATAAATGTTAAAAATTTAAACTATTAAATTTCAAATTAATGACTTAAATTAAAAGAAAATTAATGACTTGTTACAAAATAACATAATTGAAATCTAATTTGTGATTACTACATTTTTTAACTACATTTTGTGCTTTTTGTTGCAAGTGTTAGTAGTGTTAATTGCTCTCTATTCATGTGCTCTTTATTTTGTTTTGAACTGCCCTATTTTCCCTTCAATTTTTTACTTTTGTTTTGCTTAATTTACAGCTCAAGTGCTCTCTAATTTCCTCTACACTACTCGCTTTTCCCTATTGTTTCTTTGAAATTGCAAATTCTGAATACTTCATTTTTAAACTGCAGTTTGTTCTTTGTCATAAGCCTCAATATTGTGTTATTGTTTCCTACTTTTACCAAGGTATACTTTATTCTTTTTTTAATAATTGCTCCATATTCTCTATTCTTTTTATATAGTCTTTAATTATTTATATTTGTATTAATTGATAATCATTTATATTTTTTTATATGAAATATATTTTATACTTATGGAAGGGAAACAATAGAATGAAAAAATAAACAGGGTTATAGAAATATATAGTAATATAAAATACCCAATCAGCTAGAAAAAGAGTAGAAAAATAATTAATAGGCGTGGTTGGTTAATTTAATATAGTTGGTAGTAAGGGATGGTTTAGAGTGTTTTTGATCCAAATTCTTGAAATGATGTATTTATTATTATCTTACTTTCTTTTTATCTCTTTTTGGCTTCTAACAATTTTTGAAACTTCATTTTCTTTTTGAAACTTCTAATGCTATGTAATGCAACTTGAGTGCACATTTTTTTTTCTTTTTGGGCACTTAAGTCGTGAATGGTATTTCCTAGTTTAGTCAACTTGTTCTGATAATTACTTTATATTTAACCTGCAGTTTGTGCTTTGTGCTTCGTTGCAAGCATTAGTAGTGTTTCCTGGTTTCCTACTTTTACAAAGTTATGTTTTATTCTTTTCTTAATAATTGCTCTCTATTCTCTTTATATAGTCTTAAATTATTTACATTTGTATTCATTGCACACTCATTTGGTTTATACTTTCATGTTATGATGTTTTTAGTTCAATTTCCATTCTTTTCACCTGATGCTATAAACTTAATCATAATGAATAGATCACAACAAATAACTATAGTTTAAATTATTAAAAATAAAAATGCATGTACTTAGTTATATTTTATATACAGTGAAATATAAGATCACCTCTTAGATTTATTATTATTATTATTATGAGAAGTTATATCATAAATCTTGATAGTAGTACAATATAGTATGCCATTTAAATACTCTATTAGGACTTGTATATTTTATCAAAATTGCACGACTCAACTAACTTTAAAGAACTTTGAAAGGACACCAAAATTATTAGTTGGATTTCACTGAAACCAACTTAGATAAGAAAGTAGCATTAAACCTCCGTGCAGCTAAGCTAGAGCTTTTAAATTATCTATTTTTAGTTTGCATGTCAATTAAATCTTCTAGTTCAGAATATGAATAAATGTGAATTTAAACTTGAGATCTTAACTATTAAAAAGATTCTTGAATCAGTTGCGTTACATGTGATTGGGTATATATATTAAGTGCACATTATAGTTTTGTGTTTTGATTTTTATATGTCTTGATTTTATCTTAATAGTTACTGAGTTCTTCTATGTCAACATCAGGAACTAAGCATGTTGGAAATTCTCATTGACGTAGCTAAAACTATCGGACAATATAGTTTGCCGTTCATTTGGCAGGAGCTGCGGTACGTTTTGTTCTACAAAGACATCTTGAAGGATCTAAAAGACAAAGTTAATCGTCTTGAAATGCTAAGAGAGAAAAACCAACTTTCGGTCGATGCTGCAGAACAAAAAAAGGAAACAATTTCCAGAGTTGTGCTCGTTTGGATGAAGGATGTAGAAGAGATCACTAGAAAGGCAAATCAACTTCAAGACAAGGCAGACCAAGCTAGTGTCGGATGCTGCCCTAATTTACTGTTGCTGCCTCAACTCGGCAGAGAAGCTAATGAGGTGGCGAAAGTTGTGGGTGAACTTAAAATGACAGGGGATTTTAGAGATGTTACAGCCAAACATCCGGCTAAACTAGACTTATTCACAGATCTTTCAAGAGAAGCTGTAATCTTGGAGTCAAGGATGTTAATTATGGATGAGATTATTCATACTGTAACAGACCCTAATATAAATATGGTGGGGGTATATGGGCTAGGAGGTGTCGGTAAGACCATGCTAGCATATCAAGTTGCTGCAAAGGCTATACTTGACAACTCTTTTGATGTAGTTGTTTTGGCTTCTTTACCCCAAACTCTAGACATTAAATCAATTCAAGTTGAAATAGCAGATCAGTTGGATCTTAAACTTGAAAAAGAGAGTACTCTTGTTCGAGCACAGTACTTGCATGAGCGGATAAAAAAAGAGAAAACTATCCTTATTTTATTAGATAATATCTGGGAAAGATTCAATATGAATGAAATGGGAATTCCTTTGGGTGATCATAAGGGTTGCAAAGTGTTGATGACTTCGAGAAATCAAGAAGTGTTAAATGAAATGGGGAGCCAAAAGGATTTCAGATTAGAACCTTTGAATCCAAGTGAAACATGGAGGTTGTTTCAGGCTAAGGCAGGTGATGTTAAAGACCGTCAAGACATAGCAACCCAAGTGGCAAATAATTGTGCAGGTTTACCTGTTCTCATTCTTGCAGTATCAGGGGCATTGAGAGGAAAAGGCATTCACGCTTGGAAAGATGCCTCAAACAGGTTAAAATCAGTCAATCACGGAAGTCTACGAGAGATATATAATTCAGCTTTGGAGTTAAGTTACAAAGGATTAGAGGGTAAGGATGTGAAGGACCTATTTTTGCTTTGCGGAGTACTTGGAAGATCAGTTATCAGCGACTTGTTGAAATATGGAATGGGTTTGGGTATTTTCAAAGATGTAAATACTGTGGAAGATGCAAGATGCAGACTTCACGTTATGATTGATAATTTGAAGGCTTCTTGTTTGTTACTTGAAAGTGGTAAAAGCACAGCAGTTGTCGAAATGCATGATAGTGTTTGTGAAATGGCTGTCTCGATTGCACGCAAGGACGAACTTGTCTTCACAATTCAAAGTGTTGCTGAATTGGTAGAATGGCCAACAGGAAGGTACACCCAAATCATCTTGCCTCGGTGTTGTATCCATAAACTCCCTATAATGTCAAATTATCCTGAGCTCAAGCTACTTTACTTGAATAATGCTAATAATCAGTACCTGGAAATTCCAGATTCCTTCTTTGAGGGAGTTAGAAACCTGGTGTTGGATTTAACATGCATGAACATGTCTTCCTTACCCATATCATTTTCTTCCCTAACAAAGTTGAAAACTTTGTGTTTGGATCGATGTGCTTTGGGAGGTATGGCTGCTCTAGCATCCTTGAAGAATATAAAAATTCTGAGCCTCTTAAAATCATCAATTACTAAATTGCCCCCTGAAATAGGGCAATTGACTTGTCTAAGGATGTTGGATTTGAGCAGTTCTGGAATTGAACTCATCCCACCAAACATAATATCTAGGCTGATCAATTTGGAAGAGTTCTATGCAGGTGATACGTCCATTAAGTGGGAGGCCGAAAATGCAACTAAGCAAAATAAGAACGCTACCGTTGCTGAGCTGAGTCAATTGCCTCACTTGACTGCTTTGAGTATACAAATTCAAGATGCTACAATTTTGCCTCGAGATGATTCATTCTTTGAGCAGTTGAAAAGATATAAAATTTTCATAGGAGATGTATGGACTTGGCCTAGGATGCATGAAGAGTCAAACATTTTGAAGATCAAGCTCAGTAGTAATACTCATTTAGCGCAAGGAATGAGGAAGTTACTTAAAGAAGTGGAGAATTTGCATCTAGATGAAATTACGGGCATCTCAAATGGGCCTTATGAATTGAATTTTGAAGGGTTTCTACGATTAAAGTGCTTCTGTATTCAAAATAATGATGAAATTCGACACATAGTTAACTTGATGGATTTTACTCAACCTCATGATGCCTTCCCAAACTTGGAGGTATTAGCCCTTCACAACCTTAGTAAGCTAGAAAAGATATGCCAAGGGCCTTTCGCAGACACGTCTTTTCAAAAGCTTAAGGTAATCAAAGTCTTCAAATGTGACCAATTGAAGAATCTCATATCTTCTTCAATGGTTGGAGGGCTTTCTCAACTTCTTGAAATCGAAGTTTCTAAATGTACTTTTATGAAAGAGATTGTGGTTGCAGAAAATTTGATAGCCAGTGATAATCAAATAACAACTATGATCAACTTTCGTCAGTTGCATTCTCTCATTTTACAAGGTCTACCGGCACTTGTTGAGTTTTACTCAGATAAATTAAATTCTTTGGAATCTGAGCCACTCTTTGGCTCCAAGGTATGCCCATTCAAATTTAGTTGAAACATATGATTTATCCAATGCTCATGTTTGACATGTCATTAATTTGTACAAGCATTTCAACAAAGTACAAACTACATTATTTACCGTTACAAAACCATAATAAATTTTTTAAATGCTGATTTTGATTTTATTTTAGAAAAGTTAACCAAGAGAGGAAGGTGAACAGAGATGATGATGACAATGATATGTATGTATCTCCACGTTACATCTTAGAGTTTTCTAAATGCACCTATATAATATAATGTAACCTTAATTCTTCTCTATATATCAACAAACAAAAAAATTGAAAAATGTGCCTATGATTAGTTGGTAATTTCAAATCTATATTATAATGTAGTTTTGTTAGATAAGTTTTGCTTGATAAAATGATATAAACTTGTGGATTTAGATTTATTGGAAGACAAATTAATTTGATTCGAAAACTTCAAAAAGTAAATTATTCAATATACTATATAAATTACGAAGTGTTTTCGCATAATTTGAATAACTGCTTCATTCCCTTGTCATTTCATTACTTTTCTCTTATTTGAGTTGATTCACGTTTCTTTATGTTTGTCCGGTGCTGCTTATATGCAATTAGTCAAAAACTAAATACTTTTGCCTGCAACTCAATTAACTTCAACTATAATTGTGCTTTCTAGGTGGCATTTCCTAAGTTGGAAACCTTGAAGTTGAGCTCGATAGATACAAAGAAAATATGGGATGATTCTCAACATTTGACCACCAGCTGTGTTCAAAATTTAACCAGCTTGACTGTGGAAAGTTGTGGCAACATAAAGTACTTATTTTGTACCTCCATGGTTGGAAGCTTCCCAAAACTCAAATTGCTCAAAATAAGTAATTGCCATGTGATGGAGGAGATTGTTGCTGCTGAAGAAGGAAGAAACGGTGGTGTTAACCTAGCAAAGGTATTGACACTCTTAATGTTTCTATATTTTAACTTTTCTCTTCTTGTGAGGTTTTCATCTATTTTTTTGATTTAACTAACCATTAGGAAACTTCACATTCAGTGACATCACAAATAACTTTACCAACTGTAAAAGTGTTAGAGGTGGCATACCTCCACTGTACATCCAAAAGGAATCATGAGTATTATAAATCTTAAAACACTAGAAATATACTGAAATGCTCTTATACGTTAAGGTTTCAAGTCTGTCAAATGAAATAAGTACAAAAGCAAAAGGGCATCTGCACGGATTCTAAAAATAGCTTTAGTGATTATTGTCATAATAATGACAAATTATGATTTGATAAACTGTGAATCACAGGATCATTTCCCCAGATTGGAGAAAGTGGTAATAAATGACATGAAAAACTTGAAGACAATATGGCACCAACAATTTGGGAGCTTGAGAACGATGAAGGTGACAAATTGTGGAAAACTTGAGAGGATTGTTCCATCTTACATGCAGAGAAATTTTTCTGGTCTAGAGACGATTACGGTCACTGACTGTGGTTCACTTAAAGAGATATTCGAATTGAATGCCGATGAAAATGAGAGTGAAGTGAATACACAACTAAGAATTTTGACTCTTCTTGAGCTGCCAAATCTCAAACAGATATGGAATGGAGATGCCAAAGGAATTCTTCGTTTTCATAATCTTGAAGCTGTGCGTATCGAAGAATGTCCAAAATTGGAATATCTCTTTCCTCTCTCTATAGCCATGAGCCTCCCTCAACTTGAAAAAATTCTCATAAAGTATGCAAAGTCCATGAAAGAATTTGTTGCAAAGACAGAAGTGTACATGGAAGGAACTGATAAATTTGTGTTTAATCGACTGACCACGTTAATTATTTGGTATTTGACTGAAGCTGACAGATTCTACGCTGGAAGTTTCTCTTTACATTGTCCGTCATTGAAAATATTAGACGTGATTTATTGTCGCAAACTAGAGTTATTCAAGATGAAATCTATGAGCTACTCAGAAAGAGATCATGATGGCAACCTTAATGTTTCAATTCCCCAACCGCTTTTCATAGCCGACGAGGTACGTTGTGTACAAATTAATTCTATATATTGAAATAAGAGAGATTATTATACATTTCATTTTTGATATACATTATTTTGGAATTTCGTTAACATCTTATAGCTTTTGAGTGAAGTTACATAATATTGTAGTCTATTTGACTTACTAATGGAATCGTTTTAGCCTGCTAATAGCTTGACCTATTATGTTACAGGTGCTTCCCAAGCTGGAGCGGTTGAATCTAACAGATAAAGATGTCCGCATGATTCAGCAAGAACAATTTCCAGGTGATCTCAACAGCAAACTGACACATCTTCGGCTACAGTATTTTGAGGATGAAGATGCCACCTTTCCGTATTGGATTCTGCAAAAGTTACCCAGATTGCAATCGCTTTGCATTGAATTTTGTTCTTTCAAGGAGATATTGCATGAAGGTGAGAAAGGACAAAATAAAATTACTACACGACTCAATTGGTTCCAGCTAGTTGAAGTACATAAAATTCAGCACTTGTGCAAAGAAGGATCACAGCTTGACCCAGTTCTTGAGTTTGTTGAGAATATCTACTTAACAAGATGTTCAGGACTGATGTATTTAGTGCCCCCCTATGTGACTTTTAGTCACTTGACATATTTGAGAGTAAGGAAATGCAATGGGTTGCTATATTTAATTTCATCCTCAACAGCAAGAAGTCTAGGCAATCTCAGAAAAGTGGACATTTTGGAGTGCATATCACTAGAAGATATAGTGAGCGAAAAGGGAGATGAGATGGAAGGAAATATTGCATTCAACAATTTAAGATATTTGGAACTAAAATGGTTGCCAACCCTCAACTGGTTTAGCTCAAGCAAGTGTCTCCACTGGTTCCCAATATTGGAAGTAGTAGTCGTGATGCAGTGTCCTAACATGAAGACGTTCTCTGTTGGACATACAAGCACACCAGAACTTCGAAATGTGCAAGCAGACGAAGGATGGTTCTGGGAGGATAACCTTAATGCAACTATAAAGAAGATATCTATGTAATGGTAACTATTTGATTTTCCTAGTAGATTTTAGGGTTTAGTATTAAGGTTTAGCAAACTATATTAGAATTTGAAACTTATAAAAAGAAAATAGCAAGTGCTAGAGCAAATTGAAAGGTCAATAACATCTAAAAAGGAAAGTTTTGATTGGGCAGTGGCACTGTTAGCCACAAATTTATTGCGTTTCCTAATACTTGGTGATTTCTTGTGCAGATCATGAAGAGGATTGAGAATTACATCTTCGCGAGAAGAATCCTTCGAATTTATCAATTGGATATTTTACACTGTTGTGAGATTGTTCCTTTATTCTTTTTCTTTTTCTTTTTTTTTTTGGTTACTTTTCTACTTTGACACATGTCTTGATGTACAATCTTAAAAGAGGATTTTCTTTCTTTATCGAAGGAACAATCTGATGGAAGAGTCTGCCATTATGGCATCCGGTGGAAGATTATTGTTATGGCTGTTGAATTTCTAGTGATTATTTATGTTTCTGCTTAAGGGAATAGTTTGGTACATTTCTAAATTCTACAACAAATTTTGTAATATTAATCTTTAAATAAAGTATATATTCAATAATCAAATGAAATTCCATTTTGTATGTTGAATCTCGTCCGACTTTCACAACAAATTATAGCAATTAAGAACATTTAAGCTTTTATAGATATTAGATATATGCTCGTATTATGAATTTGTGAAGCAACTAATTAAATATAATCTAGCCGTGGGAAGTCTAAGTAGTTCATATAAAGTTAGATTTTTTTTTTCCAAGCAATATAAAGTTAGAAATTTGGGCTTATAAATATTCTTGTTTTCCTTTTCGGTGGGTGAAGTTGAGATGGTTCTTGGTGGATTTAATGATTGCATGGTATTAATTTATGTCCTTAGTGATAGCTTCTTCTCTTGTACCTTATGTTTGTTTATCTTGATTCATCCTCGAGAACTTATGCTAAAAGGGGTGATTCAATGATGAACATTAAACTTTGTATCAAAATCATTTTTGGTCTGTGTTGTGTGGTCTTGGATCCCAGTGTCTTTCCTAAAAACAGCAGCAAATCTTCACAACCAACCATGCGAGGTATCGATAACAATTATTTTTTAAATTTTAAATTTTTATAAATTACTTTAATTGTTATAAAATATTAAAATTTTATTATATATTTTATAAAAAATAATATAATATAAAATATTATCATAAATTTAACAAAAATGATATAAACTATTTTGTCCAATACATTAAATAATAAATAATATAAAAAATTATATTGTACCTCAATTTTTTTACTATACTAGTTATTTGTATTGTCTAATATTATGTATCAAATAGACTCTTAGGATTATGATGACTCAATTCTCAAGATAGGTAGATAATTAAGCATGCTTAAGGAAGGATTAATATTTACTGTTTCATTTTAATTTCTTATACCCATTTTCACTCCATAATTGGTTAAGATAATGCTATATATTATTTTTTTATTAACTTAAATATTAGTTACAGTTTTTTCATTTTTGAAAAATCAAAAAACAAATGAGATAGGGTGTAAAAACAAGTGAGATAACAAGATTTTAAATAATTTTTATTGTTTGGATTGGCTTTTTAAAAGTATAAAATTATTTTTCAAAATTAAAAGAACTGTTTCTAGCATATAATAGTCTGCTTTTTTTAAAAAAAAAAAAAGTTTTAAGCAGAAATAGGTTAATTTTAAATGGAAAAAGTTCCTCTTGAAGATTAAAAAAAAGTAATTTTAATTTTGGCTTCGCAAAAGTAGTTGTTTTTTTTATAAAAAAAAAATCCAATCTAAATAAGCCTAAGTTGAATGAATTAAAGTAGATTCATCAATTCCCTAGCTAGGATATAGTATTATCGGAATTTCAATGAAACCCACATCCAAGAAGATAGAAATTAATTGGGGCGACCCACCCAATTTATATAGACTGTAATCCATTTTCTTAAAACCCTATCTCATTTATTGTTTTATTTTGATTTCTTATACCCTTTTCCACTCCATAATTGTTAAGATAATGCTACATAATATAGATTTTTATTAATTTAATAATAGTTATTGTTTTTTACTTTTTGAATATTAAAAAAAAATGAGATAGGGTGTAAAAAAAAGTGAGACAAAAAATATTAAATAATTTTTATTGTTTGGATTGATTTTTTTTGAAAGTATAAAAACTTTTTTGAAACTAAAAAAATTGGTTCTATCAGAAGAAGCATATAACAGATTGTTTCTAAAAAAAGGTTTAAGCAGAAATGGGTTGTTAATATTTAATGGGAAAAGTATCTCTTGAAGATTAAAAAAAAAAAGTACTTTTAATTTTGGCATCTCAAAGTTAGTTTTTAAAAAAAAAAAAAAAATCCAATCCAAATAAAGCCTAAGTTGTATGAATTAAAGTCCATTCATCAGTTCCCTAGCTAGGATATAGTATTATGGGAATTTCAATTAAACCCACATCCAAGAAGGTAGAAATTAATTGGGGGCGACTCACCCAATAGACTGTAATCCACTTTCCCAAAATTAATTTATCTTCAGTAAGAAAGTATAAACTGAGGTTGACGTGTGTTGTTAAATTTTGACTCATAATAACTTGAGGTAACGCTTAGATATCAACAAAGTGAATGGAAATAATCACGGATGCATGGTCCTGTTTGAGTCCCACAAGAAAATGTACTTAATTCAGAACTAAAACACATCGAAATTTGTACGTGCCATTAAAAACTGGCACCTAATTAATGTCGACCTTCCAGATTTATTTTGTTAGTTGGTCAACATGGAGCCTAGTTTGGATTTTGTCTAGGTCTGGTCCTACCTGCAAATGTGGGAGTGGCTTGGTTGGTTGTACTCCAACACCCAAGTTAGAATAAAGTCTGAGTAAAATAGGAAAATACTCAAGAAAGATAAGAATAGGGTTTTGAAATTGCATATCTTTTCCAAGTTGCCTTTCTCCTTTTTATAGTACCATGATTGTCTTTTCTCTAAATTTAACCTTGGGCCTTCTGGGCCTAATCCTGCATTACAAGGATAAGGTCCAAATAGGTCCTAATCTACATCATATTTCATTTACTTTCCTTTGAGGGCATCTTTCTGAATTGCAAACCAGCATCCATCTATATATATATTGGATGGAGAAGGTATTCATAACATAATGGATTACAATGTACAAGAAATTAGAAAAGTAGTGAATGAAATATTCTCAGAGCTGGAAGACATTAAAAATTGATGAAAAAATTGAAGCAAACAACAGACCGAGTTCTGTAAATGATGATGAAAAGGAAAAGAGAACAAGATGAGCTAGTGTCAATGATGAGACAGAAGACATGGAAAGGGGAAAAAGTGAAGATGATCAGGATCAAGTGTCGGCAGCACTTGAATGATCACATTCCCTAGGATGTGTTACATAGAGGAATTTCATTGGAACCTACATGATCATAAATTCAAGATGAAATTAATTGGGTGGACTCAGCATATCTAGAAATTAGACATGCATTTTATCGCATTCAGAACTAAACAAACTGTACTAATTATTGTCGACCTTCCATATTCCATTGGTATCCCTAATTTCCTTTGATGGTGTCCTTCTGAAACACTGTATAGGAATCTATCTAACTGAGATTTTAGTTAACTTATAAGAATTTTCAGTTATCAAACTTCAGTTATATTATTAAACTCATATTATCAATCATTTTGAATTTTTTTTTGTTTTTTTGATTGTACAATCATTTCAAAAGTTTTGAGAAATATAAAAGTGGCACTTGATCCCTGCAACATGCAAGATAAACTTTTTTTTTTCGTTGATAAGATATATTTTAAACTTATTAAAGCATATTGGCTCTTCATCATCTGACTCTTCAGGTTATCTTTGAGATTTAATTAAGTTTATTTTTTTGAGTAATTTCATATATTATTAGATGGATGTGAAGTTAAAGAAAAGGTTTAAATGACATCTGGGCATATGTGTAATCATGGTATTGTTTGAGAATCCATAAACACTATTTATTTCAGAAGTAATTATCGACACTGAACTTGACAATTATTAATTAGTTGATATTTCCATTGACATTCATTTCATTAATCGATGTTTATGTTCTCATTGTTCATCACTAAACCACCTGCAGATACATACATATATATATATATATATATATATATAACTTGGAAGAGGAAATGTGTGACTGTAACTATCTCAAAAATGGATGGCATGGCGAGAGACAGGAGATTTAGACTAAGAGAAATTAGACAGAGTAGAATGAAGGAGGAAAAAGAGCTTGTGGGAATATCCCAATCAAAGCTTGTGTGTTTTGGTCCTATGATAGGAGTGAACCTAATAATTCTGAGGGTTCAAAGGCCAAACGAGGAAGACATCTTCTACCGTCTGGGGAGAGAGCTTCCATTGGAGCATCTCATGAATGATTACTGCAAACGCAAGAGTCTTGCCAGGGAGACTGTAAGATTTTTGTTCGATGGTAAAAGGGTTCGGAAAACACATACCGCAGAACTTTTGAAAATGGACGATGATGATATCATTGATGCCTTTTCTGAACAATATGGTGTTAAGTTTGCTTCCTTTATCTTGTATGAAAAAATATGAATGCTGCTATTCCTCTGTGCATGTTTTACCCTTTATGTTCTTGAAAATTAATAGTCTTCAAACACTTGGTTTTGCTGTTTGCAACTCTTATGTTTTTCTGTGTGTTATGCTCTCATGTGACCAAAAGCAAGTGGTTTCTTTCTGTTTTTTTCTTTGCTGCATGATATTCAATTCTGGAAATGTAATATCTTTATTTTTTTCTTTAAGGGAAATGATGAATATGTGAGACAGTAAGATAGAATGCAGACAAAAATATTGTCCCATTTTTGAGGGTCCTTTTTTTGTAATACAATGTGGACGAATCAAAAAATCATCTTATGGAGGGGCTAAATGAAAATATTAAACATGCATTAAGAACAAAATATTTGCCTGAACGAATGCTAACACAATTTGAAAATGGGGAGGTGATATTTCTTACATTGACAAACCATGTGACTTGTGCTTCTTGCCTTTGATAAATCTTCCTGCTTTGCAAAATTGTAACCAGTCACGAGTGTGTATATAAAATTATATTTAAACGTGGACATTTAAAGAAATAAATTAATCTAGAGACAAAAATGTTTTCTTTTAGTTAATGTATATATTAAGTTTAGTCTAAATCATATTCTTACAATAAAATGACAATTGAAAAATCTTATATATATAGCATGACAACATTATTAGCAATTTTACTAGCTAGCAAACCCATGTTGCTCTTTCTTTTCATACTAATTACGTTCAAATTATCTTGATAGTGCATGTTATATTTATTTTGGAGCGTAGATCACGTTACCTACTTCTTTGATTAGGGCATTTTGGTGAGTTTTGCATTACTAATATTTTGAAAAATTGAATCACTTAGTATTAGTCATAACAGTTAAGTTTCTATTAATAAATAAACATAGCGAAACAACAAAAGGCTTAATAACCACTCATTAAAACATGAGAAACAGCCAAAAAAATCATAGGCAAATGCTGAGGAGAATAGCCACATTACAAACAACTTTTTGTGGTTAACAAGTAACTTACATGCTTGCTGATCTAGAAACCATGAAGGGAAATCAAGATTGACCAAAAAGTTGGCCACCAACAATGCCACCAAAGTTTCACGTTGAGCTTCCATTCTCACGCACAGCGAAACACACAAACTAGAAGCCCACAATCTGCCACATCAAATCAAGAACAGAGAAGGATTTTGGAAATCAATTCACACATTGAGTAAAAAAAATACTCAAGAAAATAAGGAATAGAAATAAGTTTAAGTTCAATTGTTAATACAAGAACTTAATTAATAGATAATTATAAATGTTTTTTAAAAATAATATTCTTTAAATTTTGAAATTTATTTTAATTCTAATAAACTTTTCAAATTTAACTCCCTTTATTCTTTTCTTTAAAAAATTAAGAAAAAAAATCATGAAATCATAAGAGAAGGAGGACCCACTTAAAGGTTCATGCTGCTGAATTCGATGAAATGAGGTGGAAGATGGAGAAATGTTTGGTGTTATCTTATAATTAAATTCAATTCAATATTGCAATCCATGGATACTACTGAAAACTGTGGGCAAGAAAACAACGGACATGGGTCACATCTCTTCTGGTCTATCTTTGTTTTCTTTGTTATACATATATATATAAGAAGATATAAGAAATCAACTAGCCTTCTTGTTTACAAAACATAAGGAGATTAGGATTGACATCTGTGTCAAAGATTACAACTAAGAAAACAAAGTGAATCCTTTTGGAGCTTGGTTGGTGGATATTATTAACAGAAAGAACGTTTTGCTTTAATTTAGAGATGCCTCACCAAGTGAAATCTTTCCTTTATATGCGACTTCATAGCCTTCCTCTCTTTGAGTTTTTTCCTTTTAGACTACTCATTAATTCTAATCTATTCAACTTAGCTAGTATGCTACTTGGAGATTTTTTTTTTTTTTTTTATAAAGATATATATTTTCTTATTAAAAATAATCATATTTAAATTTCTATCAAATACTAAATATGAATACTTTTAATAATAATTTAAACTTTGGTTCTCCACGTTATGGAAAGATCATTATTTTTTCTTTCACTAGACCTAACCGCTGGTTGTGTGTATATATATAGATAGGCCAATGTATGTCAACAAAATATAGGTGGATATATAGCTATCACCACTTAATCTCTTCTTCTTTTATATATATATATATATATATATATATATATATATATAGTCAATTAATACAGAAAATTCTTTAAAGTTACACCTTATAAATTTTACCGGTAAACAAAACAGTTTCCATACTTTGCTTAATTGACCTATCAAACCAACGAAATTTTGTACAAAAATTTTTTCACCTATTCTGCACACATTAAACTTGATTTCTGGGGATTTTCATGATATTTAGATATTTATACACTACATTTCCATATTCTGGAAAAACATGACAGCAAGCAATTAAAGCCTGAAAGTTGTCCACCTTAAACCAAAACTTTTTATTTTCAATTTTCTTAGTGAACTGATATCAATGGAAGGTGTTTTCATAAATTTAAAAGTTAAAATTGAGTGTTAAATTTTGGTATATATATACGCGTGTATGTATTATTTAAATATCTTCTTTTTTTTAAGATTGTTGACAGTTTGGAATTAATCATTTCGGGGCATAAAAATTGTTAAAATAAACACACTTCTCACTAAACCCTAGCTCTAGGCTCCATGACTTTGTTTCTTCCCTTTGCAGGTCCTTGAAATATTGTTTATCAACACCCTCCCACCTTAACATTTCCCAACCCTTTAATCAATGACCACATATTTCAAGCAATGTCTTATTAATTTGCCAGCAATACCCTTATCTCATCCCAAACTTCTTCACCAGCTGCTCATTACTTGCTGGGACCCAAACTGCAATGTATTCTTTCTCGCCTTAATCTTCTTCGTATCCAGCTTATTTATTAGCTTCCTCTATTAGGTAACAAATAAATAGCTCACATCAACTTAAAAGATATGTTATTACATTTAAGTGTTTTGAATAAAAAATTAAAATGTGTTTAACACAAACTTAATCTAATAGAAAAGGCAAAATCCCTCGTGATCCATATATATATGTAGTAACATAAGTTGTTGGCCTCCCTCCCCTACAAGGACCACACTTCCACCTCTACAAACTCTTGCAATATAATTTTAAGAGCAAATGTGAAATTAGGATATCATCAAGTTAGTACTTACTAGGTTTTCTACATCAAATTGATTTTTTTTTTTTACATCATTTAAGTATTTATGAGATTGATTTTACATCACTTAAGGACTTATTGATTTTACATTATTTAAATACTCGTGAGAGTTTAATTATTAAATTAGAGTTTACTCTAAATTTAATGTTTTTCTTGGTTATATCTATGAGTATTCTCACTTCACATTAAAAGTGAGCCTATTCTTGTTTGAGAAAAAAATAGCAATTATAATTATTTCTTCTCCTATGTATTTTCTTATAGGCTCGAACTTTTGATATTATAGTGGTATCTCAACCACTAAACTTAGTTTATTTACTAATTAAACTACACCTTGTTCTTCCTAAGTGCCTCTTATTTAAAACTAATGTAAACTAACAAAGACATAATCCTTAATCTTAATCTTAATTAATAATAGGGGAAAAAAAAGAAAATAACCAGGTGATAAAGATAAATATTCACGATATACCTATCATATTTTATTTGGCCATCATAAAAATTTAAGAATTAGACAAGTTTTTTAATTAACTAAAAAGTAAGATATATCCTATATTTTCCTTGCTATTAATTAAGTCATTAGATATAATCTAGTAATAAAAATGTTAAGTAATATTTAAAAAGTTTTAAAAAAAATTATTTCTTCTAAATTTACCTCTAGAGTAGTTAGTATCTGGTTTTAAAGAAAATCAAATTATTAGTTGAATCAAAATTTAATGAGAAATTTATTAAAATCGGAGGGCCCAATTTCAGTAGTCCAAGACATGAAGGATGGTAGTTGGGGAGTGGTGACAAGACCACCGCTCGCTTACCAACTAACCCATTTGCAACCAATTTTAATCGATCAATCTTAACAACCCCTTTCCTCACTTTCAAAACCCCGAGCTGCTGACATAACGGGGATTGTAAATTCTGAAACTTTTCGACGATTTCGAGGTCACATAAGCGTCTTGCTCTCTGTAGGCAATGGGTGAGGAAAGCAAGGTCTTCACTTTGGCTGAGGTCTCTCAGCACAACACCGCTAAAGACTGTTGGCTTATCATTAGTGGCAAGGTATGTAAGATTCAAAATTGATCTGCCATGAAAGGAAAAAAATCGTAGTTGATGATTTGAGCTTATGGGATTTCACTCTTTCTCTGATTCTTCTGAGATTCGAGTGTTCTGAGTGGAATAAGATTCACTTAATCGTGTAAGGGTGCCAATTGGATCTGTGAAGATTCATCGTTTATCTTTTGAATCTGGGCTCAACTGCAATTACTCTCATATGGGTTTCGATAGTCATGTGAAATTTTGTTAATTTTCTGCGCTGCATTTAGTTCATCTTACAGTTTTATTTGATATTTATGATGCTTCCATAGATAGTTTCTTTTGCTTGCTACCCTCTTGGAAATGGGGAGTAGGAGTTAGTGGTAGTGAAAAAGAAGGCATGCCTAGAATCTAAGTTCAAATTCTACCAAGGACACCTATAGCGGTACCCTTTTGGTCATTAGTTCTCTGCATGCTCAGTTTTTCTTTTCCTTTTGATATTTTTATACTCTACCATTACCAGAATTCTTTTAAATAAATTTAATTTGGTTTTACTGTTTAAATAAAGGTAAATACTGTCACTCTTCTATGTTCGATCAAGTGGATCAGAGAGCGATTTCTTCACTTGTTGCCTTGAAGGCCATGTCTTTTTCCACTAATGCTTTTCCTTGAAGTATAGCTTACTTCAGAGACCTCAATCTTCATTATATTAGATGATAACGTTATCATTGGAGATTGTCTTCTTCTCCTGAATTGCTCCATTGGTCAATTTGGGCTGTTGTTCTTGATCACGTTTCTATATTCACACATGATAATTGTATCTTCTTATTCTCGAAAGTCTTCTGTTTCTTCATGGCTTGATAATGTTTGAATTGAATATTTTTCGACCTCTTCTGATGTGGCTAGCATGTAGGGAAGACTGTTTGGTAGACAACTCTTGTTCCTGTTATTGAGGTTTCTTCTCCTTCATTGTTTTTTGGTTTTTTCCTTTTCTTTGTTTAGGAGGGTTCTGAATCCGCCTTCTTCGTAGCTCCTTTGTCTCTAAGTAAATTTAGTCTTCTTTTATCTAGAAAAAAGAAATATTGTTCTTTTAAGTCATGCACGTTTGGAATTACAGATTTGACATCTTCTATTAAATCTACCATTTTTTTCTTATTTATAAATCTAGTTTGTGCACATAAAGCATCGACCTTAAACTTCATGAAACTACTGATTGATAGTTTTGGTTTTCTGAAGGCCATGATGATCACTTTCAGGGCTATCTAGATGCTTGTCTTGGTTTTTTAATTGGTTTTTCCATAACAACTTGCATGATTCCTTGGAACAGGTTTATAATGTGACAAGATTCTTAGAGGACCACCCTGGTGGTGATGAGGTCTTGTTGTCTGCTACAGGTACTCCCCAACAGACTTGTCATTACTGGTCTCATCACAGTGAGATGTTTGTAAATGCCTTTTGATTGCTAATGCTATATCTTTGCAGGTAAAGATGCAACTGATGATTTTCTGGATGTCGGTCACAGTAGCAGTGCTACCGCGATGATGGATGAGTTTTACGTTGGAAAGATAGATTCAGCCACAATACCATCCAAGGTTAAGTACACTCCTCCTAAACAACCTCACTACAATCAGGACAAGACACCAGAGTTCATCATCAAGCTCCTGCAGTTTCTAGTTCCCCTCTTTATCTTGGGCTTGGCTGTTGGTATTCGATTCTACACCAAAACACCATCATCGTAATCGTTGAAACTTCTAGAGAAATCAGATAGAGACATTTTAGTATGTTAGTATCAAATTATCCTCCTGTTTTGTGCTCTGAAACTGCATTTATCTGAGGATTCTGAGATATGACTCCTATTTGTCAAATGATATTGTCCTTGTTTCCTCTCTATGTCAGTGTATTCTTCTGTTAATATTTCTATTCTCCATTGTCATTGATATGTTACTGCAACATTTTTTAGAGTTAAGATTCTGGTGGTCTTAGAATCTGAGATCTACAAGATCTTGAATCAATCTGAAAATTTCTGTCACGGGGTTTTTACTTTGTGGGTTAAAAACCAGTGACACTAATGATAGGGATTCAATACTACAATAATAACAAGCCTGATCTCACTAAGTGAGATTGGCTACATGAATTGCATGACATTATTGTGTTTTATCAGAAACTATATTTTTTAAAATATTGTTAATTCCGAAATTCTTTTTATAACTTCTCAAAGTGTCTTTTTAGGTCTCTCTTTATATTTTTTCCCAAAGCTAAATAACATAAGATCAACTTTTCTAATTGGTGCCTCTAGCAGTCTCATCCACACATGTCCAAACCACCTTAATCAATTTTCTATCATCTTCTCCTCAATGGGTAAATGTCACTCTAATGTCTCTTCTTATACAATCATTTTGTATTTTATCCTTTGTCTCGCCTCCAGATGTTCTCACACTAAACTAGAAAAATTGGCTCTAATTCTCCCTTCACTTCTAAGATGTACTATATGCATATCTATATTTTTATATTTTTATTTTTTATTTATAATTTTATCTATATAAACAACCTAAAAGCAGTAGGTATATAATGAGGTGTATAAAAAAGAGTGTGCACACAGAGTTTTCCCTTACATTCCTGGTTTGAGTTACAGAACACAGAGCATTTGAAACATGGTACAAATGTAGGGATGTTGTGAAAAAGCTAGGAACACATTATTTGGTCCGCTTTAGCATGCGGATGCACTTGCTATCACTACTTTCTGCCATCAAAAAAATGGATATAATCATGAAATAATGGGCACAAGACGTCATTTCAACTTTCCATTTTATCTCCAATCATTATCATTATATAGTAATAAAGGTGCCACTCTCCCCTTTAAATTTCTTATCTCTGGTAAACTATTTAAATCTTTACTAATGTACTAAACTTTAATAATTAAAGTTCATGAGATAAGAGTGCAGTTAAAAAAATAGTAATTATTATTATTTTAAAATTTTAAAATAATAAATAAATAAAAATTAAAAATTAATATTCACAACAGTAACAATACTTAATTATCTTTATTTTATAACATAATGGAATAATCATTCCACTCTTATCCTAATTCTATGATTGTCGTTAGCTATATTAAACAAACAAGGGATAAGGAATAACTCGTGTCAAAATTGTTCAATAAGAATCTTTGCATTGCTAGTTATTTTGGTAAATAATTAATAAAGTCAAAAATAATATCTACCGCGTGAGAAATAGTAAGTCCAAACAAAAGTTAGCACTAAAACACAAATTCCTAAAGGATTCTCCTAGTACCACGCCAATTTACAGATAGTTATTTACTATGTCACTCTATCTTAGTTTTACAGCTAATTATTTGTCAATATTCTAGCCATAAAATTAATATCTTCAACTACCCCATGTTTTCATATTATTATTATTTTGGCCCTATTCATCTACGTGTACCTCTATCTTTGTAAAATCCGAACAATTTTGTTCCCTTATCAGAAAATTTCCATTTTGACCGTTTTGAACTGATGAACAGACACGTCAGTATCTCAAGGAATACTTAGGCTCCAAATAATAGAAACAAGCAATCGAGAGAGGAAGAAACCAAGAAGCAAAATCAAAAGGATGTGCTCCAAACAGTATCTTTGTCTGCACATGATGTTCTCGTCAATGTCATCCAATCAGATGAATATTCTTAGAACGATAGAATTCCTATTCTCCAAAGATCCTTGCTTTGGATTTATCAGCCATTGTTTTTGTCACAATGTGGATTCTGATCAGTACAAAAGGAAGATTTAGGCTCTCTGATTCTCTCCCCTCTTCCCAAATTTTCTTCATTTCTTGTCTTCTAAGAAAATAGAGAGAAATAGAATGAGAGGTGTCAAAAGAGAGAATGGTGTGCTGAAATTGGTGCATCCAGGTAGACACATTGAGATTCAGAGAAAGCCAGTAACTGCAGCAGAAGTTATGTCAAGAAATCCCAGACACTGTATTACTAGACCCGATTTCTTCGAGTTCCCCTGGATCGTGGTTAAACCTGAATCAGTTTTGCTTCCTGGAAGTGTCTTTTTCATTGTTCCCTACCATACAGTCTATAACTTGTTAAAAGCCAGAGGCCATAATCGTGGCCACGGCAGAGAAATCAAAAGAGCTCCACCAGTGAGTTCTTGTGCTCATATGAATCCAAAGCATCAAAGCTGCAAGCAACACAATCAGGGAAAAAGCAGGAAATTTTTTCCTCATGCAGAAACTCTCTGCATGTGTGACTGGTACAAGAGATACCGGGAAGAATCACAAGACGTGCTATGGCCCGAAGTCATCGATTATCGAGACAGAGAGAAGAGAATTGAAGAGCAATCACAGGAGGAATCAAGTTTTGAGACTAGACTTTATGATGCCAGAGACTATCAAACAGACAGCACTGATATTGATGAAGAATTTCCTAAGAGTACTAGTCTAGAGTTTGTCTGTAATAAAAACATTTACAAACTGAAATCCAGTGTTAGAAAACCAGAGAGCCCTCGTAGGGTGCTTAATCTTAGGGTATCTTTCGACTTGCCGATGCAAAACGAGGAGCTGTAAAAGATATCACTCAATTTCATGAAACTTTTCTCTTCTTGTCTTTTCTTTTTTTTGCTTGTTTTTCTCTCTTTGATATTCTGGATTTTCAAAATCCAGAAGTGTATATTTGGTTTGATTGCACAGTGCAGTTCCTGCCACAATGATAGAGGATCTGTGCTCATATTTTTCTTGAAGATGTAAGCAGCGAACAGTATTGACAGGAAGATCATAGTAAAGAGCTGTGAGAAATATTTCAGAAAGAGATACACAAGAAATTTTTGTGACATAGTTTTCTACATATTTGATTCAATGTTTTCTACATAAATAATCAAACAAGTCTAATGCAGCAACCATCCAAAAAGCTGAACTTAAAAGCATGATGAGCCTCCTAGTCATAACTAAGAAATGCCACTATAAATATACAAGGTGGCCAAGAACATGTTTCCCAAGAGTGGGAAGAAAACAAAATCAAAGTTGCAAATTACACATTTACCTACTCTGTGCTTGCACAGGTTCTCTCAATCACCTTCGAATCTGTTCTATGAGAATTCCTGGATGGAGAACTAGATCCTCTAGAAGAGCTATGTCCAAAGAAGCTAAGCTTGCCAATTTTCTTTGAGAAAGAGCTTATAAATTTTCGGGAACTAGACTTTGCCATATCCCTCTTCATGCAGACATGCTCCCTTTCTAGATCATTTAGTCTCATTCGTAGGCGGGCCAGCTCGAGCTTTAGCTCTCGATTTTCTCGTCTTAGTGATGCATAGTTGTCACGTGGGGACATTGCTGCACTTAGTGCACCACTGCTTATGCGCCATGACTGGTGCTGCATTGGCTTTGGGTCATCTTCTCCATAGGAGCAGGATAGAGTAGTCCTGAGCCTTAATTGCTCAAAATATAGAACTTGTACTATTGATTGAAGAGGAAGACGCTCATTTTGTGCAGCATGTGCTCCAGCTTCTTGTGAAAGCTTTTGGAAATCAATCAATTTGCATAACCTTTTCTTGTCCAAATCAGACAAACCTTGATGTGCCTGAAAATCCATTCACAGAAGAATCGGCATTTAACACACACACACACACAATCAACTTCATGCATAACATCATTAAATACCAATTTTGACACTTAAAAATGTACACAGAATATCAGAAACTTACTTTCAAATATATATCAATGGCTCGATATAGGCCATCATGAATGGTCCGTGCATGTGCTGGCAAGGTTTCTGCAATGAACAAAAACTTGGAAAGTTTCAGGTTTGCATCTGGGGCAATCTCAGCAAGGTAGTTGTCCACTAATTTTGACACTTTAACTATTGCGCTTTGGGAAGGAGAATGAGGGCTATCAGATTCGAAAACAGAAGCATCGTCTAGCTCATCTTCACTATCATCCTGCTGACAGAAGTTTACCAAAATTCTATGAACTGTGTCAACATCAAACAAGGTATCTCCCGCATGCTTGAAAGAAGGAATCAGAAGATCATCAAGAGTGGCAACATCTAGTTGTGAACCAATCCTTCTTTCAAGGTCTAGTCTAGAAGCAATTGTACAATCAAGCATCACTGCACTTCTGAGGAGCCCAAATAGAAAATTGATTGGAACAGCAAGTTTCTCAACTGGCAAAAGGCTGATAATTGTCTCAACCACAAGCTTTTCATGCCCAGTTGAACTGGAATCAACTTTAGTTTGGCTAGATGGATTCCACAAGCTGGATTTTTTTGTCAACTCTTTCTGGGCATAATTCACAAGGGAAGCACCAATACTCTCAGGACGAACCCCACGACATTTCATGGCTGTTATTACTCTTTGGTACATGTCAATACGCAGAACAGAGAGATCTTCTATCCACCAGTCGCCATCACATTTGGCTTGCCTGCTCATGTGTAGCCTACCTGAGCTGCTATACTCTAATCTTGAGAAACTAGAAGCTATTTGCTCAGCACAAGCTTTTGAGGCAATTGCATCTATACAGCGACTAACTATTTTTAGTTCATCAGCAAGAGGAAGCAAGCTTTCACATTGTTGCAAAACTTCAACACACATTTCAAGGTTTTTGCAAACAATACTGTCAATATATTCTTCAGTGCGGGAACCAAGATTGTCTTTTGAGAACTCTTCAGTCATTTCAAGGTAATCACAGACACAGCAGAGCTGAGCAACATTTGTAGATGTAATCTCAAAGTTAATACCATAACAAAATTTTGCAGCCAATTCAAAAGCCTCAGCACCTCCCGGTAGATTAAGCAGCTCCACTCTTGAGATATCAGAATCTCTATGTTCTGCAACTAACCTCCTTATTCGTCCACTCCGGGAGACAAGAGGAAACTTCATAAAAGTAACAAAAACCAGAGGTGTTATAGTTCATGACTTCTAAATAAATGGTCATTGTATGCCATTATTGAATATAAGAGTAAATTCAGATAAAGCACCGTAGATATACTCACCTTATGTAAGGAAAATGTTCCTCCATTCACTTCTATAGTAATGTCACTTGGTACATCTCGAAAAATCCTACAAAAGGTTGACAATCAATCACTTTAACGAAGCTGTTTGCTGATATTATGAATTTTTGAAGTTCAAGTCTAAATCATGATTTAAAAAGTGCTTTGGCACTAAACACTGTGTGCTACATTCATTCCTTTGCTTATACTAACGAGTCAAAAAGAAAAGCGAAAAGCATCTCCATAGTCAAATACAGAGTCTTGTAAGTTCCAATAACAGAGTAATCTATCTCTAAGATTAAATTATTGGCTCAGGAATTTAAAGGTGTTTAATAAAATCATGAAATTTTGTAAACAACAGACTATGCCAATTATTTATCATGTTTGCATTTGAACTTTGGAAAATCCAAAGTTTGTTGCTGTCGTGGAGGAGAACAGAGAATAAATTGTGCCATTACTAAGGCCAGCGTTTGGAACTTGTGAAATGGCAACCCCTAAATACGTTCCCCCGAAGCCCAAATGGGGCTTTAATGAACAAAGTCAACATGCCGTAGAAGAAGAAGAAAAAGAGTAGCAGTCCAAGTTTTGGGAGACATGCAATTAGGGTGTGCCCAACCAACCCAAAAAGAAGAAGATAAGGAAGAGACCACTTCAAATTTAGAAATTTAGTTATGGTATAATTCAATTGATTGAACTACTATCAACCTATGCTTATCAGCTTTCAATTATACTAACTCAGATCATGGTTCATTCATACAATCTTTCATAATTGTCTAACTCAATTGTAAGCCAGTTTCTGAACGTAGAGAGAAATTATTTGTGTTTCTAGAAGAACAAAATTAAAATTTAGAAACGCTTTCTTTTTCTTAACTAACATTCAATAAACAATAGCATGATTAAGACCTCCAAGTTGCAATTTCAGCATACAAATACTCGAGACGAAGCCATCAAAGCGAAGGCAGGAGATACCATTGACAACACGATAGATCAGAAGTTAGTTCACATGGAACATCTTAGAAGAAGTAGTAGAGATAGATCATCAATGATTTCACTCTAGCAGCTAGATCAGAAAAACCATGCAGAAATAAGTTGAGGAAAGGAATAATGAGGAGAAGCAAAGAAAACTAGCTGATAGGTCAACATGATAAGCCGCAGACTTACTGTTCAACACATTACCTACTGAAGACAAAAGAGAAGATTGAAGGAAAAAAAGACTACTCTTTGCTCATGGTAGCAACAAGAATGGTATGCAGAAAACAGAAGAAAAACACAAGAAATCAGAACCCAGAAACATTTATGAGAAAAAACAAGCATAAGTAAAATAAAACATAAAAAAAAAAAAAATCACTGAGAAAGCATCAAACAAACCATTCATTGCATCGCTGCCGCGCACTCTTTGCCAAGGACATCTGCTGCTGCTGCTTGTCAGAACGGTCCATAGAGAGTGAGAAAACCAAGAACAGTGACTAGGAATGTCAAGAGGTGGATAAAAGTATAGTGGGTTCAATGTAGTGAACTGAAGAAAGAGACAGAGACCCAGTTGGAAATGTTGCTGTTGGGGAAGTTCTTAGGCCATTTTCGTCTAACAGGTGGTGTTCAAAGCATAGATTGGAATTGTCCAAAGCCATGGGCCTCTGTTGTGGGTCACACTTTGCTTTTTGATAACACTCATGATTCGTCCAAAATTTCTTCAGTTGCAAGAGTCTATACTATTATTTTTTCTCATTCGGTGCTTTTCTTTGCCTTGTTTAAGCAGGTAAAGAGGCGCAAAAAAGGGGTGTCATTCTGTTCATGTAACTTTGGTTCGGTTCTACACAGAAAAGTCAAAAATCACTTCTCAGTCAGCAACAGGGAAGAAAGCGGGAACAAAAGTTGTTATGGGATTTGACAATTTTGTCATATTCTTCTCTCTGTCTTCATTTATGCCAAATTTAATAATACTTCAATATTTTAACCATCTATATCACAAATATCTCAGATTTATTTTCATATAATAATAATATAACTATAAAAATGTTCGATGAAAATTTTAATTATCCCCAAAAAAATTTATTTATTTATGTTTCTCATTTTGTTAGGTTAGGATCAACTTTCAAATTCAAAATTTTTAACTTGAATTCTCTTGAATTAATTATTACTATACAATAAATATAATATTTTTTAAGTTCAATTGATATATTTAATAAAATAAAATAAAATAAATTATTATATTATTTTTTTTAATTTAATGAATTAATAAAATAATAAAATATAATAAAATTATCATATTTTATTCTCAAATTAAATTTTATCTTAAAAAAAAATTAAGTTAAAAAAAATAAAATACTATAAAATAAGAAAAATTCTTCCCAACCCATCTCTCATTCACTTAACTTTTTTTTGTCTCTAACTCACTACCCCTACCACCACCGCCCTCACGTAGCAAAGCCACCCTTGCTTGCATAACAAAGTAGCCATCATTGTTGCCGCTAAATATCTGATATTCAATTTCTATTATTTGGTCCATTTTAAATATAATATAATAATAAAATTTATTATAAAAATTATTTGATACACATTAAATATTAAATAAGATAAAACTTATCAAACTCTTATCATATTATACTCCTATTTAAACCTTTTATCCTATCAAATGTATCAAACATGCCCTTATTGTATAATGATAATGATAGGCAATAAAATGTGGGTTCTATCTAAAACATATAACCTATGGAGGAAACCGATTTAAAATTTTAGTATCATAGTGAAAATTAAAAAATAAATAAATAAATATTTTAATGTAAATAAAATATTTAATTAATTGATAAATTTTAAGATTAGTTATATAAAAATTATCTTCTATTAAAAATGAATTTTTTAACCCAGTAAATTTTCTTCCAAACAGCATATGCATTGCCTAACTATGCTCCAAAACAGTAATTTTTTTTTTTATTAACCTTTTAGCCTTAAAAAAAAATAGAAAGAAAATTGTCGCAAGAAACTTGGGAGTGATTTGTAACAATGACAGTTTTTAGGTACACTTTTATATCATTCTTTGGATTACTTAAAGCTTCTAATGTCTTTTTTGTCACTCTCTAATGAGTACAAACAAGACTATTTTGACATGAATTAAAATTGATGAACCCCTATAAAATTAATTTTTAATGAATTATGATCTTATGTTCAAATTTAGAATATTTTCTACTTTTTACACTTAAAATTTTTAGAATTTTCCCCACGATATATATATATACATATATACATATACATACATATATATATATATATATATATATATATATATATATATATATATATATATATATATATATATATATACATATATACATATATATATATATATACATATATACATATATATACATATATACATATATATATATATATACATATATACATATATATACATATATATATATATATATATATATACATATATATATATATATATATATATATATATATATATATATATATATATATATATATATATATATATCAGGGTATGAACGTTGGATTCAACATTATTCAAGATGGAAATTTTCTTATGTGCTATAACAAAATGAAAACATTAATTCGTTTTAGGTTAATTTTGTAGGAATTTGTTTACAAGAAAGAGAAGAGAATAATTACCATAATACAAAACCCTAGATAATTTTTTCATGCACAGCATCTAACTCTTACGAGGAAAGCATTTATTGGCAAAGATTCGCATATGTAGGTGTTTGGAATGTCTTTAACATCATGAGATTTAATGTCATAATGATTTTTATTGAACTGTGGAATCTAACCCCAAAACAAAAAAGTCAATATGATGTCGGCTTGCTCAATAAAAAGCGTGTTGAGCTCTAGGCAAGGCCTTTTTTTTTTTTTTTTTATGTTGGCGTTTACGCTAATATTTTTAAAATATAAATTTATTATTAAAATTTTTAATTTATAATTTATTTAGTTCAAGTTAATTAACCGAACATAAAAAAAATTTTACAATATTTTTACATATATTTAAACTTAAATAATTAAGACCTTTCAAATTAAAGATTTTAAGTTCAAAACTTAAATCATTCTTACATGTAAGAATTAATTATTTATTATTCATAGTCTTGGTACCATGGCGAAATGATCCAACATAAAAGCTATCTTTTTCTAACTATTAGGTAAGTATGATTCTAAGATCTTATTTTTTTTAAAAAAATCTTAGATTAATTTTGTTGCTGCGTGATTTATGCCAATTAGCAAAGAATTTCTGCACTAATAGTCTCTCAATCACATAGCATTACTCTTTAAAATATAATAAAGCAGACACACAATTATTCCCCTACTTTTTTCCCTCAAATAATTTAATATTAAGAGAAAATCTAACAGAATAGACACATGAAAGGAACATGCTAACTTGAATTGAAATAATAACTAGGAAATAAATTGTGGGTCAAGTGGATTTGATTAATTCATCACCAATAATTGAAACTTCACTGCCTATATAGGGTGCATGTGATAGGATACGTGATCCTTTAATTTGAAAAAAAAACAATTTCTTCATGATAGAGGAAATTGATCTCTCAAGTTTGATTTTGTTTTTCACCAAAAATAATGCTAATGGTCAATGATTATTTCCAGACAAAGACTTTGGATGCAAAGGCAGCCACAAAACCAGAAACCATAGGCTTGAATGATGAATTTTTTGGCCCCAAATTATGTATGTCACAGCTGGATATTGTCACATTGGGGTCCTTCCACTTTTTCCTCGAGAAAATGAAGGAGAAAATTCTGTTGCATAATTGTTGTATAAACAATATGTTATGAAGGCGGAAAAGGAGAGCAATCTAGAGATAAGATAGAGTTATCGACATCAAACATATTGACTACTGATAAATGAGTATTACTACTAAATTCACAGAACATAGTACTTGTGATTGAATTCACATAATGAAAATTATGGAATAGGAATAGGAATAAGAATAAGAATACCCCTTATTGAATGGATAATCATAATTGGTTTCAAAGATCACAGCATTCCTTATTAAATTATAACAAAGTATCAAAATAGTTTGATACAATTAGTTGATAGTTAAGTCTCTTAAGCATACTGACAAGGGTTTAATGTTTCATCATGTATATAGAAAAAAATTTATTGAAAAAGGTAATTATTACATTTTAGTTATCTCTATGCATCGAAATGGATTAGTTCTAGTTATCTACTGGGAAAACCCTTGGTGCATACCCCTCTCTTTATATATATATAATAAAGTGTAATTAAAGAGGGTAAGTTGAGAAAAAATAAATAAAGTGTTGATTACATTAAGCAAGTAACAAGTGATCCCATCTCTTAAGATGAAAATATTGATTTCTAATTCTATGGATAGAATAATGCTTGGAAAATAATGGCTATTCGCTTTATTTTCTTGTTACCAAACATAAGAATTTTCATTCAATGGAATGAAGACTCTCTCAGAAAACCTTTCTCTTGAATGTACTAGGTTGACTGAAGGTGCGCTCTTGTTAGAGAAGTGCTGAAGTGATTTAGTATTAGAATATGAAAACTCCTCCTTGAATATTTCAAGTGACTCAAAGTTATAAAAACTGAACAACTTGGAGATATTTTATCTCCTGGCAATAACTGAGTCTTTGACTAACATAAATTAGTGATGAGAAATAAGATTTATACTTTTTCCCTAATTGACATTTAGTATAATTGCAGATGGTGAGGGAGGAAGACAAAAGATTGAATAGTTATCTTCATTTGTACTAACAAGGTGATGGTTATGTAAAAAATAAGTTGAATTTTAAGATATTTTAAGTTAAAAATTCTCAGTTTGAAATCTTTAAATAGTCTATTCAAAAGGAACTTAATTATTATTTTAATATTTTCTATCTCAAACATAGATTAGTTTAATGTCAAAAAGATACTAGAAAAACTAGCCTCATTCGTGTGATACTGTAACTCATTCTTTCTACATGTAAAGTGAAAAAGAAGTAGAAACGAAAAGCTCTTAATCTCACTCAAATCAAGTGCACAACTAGTTAACTGAAAAAGCAAAAGAAAAAAGAAGATTAAAGTCCTCTAATATAGGGAGTAGTAAATGGATTTTTATAGATTACAATTTACAATTGGTAAAATCTAGTAGATGTAACTGTGCTTGCAGCTTTAGTTTTCGAAAGAACAAAATCAAAATACTTAATAATTGGAACTTTAAATTGAAAGGGCAAGCAAAATAAAAAAGAAGTTAATTCCTTTTGCTCGTGCATCTTAAATCACTTTCCACGTGAAAGAGAGCAAACATATAAAGGTCAAAAAGGAGAAAGAACACTCAAGAGTTGGATAGAGATAGATGTGGAAAATTAGATGATTGTATAATTTATGATTACCCACCACTCCTTTGTGGGTCATATTATTGTTAATGAAGTAGGGCATGATGGTCCCATACTTTATTATTGCATTGATATGATGATATGATATCATATCTTCCACTACTATACTACCATTCCTTTCATGTAGATGAAAACAAAAAAGAAAAGTTTTTGGCCTAAGTCAAAGTATTTAGAAACCACAAATGGCATATATGGCCACGGACATGCATGTGCATTAGTAATGGCTATAGGAATTAAAGAAAAAAAAAGTTTCAACTAACAATGTGTTAGTTTAATGGAATTAGATTAATTCTCGAGACATTTTAAGTTAAGAGTTTTAAATTTAAATTTTTTTAGTTTTTTCATTAAAAATAATTTATTAATTATTATTGTCATTGATCACGAATAAAAATATGAGAACTCTACGTATAATTAAAAAATATTTCTTCAATTTGATCTCATTGGAAAGTGTTTCTATTATCTTTTGGCTAATTGAAAACCAAAAAAGAAAGAAGGAAGAAAAGACAGTCGCACTATTCTACCAAACATGGTGATAGGGCCAATTTGGAAAGAAATTAGAACTAGTTTTCAGTTTAAAGTTTAAAGTAATTGCTGTTTCAAATGAAAAAGGTGAAGCAACTGCTTTTGAAATGGAGCTCAAGAAATCCTAGCTATAGCTTTCGGTTGGGATTTGTTTACTTTCTATTTTTAGGGTTAGCATTTCTTAATATTGTTCATAGTCCTATGGTCATGAATTAAGACATTTTTTATTGTATACTCTTTTTTTCTGAAAATAATGAGGAGGCATTCCTATTTATATACTTCATTGGGTTACATTTACAATAATTATAATTAAATAATATAAACAGGAGTTACAAAAAGGTGTGGTTTGAAATTTGGCATTGAATTCGAGTAGTGTATATCTTATGAACATGTAAATTTAGTCTAATTATTAAATGCCATAAGTGAAATTATAAGTAAAAGTGATAAGTAAATTATTTGTGTTATTTATTTTACTAATTAAATATTTGTGAAAACTCATGCGAGACTTACAAAATATGCCACTTTAGATCATTTGTGTCAATAGTGTGGACATTACTTATAGTGCTAATTAATAATTACTAGTAAAGATGCTATAGGTGAAGTTGAGTTCATCCTTAAAATAAAATAAAATAAAATTGAATTTAAAACTTTATTGAGAGACATTTATCGATCATTATTCTTCTCACAAATAACTCTCATATTCAAATGGTGTAAAGGCACATAAGTGCAAACATCATCATCATCATAATAATAATAATAATAATAATAATAACAACAAAAAGAATTACTCATAAGCTTATTGTGTAGCAAGTATATCTTTGATTTGATAATATGTACAAACTAGTTGAAAACTAAGATCTCAAAATGTTAATGTTAATTAGTCCATATATGATAAGAAGTAGTGCATCAATTGAAAACAAACAGTAATGTCATCACAATTGTGGAACTTCAATCTAACTGTTTAATTCAAAATGCACTTTGAAAGGAGTTGCATGATGGTACTATCTGTTATTTCTTTCTATTTTCTTTTTCTTTTGCCTTCTTATGTGTTAATGAGATAAATGTAATTTTAGTTTATTTTCTAATTAATTAACTATAACTGTTCAATAATGAGGACCCCACAAATGTTTATGATTAGTTTCTGAGTTTTGTTTTCAACATGTGACACAATCATTATCAGTTGTTGCTAAAATTGTGAACACCCAAGCCAAACCTAGTAAAAAAGAAAAGGTGCAAAATTGAGATGAAAGACAATGATTTGTTAAAGAAGGGAAAAAGAAGCTGCATAATATCTCAAATATCTTATATTATGTCTAATTCTCTATAATTTAGATGAATGAACTTGGATTATGTTATTACATGGAGTTGTGGGTTGTTAGAGTAGTTTGGTACAAATCCAATTTGAACATAGAGACATTTTATAAAATAGTAGTTAATTTATTTAGGTGAGTACATTTTGACTCTAAAACATTTACCATTAACAATAAATTAGACTATTAATTTAAGTATTAAAATGAACTCAAATCGCCTTATTAGATTTTTATTTTATTTTATTTTATTTTTTTTGCTCTTTTGCAAGTTAGACTCAACTCGACTCATAGTAAAGTAGAAGTAATTTTTTTATTAAAAGAAAAAGAGAGAAAGGCCAAAATAAACATTGTAATCATATTGTCTTTTGTGTTTCTTTGAAATTTAGATTATGATTATCTAAATGGCAACATTGTGTCCATTCAGGTCTCCTCATGATGAGCATATTGAAAATGTCTTAAAACCTATCTGCATGTGCATTCAAATTACTCATATATATAGTCAAATGTCAATTTTTGTAGGCACTCCTTTGGATGTACTTATAGAGTCAATTCATATCTATAAAATAATACTAACTAAATTCTAAAAATGAATAGGAAGAAAAGGTTTATTAATGAATTGTTGTGATGACAAATGCAACAATTACTTATATATATATATATATATATATATATATTAGAGTAACGCATGCCATAATTTGATAACATAATTACATTACTCATATCATTTCATTTGTTAACATCATGTTATTAATGATATTTGGCGTTACTTAACAACTTTTTTTTGGTAAGGATTACTTTGTTTGTTCAACAACTTTTGATAATAGTGGTATTATAAAATCTTGCTAAGAGCTTGTGGGTTTTATGTTTAAAGAAAGAAGTATTAATTTAGTGTTTTTTTTTCTATGAAAAATTTAGTGTTAGGTATTAACCTTTTGTCCTAAGCTACAATTATGGTTAGTGCTATTTTAAATTGCTGTAAATTTTTAGAGGATAAATTGGTGTAATTTTTTTTTTTTTTTTTTGAGAATTGGTATAAAATTTCTTATTTCTATAAAATGTGGTTCAATAAAAAGGAAAAAATCATTAAGAAAATTTTATTCAATCAGTTTCTTCTTTCCACAAAATTTCTAAATGTGCTTTTTTCTTCAAGAGTAGAATTAAATTATCAAAACAAATTTATTATTGTCCAAATGACAATAAAAATATGAGAATTTCCCCTATTCTTTCTTTCTTTTTTTGGTTAATATATTCTTGCTTTGTTTACTTAAATGAAAATATGCAATTCTCAAACTAGTTATTAGAATAATCAGATTTATAAATAATATACATGAAGGTAAGGTATCATCTTCTATACCCACAAAAAAAAAAAAAAAAATACAAGAGATAATATGAATTCAGATGACCTAAATTGTTTAACTCAAAAGTGAAAAGAAAAAAGATCTACTAATTACAAATTGATTGTAATGTTTTAAAACTCACACTGAGAATTGACACAAACCTAAACATGTTACTGATTCATGGATTCATTGATTTAATCATTGAATTATCATAGTTTAATCGAAGAAACAAATAAAAAAAATTAAAAGTAAGAACAAATATAATCATATTTTAACCGAGTTAATCCTAGGTTTGAAGAAATTATGATAATTTCTTTACGTGAATATGATTTCTATGCAAACATGAATCAAAATGGTCTCATTTATGACATTAAATGGCTCATGAACAAAAATTGTATAATTGAGTTTAACCATATCTTCCATGAAACCAATTTTTATGCTGATTGCATTGCTAAAGAGACAGCTAAAGATGACTTCGATTTTATAATAGTTGAACTCATAGTTGATATTTCTAATATTTCATTTGTTAAGTTATAATATTTTTGTTTCTTTTCTTTCCACACAAAAAAAAAAAAAAAATCATCAAAACAAAATGAGTGGACATAGTTACAAGGTCTTGGAGTAATTTTTGAAACTCCATGTGTGAAAGTACATTGAAATCATAATGTCACTATGTGTAATTCAATGGAGATACAAGTGTCGCTTTTTTGATAGTAACATTATAGGCACTTTAGAGTCATATCATGGAACGCATCTCTATGTATCCCATTATTAGTCCATTGCACGCCAAGAGTATAAGCACTATGATTGTGACCCTTTATTATTGTGATGGCATCCCAAGATCTCTACAAAGAAAAAGAAAGATAAAATTAATTAATTAAGGTACATTATTATATTGGACTTGTCATTTTCCTAACCAATTCACTAGAAAGAGACTTGCCTTGTTGCTAGACTGGATTTTTGTTTGTGGTATTCGTTTTTAAATTGTTGATATATAAAATTTAGGAAAATTATCGTTCATAAAGTTTTGCAATACTAAAGAGAATAATCATTTCTTTAATTTTATGATATTATTCTTCATTTTTATTTGTGGTATTCATTTTTAAATTATAGACATATAATTATAAAGTGTAGGTTTGTTATAAGTATTTTTTTTTAGGTAATTTATAAATATTACGATAAGTTTTTACTAAAACTTATAATATGTGTTAGCCTTAAAATAATGTAACATTCTCTTATCTTAAACTTTATTAGTTACCAAAAAAAAAAAAAAAACAATAATTTATAAAATATAGAGTTATTTCATAAAATTCTACAGGCTAAAAAACTTGATAAATATTATTGTTTGGTAATTTTATGAATATTTTTATATGTTTTTTGCTATATATTTTTTAAAATTTGTTTAATAAACAGAGTAGAATTATTTTTTACTTTATTTTCCCTTAGAGGTTCAAATTTAAATCCTATTGAGATCCTATAACCTGCTATTTTATTATTATTATTATTACATGCATAGTATTATTCTTCAGTGAAAAACAAAAGTAAGCGATCATATTTCAAATATGTTGTATTAGCACAGGCTGTATAAAGATCCCGACAGTGATCAATCCATTTGTATATTCTGTATGTTTGGCATAATCGGTTAATGTAGCTGTAACTTAATCCTCTAGACACACATGGGGTGTGTCTAGAAAAAATAGGGTGTGCCAAAAGTAAATTTTGCTGGGGCAGCTACTGCATAGCTTACTGGATCCGCCCATGGTCTTCTGTGGAAGGGAAGATAAAGCAAACTGTTGACTTAAAAGTCTTGAGTTCAAACTCATGTCACCATGTTAGTGATTGCAATGCAATTATGGTTTAGGGTTTAGACAATAAAAGGGAAGAAATCTCTTATTATCTCAATTCTCTTGTTTCTATCCATTGATTTCCAACTTGCATATTTTCATAACAGCCCTTTGTTTGTCAGCAAATTTATTCCAAAAGTCAAACAACCAAGTCAAAACCTGCTATCATAACATCAGAATAGTGTGACAATACACTGCTGCCTGCTATATTCATTCTTCCAAGCCAAAATCTATGGCTTCCTTCTATGAAGGCTTAGTCTCCACAAACACTCCATGCTTAGCTTCTGCCATTTCGACTTCACAGGCGCTGTTATTATCTGAAGAATTTTCATCCTCCTTTGCCATCCTGTTCAGTTTCTCCAATTGTATAGCACGCAGCTCATATCTGATTACAGCTAACAGATAATATTTCATCACAAGAAAAACAAAAAGCAAGCAAAAACACAAGTCTTATCCAGAAAATGGTACTGTTGAAGCTTAGGCTTTCCCCATTTTAGTTGAATTGAGTAGTGACTTGGGGAAAGTTAGTTCAACTTACTCAAGAACATGGCTCCTGACAAGCTTGAAGTGTATTCTCCAAAACTGTTCTTCCTTCAAATGGCGAGGACACAGCATGTATCTCAATTGAGATATTTGCTGGAAAATAACAGTATCAGAAGACAGAAATACTAGATTTTAAAACAACTTAAATCACCCGCGCTGTTAGAGAGAAAAGGAACATAAAACAAACACAGACATCGATAGAAATAGAACTTAAAAACTTCACTTACATCTGATGTGCAAAATTATCCTATACAACCAAAAGAAGAAAAGATTCAAGTTAGGAAAATGGACAAAACAAAAATGAAGAAGACTGATAGAAACCATTAGAAGTCAGGGATCATGCACACTCCTTATTTGAAGATTAAAAAAAATTACATCATTCAAATTGGAAAACAACTGCATTTGTGGGGAATACAGAAGTGCATTTGTGGGGAATACAGAAGAAGGCCAAGTAGAAATCTAAACTATAACCTAAGAACCCCTTAACTCAGAACTGGATCAGACAAATGAGTTTGGAATCAATAATCAATACACACAAATGACAAAGTGCAAGGTCATTTGTACTAACTACTAGTCTACTAAGAAATCCAAGCACTTAGAAGGGTGGGAACTTTTGCACCATAACATTGTTAGCACACTAGCACAATATTGCTGGTTGATTCTACCGATCAAAGTCAAAGCTACTGGGAAAAGGACCATGTCGACAATAAGTTTGCATACCAAACAAAGCTACACTACACTATTCTATAGATCAACATCATTGATGCACTATCTTAGTACTTCAACATCGCAAGATAGAACAATGGCAAGTAACTTGAAGTGATTAACCACTAAGAATGAACCTTCACTTTTGAGAGTAGGAGGATGGCATGTCTTTCCTGCCACTGGGAGAGATCCTTCTGGACCTTGGTTGAAGTGGTTGGATTTTCTCCAACATAGGTGACTTCATCTTCATCTGGACCAAAACAACCAATAGATCAAATGGATATTGGATAAAATAGTTGAAATAACACCAGGCTAAGCTAATGCTTCTCTGTTTGTTTCCCTAGACAATAAGGTAACAAAAAGGAAAATATCTACAACTCCAAAATTTTCTTTTCTTCACTAAATGCCAAGCAACCATATAAGAGTTGAAGTGTAAATTAAGAAGATTTATATCATCTGGGTTTCTACGAAAATAAAATAGCAAAAACTATCAAATTGGACAAGAAATTGTCTTCACTAAAACGAACATTAATGAAATTTATACCAGCTGGATTTCTGGTAAACATAAATACTGAAAATTAGCAAACTTGGATAGGAAAACATTTTCACTGAATCGACCCTGATACTTCATGAGCCAAAATGCACCATATTTATCCGGAAACCAAAGAATATCCCATAAACCATAATTTTCTTTCCGCTTATGGTTAAGAAAAGAGAAAGAAAGAGCTCACCTTGGAGAGGAAAATCCTTGAATGTGTTAATGGTGAAAGACTTGACAAATTTTATGAGTTCCTCTGTAATCCCATATACTTGTTCTTCGTCAGCTCCTCTGGGGTTCGATTGTGATTGATGATTTGGGGTTATGCTCCTCATGCGGTTGCGTTTAACCCAGAGCCACTCCATGATTCACCTGTTTTTCTTTTACAGTGGATACTTCGAAGTGAGAATTGCCAGTGTCTTTTGGGTCCGAAATAAAGTCCGGCCGATACCAAGAAACTTTTTTTTTTATATAAATAAATTTTCTATCATTTAGGCAAAAATTAATAAAGAATGTTTATAACTTTATAAAAATAAAAATAATTATAAATTCAAAAATATTAAAAATAAATTTCAGGCTGGCTCAGCTTAATTCTAAATTCACACTTCTATGATCTCTGTTTTTTGTTTTTCTTTTTCCAAAAGGATCTAATGCTCAAATAATAATTTTTTTTATGGGATATGCTCAAATAATATTGAAGTTAGTTTTTTTTTTTTAAATCCGTAACAAAAATATTAAATGGTATTCATAATTATTTTATTTTATTTTTTGATACGATTTGTATTTTTTTAAAAATCACAAGAGAATTGTAAATTTAAAAATTTTAATAAACAAACCGCATGGTTTTGGTTCAAAAAGCACCTTCCCACTCAGTTTATTCTCTTTGGTAATGTAATAATGTACAAATTATATATAGGGGTTAAAAAGAATAATCACACCAAAATTAGCTGATGGAAAGAAGCTATGTATTTTATTCCTTACAACATCAACACTTTTAGCTTGTGGCTTGCTTCACAAGTCATCACTTTATTAAAGATTAAATTTAAAACTTTGAAATCACGATTATTAGAAAAAATTTGGCTTTAAATATGAATTAGTAATCAGTATGTATAAGTATATTTTAAATGTAATAAAAAGAAACTTCATAAGTTAAATATTAAACAATAAATATTAAGCATGAACATTTCATGGTGGAGATCTATTCAAACCTCTCATTAAGAACATGTGGCTAAGACAGCAAAAATGAAACAAGTTATCCTCTAATATAGCCTGTTTCCTTGATTAAACATCCAAAGACTAATCCACATATAGATTAAAAAAACCACTGTTTGGATCCAAATCCAATCTACCATCAAAGGTTTTCAAATTTGGAAATGCATAAACAAGCATGAGATCTCATTTTCAAGATCAGAAAGAAGCCACTGATTTCCAATCAATTTTCTTGCTGAGCAGATCAGTGTCTGTCCACTATTATGCAATTCAAGAGTAGATTTGATCTCTCAGGTTTCTTGGCCAAAGGGCAACCTCTTTCAGTTTCAACAAAATCTGTGTATCTTCCAAATGATCTTCTTATTGAGATTCTCTCAAAATTGCCCGTAAAATCTCTATGCCGATTCAAGTGTGTATCCAAGCTATGGCTTTCCCTTATCTGTGATCCATTGTTTGCCAAAGTTCACATCAAAAACCAGAAACCTAAACTCATTCTCACACTGGGCATAGGTAAAAGTTTGGTTCAGTTCATGAAACTTGAGTCACCCTTCTATGAAGGAAATAATAGGCTAACTTGTCCATGGAGGGAAAGTAAGCAAGATATCTACAGCTGCAATGGCCTTCTAATGGCCCGGGACTGTGACCACTTTTATCTCTGGAACCCAACAACTGGATTCTACAAGAAATTCCCATATCCAGTTGCTGGAGTGCGAGGACGTGGAACCATTAATGGGTTCGGGTATGATTCTTCCATTGATGACTACAAAGTTTTACACATAGTTGGTGTCTATGAAGGCACCAGTGCAGTGTTTGTCTTTACAATGAAAACCAATTCTTGGAGAAGAATTCATCATTTTCCCTATACTTATATTCCTACTGATTTCTGTGCACTGCATGGTGCTCTCCATTGGAATTTGCCATTTGGTATTGTTTATTTCAACTTGGAGAAAAAGAAATATGGCGAGCTTCCACTGCCAAATCATGCAGAGAAGAGTCCAGTGTTTGATTTGGCGTTGCTGGGGAACAATCTCACTGTCACATACTATAAAATGGACTCTAAAGTTTACATACACAGTGCTGTTGTTTGGACAATGAAAGAGTATGGTGTGAGCAAGTCTTGGACTAAATTGTTTGTTATTTTTCCTATTGATTTAGTGGGAATAGGAAAAAGATTATCTTCTGTGAACCCAGTTTATGTCAACAGTGAAGGTGAAGCTATAATGTTGATAAACAGGAGAAAGCTAGTTGTTTATGATCCAAAGAAAACTTCTCAAAAGATGAAAGTGATTGGGAAGTTTTACCTAAAAGAGGTGCAGGGAACTTTGGTGGAGAGTGTGGTTTCTCCTGGTGACTGTATGCTTCTCCAAGCTAATAACTTCAGGGTTGATGCTGCGAGGAAAAGAAGAGTCAAAAGATGCATCATTGAATGCTTCTCATGGGTTTTGATATGCGGTATAGTTCTAATGATTCTGCTCTTTTTCACTGTATTTCATCTTAGAACACAAACCAGCATACTTTTGTTTGGAATGGATGTAGAAAATTGAAACCTAATGAATTCTGCACAAAATGGCCTAATTTGACCATACCCAGTTGATGGACAAGGCCATCTGTCATTGAAAATGTGTTAAAGTTCTCCTTCCTTTCCTCCAAGTTCAAATACATAATCACCATATCTATGCATATGCTTTCAGTGGCAAAAGGGTGGAAAAAGAAGAATAAACATTGACGGTAAAAAAAAGTGTGGAATGTCATTCTTGTTTGGATCAGTTTGACAACATATGTAGATGCTAGACCTTAAATTTACTTCGTATAGATCAATCAATGTATGCACAGTACTTTTGTATAATATAGATTATGCCTTTTTCAGATTATATATTGTGACATGTCGAGAGTAAGTTTCTAGATGATGAGGGTGTGTTATTCGTGTCCCTCATAGTGAGAGTATGGGCATATATATATTTCGGTGTCGTGGGCCAAGTTGGAGGATTTGGGCTTCGTATTGAGCCCAATAACACCGTCAGGGCCCGTGGTCAGTAACATATAATCTTACCCTTACAAGATTTCCGGCTCTTCCCACAAATCGGTTGTTTTCTTCAGATTTACTGCATATTATTTCACTGTTACCTTAGTTGCTTCAATTACTATTAAGGTTGACTCCAATACAAGTTATTATTCTTAACAAGGTAAAACATTGTAGACATGATTTTCATCATTGGTATGCAATCTTGTCTCGGAAATAGAATTTAACAAATGTAAAATGGGATTGACTCAGATTTTGCTGATATGCACCAAAATAGAATGAAGTTCTTAATGTATAACCCCCGGATGCAGTAACTCTAGAATGCCAACGATGCTTATCTGAATAGTAATACAATAACAAAACTCCAAAACTTCATCAAAAAATTAAGTAACGGAAACTAAGACAAAAGAATGTAAAATCTATGTCCTTTGATATTACTCAGAAATAATCTAAACACTTGAACGCTGGTATAGAAGTGTTAACTTCAATAGGATAGATTTCCAACAGAAAATGCAGAAGATAGACATCTGTAACAGGAAAGACCATAACAGCAAACTACATAAAGTGTAGACCGGATATAAAGTGATACTAACAGTGAATATATCATTCAATTGATGAACAAAGATATCTACAATTTGTTCAGTCACCTCAAAATGAAGAGGTAGATAAACAAGGAAAAACAATTAAAGGATGTAATTGTCAAAACAAAATGAACAGATTTAAAACATGATTTCTCCTTCTTCCCAATCTCCTTGAAGAAACAAGTCCTCATCCCTGTGTGACATAGCCTCATCCTTTAGGAACAAGCCTAAGCTTTCCAATGTATGATCAGTGGTGCAGCTTGTGAGAGAACGGCGTCACAGCAGTTCTAATTCTTCCATGGCCTTCAAGCTGTCATCAATGAAAACTTCTCTCTCCATCTTCTCAAGAGCTGCTCGTGCTGCTTCTCTTTGCTGCATCCTTAACAAATCTCTTTTGCAACCAAAATCAAGTAAGCTCTGCTGTGATTTCATAATGGTATCAAGAAAATGTTCTGTTGGCTCCGCTGTGAAGGTGCACTTTGTAACATCAGAACAGTCTCCCCTTTTAGTTTTCTTCTTCTCCTCGTGAATTTGCTCCGGCAAATGATTCTTTGATCCAGCAGCATTGGCAACCATAGGACATATTCTGAAATTTGCTGAAGGCTTTAAATTGGACTTTTGACAGTCTACCCTTTTAGTTTTCTTCTTCTTGTCATGAATTTGCTCCGGCAAATGATTCTTTGATCCAGCAACATCGGCAACCATAGTACATTTTCTGACATTTGCTGAAGGCTTTGAATTGGACCTTGGACGGTCTCCCCTTTTGTCCAAATCTTCCCTTTCCTTTACTTTCTCAATTGCATTTTCCCTTTTTCTGGAAGTCTCTGAATCAGATGGTTCAGATGGTTTAGTTACCAACTTTTGACAGTGATCTGCCCTCTTGTTCGAATCTTCCCTTTCCTTTACTTTCTCAGCTGCCCAATTTTGGTTTAGTGATTTCCATCTGATCTCAAATTCATCTAAGAGCCTCTTTGCAACCTTGTAGATGGGATTATTTATGTACAGCATCACACCAGAAAGCATAAGCCTAAAATCAGCAGCAAATTTTCAGTTCCAAAGTACAGACCTTTGTCCAATTTCGACTCAAGACCCATCATATCCATTGGCTTCTCAGGTTCAATCTCACGTACTAGCGAAGATGAAGCCTTTGAATGAACAAAGTCATGAAAATCCTTGCCGTCTGGGTTTATCATCATCCTCCTCAAAATAACACAGCACTGTAATTTCTTGCAGGAATCGATTGGCTTGCCCTGTTTCTTCTCTGTTGATTCCTTTTCAAACTCAACCGATTTGCTAGCCCCACAAACCAAGTCTGAAACTTTAGTTACGTTCCGATGATAACCCAAAATCCCTTCATTGGCGGAACAGTTTGCATGCACAAATCCAGCCTCAACCCTTTGTCTCTTGCTACAAGAATCAATGGCATCAAAATCCAAGGGTGGCCCACGTTTCCGCATTGGAATTTCTGCGATGATTTTGAGAAACTCGGCAATGGAATAAACCTTCTTCGACGGTAACGAAGAGCCAGCTTCAGAATCAGAACAACTTCTCTTCTCCATTGGAAGAAACTGAGCGACAGTGAGTGAACCGAACTGGAACGCAATCGCTTCGATTATGGTTTCCGGGTATGATCCCAGAGAGTTTCTTGCTGTCTAAGTAAAACTCAGAAGCGAGAGACGGATCAGTGATAGTGGAAATATCCTTTAAAAATACGCGGCATGTGGAGGGATGCTTGGCGGTGGCGGAAGCAAAACGTCATCGTTTCCTAACCAAAAAATTTAACTTTAACGAATTTATTATCATCTATATTGTTATGAAAACAACCCTTATCAAAAAAATAAATAAATAATAACATAATAGAATGGGGTATTTGAACAAGTAGCAGAGTCCTAATAGGATACAGCTACAAGAAAAAACCTACTTTGGATAATTACAAGAGAAAAATTTAAATGAATTTGAATGTAATTTTTTTTTCTATGGAATTTGTTGGGGCAACTGCAGTGTTATCTTTCCAACGTTCCTGTTGTATGTTAAGTCTTGAGAATGAAATACAGTTAACTGGGTATAACTAGATTTTGCATGTACTTGCTTCTTCTTCTACTTGAGGCAATGGAGATTCTCTGATCCCGAAGCATGTTCAAGTTGGGAGCCAGCAACCTCGTATACCGATCAAAATACAAGAGCTGCTTAAGCAGAAGCGCGAATTCTCGAGGAAACTTCAATCCATATGATTCACTCACCCTAACCTGTGATTCAGTGTTTCAATAGACCCAGAATGTCCGGACATGCATGCACAACATATTTCCAACAAACATTACTGAAACAACCTTAACAGTTTGAGACAGTGACAGAAAACTTTCTATTCAGTTCTTAATGATTCATATCAAAATAGCTTACCACGTCGAGAAAAAGTGCATTCATCTGCCTCTCATCTACCATTATGCCAGCAGAAACAGCAGTGGTTGTGGTCCCTCTTGCAGTCGCTACAACTATTTCAGTGTCCAAATCCTGCATTTGTATAAAGATGCATCATTGAATGTAAGCAAGATACTTACCAAAAAAACTCTGGAAAATTAAGATATATCAGGTTTGAATCTAATGGAGGGGATGGTCTTTCCTTGTTTGGTTTGTAAGTAGAGGGGAGGGGAGAGAAGGAGAGGGAATGAGTAAATTTACTATTATAACCTTATAAGTGAGAAAGAGAAATAAAATATGAGGACATTTTTATCCGAAACCAACAAATGTTTCTCTACGCTCCAAAACCCACCAATTTTTGGGGTGAAGAGATGGAGGGGAAGGGAGGGAAAACTAAAGGTAAAATTCCCTTCTCTCCCCTTCTATGTTTTGAAGCAAACAAGGTGAAATATCAGTAATCCCTCCCCTCCAAATCCCTCAAACCAAACACCGTAAATTTACTTCCTATAGATCAATCAATATATACACAGTACTTTTTGTATAGAATAGATCTGCCTTTTTACAGGTAATAGAGTAGGCTCATCAACCACACACACACAACTATCAACAACAATGAATTACATATCAAAATAAATCATCATTGAGTTACAGTACTTAACTTAATTGATGAGAATACTTTTTCCAAATCTCTTGCAAAGTACTTGGCATTAACATCCTTGTGCGTTGCACCCATTTCAATCAAGGAAGATGCCATGGAATTATAATCTTCAATCGCAATTGATCCCAAAAATACATCCATAGCAGCCCAAGTTTTGGGGGATATACGTCCAACAATTCCTGTATATACAGAGGATCATTTATGCAAATAATACCATAACATGGGAAAATTTTAAATTCATTTATAAGGGACTAACAGTCAAAATATAGGCAGAGTTCAGGATATATAAAAGCTTGAGCGACCATAGTTAGTAACCTGCTACTTGATACTTTAAGATGATTAAGAAGAAATAAGCCAAGGTTGTTAAAAGTGGAAGTTAAAACCACAAATATTTATAACGAGAACCTCTTTGAAATCATATTAAAACAGCATGGAATATTGTAGTTTGCTGGCTGGTAACCCCCCCGGGGTACATCACCCATCCAGACAGAAAATAATGCATACCAAAATCTAAAAACCCAATTCGGCCATCACGTAGAAGCCATAGATTGCCTGCATGTACATCAGCATGGAAGGATTCACATGCCAGCAAACTTCCGAACCTGCAGAAATATTTTTATACCAAGAAAGACAATTATTAGAGATAAATAATAAAAAAAGTCCCATGAACATTAGCTGCAAATAGAATTTTGAAGTCATACCAGACATTAAGAGCTGTTATAAGGCTGGTTTCGGGATTAGAAACAAGTGAGCTTATAGAGTCCAGGTCAGTAAGAGGAACTCCATACAGTCTCTGCATGGTCAAAACACGTCGAGAACTGCAGTATTGAAACACTTTTGGAGCCGTTGCCTGACTTGTAAGCCCCATGTTTTCTAAGTATCTCCTGAAAGCTTCAATATTTGCAGCCTCCTTGTAAAAGTCAACTTCTTCAAGCATGGACTCCCGTATGTCTTTGACAATACCAACCTACTGAAGGGATGCCCACATCATAAGGTAGTTCTAGCCAACGAGTGAGTTCAAAGATACTTTTCTCTTTAGAAGAGAAAAAAAAAAAAAGGAACAATTATATCAGCATCCAGGATAAGAACAAAATATGCAAAGAGAACAGGCATAAGAATTTTACAAGAGGATTAACTGATAGGATACTGAAAACTAAGTTCATAATTCAGGGAAAAAAAAAATGCATAGATCAAGAAACAGTTGCAAATCTAGAAAAATCTGTCCAATTTTAAGTACCAGTGATGTCCGGCCTATTTGAGGGTTCAAAAACTCCAGGATCCGAGCAACAACATAAATAAAATTAAGATCTGCTACTAATATGTCCTCTACTCCCGGTTTTAAGACCTTTATAACCACATCCTCTTCAGAGCCTTTCAGCTTTGCACCATGAACCTAGACATAATGTTTAAAAATTTCATCATTGGGAAATGAAGTAATGGGTATGCAAAAAACTTGAAAGAGAAAGACAGATGTATGCAACATACCTGTGCTATAGAGGCAGAAGCAATGGGTACCGGGTCAATATATTCATAAACACTATCTATTGGTCTCCCAAGTTCTTCACGCAATATGGTTTGAATCTCATCAAAAGGAACAGGAGGAGCTCTATCAAAGCAATTCTGGAATTCCTCTACATACTCTGGTGGAAATAATGTGGGTGCTGATGCTATAAACTGCCAAGTAGTGCAAAACCAAAGATAACCATATGATGAACATCATGTTTAAACGTCATTATCAATATAGTAAAAAGTTTCCGATGTTTGTATCAAGTAAATAATCCCATCAAAGTAGTAATAAGAGCTGACCCACATCATTTTTTTCCCGACTACAAAATTGAATTTTACTTTCTAAAAACTATAAAAGAGTAAAAGACGTGCATGATCATTTTAAGCCTAAAATGTACAGTCATTACCAAACATAAACTTGTGATTCAGATGTTATCAATTCATACCTGACCTAATTTGATATAGGTTGCTCCCATGCGTTCAAACAATCTCCTCAAATATAAAGGGGAAAGTAAACCAAGCTGCATTTCAGTTGGTAACCCAGCAGTTGACCTTGTTGACTAAAAGAGATGTAGAGATGTCCAATATTTGATTAGAAAAAATTAGAAGACAAATAGAAGTATTTGAAAATAAATTAATAGAGTGGAAATAGAAGGAGCAGGACATGCAGTACAAAGAAAAAGGGGCAAACTGGTACCAACACATACTCCAACAAGCCACTTGAGACTTCTCTATAAAAGATTAAAATATCTTAAAATGATCAAAGCAGTCATAAATCAAACTTCCAATATATTGTTTCTTCCGTGATATTTCATATATTTTAAGAAAATAACAACAGTGTCACCCTTTAACAGGGTGCACTAACAATTAATAGTGGAACTCAAAGGTGCCCAAGAAATATTGAAGGTAACCATCACAGATCACAAACGACCGAGTTAATTAAAAGTACATTTATACTTCTAGTGTGAAGTTGGAAATGCAGTCATTCCTAGAACTGAACATGATTGATTCAATATACTGAGGATAAACCCAAACAACAAGATTTCAGGAATCACAGTCCAAGAAGACTATTACATAATGGGCTAGCCAAATAGAAATGGTGTTACCTTTGATACATCTGCTAACCACTCTTGACCAACCCCGATAAATGCTTGAATACCTTGAGCTAATCTAAAGACACCCCGAGGACCTGTATCTATAGATGTCTGGACTATGTCCTCAACCAGTTTAGGCAGGTTTTCCATGCTATCTAAGAAAAAGTTGAAGTTCAATCACGTCAACTCAGGCATTCCAACGGCATAACGCACAATTGCACTTAGAATATGTAAACAAAAAACAATTGACACAAGACGAATGAGAAAAAAAGAAAACAAAATGGTATGGCAGCAGTTTTACGATTAAACATCCAATTAATTGATATATTCTATCACAGGTTCTATAGTGTCTACCAATAATAACAAAAGATCATGCTTTAATTTGAGAAAGCCACAGGATTTGCAAAGTCAGTTTGGATTCCGAAATTACTGAAACTATAAAGGATTTCCCAGATAACAACTTGTTTAAATGCCATTTTTTTTTAAGTTCCGATACCAACCCACCATAGCTAATAGTAACTAGACACTGTTTGAGGCCCAGATAGTGGAATTCTCAATGTAATCATTCAGACCCCTCAGCTGAAGGAAAATGAGGAAATTAACAACCTTGGAATCGACGAGACGAAAAAAGGTCCTGAGCTTGTACATAGCGAGCGAAAAGAGTGAACCTCTTTGAATGACGATTAAGGTTGGTGATTGAACGAGTTGATGACGAGAAACTAGGAATGCAACGATGATGGTGATGATGGAACAACAAGAAGCAACCCCCTCTCAATGCTGAAACCGCCATTTTTTTTTTTTTTTTTCCCTATTCAGCTGTCTTCTTCTACCTTTCAAATATATATTTTGCTTTTGCTCATTTTTCCCTTTTTTAAATCATTTTTCTTAATTATTCATCCATAGACACAAGAAAAGTGAAAAATATCTCATCACCAACAACCAGTCAGGACTCTCAGGTCGGTCCGATATAAAAAAATGGCTAAGAATGTTGACGCGATCCGAATTGACCCGGGAGCCCACTGCCATAAATTTTTTTGTAACTCGCTTATTTTTCTTTGAGTAAATCCCTTTTTATTTCTTTTACCTTAGCTAAAAATATAAATACCCTTATGATATTTTAATTTTTTTAAATTAAACTCTAATAAATAAAATATTTTTTATATCAAACTCTTTGGTATCGTCTATTAACAATTTTTGTTTACATAACACGTTAAGTGCTGACGTGGGCTGTTAATGAGTAATGTGACGGACAGTGAGCGAGTGACGTAACCAAATCAACTCCAACTCAATTTTTTTTTTTTCTCAAATTAAACCCTGACAAATAAAATATTTCTCGATCAAAACCCCTGCCCCTCTTTTACTATTTACACGCTTGGAAAGTTGTTTTGGAATTTTTTAACTCATTAGCTTCGTCACCTAGCAAGCTTAAACTAGCAAGCTAAAATAGAGAGTTCTCATGTCATAAAAACTAATTAAGAAGACAACAATGGGAAGAAGAACCAAACTTGCATACCTCCTCTCTTATTTATTCTTCTGGCTTAACTCTGTTAATGGAATCATGGCATGATCCCATCATCATCATCACTTTAAACTCTTCGAAATCGATCATGTCGTCGCTGACGGTGTGGAGCTCTTGATGAACTCGTCCAGATTGATGCATTCATCGCCGTTGGAGTCCACCCCTTTGATTATGCTAATGAGCTCTTCCTCACTTGTGGGTTTGCCCAGGCTGGCCATTATGGATCCCAACTCGGAAGCTGAGATCTTGCCATCCCCATTCACATCGAATTTCTTGAACACTTGTTCCAGCTCGGCAGCAAGCTGGATATGAGATTGATGCAAAGACAATGATAGCAATCGTGACATAATTGGGGTTCCCGTAGTTGAAGGAACTAGCTTCTTCTTTCTGGTGAAGAGATTTTTGAAACCCATGATTGATATTGATATTGAAATTGAAATTTTGAAGAGGAAAATGAAAGAGAATGGACAGGGGAATAATTTATTGTGATTTCATATGCATAGCATTCTGAATTGGGAATGTTGGGTTTGGGTTTGGTGGGGAAAGTGAATAGAGAAAGGGGAAGGATTAGGGGAATCCTTAACCTAATGGGAGTCTGTAACAGATTGAATCTTATGTGTTTGTGAAAATGCCTCTATGAGCCAAATTTAGGGAAACAAGAAAGAAAAAGAGGAAGAAGCAGTTGGGTAACCTCCATAAGTGGTCACCGAAGAGAAGGGAAAAAAAAAAAACTCCAAAACAATTTCCTAAGCGTGCAAATAGCAAAAAAACACGAAGAGTTCGATACGGGAACGTTTTATTTGTTAGGGTCTAATTTAGAAAAAAAAAAATTGAGTTAGATCTGATTTGGCCACGTCACCCGCTCATTGTTTGTCACATCACCTATTAATGGGCATGTTATCACTTAACGTGCCACGTAAGCGAAAACTATTAGTCAGCGATGACAGAGAAGGGCGAAGGATTTGATATGGGAAACGTTTTATTTGTTAGGGTCTAATTTAAGAAAATTAGAGTGTCAGGAGAGTATTTGTATTTTCAGCTAGTGTGAGGAGAGTAAAATAGGGTTTACTCTTTTTGTTTTTTTCATAGTTGAATTATTTATAAAACTAACCCACCATAATTCTAATTTAAAATCCCTCCTAATATTTCAGTCTTCTTCTCGTCTAACCCCCTCAATTCCCAAATCAAATCAAATTTCTAACCCTAATTCCCTCGCCCGGTCACACTCTCACACTGCAGCACTCCCTCTAGCTGTCGATTCTCCCTCTCGAAGTGAACGATGACTATGCTAAAGTTTCTGAAAATGGGGAAATTCTTGGCACGAACTCATTTATGTGTGTGTTTAAGCTGTGCGTGCATTATATGATGGACTTCTAAGACAGAATGAGCTGAGAAATCTGTGTGACTGCTACAGAAGCCAACTCACAGATTCATGTAACTACCGTGATAATCTCCTTTGGACTTTGGATTTTACCCTTGGAGGATTGATTCCTGTGATGGATACCGAAATCCACTACAAATGCATGTTAGCACTGGGGTTTACGAAACCGTGGATAAATCTCTTATAAAAATTTCTTTTGCACCCAATAAAGTGGAAAACTTTCTGCCCCTACTTTTATCAGATTTAGCTTTGAAGATGTCTTCTTACATAACATGTCTGGTATTGGTGATCCTTGTTTTTTTTTTTTCATGATGGGTGTGGTAGAATTCTTTTGATGCTTGAATTGAATTGATGGCCAGTGGTTGTAGTAGTAGTAGAGGTTACCCCTCATCTTGGAGGTTATAATGAATTGTCTATTGTGTTACACAATACTGAAATTTTAGTTGAACGGCCTTTTGGGTGTCTTATAATGTCTGATTGTTCCAATTGAAATTTAGGACTGATTCTCATGCAAACATAGAATATATTAGACATGTATGGTTCATATGTTTTCAGTTGCATTGGCTCTAGTAAGAAGTCTAGAATGATATCCCTTCTCAATTTGCTTGTAATATGTATGCGCTTGCAGTGGTGCTATTATACTCGACTTCTTAACAGGATTCTTAAAGGGTCATTGCTTATGCAATTTTCTTAGATTATCAACTTCAGTAACATTATAAAAGCAGCATGGCAGCTCAACCAAAAGCTGAAAACGAGCAGACAACAAGTTCTGTGCCTACCCAAAAAAATGAAGCAGACCAAGTTACCCAAAGCCCTTCCCTATTGGCTTGAAAGAAACCTTGGAAAACCGGTAGCACAAAATCAAAGAGCATGCAGAAACTTACCCCTATGTATGGGCTTCCTACATAGTCGTATACAGTGGTTTTGGCCTCTGGATGGCCTACAGGTGGAGAAAGCTTCGCAAGACTGAGGACAGAGTTCGAGGTCTTCAAGAGAGATTACGCAAGTTTGTTGAAGCTGAAGAATCTTCTAGTTCTGTCACAGCAGCAGAAAAGGTTCCAGCATCTTCGGAGAAGTCTGTCAAGTAGTATGGCCATCAGTCAATGATATTAACTTGTCATTACCATCAAGATTGCCGAAGATCATTTTAAGAAGAAAGCATAATCCTTTAATATCTGTATAAAAAAAGCATGATATTTTTTTGCTTTTAAAATTTTTTGGATTCAATATGGGTTTGTAATTTGTGATGGGTCGACATAACAACAGTTAAGTGACGAAGGGATGTTAATGTTGTGGACACAAGTCTAGCAAAGGTTGAGGTCCATATCCTTGATTCAGAGAGGAAATCATGTCCCATAAATAGGGATAAGATTTTGCCGCAGGTCATGTCTCGGTTATTGCAAACTAATAGAACCACTTTGATAGGTGACAGTGTTTGTAATTTGGTCATAAAACAGCTGAACCGGGTCAAACGGATTTGCTAGGGTGAACTGAAATTTCAAGTATATAAAAAAACAAAAAGTTTCGATGGTCGGTGACCCAACATCGTTGGCCGGAGAGATCTTTTCAGATCAATATCTCGTTCGGTTTTTAAAACATTGATAACAAGTTTCAATCTTGAAAGAACGAAGAAGGATAATTACTCTACCTTTATTCGCCAAAATGATGTTCGTCTCTACCTAATTATGAACAGATTGCAAGTAATAGAAGACCAGACTAGATATGGGCCCTACCAATTACAATCATAAAAATCAACTAACTAGAAAGTTCCCATTTTCCCCCACACTCCCCCCAACAGAGACTACCCCTTTTTTCCTGTTGAGTTAGAGCTTTCAGTAATCTAACTGGTTATGGATCAATTCCTTGGCTATGTAATGCTACGAGCTGTTAGACTTCGATTCAGCTTGAAATCTATTGAGAAGTTGGATGCCTGAACCTAATGAAGTACTTGGACCCAATCGAACCGACCCGGGAGAGGAACATCATTGACAAAATCAAAGTTGTACCTGCAAAATACAAGCATATGAATATGAAGCACATTTCCCTACGATCGACTATAGCTGACAAGGGAAAAAAAAAGTTGGGGATTAATGCAACATACTTCTCCATGAATATCCTTTGTTGCTGCTTCTCTGCGAAAGCAAAGAATTCCTCTATCTCATAAGCAGTTGGTATATTTCTCAGCACGTCTTCATGGGTTATCTGGTTTCTGAAGAAAGTCCTTTGCCTTGTGGTTGAACCAGGGGTGCCAATAGAATTTGAGTCCCTTATTAAACTACAAGGTGTGCTTTCCCTAGTGCTCCTGTTACACAAACCAAGAGAAATCAAAACATGCTTCAGAAAAACATAAAAGAAAAAGATAAAGATCACTGAAGAATTTTGTCCTAGAATCTTGCATTCTGACAGCAAAACATGTCATTTGAAGTTCGTGAAGAAACAAAAATTTCCATCAAATTTTCTGTAGTGTGTGTATATATATATACATACATATTGGTGCAAACCACTCCTACTTAACACCAGATTAGGTGCTAACTAAACCAGTTCGAGTCGAGTTAGACAAAAGACAAAACCCAAGAATTTTGTGAGTTGCTATATACATAGAACCAAAGACAAGTTGCTATACTAAAAAAGTATATGGCATTTAATGGGACAAGTTCTGACTCTGTGGGCTCAAGCAGTTGGACAGAATAGTGGATAAAAAGGAAGACAGAGCCAGAATCTCTCTCACGTACTGCAAACGTAAACAGGGATCCCACAAATACCAAGTCTGCAACTAGGCCCCATTTGTACGATACATCTTGCTAAACACAAATAAGGCAGAAGAGTTACTGCAGCTAGTATGACCAAAAGCCAACATCTTTTTCAACTTGACCATTATGGAAGCCCTATGCCTTCAGCAATGCCACTAGCAGTTAAAAGGTAAAGAAAGGACATTCAAGGTGAAAACCATGATCGAATCACATCCATAACATCATTAAAATCAAAGGCTCAGCTTTTGTGTTCACTAAAATCTACAGGGAATTATTTCAAGTCATCATCAAAATCTCAACATTTAGATCTGTTAAGATGATTAAAACATTAATGTATACAAAAATGTATCATTCATTTGGTTGGCAACATTTAAAATGATAGGGCATATATCAATTCCCTCTATGATAAAAAGAAATAAAACTAGTAACAAATGACTCTTTCCGACAGCTATCGCGTTGCAAAATCTGTCAAGTCCCACAAGTTATGGATACTTCCAACACATTATGATAACTGTCATTTTCCTTAGTACACAGGTTTCAGAGATTATACAATCAAAATCATCAGGTGAAAATGAAAATACATAAACAGGTTTCAACGAAAGAGACCAAACAATGTAAGAAATCTAAGTTTTAAAGGAGAACAGACATTAAAAAATCCAAAGAAACAATCCCTTTATGTGACTTAGTTTTCAGTTTGTTAAAGGCAGGCAGACTTCACGAGTGGGAAAGACAGTGGAAATAAGGACAATAATAGAGTGATAGAGTTTGGAAGTAACGCAACCAAGTCAGAAAATTTTTGGGTTGTGATAAAAAAAAAAAAAAAAAGGAACTCCGAAGACCCAACTAAAAATACTGTTAACAAATGGAAAAAAAAAAATTTACTGACAGCAGAAACTAAATTTAATCTTAAAGACTAAGAAAAAAGCAGGGGAAAGCAGGTAAAAAGTGCAAGAAGAGAGAAAACCAAGGCATTGTGTTATGCAGTACTTAACCCAGTGCAGTGCCTGAGTGTGAAAAGACAAATTATCTTTGTGAATTAAAAAATAAAAACATATATATTTATAGAAATGGCTTTCCAATCAAAACAACTGTAAAATAACTATGGACAGTCATTTTAGTCCTATTTTTAAACCTAAAAAACCATTTTAAAAAAAGGAGCTACATTTATTAAAGTCGGGTGCTGCATAACACAATGCCCAGAAAACCATTACTACAGATGCATTTAACGTTCCTAATACTCCCTTTCAATCCTCCCAGCCAAAGATGAGAGAAGATACCAAAATACATTTGAAAATTTTTAAGTGCACGAAGTCCAGAAGTGAAGAACACCCCAAAAAAAATACAGAAAAAAAAAAATAGCCCAAAAACTCAAAGGGGAGGAAATGCAACTCCAACCCCGTCCCCCAAACACCAGAGAGAAGAGAACTTGACCCCTGAGAAAGGGAGGAAATGCACAAATTATTAAACAAAAAGCCCAAAAGCTCAACCCAAAAAATTGAGAAAGGGTTAAAAATACCAACCCGACCGTGCAAATTGGAAATATTCCCTAAAAATATGAATAATCCATTTGATAAAAGGAAATACCACATGAAGCTCCACACTCAGAAGTCAAAATCAAAAGAAAACAAAACAAAAAATGCAAACTTGGCGTGAAGTGGGTAGGATAAAATGAGTACATACCTATCTCTGCTTTCAGTCTCCAACATATTTTCTCCAAAGGAAGCCTCAATACCCAAATCATTATTTTCCCCTGCTTCATTTCCTTTTGCAATTTCCCCATAAGAAAACTCCTCCTTTCCCTTAACCGATATTGATTTCATCGAACCCTCTCTGAACCTCGAACCCACGCTGCATTTAAGGCTTTCCCTGCAACACTTCTTGGGCTGCTCCGGTGGCAGCTGGTGCTTCTTGGCGTCGATAACAACCTTCTCGAGGCGGCGGCTCCGGAGTTGGAGGTAGGAGAAGGAGGAATCATCTGGGTCTGGCTCACCGGAAGACGATTTCTGAAGCCTCCGTAATGCTAGGGTTTTGGCTCGGGTACGGACGCCCAGAGACGATTGAGGTGAAACCTCCATGACGGCAACGTCACCAGCTACTTTTGGCTTATTCGTGCATTTCCCCATTGGAGACTGCGAATTCAACTCTGAGAAAAGCCAAGTTTTTTGCAGAGAACAAACAGAGAAATGAAATGAATTCGCTTCGAGGGAGAGAAACAGAGAGAGAAAAAAGAGCGGGAGAGAGAGACCGAGGAAGAAGAAGAGGGAAAGGGAAGGGAGGGACCAATTTGATTCTGAGAAAAAGGGGAGAGAGAAATTAGGGTTGGGTCATAGGGAACAGTATCTCTATTTAATTTATAGGTAGATTCAATGAATTTTTTTTTATGCATTATATGCTAAGCTTGGGCTACAAGCTTTCCACCAATAAAAAGCTTACGATACACGCTTATGAATTATCTTTATGAATTTTTTTTTATGGAATAGTTTTTAGGTTTTATATTTTTAGTGTAAGATTACTTTTTTTATTTAAATTTAATATGCTTGATCTATTTTCTTCTTGTCAATATTTTTTGTGATTATTTTCAATGTTTAGTCACAAGTCTTTTATTTTTATACATGAAAAGTATAAAAATTTAATTTAATTTTTTAGAAAAAAAAAAAACACTTTTGGCTTCACCACAAAATTTTTAGTCTGTCTAACACTTTTTGTGTATGGATTTTGAGTTTCAAAAGCAAGTTTTAATAAGCTAAATTTTTAGTTTAAAAATTTTAAGTTTTTATTAAAAAATTATTATTTATTTCTTTTCATCCTAAGAAATATTAGTCTTATAAGGTACTTAGACATTTTTATTATTTATTTCTAGTTAAAGGAATTGCTTTTAGTCTTTAAAAACAAAAAAAATTCCTTTTAGTTACCTTTTATTTTTCCAATAATAAAAAGCCTTTTGGTTGGATTGTAAGATATCACGGCTTTTGATTTGAGTTTCCAATAGTTTAGCCCTATGAATACTTTTTTTCAGAAAATAAAGAGAAAATGTATTCACTTTATGATATTTCAATTTTAACAATACTTTTAACTCTTTTTGTTCAAAAGTATTTTCAACTAACAACTGTACACTAATATCTTTGGAAAGAGAGAAATTTTTTTAAAGATAAAAATAAATAAATAGCATTTATAGTAAATAATTATTCAAAAATAAATATTAAATAAAATATAAACAACATCAAGTGAATGTTTTCACTTAAAATGTATAAATTATGGCTACTTCTTTAATAAAAAAAATATTATATTGTGTATTGTATACATATTACATAATTAATCCTAAGCAATAATAAATTGTAAAATTAACTCTTAAATTTCAAATTACTATAAAGGAATTTAACATTTTGGTTAAACAAGATGTGTATCGAGATTATTGCTATTTTAAGAGACGAGAATGGAAGAAGTGAAAATTCCATCCGTCTATTGTCATCCTTAATTTGAGGACTTAAATACTTACCCCTTTTTATTTTTATTTTTTAAATAAATTTCATTGATCTAATCACTTCGTTATGTTATACATTAATTAATTTGCTCAACATACTCTATTTAATTTTACTTTATTTTACTTTTAAATAAGAAGTGTTATTATCTTTAAACTAATTTATAATTTCATTCTATTTATCAAATCATGAAATAACTTGAAAAGACACTCCATTTCATGCAAGTTGGCAAACTATGAGACAAAACCAATTTCATAATTCTCATACAATCTATTAGCAAGCCTGAATATCAGCTGCATGAGTTGTTTTAACTTAAATAAAAATTTTAAGTTTGAGTTGTGATAATATAATTTACATTAAAATTTAATAATTTTTTTTAATTATTTTTATTGTCTTACTTTGCTCAAATTAAATTAATCAATGTTCAATACAATATTAGATACTAGTAGTTTATAGATTTAACTTATTTGTTAAGTTTCTTCTATTATTCCTCTATTAGATAACAATGAAGAATTTAAATTCAATCAAGAAATATATTAAATAATATAATAAATAACAGATAAAGATAAATAATTGAAATATGTTCAATAAAAACCTAACTCTATACACTTGTTTTGCACAAAAAAAAAATATAGAATCCATGAAGCCTTTTGTATGTTTATATATTTGAGAATGTGTCTATACCCATTAGTGATATAATATTAGTATTTCTTTTTTATTAGAAAAAACAATTTTTTTTCCTCATAAGAAAAAGTAGAAACTTTTAGTTGATTGAGAAGACTCAAAAGAGAAAAAAGTACACAGGTAGAAGATGAGACAAAAATTAGAGAAAGAAGACAAAACTCATTATTAAAGTCCTATAACTGCACATGACACAGAGAAAGCAATTGGTAATAAACAATTACACTAGACCACCATTCCATACAGTACAAAATCCCCAAACACTACTTTGCCCCACAAAAATATGTTGTGTACCAAATGCACTGCATGATTGATTGCAAAAGCATAGCATAAAAAAATAAAATAAAATAAATGTTAATGTCAATTGGGCAGTATTAAGTGTAGCCTATAAGTAGTTCTTCATAAAATGTAACAATATATCAGAATTTAAGTATAAACTTTTTATATATTATTTAAACTCTTTATTATTAGTCACCTCTGATAGCTTAAATGATTTACATATTAAAATTAAAGCAAAAAATTAACCATACACCAAAAATATAAGAATAACATCGTTATTTTAAATACAATTAATTAGAAAAAATAATTATTTTGATTTAGAAAGCAAATCAATGAATCAATTCAGAGACTAATAATAGGTTGAAGAAGATGATGGATAGAGTGCAGAAAGTAGTAATAGGCAATAGAGTACTCATCATACAAATTGTGAAGTGAATTCACGGAAGTCAACGTTTGAGCGTTTCGAAGTGGAATTTGATGTCGTTTCCACAAAAGCCCAACCTTTTCAAACTTTCAAGGGGAATCTCCTGAAGACCTCAAAATCACCACTAAGCTTATGCACTATTTATTATTATTTTTTATATTATAATTATTTATTATTAAAAATTCTCGAAAACTATGCTATGTTTGACCAAAAAAAAGAATAAATAAATTGAATTTGCATGAAACTATAACAGGAATGGAAGGGAATAAATTTATTTTTCTTTTTATTTATTATAATTAATCTAAAGTTGTGGGATTATTTTTAAATAATATTATTTTATAATTTTTTTATGAAATTATGAGGGTTGGTGATTTTTTTTTCATTAAAAAAAAGTCTTGAATATGAATATTGAGAATACATATTAAGATTAAGATACCAAAACTCATTTCCTCCTACATTTTTTTTTTTTTGCAAGAAATCTCATTATTATATAATTATAGGAAATACATTTCTTGATATATACTATTCTTTTTATTTTCATTTTATCAAAAGCCTTTAGTCATACAAAAAATCATATCAATGTGAATTAACATAAGTCTAATACTTGCATATACATATCATTACATATGATTAGAGGTAGGAAATTAATTATAAACACATAAAAAATATCCTTAGAAATAAGAAATATTAAAAATCACAAAGTAATATTGTAAATAAGCGTTGTATTTTTCTTTTAAATTTTTGTAAGGCATTTTATTATATGGTTTTTTGGCAATTTTATTATTATTTTTTTAAGAAAAAAGAGGCCGTACAAAGGGCAAGTGGGCTTGCCTCGTGATTAGGCAGTACTCTCCAATCATGACAGTCCAGAATCGAGACGCAGAGACAGGTGTCGTTTTCTCGAAGTTTGAGGTAAACAGAAAATAACTTAACTATAACTATATTCAATCTTTTCTTCACGTCCTCCCGCCCGCTTTCTCCCTTCAGGTGCTAAGAATCAGGCTCGCCACCTAGGAGGCCAGCTAGCTACCTACGACCTTTTTATTAAAATACGTGTCAGTACTTAACTATATTTTTAACTATTTTTATATTTTAATTATTTATATTATTTTTATAAAAATTACAATCATACATTATTTAATATAATTTATATAATTTTATTTATTTATATAATTTTAATTTTTTTAAAATAAATTTTATAAATTATTTTATATTTATATTTTTAATTAATTTATTTCATATTTTTTTTATAATTATTTTGTTTTTATCTTATAAAATATAAATAAATTTTATTTTATTTTTTAATTACTTCGTTACTAAAATAAACAATCCACTCTCTCATTTCTTTTCCACCTCACCCCTCTCTACTAATGATACTATTATTTTCTTTGATACATAATACTATACAACACCAAACTATTGACCACTAAAGATGGTCTAAATTACCTTCTACAGTACAGTAGTACTATTACATTATTATTATTTTTTTACTTTATAAAAATATTTTTATCTATTAAAATACTTGTAATCATGCTAAAATTATTAAAATAATAATTTTTTTTTTAAAATGTTTTTAAAGTATAAAAGTTGAAATAGAAATTATAAATAATTTTTTTTTAATTCGTAACATGTTTTTATTATTTTTTTAATTTATTACATAGTTATGTTAAAAATACTTTTTAATTTTAAAAATTGTACGATATGAAAATTTTAAATCTAATTATTTATTTAAGATAAATTTTTTGGTGCGAAGCTTTAAATAGATAAATAAATACTCAATAATGGCATAAATAAATAAGGTGTAAATGTTTGAGCAAATGTAAATTTCACCAACCACGCCATCATTAAATGAAGTAATAGCATCCACAATCTCTGCTGTTGCACTATATTAAACCTTTGCCGTAACAAAAGTGTTCGAGGAAAATAGAGAAGATTTGGAAAAGAAAAAGGTTATTTTACATATTTAGAGGTATCACACGCTGAACATCACCAAATATGGCCACATGGAGGAGGATTTTTCACCTTCAACTTCAAGGCCTAGCTTTACTCCACAGTCAACTAGTCTGCAAACTGTCTTGAACCATTGAATCCAGTAGGATTAGCAAGGAATTATATCAACCAAGTTTCCCAGAAGACCTGCAGATCATCAGATTTTGTGAGTTGAATATTTGAGAAAACTTCAAAAACATACTATAAATTGTATCATGTGTATGATGCATATATCTCTATTAATCTCTTTTTTGTGACAAACGAATAGAAATAGTGAGTGAAAATAGAGAAACTGGTGAAATACAAATGACTTTTCTCTATTAACAAAGGGCTTGGGGTAATTTATACATTTTGAAAGTTCCAGAGACAAAGTCCACATGACACAGTTTAGACGATGTTTTTGAAGTTTTCCCTAAATATTTTGATGGGGTGCTCCTGAGCCATGCTGATCATCTTCTCCATCACCAAACAAAGAGGGTTCTTCATATATCATTTCTAAGTTATCCAGAGCGATATGATCACTTGAAGCTTCCACAGACTGGCCATTACCCAGCCTAAGCATTATATTATGAATGATATTGGTTTTTATAAGCTCAAACTTGTGTTCTGAGGTATGCTGCTGATTGAACCGGCCCGGAAGCTTCAACCTCGAGTTATAGCAATTGCTGCAAAGATCAAAGCCCACTCTCTCCTTGCAGTCTTTGCATTTATATCTATCCCCAATTACTGGATACATCTGTCCATACAAGCCACAGATTAGTGTTACCATGAAAGAAATTGAATGAGAATGTGGTTTTTCAGCTAAGTTTCTCAGAACTGACTATATTAATAGACTCTCATCTTGTTCTGCTGGAGCCCAAGGGAAGCATAAAGAAGAAAAAAGGGTGAAATCTTTCAAAGTTCAAAGCAATACGAGGAAAGATCCTATCCATTATCAACTTGGAATAATATGCCAACATATCAAGTGTAATCTGGGAAGCACAGACACTCTTGATTTATCAGTGTGGCAGTGTTTGACATGTTTCCAACATTGACATTGACTCTACACCCTATGACATGTGTCGACACCCCTCAAACGATGTCCAATATATCTTTTTAAACAAATAAACAAAGGAAATTATTTACATCTATTCTTAATGTATAGCTGTCTATATCTTTTTCAGAGTGTTATATTAAAATATCAATGTCCCAGTGACTATATTTTTGACATAGCCAGTGTCTCTGTGTTCGTGTTGTTGTCATGTCAAAGTCTATGCTTCATAGAGTGCAATTATATAGAGTAACTTGAAAACCAATAAACAAAAATGAAATCTATTATCAAATGAATGCATCCAAAAGAATCATGAGTGGATCTCATGCAAGGAAAAAGGATGAAACAACACCAGAGAAGAAATGCAAGATATGACAGGCTAGAGCTTTTACCCCGCAAAAATCACAACCAACTCCTACGTGAACATTCAAGCGAGGATCAGACCGACATGCTACATTTTCTCCTTCTCTCCCCTTATCCAGTAAACCTGAAAGCAGATGCTAGATGGTAACCAGAAGGAATTCTGAAAAATGAAAGAGTAGCAACAAAGAACAACCACACACATCAAAAGTCAACATGTCCAATCAAATTCTGCAGAATAAAAGCTACCCCTTTTGAATTTATGAACTTAATCCTTGGTATGTCATGGTGAAATGAAATGGTGTCTTCTTTGGGGAAAAAATGGCAAAAGACATATCTCAACCCTTTCTTATGTGACATCTAAAAACCTGCCATACATCCTAAGTTCAACAGTGAGTAGTAATTAACAAAGGGTGCATAAGAGTTTCTAACGAAGGCTGCTGGTTGTAACGACCCAAAAGTTTTAAGAGTACAAGGGTCCGGCACAGCTACACTTAAAGCATGGTTCACCTGGTTTTAGTCTTGCTACACTCTAGGAGTACTCCAACGGATGAGGGTAGAGTGCGTGCCTTCCAGATTCATCCCATGGCACCTCATTGGTTGGGAGTTGGAGTCACTCCCTTAATGAGTTCATGGCAGGATAAAACTAGTGAACCTCATATATATTGTGCTGGGAAGGTTACCCCTTATCTGTGAGACAGGGGGTGCCGCATAGGTCAATCATAAGTGCCAGATCACAGGACCGTGACATGGTTCTCTTTTTAAGTTGGATAAATTTTTGTTCTGACTGATAAGAGCTACTTTCTAATACTTTTCTATCTAGTTCTAGATGATTAAGAATTTGGTAAACAACTTCATTCTTACCTGCTGGGAAATTGAGCTGCCATGTGGATCTGGAAGACAGATATAATTTCTAAAACTAGATTAAGCTTTCCATACTTTCACCTTACCCAAACCAACAACTACTCCCACTAAGCTTTCCTTTACTGAAGTGATGGCACAATTAATTGAGTCAGCAGAAACTATCAGATTTATATCATCACTATAGTCTAAGTATGGTTAATATGTTCTATGCATGTACAGTCACTTAAGATTTATTTTCAGGGATCAAAATGAAATTTTATAAGGCTTGCCACCCAAATACCAATGCTGAGCCTGCTCAAACTTCCAACCATAAAACAGGACAAAACATATTATAGTAATGTCATTTTATCGAAGAAAGCTGAAATATAGATTCCTATGATTTACTCGGCATCCATATATCCACATATACTTGGAAAAAGGAGAGTAAAGTTTTTCTCAAATAAGCCCCTAGCCCACAACTTTTGTTCATGACACATGTCCTCTTTTGACATGTCCATTGGTTGACACATGTCCACTTGCTAAAATGCACACAGGGCCCACAAAATAACACACCAATAGAATATCTATCTATGAATAGCATGGGTTTAAAATTCTAGTTATATGCTCAAAATTAGTTATAATAAAGTCAGTACGTAAGATACATACGGGAAGAAGGGTACTCAGGTTGGACATTGATTTGTCTTAGTTGAACAGCATCTCTTCGTCGTGCATATTCTTCAGGAAGTTGTTCCTCCAAAAAATGGACAAGCTCCAAACAGACTTTTGGACATCCTCTTGGATGTGGAGTTTGACAAACTTGACATCTCAGCACTTTATCAGCTGAGCTGATGATGCAAGATTCACAATACACTGTAAAGAATGAAAGGAAAAAGGTTAATTATATATCAATTAATTATGCTTTTCAATACAGAGATCTGTTATAAACGAGCTCTTAAATGTAGAGTACCATGACCGCAGTTAAGAACTATAGGATTAAAAAGCAATTGCTTGCATGCTGTACACATCAAATCTGCAACTGAAATCTTCTGCTGACCATGTTGCTCATTCTGAGGAAATTTTTTTCCTTTAACAGAAGGACTCAGAGTCCCAACTGCTACAATTGTTCCATCAGAAGTATGTTCACAATCGACAGTGTCTTTATCATGCTCATGCGAAGCAGACTCTGATTGCTCATGCACAGAAGTTTCCATGCTGCTACTAGATAAAGATGTTGGACATGAGTTGGACTCTGAAGTTATGATAGAGCAGGAAGATGAACTGCCTGGATAGAGATATTTAGCTAGGGATCCACATGCATCAGCATCAAACTGAGGTGAGTAATCGCCCGATTTCTTTTCTTCCTCTGGAACATGAATAATGGTCCTCAAACTTTGCTCATAAAGGAAAACAAAAGAATATTCCTTTGTTTTTATAATAAATGCAAACTTATTGAATGAAACTGTGTTTACCAGAGGTATCCAAAGAAGTACTAAAAATTGAAAGACTACAAACAAAATACATTACATATTAAAAATAAAAAATCTTCAAATAATATACAGAAAATCAAATTCTTCCAGAAACTGCAGGAACCCATACATGCATATCTTGCTTCAATACTTCTAAAAAAATGCTAACTTGAGAATTACAGTTATTACACAGTATAGACCTTTGCTCACTGCTATGTTCCAAGAAAAGGCCATTTGAATTCTGGACTTCTTAGTGCAAAGGAATAGGTTTTATGATTTTCTGAACCCCACAATAGGCACAGAGCAGCTTTGAGGGGAACTTCAATCTGTTTATTCAGCTAAAGTTTATAATAGGTACCCCCACCCACCCCAAAGAAAAAAACTTTCAATATTTCCAAAACTTAACCAGAAAACTATAATAAGCATTAAGCAAGAACATTATCAAGCTACTGTGTATTAACTGAAGTTAATGAAGCCAGTCTAAAATTTGAGTTCCATGGCTACAGTCAACAATTGCCACTCCTTCACATGTTTTTTAATACTCTCCAAACTATAAGTGTATCAATCATACACAAATTCAGCTCATTTAGCAAAAGTACTATAATTTTCAGTTGCAAATTCATCTCTTCATTGCAAACAAAATATGTTCTCATCTAGTAAGTGTGATGACTCCACTAGGAATTTTTACAGCTCAAAAACCACAACAGGAATGAAAACAACTTAAATTCATCAGAAACAGCACCCCGAAGCTTGAGAATCAAATGTTGAACCTGCCATGTTAGCATTCAAGATCTCCGTGGTAACAAATAAGAAAATGATGCACCATATATTGAGACTTGAGTTTAATCCCTAAACCTAGTTACTTATATTATTATCTCTGACGAGGCCCCTAATAGATAACAGGTATTGCACCTGAAAGCATCACAGTTTTTAGCACTCACATGGAAAAATGCAAAAAGGCTAAACATAACCTTTACCCTTGTTCATTCAAGGACAATAAACATCATAGAAAAAATGTAAATTTTTAATTAAAATGTCAATTGAGTGACTTATATGCCATCCACTCTCTAGGCCTTCTCTTCAAAGCCAATATTTGGCAAAAGCAACAACTACATATGGCACAGTACACTTATCATAAGCTCATTCACAAGCCTTCTGAAAAGGTGAACATACCTAGAGTTTGATTTTCCCTTCTTGTGTAAGCAACAGGATACAGCTTTAGAAGCAAAAAGTGAAGCATCTGACAGATGGTTGGAAAGTGATAGTATGGATGCCTGCAAATTGGACAGCGGGACTCACGTAGACCATTCATTGATTTGTACACACACCAGAAACAGGATATGTGACCACAAGCTGAACATAAAAGAAATCAGTTAATTAATCAAGAGTTATAAAAGACTAGTAACCTTTCCTAAAAGTCATGCTGCCTTACATAGTACAATCGGTTTGTATATTAGATCCCTGCAACATAAAAGCAAACTCAAGTAAGAACATTCTGATAAAGAAAAAAGTTGGCTCACAGAAAAACAGCTTGTAGGACAAGAGAAGAGAAAATCCGCAAGACATTATACACTGCCCTTAGCATTTTTTCCCCATGGGTTGGAGGATTATAGTTGCAAATATGTAATTCAGCACAAAATTCACAAGATCATCTGTGAAAGTCCTAAACGTGAAAAATTATACTTCAAACGTGGCATAGAAGAATAATAAACCCAAGTGACCATGATATTTTGTCCCAAAAAAAAAAAAAAAAAAAGCATATTCAGCTAGTTACTTGATTCCACTATCCAGTTGCAGGGGATTTAATCAAGACAAACTCCAAATGGGTCGAAATCATCTGACTTCAAAATGACAATCCAAATCAATTACAAATAAAAATCCGATTAACAAATATCCACCTTGAAGAAAAGCTAGAAGTTTGTTTCTTCTTCCCAAAACAAGAAGACAACCCAGAAAAGGGAAAAGAAACTTACAAGCAAACGCAGCAAACAAAGGAATCGGATATTTGTTCTTCTCCTCCTTCTCCTTCACTGCCGATATTGTCTTTATTTTCCACTGTATTCTTCTCCATTTCTCGTACAACGAAAAGAGAGAAATGGTATAACAGTAGATGTGGTAAAAGCAGTAGAATAATTCGGTGAGATAGAGATACACCCCAGAAGAGGCTGGAGCCCGAATCTCCAGTTACATGCTCAAGGCCCTTGCCACTAGATTATGCCACCTTTGTGGCAAGTGAGAGAAGGTGACCATATATAACAAAAATGAAGAAATTACTCTGATTATTATTATTACATTATATCATATAATATATATTACCTATGTATGCTTGTCTTATCTCACACTGATTAAGATAGATAATGTTGTCAGGTTACATACAATGTATGATTACATAGCTTTGATTAAAATATATAAGTTTAGTCAATGAAGGTTAATCATATGAATTAAAACTAAAACGAGTCAAATTCCTTTATTAATATAAATATTTTATTTATAAGTAATTTATAAATATTTTTATGTGTTAATTAACTTTGAGACTTGTCATATTCTTAACTAGCTATTATAACTTAATTTACCTAATTTTTTTTAAGGAATATATAAGTTTGATTAGATTGAAATGATGATATACATATATACAATACAAACATAAGATTTCAATTAAAAAAAATCTTTTTATTCCAAAAAAGGAATCTTTTGTAGATAAGACATTTAATATTTGATAACAACGTTATATAAGTTGCTAAAAATTTGACATGGGTAACAGTTGTCTTAACAAAAATACAAGTTCAGAAATAAAAAACAGAATAAACAAAACAAAAATCAAAATTAATTTGCTCAAAAGATCAGAATAAATAAAGGGTAGAATCTAAAAATCTAGAGGTCTCTAATCCTCGGAAGTATGATAAACAGGAAGGAGCTTCATAAACTTGGGGCCCACACTATTATTGGAATGGTAACATAATTTGATGAGTTTGTTTTTGGTAAGAAATAGATGAATCTACTTGAAATGTGTGGGAAAGTCTTTTAAAATGTTAGTACTTAAAGGGTAAGACCACCCCATATTCTTGGCAAGTGGTTGATCCCTCAATGTTGATGTGACCATACTTTATAGTTGTAGGTTTGTAGCATTAAGTATTTTAAAATTCATATATTTATTTTTAGACGTAGAAAAATCTAAAACTTTAGGTATAAATTTTTAAACATGAAAATTAGTAAAAAAAGAAAGTCCCTTAATAATTCAACTTAATTTGTTTATTAACTAAATTATAATTTATATTTTTTTATTGATTTAAATGTATTTCACCTTCTTTAAAAGTAAAGCACAATCAAAAAAAACAAAATAATTATATTAATTTTTCTTTAAACGTATGTTTTCACATAAATTCATTTTTAATATTGTAAAATTCTCTCAACCACTTGATTTGCAGAAACCCCATTGATTATATGTATTAAATTAGATAAAAATATACTATGTGGTGGAAGTAGCTTGGGAGGGAAACATAAAAACCAATAATGGTAAAAAAGAAGTTATTTTATCTAGTCAATTTCGTTAATTTTGAAGTATAAATATAATGCAAAAAATCATATTATAGGTTAATATATGATTAATTTTTTTAGTATAAATCATTAGTATTCAACACCATATTAAATTTTAACTAATTTAATTTGAACTGAATAAAATTATAAAAACAACAAACTCTCCATACTAAGTTTTATCGCAGTTGTATTCCATACTCAAGGTTAATTGATAATGCAAAACTGTTAAAATTGTAAACGGATGAGCACACTGAATCTATTGTGCATCTATCTTTTTTACTTTTGTTAATACAACGAGGCGAGAGAACTACAATGACAAAGGCTGGGAGGCAAGAACCGCAAGAGAGGATCAAACGCCAACAAACACTACAACCCTTCTGGTGGCTCCAACAGTGAGATCATTCCATCTAACTTTCACTTGGGATTATTGCAATCAAGTCCAGAGACCATTTTCTTGCTTTAAATGGAGATTTGGGTGAACTGAGACTGCAAAGAACATAGCTATTACCATCTTCACAATGAAATTTATTTCCATAACTTCACAGAGCTGTCATGACTTGCAGATGCCACCATTCCAGTGACAGGAGATTGTGCTAGAGCAGAGATTATATTCTCATGTGCTGAGATTGTCATGCTTTTGTTTTCAGCCATGTTCCATAGCTCTAAGGACTGCATAACAGAGTCACAAAATAGTAAATTTCCAACAGGGCAGTAAATATTGTGATTTTACCAAATTCATGGCAGACATAACTCAGATTCATAGCTCTAACGACAGCTTTTGTTCTTTGAGACTAAAGAATTCATTTGGATTGACTTTTTTCTTTCTCTAAGCTAAAAGAGCTTTTGGCAGACAATTTTCCACTTATTTTATGCAAAATTCTTGAGTATTTGGATTGACTTTTGAAAAAAAAAAGGCAAAATTACTTTCAAAAGTCAAAATACCTATCTTTCTCAGAAACATGTGAGAAGAAAGCAAATCACTGTTCATGATTGACCCCTTTAATGACAAAATTGTCTCGTTTACTCAAATGCAAAATAACTTTTGCTTCTGTCTACTTTTGTTTATACACTTTAAAAACACTTTTTTAAAGCTAATCCAAATAGACTCTTAAGTCCAAGCGATATTTAGTGCCCTAGGGAGTATGCAAGGGAAAATTCCCATGGGTGTGGCCCCAAGATTCAAACCTTGGTTAGCTTGGATGAACTTATGCAACCTTGCGCACAGGCCAAACCCTTGGAATTATAACTTAGAATTCCAAATACTTATTGATCCAAATTAAAAGGAAGCACAGGAAGTATAAATCATCTAAAAAATTATCATCCAGTCTGGTCTACTGCATGATCACATATTCATAATTTTTTTTTCTTGGGTAATATATTATAGAAAATATATGAAGAAATAGAAAGGGAGGTGACAGAATTCCAACTATTTGTTCCAGCAGATAATGAAAATGGAACTTACTGAAAGGCCTCCAATCACCAACAAAGTAGAATAACTTGGATGAAAAACACAGGAATGAAACTGGTTCCCACTGGAGTTGAGCTCCTGAATGCATTCTCCATTGGTCAGTGACCAAATTTTTACCCAGTTCTGACTCACAGATGCCAGGAAATCTCCATTTGCATCCCAGCAAATATAGTTCACCATTTCAGGATGACCCTATAAAAGACAATTGATTTAACTACTAATTCTTAAAAGTAAGTTGCATAATAATTCTCGATGGTATCCAAACTTTAATTCCGCCTGCAAATATTAGTCTTATGTGCATGATGATTCACCTTTTTAAATTACTTCCTCATGCTATAGCAAAATAATTGTAAATTTAAGCTAAAGAAAAGATCTAAAAGAAGGGAAAGAGAGAAGGGACCAGTAGAAAGTGAGTGACAGAGACAGATAGAGAGAGGGCATGGAAAATTTTCCGTATAAAGAATCCTTTAGTTTGGTACTATGTAACAAGAGTAAGCATAAAATGTGAGGATAAGGATTCACGTTTTATTAGGTTCCATCATGACAATTTGGAGACAAGAGAAAAAAACATATAATTTGCCTCTTATATAGTATAGAATCTATAGATGAACAAGGACATAAATAGAACATACTTGTAATGAGAATATTTGACTGTCAGTATCAACATCAAATATATTCACTACTTTGTCAGATGCAGCTGCCAGTCGACGTCCTAGTCGTGGCTGAAACCTCACTTGTGCACTACCTCCCTGGAACAATTAAATATAATCTCAGAGATAAATGCTAAAATGTTCTAAGAGAATATAAGGTGTTCATTTTAACAACCTTAGATACACGGGTGCAGGAGGCAGAGTTAATATTCCAATAATGAATTCCATTGTCACCATCACAGAAACAGAAAAGGTCAGTCTTCTGAGGGTGGAAATCAAGAGACATAACAGGTGAACTGCGCCCACTATATTCTTTCATACAATAGGCTGGCTGCATTGAAAACTTAAGAGAGTTAATCACAATACTGTAGGAGAATTGCACTTTATCAACAAGGGGAACAAATCCTCCAAAAATTGGAATACCGATTGCAAATTTTAAACATAAGATGCACAAAGTAAACCTAAGTTCTACGCAGACTAGGAAAAGGCTGTTACATTGGCAGCATCCCATAGTCGCACAGTTTTATCAACTGAGGCTGTTGCCAACTGAGATGAATTTGGTCTAAAACGGACATCTGTAATGACTGATTTGTGTTCTTCAGGAGTGTTTTCCGTCTGTAAATTGTCCATGTTCCAGAGGACAACCTAATATATGTGAAGGGGAAAAGTAAAGTAAATGCAGGTCAGCACTTCTGATTATATGAAAATTTGCTGAATTATCATTGATGCTGTTGTCTTTATTCTGCAAACAAAATACCTTCTTTTCATGTCCAGCACTAGCAAGTAACTTTCCATCTGAAGAGAAATGGCAGCAAGTAACTTTGCTGTTGTTCCTTGTTCTTATGCAACCAAATTCAGCAAAGGTGAAACCTGAATTGGAGAATGTGGTCAGGGGTAATTTCCCAGAATACCTTTACACATGCAGAAGAGATAAAGCTATAAAGGTTACCTTTCGCAGACTCTTTTTGGTGCTCAGCCGGACTTGGTTTAACTGTTCCATAGAGATTACTACCATCTCCATCATTTGATAGAAGGGACTCAACATTATCCTCTAAGGTACCAACATCACCGAATCGTTCCATGTCCTCCTGCTTGAGGAAATAGTCTCAGAAATGAGAACATGACAATTTATACAACTTGTGAATTTCACGTCACAAAATACATGGATACTATGAAGATTAATGCCTAATCAAAGAGTCCACCCAATAATAACTTAATATTAATTTAATGGCAGCCGACAGGGCCACATCTGTAAGAAAAGCAAGCCATGAAGGTCAAAATAGTGCTATAACTGGTCAAAACGCATATCAAATATGTACACGCAACATGACCTTTTATGATTGCTCACACAACAAAAATAATTAATATAGGGACTGAGTCTGACTATGGTGCGATTTAGAAGAAACAAAATGCACATTAGCACAATTTGTAATTTTTTTAACAAAGATTCTTAACTTCTTAACAATACAATTTATTGTACCTCCAAGAAAACTTATGCTTCCGTTCAAAAAAAAAAAAAAAGGTTACCCAGTTATTCATAAAATGTACAAACTTCCGTAAAAGAAAATTACCAGTAACACTAACCTATAATTTTGTAAATAAAAAAAGCCCATATAACATACCAGAAGATTTGAAGAAGAAGCAAGGCCTCCCGTCCCATCGGTACCATACATCATCAAGCTCTTTGGCACACTGTTAACTTGGTGCATGCTACTTGCTGTATTCACTCCATCACCAGGTGTGTGTGTTGATGGTGGCGAATTGGGTGATGGACCCACTGTGTTTCCAGTACCAGTGCTATTGGCAGCCCCAGAAGAAGAATGCTGTTTCCTTTTTCTGTTATTCTGATGACAAAGTGGTGACTGGATGTTAATAACTTAATTAGCATAGAAAACTAAGGGGAAATGAGTGAATTGAAAAAAAAAAAAAAATTGTCATTGGCTCATTGCAAATGAATGGTGTCGTGCAAGTTTGCAATTCATGTAGCCAACCTCACTTATGTGGGATAATGCTTCTTCTTGTTTGTTGTTAGTCATTGCAAATGAATCTAATGCAAGACAAAATGTATTCAGGTAAGTTAACATATGCATGCTTCCCACACCCCTCTTCTCTTCCCTTTGCAAGCCTGAATGAATTTAAAGAAAGAAAAAGAAAAAAGATGACTTTAGTCTAATACTTAGGATGGATTGCTGGGTATTGTGCTCATCTAGTTATAGACTTAGAGTCCCTGAAAAAGTCCTGTCAAATTAAGCACAACCTGCTGTAATTGCTGCTGCAATTGCTCTTGTTGAGATGAAGAGTGTTGCATCTGTGCCATCTTCATCTGCCAGACACCAAGTAAAGACTCAGAAGTAAGAAAATGACTTAGAAAGTTTACTATGTTGTAAATTTTATCATGCAAGAAAGGCCAAAAAATGATGATCACAAACTTAAAATAAGTGTAAATGACAACCTTTACTAGAAAAGAATAAAGATATTACGTGTATGTGGTAAGCACATATTTATTTCATGTTTATTTATTAATTCTGAAAGGCAAGCATGTTGGCACAACTTCTCTTTGAACCAATGGCAGGCATGAAGGTCATAAGCTAATAGCATATGTCCATATATCTTGGCGTAGAAGTTATTGACATTTGACTTATGAACTCTGTTATCAAAAGCAATATCTGTCAAAGAAACCCTTCATGGCTTCATCCACAGAGTAATAACAAAGCAAATCATAATACAGAACCTTTTTGCTAATACAACCTCACTAACTCGTGGGAGGTCAAATTTCAACTTATAGACAAATTGAGTTGGAAGGAAGCTATTGAGAAGACTCTGATTCCAGGGCTACTTAAGCACATTTGGAAAATTAGTTTTGAATAATAAGAGCCATCTGAAATTTCATCAGATACATTTATTTTCCATCAAGAGACATAGTCTTTCTTGCATAGTGTTGGAGATAACAGCATACAGATATCCAAGGCAGTTTGCTCACAAAACAATCATATTCTGACATGCAGACATGTGAAATTTGGTGATTTCACTGTACTTTCTCATGATGTGAAGCTGTTTCACATTTACAGCAATGCTTGCAGAAGATTGAATTAGGCACTGTCTAGTGAAATTCCTAACATATGAGCTGGAATTGGGGCCTAGAGGTAAACTTGCTTTCCTAGGTCCTATTCAGGATTACATTTAGGTTTTCTTTCTGTTTAAGCAAATGACATTAATAGTGCCTTGAAGGGGATTTTTGGAAGTGTTTGGCTGGTTGTAGATGTAATTACTTGTAAGAAGGAACAAATCTTGCACTGACACGGACTATTTTGAGGAGATTGACTCATTCTATGCTTTTATTCCTAATATATCTTCATGGTCAAGGAAACAATAGGACTTTAGCATCATTCAAGTAGTGGACCAGAACCACATCAGGTATTCTACAAGATGTTTATTTACGAGATGTATTTGTATGAGGCTAGTTGGCCATTTTGGAAGGAGATGCATTAATAAGAGTAATGTGTTATTTTGTGTGGTGCAAATATATTTCTTCAAGAAGTATGCCAAATTTGTCTACTGGCTAAAAAGTGCTATGGTGGCTGGGCAGGGGGCACATATGTTTCAAAAAGATAAAATGATATGCTAGTGTTTCCCTAATCACCCAGTACAAAAGGAGGAAATTTTGCGGACATAACTTCTTAAGAGTATGAATCCCTTTACGTGGATTTGATTAATTTGAAGTGAAATGCTTCTGTTTGGCCCCTTCCATGATTACTATGTATATGATGTCATTCATGTGGAAGTTATGATGCATGTAAATTTTGAATGTTGGTCTTCTTGATAAGTATTTTGATATTTTCAAATATTTAAAGAGCTATACCAACCTTAGGGGAACCAGACTGCACTTGGGAGCACATCGATCCTTCATTCCTGGTGGACTGCCCATCCTTTGCATTCAAGTTACCTCGAGGCAGAGAACTAAGTCTACGGGGATCCATATCACCATAATTAGCAGAATTTCCTAGGTTATTTTGTGCCTGAACCTGTGCCAAGACCTGGTGCTGTTGTGATGTCAAAAGAAATTGGTTTTGTGTTGTTAAATTAGGTTTTGGAACTTGTACGCCTAAATTAGGCCGTAGTTGATCAATTCCCTGTACAAAGCAATAGGTCAATTCCAGTCTCAAGTATTTTAACAGATTTAAACTGATTATAAAAGCAGAATTACTGAAGAGAACATGCAACTTACAGTTAGAGGCCAACCCTTAAGTGGAAGACCCGTAACTCCTTGATTTAATCCTGAAGGATTATGAAAATTATTGTGATTAGGATGGTTCCATCAATGTAGCCTTATCATGTAAAAATACTAGATAAAAAACCCAAGTAATCCTATTATGTAAAATTTGAGGCAAGTGGCTCAAGAGATCAACATTGACACAATGACACTACATCAACAACCAGACTGCTAATGCTGGAAAAGATCCACTTAACACAAACAAGCGAGAAAACTGAAGGCTAACTATCTGACCATTCAGAATATAAAATGTAATGGTCAAAACGTTCTCCATTTATTCATAGACAACCAACTTACAGCAGACTCCCTTCCAGTAATTTAAGCAACCAAAAGATCTTTCTGAATAGATGCTTCACCCAGGCATCTTTACAATTATCATCAGACATTGAAGGACTAAATGAGACTTGAAGATACACAATTTACCATGGAACCAGGCATAACAAAGACAGACTTATAGATACCATTGAAAGATGGTAAAAATAGATAATAACACAGCGGAAAATTAACAGTTTTTAGAGGTTGGAATTTCCTCATAGACTAGTAGCAAAACGTTATGCTGGTATAATAAGAAAATTCAAAATGCTCAATATCAGAACAGTTCACCTCAATTAGGCCACATAATCGTTTCCAGAGGATTTAATGCAGGACATTCTGTAAATAATTTTTCCTGACCTTATTTCACTTAGACATGAGATTCAAAGCCGCTTTGGGTTAAAATGCATTTGCCATTATTGATTAAAAAAAAAATTCAGTTACCATCATTGCCCATTTACCATTGTCAGATTCATCACATTTGCTCAAACATCATCTTAACGGTCTTCAGCAAGCAAAAATAAGGATATTTTAAGATTATTCTCAAGGAAATGAAGTATCAAAACAGTTCAACACCTTGATTTGCAGTCTATTATGGTATAACTGAAATATCGAATCAACATGGTCCAGTAATGTCACCTGCACTGCCTATCCCAGATTTTGACTGCAAAATTGCTTGTCTATATACTGATGAATCCACAGGCAAACTCTTTGGACTGGCACCTAAGTTAACTTCTCCTTTCATATCCTACAGACTCCACACACCAAGTTATTTACCACAGAGGAAGAGAAATGAGAGGAAAATTAGAAATGGCAGAAAAGGAACATGAAATGAGAAAAATAGTACATAGTTCTTACAGAGGTAAGGGAAGTCCGTGCCTGAATTTGCTGCAATGCAGTGGACATATTCCCCGAATTACCTTGTACCAACTGACTGAACCAGCAACAAGAACCCAAAACAATAACGGCACATAATGTTAAATCAATTTAGCAATGCATTTCATAGAACCATAAAAGCAATGAAAATTACCCTTGATGACTGGTGGCTGATTTGAGAAGGGCTATCCTATTGGCATCAAGAAGAGCAGGAGATGCATCTGATTCCATTGGTTGGGGGTGTTTCATTCGTTCTTCATACATTTTCAAGGCCAACACACTTGCTGGTGGCTGTCCCAACATTCCTTCAGAGTTTACTGCATTTAAGGAACTGCCAAGAGCAGGATGACCAGGATCTCTTCGTTGTAACTGCACATTGCGCTGCTGCATGAGTTGCAATTGCTGCATCTGAAGTTGTTCTCTGGCCTTCATTTGCTGAGTCTATTAACATGGCAATCTCTATAAGATCTAGTTTTCTCCCCACATTTTTTTAATTTTTATTTTTTTTCAGAAAAGTACAGTTGTTACACTTTAGAGATTACCTCAATATAAGCTGCAGCAGGCTCAGAATGTTTCTCGTTTGTTCTTGCAATGAATATGTCCCAAAAGACCGACCACCACTCAAAAAGAAATCCTCCAGGAGCATCAATTGCTGTTGAAAACGAAAAGATACAACTCATATTCCTAATTTCCACAGTCTTTGGCACACACAGTATTGTAAAGTTATGAGTAACCTCCCATTAAACTAGACATGCCACAATAAAGAAGCAAGTAGTTTAACCTAATGCGTAATTAAAATTTATTTCACATGCATGGTAGCATGGAAGAGAGACAAGCCATAATATCCTTAAGTATAACCAACAAACTTACCCACAGGATCCGTGGCAACTTTCCCCTCAGTCATGAAAGCTTTCGCAGAGGCGTGTAGTTTTCTTTTTAACAAATAATCATGAATATAAACATCAAGCCTGTCGGATGAAAAAAAAAACAAAAAAAACGAAGAGGCTAAACATCAACATTAAATGTTTCTCTAGGTATAATAAGTCTGGTAAAAGCAAAGAAACTTAGAGAGAAAGCAGCCCAGAATTTATGAAGTTACATACATTTTATCAGCTTCCCAGTTACTCTGAGCCATACTCGACTTCATATACACAGCCTCAATTTCCAAAAAATCTTCTCTTGTCTGCAAAGAAATACATGTTCTTTTGAGAATTATCCGATATAGAGCTAAATTACAATTCAAAAGCTTATTTTTTCTTGTCCAATTACAACTTCTGAAGACTATTTTGAGCTCAAATTGACTATCCGTGCCGATAAATCACTTCAAAGACAAAATTTCCCTCATAATTCCCTATAACAATGAGAAATGCAGAATTAAATAGCATAATTCAGCTTAGCTCTGACAGTTGAACTCAAATCATACCAGTGAACTGGATCAAAGTTTGCACCACCGACTCAGAAGCTTTCCACCAATTGAAAACCTATTACACACCACTCGAATCCAAATTAAGCAAAGTTGTCCATAATTCAAGCCAATTAAGGAAAAAGAAAGCACAGAAAAATCCTTTGTTTACAAAATTATTGAGTTACATACAGCGAAAGTGATCTGAAACCACAGAATCTGATATGCTCCAAAACGAGTACGTATATATAAGCCGAGAAAATTTCTCGAGAAAAATAGGATGGGACTTTCTTGCTTGGGTGTCACTGAAGTTGAACAGCTCCAACTCTCAACAGTGAAAGGAAAAAGTAGAACGAGAATCAGAGGAGCAGATATTTTAAGGAGACAAATATTACGAAGGAACCGCAGCTCAGGTTCGGTAACAAAAGCGAGTAATTATATGGTCTGACTTATTAGATAATCAGAATTTAATTTAATTCCTCTGGCAAAAAAAAAATATATATATATATATATATATTCACTATCATATGGTCTAATTTATTATCCTATATTTTCTCAAAAAATTATTTTTTACTCAATTTATTAGCCCATATTCATATCAAAAAATTATTAACTTATAAAAAATTATTACATAATCAGAATTTAATTACTATAGCTAAAAAAAATCTAAGCTGCTAATTTTTTTTAAAATATAACTATTAGCTACTCACTTACTAGATGAATAGCATTTTTATTAATCTAAATTTTGTTTTATAGTTGATAACATGTTAACTTCTTCATTTTAAATAATTTGTTATAATAAGTGTTTTAAGGCGAATATTTTAAATTTAAAATTTTGAAATTACTCTTTATTACTCATATTTTACATTAACCTTATATTTAGAAGATATTTTTCATAAATTTTATAATTTAAATTTGAATTTAACTAAAATACTAACAAAATCAATTATAAGCCTCTTTAACATCTTTGAATTTAACTGAATAATTAGCTTTCATTGTTTTATTTTATCCAAATTTTTTTTTTTCTATTTTTTCACAAATTTTCACTTAACTTTTGCATTAGGCGTAGCAAATTCCCTTAGGTTCGGACTTCGGGTTCGAAGTGAAAACGATGGTGCGAAGGTTCGTTGACGTGGCCCTCCACGGGGTCGTCATGGCGTGGATCCCATGACCGATTAAACCCCGAACGGGTCTTCAGGCGAAAAGGACGGGAGTGTGACTCACGCGCCTCGTGCAGTGTAAACCAAAAAGGCAAGCTGGAGTGACGTGGATCGTACCTAGGATGACAAGCTGTTCGATGTTTATTGGAGTAACATGCTATCAACATCAAGTCCCTTTCTTTTTGTCAAGTGATTTATCAGGTGTACTTCACTTGCTTTATGTGCTATTTTCATATTTATTTTATTTTATTATTTTATATTTACAATTTCATCTTTACAACATAATTAAAATAAAATAAATATACATAAAAATATAAGAAAGTGAGTTTAAAACTAAAATTATCCACATATATACATATGATATTTTAGTAATTATCATCATTAATAAATGTTTAGTGATATTGTATCATAATTAATCATAGGCAAAAAAAAAAGAAGTACAGAATGATATTTTCTTCTACTGCCCTTCTTAATCAACCATCAAAAGGGTCATTACTTGCAGTGAAACAAGGTATAAGAAAAAAGAAACAAAAAGGAAGCAACAAACAATACACATCTACAAAGTCACTTGATGATTGAAATGAACTAATTTTGTTGCTTTTATAATCTTATTCAACTAGAATCATATTAGTTGATACTTGATGTGACGTTGAATACCAATAATTTGAAACAAAAAATAACCTCAACAGCCATTCCATCCCAGCAAACAGAAACATGCAGAAAAATAATTAGCATTGTTATCTTACCAAAGGCTGGGCATAAACCAAAGAGTTGGAGCATCGATCTGGACTGAGGGGTTGAGAGAAACATGCTTAATGCTCCCATCTGTTAAGAAGAAAACCCCGATATTGCGCACCATTGATGGAGCTGCAGGGCATGTAAACTCAAGAGCAACATATATGCAGTTGCCTTTGATTAAGGCCATTGAACCATTAAGATCATTTGTAATAGAAATCACTTTGGAACTTCTGTAATCAAAAAATAATGAGCGATCACCCAAGTTATGAACTTCTAGTCATCCGGGGTCAATTGAGTCTAACCTGAACAGTCGAAATCCGAAGGCCATAATCTTGCAAAGAGTAACGCTCAAGACTTACAATCACAAAGATGAAAAACTAGCAATAACTCGTCCCATGTAGTGTCTTTCAAAAAGAACACCCTTTCGGCATTGGTCCAATGCTCAAGCTTATTCTTGATCAACCTATCACCTACTCTAGGAACTGGCTTGGGATCAAGCATAGCTAATTTGGTTATGACAGCATTGAGATCTCTAAGGTCAAAAACCATCACAACAAATCTGGTGCATTTGTGGCCACGATATATAACTTGTCGTCATATAAGGCAATATCAGAAAAGCTACCTGCACCTTGAGGCTCATCAATCATTGTCCATGATTTGTTTGTGACTCTGCAATATGCTAGCTGCTGCTTCTTAGTAGTCTTGCAGTAAAATAGAATAGCCATCAAACACAAATAGAAATCTGGCACAGAAGATGCAACTACTTTACATGAAAATGTCATCTTAGATTCTGGATCATCCATTGGAAATGAAGAGATTGATGCTATCGGGGGCGTGATATTGGCACCAGATACTGGATTCAAAAAGGAAGTTAAACCATAGAGAATAGAGTCGTGAGTACAATGCTTAACAACCTGCATTATCAACCATCCCTCAACAGAACCATTACACATGCCGGCACAACCATGTGATTTACTCGTGAAAGTGGAGGGTCTATCTTCGCTTAAGTTTAAAAGGTGATATAGTTTTTATCAAAGCAATTGGGAGGACAGAGCAACACAAATGGAAATTCTGGTGCAGGAGGACAACGATGCTAACTTCATGCCATTATTATGGAAACCCAAAAAGGACAAATTTGAATGGACAAATAAGGATTCATAGGTGGTCTTGCTGCAGAGATAGCCAGTTTATTATAACAAGTGGCGAATAATCCATAGGCAGACAAACAGATGGATTTCTACAGTTAATAAGGCATCAAAATATAAAAGAGAAAACTATCATTACGGTCTCTAAAGAATTTTTTTTTTCCTCCACCATGGTATCAGGAAATTTATTGCACCAAAATAGTCCCTAAAAATATAAGATTTTTACCAAGTTGGTCTATGGTTAAGCTCATCTATTAGAACATGATGGATTGTGAATGTAGCATGATAAATTAACATTTTCCACTCATGTGGAAAACTAAAATATTTAAAGGCCTCTAATTGGCTATATCCATAAAATATTATTATTACCAAGCACAGAAAAGAAGAAAAACCTAACATCAGACCGAGTCAAGTCAAACATAACATCCAAATTAGGCAAAACCCCATTAAACATAATAAAATTTCTTTTTTGATTAATAAATATAATCAAGATTTCAATTGAACAAATGTGGTGTTTAAGTTACATTGATTCATCAGAAAATTAAGAGATGGAGCGGAAAAGAAAGGAAATTTAAGAATGGGAAAGGTAGAGAATGAACGACTAACAGCGGGGGAATGTGAAGCAGCTTGAAGACGATTTCTGCTTGCGCTTCCTAGAGGACTTGGTCCACCAGAGCGATCGGATTCCTTCAACTCCCAGAAATATGTGGTTTTCTTCGATGGATTCGATTCCCCTATTTCGGTCTGACTGTTTTGAGGATCATGGGGGTTTTGGTTTTGGGGAAGACGATGGGTTTGGACCAGGGATAATATAATATGGCGCTGGCGCCTCCGAATGTCACCTTTCTCGGCATATGAAACGGGGTGCCCTTTTTTTTTTTTTTTAAAGAAATTTTATTACTTTAAGAATAAATAAAAATATTTACTGTCAATCTCATCATCCATATATGATATCTCCTAATTATTCATTAAAATTATTGAACATCAACCTAAAGAGAGATCACCAATTTACTACTTTAAAGCTTACGTTACTAATTCAATTACATAAATTAAAAAATGTTTAAAAAGTACAATCGGACTAAAATTAATCATGTTAATTTAGGTTTAATTGAATTTTGATGATTTATTTTATAAAAATAATTCGATAATTTTCAGATTAATTGATTTGTTCGAGTTTTAAAACAATATGTGTTTGCTAAATCATAATTCTTCCTCCTATTTCTCTTGGTTCTATAAAACAAATAAAAAACCATTGTATTGTAGAGTAAGATAAACTTTTATTGCACTTTCCCACAACTTAATAGTTCTCGGGTTGCATATGATAAGCAGTGACAGAGGGTGTGATGTGAACAAAAGCTAAATCTTGCACATTTAGTCTATAGAACCAATTGAGAAACGACATAGATGTCATAATCATTCATAGGCAAATTATAGAACAACTGTTTCTTGTACTTCCTTTCATCAAAAGGGCTATAACTTACAATGATAACAAAGAATAAGAAACATGAAACTCAACACATCTACAAACCCACTTCACAATTGAAATGAACTGCCTCAACAGCCATTTTATTCCAGCAAAAAGAAACCTGCAGAAAGATCATCATTCTTGTCTTACCAAATGCTGGGAGTAAACCAGAGAGTTGGAGCTCTGATCTGGAATGAAGGGTTGAGAGATATCTGCTTGATGCTCCTATCTGTTAACGAGAAAACCCCGATATCACGCGCCAATGATGGATCTACAGAGCATCCAAGATCAAGAGCAAAATATATGCAATTCCCTCTAATTGACTCCATTGAACCATCAAGATCAGTAATAGAAATCACTCTGGAACTTTGCTTATCCAAAAACAAGGATAGATTGCCTAAGTTATCAACTTCTACCCATTGGAAGCAACTCTTGTCTAACTTGAAGACACAAAATCCTTTTGTCTGTATTGGAAGGAGATAATCTGTTGAAAGTTTAGCATCAAGATTCAGAAAATACTCAACAATATGAAAAACCAGTAATAACTCATCTCTTATACTGTCTTTCGCCAAAAAGATCCTTTTAGTATCAATCCTTTGATCGAGTTCACACTTGATCAAACTAACATGTATTCTGGAAACTGGGCTGGGATCTAACAAAACTTTTACTAGAGCATTGGGATCTCTAAGGTCAAAAGCCATCACAAGATTCACAACGTCTGATGAAGTTGTGCCTACAGCATATAACTTGTTATCATAAAAGGCAATATCCGAAAATACAACTGCTTTGAGAGGATGATTAATCACCTTCCATAATTTTTCTGTGACTCGACAAAATGCTAGCTGCTGCTTCCTAGTAACCACACAGGAAAATTGAGTGGCCACATGACAGTTGGGACAATCTGGTATAGAAGAAGCAACTGCTTTACATGAAATTGTAATCCCAGATTTTGCATAGGTTTTGCTAAATGAAGAGATTGAGGTTGCCGGGAGCATCATCCTTGTACCAGAAACTGGATTCAGAAAGTAAGTAAAACTATGGAGAGTTTGGTCCTGGGTACAATAGTCCAAAAAGTTCATGATCAACCATCCCTCTACTGAACCAACACAAACCACAGCACTAGGCCATTTGCTCCTCACAGTGGAGAGTCTATTTTCACTTGGGCTTAAAAGGTGATAATCTTTATCAGAGTATTGTCGAGGAAAGAGCAAAACAAATGGGAATTGTGGTGCAGGAGGACAAAGCTTGCTTGCTATAGCATTGGCAACCTTAATTCTCCAAGACAAGCACACGGCACCACATTGGAGGTAATCGATTATGCTTAACCTTTGTAGAATGAGCTCAAGCAGCTCTGCAGGAAGATCTTGCCAGTGGCCATTTCCTCCATTTCCATCTGGGTTCCTTTCTTCTTCTTGATCGTTTTGTTCTTTCTTCTGGGTCACCCATCCTTTCCCTTCCCCTCCAACTCTATGTTTCTTTTTCATTTGCATCAGGGCTGTTGGGTTGCCAATAGCAATAACCATCCCAAATTAAGCTAAATTTCTCAAATTTCTAGCGGATAAATGTTAAACGTATTGATTATGAGAAATTTAAGAGATGGACACGAAAAAGAAGGGAAATTAAAGAATGGGAAAGACAGACAAAGAATGACTAACAGCGGAGGAATGGGAAGCGGCTTCACGACGATTTCTGCTTCTGCTTCAACTTTTGCTTTGCTTCCCCGTGGGCTTGGTCCGCCCAGAGCCATAGGATTACTCTGAATTCCAGAAGTGCTTTTCTTCAATGGATTCGATTGCCTTGTTTCAGTGCTTTGAGGATGAAGGGGTTTTGGTTTTTGCAAGGAACGTTGGATTGGAGGGAGATATCGCGCGTCTCCGTAGTTTTCAGTTTGGAACCCTTTTATAAGGCACAGAATAGATTCCGTGGAAACAGGAATCAACATTCAACACAAAAAATAAGGAATAATTAGTCTATTATGAATTTCAATGATTGAATCCATGGAAATAGGAATGAAATATGAACATTTCTACTTGAAAAGTGAGATTGCTCATTGAATCCAAGACTATATATATTATTTTATTTATCATATTTAATTATATATTATTTTATTTTTAATAAAGAGTATTTAGATTTCAATGAATTTAAAGGATTGAATCGACACAAACACAAATGAAGTATAAACATTGAACATTTCTATTCTAAAATGTAAGACTGCTTATTGTTTTACTGGTTTTGTGTTGAAAGTTTGTAAGCATCAAAGAGTAGTTGCAGTCATGGAAGAGTGCGTGCCTTTGGGTGGCTAATTGGTGCATGGGTTAGGCACTCCGTATGATTGTGACGGGCAGCTATGTGTATGGAGAGCATTACTGAAGTGAATGGCCTTTTATAGGGCTAATTCAACACCAATAACTCTTCCATCGAAGCTTCTGTGGCATCCCTTAGATCACGGAAGTAAGGTTGCAGAAGAGAGGTTGTCAAAATGGGCTTGCAAGAGAGATGAATGGGATAAAAATAGCCGGTGAAGCTTCGAAAAAGTGAAGGTAGTGAAGTCTAGATGTGTTAAAGAGGTGATGAAGTTGATTAAAATTAATGAAATGGGTTGTTGGGGATACTTCTGCAGGTAGCAATAAGGGTTAAGCTTGAGCTATTATTTTAGAAGAAAATAAATGTAGCTATGGAGGTAAGAAAGTGGTGAGATAACGGTAAGAAAATGATGAAATCTAGATCTTGATAAAATTTGAGATATGTTGATGAAAATGTTTTGGGGTAGTAATGGAGTAAAGTGGAAAAATGAATAAGATGAAAGTGAAAAATAAAAATAAAAATGGTGGAGTGTGAGCTCTAATGGTGTTTTTTGTAAACTGGTAGCAAAGAGATCTTTTATAGTGATGAGGACAAAGAGATAAAATGTTGGGGAGTGGAGTTTGATGGTATTTTATCAAAGTAGCTTAAGGTTCTTTAATGGCTTTCAATAGTGCTTGTTTCTAGAGGTGTTGGCTTTTAGAGGTTCTTTGGTAGAGTGAAGGCAAGATCCTCTTTAACGGTTGTTTTAATGGTGATGGAGATGAGGAAAAAAATGGTGAGGATTTTGGTGGTGTTTGGGAATAGTAATAGTAAGGGAGCTCTCATGATGTCTTTGGTGCTAATTTCAGGGAGTATTTATAAAAAGATTATGTGGGTTGAGTGTTCTAAGTCAAAGGGCGTAGCTGGTAGGTTGCGTGTCTAACAGGTGAAAGAGTGGTGAGAAGAAGACACGACAAGTGCAGTCAATTGGAGCTGCAGCTTTTCTAAAAAGGTGTTGAATTTTTTCTGAAGAGGTGCTGTGAAAGTTAAGCAACCATTGTCAGTGGGAGCAAGTGGTATAGAAGCATGGAGAAAAGAACTTTAACAGGTTTAACAAGTCTTAAACAGGTATCAAGGAAGCTAAACAAGGTTCAAAAAGTTTAATCACAATTAAATAGGAATTAAAAATAAATCATCTGTATGCCACATCAAATTTTAGAATAAGAGTCTCTCAACCTCACTTAAATCGCTACAAAAGTCTATAGAAAAAGAAATTAAATAAATAATATTAATTATTAATTTTATTTGTGAAATCCTCATCAAACTTCTTAGGTATCAAAATAAATATAATAAGCCAATATGAAACATCTATTTGGAAAAAGATTAATTATGATGACTAATGTAGGGGACATATCCACAAGAAGAAACTTAATATGAGATATAAATCCTCACGCAATAAGCGCTTATGATATATAAATGCTCAATCAAGCTGTTTATGCATGCATAATCTAATCTGTAAAAAGTAGTTGTATTTGGATGAATCTAAGAACTTTTGCTTCACTACCATTATGATGTGCATACTTGCTATATCAGCAACTATAATTCCAAAGCCATCAACTTCTGTATAAACACGTTTGCTCAATTTAGCATCTTGAACAGCCTGCAGATCTAGCAATTTGGCTGCGCTACCATATCTAATTCTAGAAGCATTGCTGCTTCTCTCAATTAATTTGCTTTCACTAAATAATATAAACTGAAAAAATCACCTCTAGACACATATTTAACCTTCCTAAAACATTTAGTAATTGGCCAATGAAACAAAGACATAACAAATTCTCAAATAACAGGTCCAATACAACATGCCAGCAATCTTTTCATCACTCAGGTTATGCTTACAATGCTTCCATAAGAAAAACTTTCATTGTGCTTTCCCACTCCTTTATTGTTCTCAGATTGCATAATAAGCAGTAGCAGAGAGTGTGAAGTGAAAAACCAAACAGATGACATAATTAATAGGCAAAATACAGAATGATTGTTTCTTGTATTGCCTTTCTTAATCAACATCAGAAGGTTTATAACTTACAATGAAAAACAAAGTGCAAGAAAAAAGAAACAGAAAGAAAGCTGTAAACTTTACACATCTAAAAACTCCGCTTGACAATTGAAACAAACTAGCTCAACAACCATTTTATCCCAACAAACAGAAACCTGCAGAAAGATCAGCACTGTTATCTTACCAAAGGTTGGGTGTAAACCAGAGAAAATTGGAGCTTGGATCTTGAATGAGGGGTTGAGAGAAATATGCTTGAAGCTCCTATCTGTTAAGGAGAAAACCCCAATATTGCGTGCCAATGATGGATCTGCAGAGCATAGCAAGTCAAGAGCAAAACATATGCAATTGCCTTTAATTGACTCAACTGAACCATTGAGATTAGTAGTAGAGATCACTTTAAAGCCATGCTTATCAAAAAATAATGAGCGATCACCCTAATTATCAACTTTCACCCATTTGGGGCCACTCTTGTCTAACTTGAACACACGAAATCCTTTTGTCTGTAGTGGAAGGACATACTCTTGGTAAAGTTATCAAGTCTCACAATGTAATCAAAAAGATGAAAATCATCCGGTATTTCTTACACATTTCGTCTATGGAGCTAATTGAGAACCAAACAAATGTCATAGTAGTTATGCAGAGATGATACAGAGATGATACAGAGTAGTTGTTTCCTGTAGTGCATTTCTTAGTTAACATCAAAAGGGTTATAACTTACAATGAAAACAAAATACAAGAAAAAAGAAACAGAAAGAAAGCAGTAAACTCTACACATCTACAAACCCACTCAACATTTGAAATGAACTATCTCAACATCCATTTTCTTCCAGCAAACATAAACCTGCAGAAAGATTTGCATTGTTTTCTTACCAAAGGCTTGGTGTAAACCAGAGAGTTGGAGCCTGGATCTGGACGGAAGGGTTGAGAGAAATATGCTTGATGCTCCTGTCTGTTAAGGAGAAAACCCCAATATCACGTGCCAATGATGGATCTGCAGGGCATACAAAATTGAAAGCAAAATATATGCAATTGCCCTTAATTGACTCCACTGAACCATTAAGCTTAGTAACATAAATCACTTTGGAACTTTGCTTATCCAAAAATAACGCACGATCACCCAAGTTATCAACTTCTACCCATTGGGAGCATCTCTTGTCTAGCTTGAAGACTCGAAATCCTTTTGTCTGTGGTGGAAGGACATACTCTCGTGAAATTTTATCAAGTCTCACAATATAATCAACAAGATGAAAAACTAGCAATAACTCATCTATTGTATTGTCTTTCACCACTAAAATCCTTTCAGTATCAGTCCGATGCGCAAGCTCATCATAGATCAACCTAACACCTACTCTAGGAACTGGCTTGGGATCAAGCATAACTAATTTGGTCATGACAGCATTGGGATCTCCAAGATCAAACACCATCACCAAATCTGATGAATTTCTGGTCACAGCATATAACTTGTCATCATAAAAGGCAATATCCCAAAAGCAACCTGCTCCTTCAGACACATTAATCACTGTCCATGATTTGTCTGTGACTTGACAAAGTGCTAGCTGCTGCTTCTTAGTATTCACACAGTAAAGTATGGTTGCCACACGACAGTTGGGAAAATCTGGTATAGAAGAAGCAACTGCTTTACATGGAATTGTAATCTCAGATTTTGGATAAGGTTTTCTTAATAAAGAGATTGATGTTGCCGGAAGCATAATCCTTGCACCAGAAACTGGATTCAGAAAGTAAGTAAAACTATGGAGAATATGGTCCTTGGTACAATAATCAATAAAGTTCATGATCAACCATCCCTCTACTGAACCAGCACAAACGACACAACTAGGCCATTTAGTCCTCACAGTGGAGAGCCTATCTTCACTTAGGCTTAAAAGGTGATAATCTTCATCAGAGTATTTGGGGGGAAAGAGCAACACAAATGGAAATTGCGGTGTAGGAGGACAACGCTTACTTGCTACCATAATTCTCCAAGACAAGCACACGGCACGACATTGGAGGTAATCGATTATGCTTAACCTTTGTAGAATGAGTTCAAGTAGCTGTGCGGGTAGATCTTGCCAGACGTGCCTTTTTTCTCCTTTTCCATCTTGGTTCCTTTCTTCTTCTTGATCCTTTTGAACTTTCTTCCGGATCACCCATCCTTTTCCTTCCTCTCCAACTCTTTGTTTCTTCTTCTTTTGCATCATCGCTGTTTAGTCTGGTATAGCAATAACCATCCTATATTAAGCTAAACTTCTCTGGATTGGATGCACCCGATTCTCCTATGGTACCGTTGACTAGAGGAACTAATGACTTTCCGTGGGGGGAAAGAAAGTTCCTCTATTGGTGTTTTGGATGGTAAAGGTAAGAGAGAGAGAAATAGAACAAGATGTTAACTTTTATACCATTATTATGGGAACCTAAAATAGGACAAAATTGAATGGAATAATGGAACCTAAAATAGGATAAAATTGAATGGAAAAATAAAGATGTCGTAGATATTATATTTTCTCTAAATTTTTATTATTTTTTATTTAATTAATTATTTTTTTCTTATTTTATTATTATTATTATTTTATTTTCATATATATACATATATGTTTTTCAAAAAAAAAAGAAAAAGAAAAAGAAAAGATGGAAAGGAGGTCGGCGAAAAGAAGAAAAGAAAACAGAAAGGAAAAGAAAAAACCAAAAAAAGAAAAAAGAAAGGGCGGTAAAAAAAAAAGAAAAAAGAAGGATCGCGAAGGCGGACGGAGCGGAAGTTGGTTGAAGGCAAGTGGGAAGCGACACGGATTTGGCGGAGTGGAACTGACGAGCAGAAAGAGCTAGAGAGCGAGCGAGGCGAAGGGAAGGTGAGAAGAAGCGGAGTGAAAAGCAGAGAGCGAGAGTAGAAGAGGTGAGCGATAGGGGTTTCGGAGAAGAAAAAGTCGAAGAAAGGGGAGGCGAGAAGAAAAAGAGAAGCAGAAAGGCGAGAGAGGTTTCGGAGACGAAATCAGCGATTGGTTAGGCTTTGGGATGATTGCTTGGCAGCTTATTCAGCGAAGCTCTTGCCTCGCTTCCAAAAAAATCTTCCACTGTTTGCTTCTCTTCCGTGCTATCTGCGGTTCTGTGGTGAGTTGCTGTTTTAGAGAATGAATTTTGATTTATGATTATAATTGATTATAGGTCATGTTCTTTATGATTTTGAATCCCGCTTTTATGTGAATGCTTTTGGGAAATTGTTGGTAGATTTCTGTTCCGGTACTGTTGTTTGTGGACATAATAATTTCTGTGAAAGGAATGAATTTCTATCAACGATTTTTGGCTTGCCTAGTTACTACATGAAGTCTCCGATTCATGGTTTATCATTCTGAATGTATTAATTGGATTTTGTGCTAGGACTGGGTTCTGCATTTCATGATTTTTGCTTTCATAGTCTTTCCCGTGCATTTTTCTGTGATTATCCTTTCTTGGTCTAATCCTTTGACTTTGAGATTATGATGGTTGAGTGTGTCAACGTGAGGCTATAAAAATTGTCATTCAGTGCAGATTTGTGTCTCTGGAGAATTTCATGGTTCTATGTGGATTAATTTCCATAACCCTGATGCTGAATGCTTCATTATTTTGTGCTGGTTTGTTAGTGTCAGAATGTTTAGTTCACAAGTCCTTTTGGACTGCTTGAATAATTTGGATTAATGATTTTCCTGAGTTACTTAGTATGGTTGTTGGGTAAATTGGTGTTTACAGATTCATTGCCGTTACAATTAGAGAAGTCTGGCTGTGATTTTTTATAGTTTGGTTCTGGACTTCAGGTTTATTAGTCCTGTGTTGAAACCTGGTGTGATTTTAATATGAAGACTAAATTGAAAAAAAATGAATAACAGGGCATGGATATAACAATAGAAATTATTTGTTCTGATTTGCTGCCTTGGTGGAACATAATGATGTTGTGGCATGATTTATAAAGGTGTGATGATTTACATTCTTATTTGAAATGTATATTCTAGTGTGAGGAGTATTTCACCCCTAAATTGAGTTTCATCTTTGGGTTCAATCATAGGGTGTGGTCTTAGTCGTTTGTATGGAATTAATCTAGTTGAAATCATATGCTGCTGCACATAATAGTAATTTTTATTTCATGTCATATTTCCTATGTAATTTTTGATGTATCCCGCACCCTATTTTAAATTGTAATTAACCTGCACACACTTTATGACATATTTGAATTTCTAGGATCCCAAGACCCCTTACTTAATATGGAAGGGTAAGTAGTTTGGTATTTTATAAGACTGAGCTTACCATATCTAACTTAGGTAGAGATAAGTCTCATCTGGAGAGACAATTTATCTGTCTTGAAGGATGGAAGGACTTTAGGTTCATCTAAAAAATTCATACATATATGTTTATTTTACTGTTATTGCTTTAATTATAATATTTATTTTAGCAAAAAATAAAATACAATTTCGGGTCATATTTTATTTTGTGCAATCAATTTGGATAATTGTTTTTGACAAATGCTGTAAAGTGCCTACCTAACACATTTCTCACACATAATTGATTCATGAACTCATCTATAGTTTGTATTCTAGTGTCTTTTTCAAAATAAAATAAAAATAAATACATAAATTTTAAAATAAATAAATTTTTTAATTATATTATAATTCTTAAAAATTAATAATAATTTCATAATTATTTTTTTTTAAAAAAATAAAATTATTTTATTATGTGTCGAAGCGTACGTTATGACATATACATAGGTAGATTTTTGCAATCGCAAAGCATCAAATATCATCATGGTCTCTAAAGATTTTTAATTTTCTTTGTGGAGTCAGGATTTTTTTTTTAATCAATCAAAATAGTCCTAAAAGATTAAGATTTTACCAAGCCCATCTGTTAGAACTTGACTAATTTGTTAATGTGACATGCTAAGTTGCTGTTCTGTGCTCGTGTTCCATTAAGTTGTTGGCTTGTAAAAATTAGGCTGATTTTTAAGGCATTTTAGGCTAAAGATTCAAAATTCAAAACTTTAAAATTATACTTGTTGAGATGAATATTTTTGTAACAAAGATTAACTTCACACTCCAAAAGCATGATCATACCTGATTAAATGGCCACTAAATCAGTAAAAGGCCCCTAATGGACTTTACCAATAAAATATTATTATTACCCTTAAAATGCCACTGCCTCTAAAAAATACTTATCTGTTGTTTTCATTAAGCACAGGAAACTAGAACAACCCTTTCAACAGTTTGAGTCATGTGAAACATGATCACCAAATTGGGCAAAACCCCTTAAAACATAATCAAATTTCTAGTGAATAAACGTGGTGTTCAAGTTAATTGAAGTAAACGTATTGATTCATGAGAAGTTTAAGAGATGGCGCGAAAAGGAAAGGAAATTTAAGAATGGAAAAAGGCAGTGAATGGTCGACTACCAGCAGAGGAATGAGAAGCGGGTTCAAGACGATTTCTGCTTCTGCTTCATAGTGAGCTTGGTCCACCCAGAGCCATTGGAATCCTTCGATTCCCAGAAAGAAGCGCTTTTCTTCCGTGAATTTCATTCCTCTATTTCAGAGTTTGGAGGATTAAGTTTTGGGATCAAAGTTCAAGGGGGTTTTGATTTTGAGGAAAACGTTGGTGGAGGGAGACATGGCGATTGGCGCCGCCGAATCATTCCTTACCCAGCGTCAAGACGTTGCCGTTTAGTTTGAGTTGGCGTATTTTTTTTTTTAAGGCTGTTTTTAGGATTACTCATTTATAAAAGGAAAAAGTGAAAGAAATTCCCTAAATTTCATGTTATTGCATTTTTTTTTTTAAGTTTTTAAAATGTGCTTTCATATATCACTATTAAATTTTAATTTTTATTATAAATTTAACAAAAACATATATAGATTTTCGTGAATTATTTATTTAATTTTTTATTTATCTATTATCAAAAAGTTAATAGAAAAAAAAAAGTGAAATATATGTGACTTCTTTTATCAACCAAAGTTTAAGATTAAATTTTATAAAATTTATGGGAGTTTGTTAAAATTTATTATTTACCAAAAAATAAAAATATGACAATTTATTATTTGTCATTGACTTTAGTAGTTTAGTTGAGTTACGAATCTTTTGACTCGCTTTGCGCCACAGCGTGGGCTCTACAGCGCGTTGGTACGAAATCCACGCGCGCAGTGGCGGTAGCTACGTCAGCTTCGGCAACTACCTGACGCAGACGTGAAATCCCCAACCGTATATTTAACGGCGATGTCAGATTTTGAAAATGGAAACGTCCATGAACTCCAAACAGTACGGCGCCGACAAAAAGAAACACGTGGCGTCAAAACATTGGCCAGCAGGTTCCAGAATGTCATAGACTAAACCAGATGAAGAAGGGGTAGTCGTAGAGGATCACGATCTCCAGAATCAAAGACCGCACTTAAAAGGAAGAAGGGTTGCTCTGCTACCGCTCCGTTTTCGCACCTAAGGGAAGTAGCAAGAGAGAGAAACAAGAAGAGCGAAGGACAGTCTTATCCTTTGCTGCTCCTTCCCTCTCTTTCTCAGGCACTCTTCTCTCTTTTATTTAGGAAATCATTGAAAAATTTGAATATTTTGTTAATGTGAAAAATCCTGTATTGTTGGAATGGTTGAAGAATTTTTTGTGAAGGCGATTGTTTCTTCATTTTTTTTTTTCTTTCTAAATGTTTGTGGTTAAGGGAGCTTTTCAGTCATGTTCAATTTGGGAGACATTTTGCATTAGATCTGTAGGATTTTGATTTTTCTAAATCAGAAACTGCCGGTAGGATCAACTTGTAAGTAAGATTTGGTTTTTAGGTTCAAATTTTAATATTCTATTTGGCTTACGAGTGGGATTTGTATTGTATGAGTGTGAATAGAGTTGTCAAATTATAACAATTTATATTTCTGGCATATGCTGATGGGCAGAAACTTCATGCTTGGAAATTTGTTTAGAGGGTATGTTTTTGGTAAATGAGAAAGTGAGGTGGAATAGTGGAAGCAATTGGCATTTCTTGATATGATGATTTCCCATCTTTAAGACTTGTTAGACGTGCTTGCCCTTAGCATGTGCATCTTTTAGATTTGTTGGACAATTAGGAATAACGCCTTTCCTGTTTTATAGGTTTTATAATGTTTATCTTGTTTGGTTGTTCCATGAATCATCGCATTAAGCTTCTATACTCAACTTTCAAAACGTTTACCTTAATTGCAAACTGCAAAGTGCAAACACGAATGTTAGCCTGACCCAAAATCCATATCATCTCCTTTCCAAACCCTCCCTCGCTCCACTGCTTTGCTGTTAAAAACTCCCCTCAATCTCTCCACAATAACCACTAAATTCATTGAAAAGTACCATCTTGTTTTCACCCAATTCCAGCCCAGTACCTGCTTACATCATCATGTCAAGCTCACTCTCCAAGCCTTATCCCTCCACAGAGAAGAAAAGGCCATCCATGACTCTCCCACAAATCGTGAAGTTACTGTTCATAGGCTCGCAAAGCTTTTGATGCTTGCAGGCATGTCAAGATTGCTATTTTATTTGATTGATAGGCTAAAATGGGATCTGGGTCTTCCTCACAATTACATTATGGCCCTTTTAGTTGATTACCCTGATTACTTTGATGTTTGTGGTGTGGAAGATCCTTCAACTGGTAAAGAATTGCATGCTTTAGAGCTTGTTTCATAAATTGCAGAGGAGGGCAATGAGCTTGCTTTAGAACTGAAATTTGATTTGATTAATGTGTTTGTGGATTGACGGATGCTTGGAGAAATTTCTCAGTATAATATCTATGATGATGTTATATAACGAGCCAAACTAATTCAGAGAAATTATTCTCTATAATATATATGGTGCATCATCACTTCAGTTGTCTATGTTGCTATTCAATGGAAATGCAATGTCAATCTTAGATGTCTTGCATGTAGGTTCTGTGATTTATATCCAGTGGCAATCTAGAGTTATATACTCAGAGATCAGGTGTATATAACTTGCATGAAGCATGTCTAACAAATTTCAAAACATTCATTTTCTTGATATGCTTCATTTTTCTAGAAGACATGTTTGGCTTGAAGTAGAACTCCATCTGCTAAGAGATTGGAGGGTAATTTCAGATTCTCTTATTTTCTTTATAGGTCATCCTATTCAGTCCTGTTTGAAGGCTTACGATACTCTGTAAGTCTGTAAGCGTACAAGCCGCTTGCTAACTCTGTACAGCTGTAGCAAATGGCTGAGGTATGTAAACTTTTTGATTCCATCAGATTTCATTTCATGGATTTTTCTCCGTTTGACTTGCTTTTTTACTTTGCTATAATTTGTGCACTTATTGCTATGACTGGTTACAGGAGGGTCACAGGGTTACCCTAAACGTATATGACTTAAGTCAGGGACTCGCTCGTCAGCTTTCAACAACTTTTTTGGGGAAAGCTATTGAGGGAATATGGTTAGTGCTTCATTTTATTGGATTAGAATAGCATGTCCTTGGTTGCCAAAATAGTTGTATTTACTGTCTGCTAGAAAATTCAAGGGATGTGCTAACCGTTTTTAATGTGTGTTACCTCTGCTGATAATATCTGTTTTTCTAGTCTAGGGATACATAATTAGTTAGTTAGCACATGATTGATTGATTTGTACAATATTCCCTCTCTATTTTATTTTTAAGAAATTCGGTTGAGTCCCATGTTTTCTGATGAATTCGCAAATGTCTTTTGTGCCTTTCTATTTGTTGGCATATCCTATGGTTATAATTCTACTTTCTATCTACCTCAGGCACACTGGAATTGTGGTTTATGGTAATGAGTATTTCTTTGGTGGAGGCATACAACACTGTTCTGCAGGATCAACACCTTATGGAACACCATTAAGAGTGGTTGACTTAGGGATCACACATGTACCGAAAGATGTTTTTGAAATTTACTTGCAGGAAATCAGTCCGCGTTACACAGCTGAATCCTATAGCTTGCTCACCCACAATTGCAATAATTTCAGCAATGAAGTTGCTCAATTTTTGGTTGGTGCTACTATTCCTGAATATATTCTACAGCTACCTAATGAAGTTATGAGCAGCCCAATGGGGGCTATGATCTGTAAGTTATCATTTTTAACAGTTTTTACCTCAAATCTATTACTGGTAACTAGCCACTATATGCTTACTCTTTCTATGCACTCTTTCAGTTTGATTTAATGTGTTCTGACAAAATAAAAGGGAAAAGAGCTATGCTTGACCATCCAAAGCAGCTTTGCATATCTGATCAGTTACCATTTTATACTAAGTAAATTAATACTTCAAAATTGAATGCTTTATCGAATCTCAAGCTTCTTGTTGCAGAATCTCTCATAAGACTTCTTGAAATAATGTATTTCCAGCTTCCTTACTTATATTAGGCTGTACTTGATTCACCTGCTAATTATTTTATGTATATTATTTTGCAGTGCCCATGATACAGAATTTAGAGTCAACATTGAGATCTGGTGCAGTTCCTCAGGTTCCACAGTTTAGACCTTCAACTGTGCAGCCGTCAAAGCCTGCTCCGGCTAACTCTGAGAGAACCTCTAGTGCTGTTGAGAGAAGTTCTGCCAGAGATGTTGGTAGTGCAGAAAAAGACTCTAAAACAACAGGAAATGCAGTACCAACTGCAGTACAGCCGGTGGCGGATCAGCAGAAGTCTTCACCTAATGGGGTTGCAGGGGACCCTCTTGGCAGTGCTCGCAGCAAGGTGCAAGAAGAGATTGTCAAAGAGTTTGCAGCAATCATGGCAACTGGGACAATGCGAGCAAGTGAGGCTGCCGCTCTTGCAACTAGGAGAGTGATGCAAAGATATGGCCAGATGGCTACGTCACAGAGTTAGGCTTGCTTGTTTTTTAGGATGACCATTGTTTGGCAATGAAAATTTTTAATTCTCATTCTCAGTTCAGTTGTGGGTCAATGATCCATTCATATACATATTCATCCAGCCTTTTAAGGTCTCATTTCATCCATTTATCATCAGATTGACTTGGGACAGTTGGATTCCCCTGAATTTCTAGCCTAGGTGGAATGAATTGGAACTTACCGTCATTTAATTGATGATGGAAATTTGACTTAAACATTGCAGAGAACCTTCAAATGTGTCATGTTAAATTTGTTTTTGGTTTGCGCCAAGAATATTCTCTAATTACCAAGAATTGAACTTCTATTAACATACTTAAAAGATTTAACTATTTACCACTTGTGTTGGGCTTTGTTGGTTAATTTTTTTTTATATTATTGGTTTAAAAGATTGCTTTCAATAAATTCAAACAGCACTAACTCCATGAAGTGGAGGCCACTAAACTAGAAGTTTAATCTGTATGTCTATCCATGGAAGTGTTGAAGAGAATTCCCAGGCATTCTGCACCTTGTATTGTTCTAATAACCTATCTTTTTCATCCTTGACCTTTCCACATGTATGGTGTATTAGCAGTAGTTTTCATTTACAACAAATAAATTGGTAAGACTATCCTCAAACTAGAGTCAAATGAATACATTACATATCATGAAGAAGTTGCTATGATATGACAGCTGAATCTTGGCTCCTTGGCAACAGGATGTCTTCGCTGTTCAATTGCACATTTTCATTTTCTGATTCCAGACTGGCTTCTCCTGATTTTCCGAAATTATCAGACGGAATGTTGATTCCAGCAAAGCCAACCATGACCGCTATTGCTCCAAGGTAATTCAACAGTTTAGGAGCATGGCCAGTCAATGTGTCCACAACAGCAGCCATTGGCACTTGAATTGTAAGTCCAGCAGTTGCTACTGTGGTTGATGTAAGAAGAACAGCCTTAGCCCATAAGTAATCACTCAGCACATTGTCCAGCAATCCTGGACATGATGGGAAAAATTCACACATTATAAAATGTACAAATCAAAAGAGGTAAACCGATGACAATCAACCCTTATAATACCAAGTGAAATGTACCATGCATCACAAATGAAGTTTATGTGTGGGAAGTGGTTTATAGCAACTCTGCAGAATAATATGAAGAAAACAGTGATTTCATAAGTAACATGATTTGAACAGCACTTTTAATACAAAATCCTTCTGAGATAGTACAAGTTCCAACATAAATGAATCAAAACGCTAGCATTCCAAGCAACACAGAATTTGACATCAGGGAGATACTCGTTGGGTAGAGTAAAATTCATCACCTGAAGTTCTTCCTAGATTAGCACTCTTCCTATTACAGATTCTATACGTAATTTTATCTTCTATTAGCACAGCGGAAATTGCTTAGATGTCCAGATGGAAGCTGTTCTATACATAACTTTAAGGCTCAGTAAGTGAAAACAGAAGGGTAAGAAGCCTAGTCCATAAACAAAACCTTTAATATGAACTCACTAATGCCTCCCACAAAATATAGAGGAAGCCTTAAAAAATGATGCCTAGTTCCAAGAAATAACAAAAGAAGGTAAAGAGACTGACAGAAACAGACAATAAAAAAGTAAAAGCAAATTCATGCAAGAAGGAAGAAACCACTTTGTGTTTGCAGAGAATTTTTCAGTTTGGGAAAAGCAAACCTTTTGCATGTGTAGCTTCCAACGTATTAGATTGAAACATATTATATTGAAACCTTTCTATCACTTTCTTGGTTTGTTTCCATTTTGAGCTTGTGCAAATTTTCACCACTACATAATTCAGAAATCTAAACTCTTCTGCATTAGATTAATCACAATGCCTTAAAGCAAAACTTTCTCCACTGATAATATAAGCAATTGCAGGCAGATATAGAGTTGTCAAACATGGCAGACATATAAATTTGGTATACATCTATTTTGTATCCATCAGTGTCAATCCCACTGTGCCAGTAAGGATGAGTGTATGGTTATTTATGTCTACTGTTTGTAGATATTCAAGGAAATAGGCATGCACCATTAGGCAAAAGATAATAAAGTAGCCACACAGTGAAATGCACAAATCAAATGCAATTTTGAGGCAAAGAGAGGGATGAAGAAAGTAGCTACTTTGTGAGATGAGAAATTTGAAGGAAAACTTGAAGTTAAGTATATACGGACCTTTACCAACAATCAGACCAAGTTGCTTCCAGGTGATTGTAGAGAAAGGTTCCACCTTGGTGAAATGGAGTACCAGGGCAACAGGAAGAAAAATTAAAAAATTAAAAAGGCCTAGATATCCAAGAAACTGAGCCATGCTGGCTTGACCACTCTTTCCATCATCATCAGGTAATTTCTTGCGAATAAGGGTAATATACGCAGCGTATAATCCTGCTGAAACAAGAGCAAGAATGTCTCCAAGAAGAGGATTTGTAGCAATTGCACTTAAACCACTATGTGAATCACCAAGACTTACAATTATTGTTCCTGCCATGCAAAGGAAAACACTAAGGAGCTTCAACCAAGTGAATTTCTCACCCAAAAATACCAGAGAGACCAGGAAGGTGAAAAGACTGGATGCACTACTTAAGATTGTGTTTGACTGCATACAGATCAAAAAGGGAATGAATGTTAAGCCAAATAACGATCAAGAATTTAGAAGTTCAGACATGCAATCCAAACTACTTAGAGATACTTACCGTGACTGTCGTATACTTCAACGATAGATTAAAAGTGAGTTGAGCAAAAAACCAAAATGGGCAAATCAATAGGCTAATTTTGGCAACTCTGGACCGTGTCCAACGCCCTTTTGCATCCAGTTGATTATCAATATCTCCGATCACATTAAGTTGATCAGCCAATATTCCTTCCACCTGGACCATATGCATCACTTCAGAACCACTCTTCCTCTGGGGACTAATGTCAACCTCTTCTACAAGCATGGATGTACTAGCTTTGTTGCTTGCATTATTATCATCAAGTAGGGCATCCTTCTCTGATTCCCCTGATACTCCTAAATTGTTACCCTTTTCACTTCTCCAAAACAATAAACCCCCATAAACATCCTCCAAATATCGTCCAATTTCAACAATTGGAATGTAAACCACAAACAATGAATTGCATATGTAGGTTATGATGAATGGTGACACACCTGCATCTACAACAGACTGAACTACAAAGCTAGCAGCTATCCAGATTGCTGCCACAGAAACTATAAATATCAAACCTACAGACCATTTCCAAGCTTTACTTCTCATATTTTCTTTTGGAACAGAAAGGTATCTCTTAAGCTCCCCAAAACCTAGAGATCAATAAAAGAATTCCAATTCTAGAATACCCACAAAGAAGAACCTTATTTATGTATTGAAACAGAAATGCCCGTCTCGTGAGTGACACAAAAGCTCACCCATAAACAACATAAAAGCCATTATAGGTGAGCAATTTGTCAAAATCGTTTTTTTTTTTTTAAATCAATTATGAAACTTCGGAGGGACACGGTTTAACATAGTAGCGTCAGAAAAAGAAAGAAAAAATCAAAATTGGCAAACCCGAAATCCAAGGAACAAAAATGTTTGAGGATTTGAATCTGTTCTTGTCGAAGTGGGAGAATTGCAGAAACGATCTTCCCGTTTACAATCCAAGGGAAGAACTACCTGAGCAGGGAGTTATCAGGAAAAAGAGCAAGGCTTCAATTGTGTTAGAGAAGGCGTTGATGCCGCGGTCAATATAGCCAAAGCCGACAAACGACGACTACTTTCTGGTGCATATGGATTCTGGCTTTGATCAATGAACTGGTGGGCTTCCCGCCAAATTGGGTCATTGGCACAGTCACTTCAGTTAATTTTCCCACTTCCGCTATTTATTTTCACACCCCTTTTTCAGTGCCCTTTGTCAACCAAAATTACTAAAATGACCCTATATCAAATTAAAATTTTTATACACACTCCCCACTTCATCCTGGCTTGTCACTTCAGCTCTCACTCTCTCCTTCCCTCTTCAAAGTTTAAATTACGTTAAATACTATGATAATATCTCAAAATTTTAAATTAACGTATCTCTCCTGAAATTTAAATTACATAAAATAATATTTATTTTTTCAAAAGATGAATTTTTAATTAAAATGAGTTTCATCTTATAAAAATTGAATTAAGTGCATTTTGTAAAAATTTAATTTTCATATTCTTGAATTCTATCCCAATTTCTCAATCATATGAAAAAATATCTTTTATCTTACCATTTGTTTATGTCATTGGTATGAATTGGGCTTTGTCTATGTTCAGCAACTGATCTTTCTTATGGGAATTGTAATTATTTAGATATTATGAAGACAAATGAACTCACCATTGAAACTTTAGAAACAAAGGCTTTAATTATACAATAAGACATTGTTAGCTACCGTTGAAGAGGTTAAACTAGAATACAAGGCATCTCCACGTTCAGCAATTATACAAACGAATCCCATTATACAACATTTATACATTATTCAATCCGAATTATATATAAAAAATGTATCTTGTCAATGACAAAAATTGCAAAAGAGATATATCATCGTTTCGATTGGTTTGACTTGTTAATGAGATTGAAAGACAAAAACTTTCATAAAAGGTAACATAAATTAGCAATCAGTTTGGATATATTAAATGGAAGGTGTTGGAGAAGCAAATGTCTCTAGTCTTATATCTATTTTATCTGTACCAAATCTCTATATCTAGAAGTATTTTCTATGCTTAGGGTTTAAAACCCTCAACCTTAATCTCATTCTCAAATGATACATTCCTTAAAATTTTTATTCATATATTGATGATATAAAGACTTCTAAATTCTAAAAAACCAAAAACCTTACTATTCCAAAAGACATCAAAAGAGTGAAAGACACGAAACAATAATTTCTAATTACATTTATTTCCAACCAAAGGGACCTATTTGCTTAATCTTTAATACATCAGAGACATAATTAAGGACATCTTCTCTTGTCATAAAAATCAAATGTTTGATGTGTTCTATTCTTATGTCTTCACTGAAAACACACTATACAAAGCTGCTGAAAAGCCTGCAATTAGAGGAATTCACAAAATCATGCAAAGTTATGATCTTCCTCACATTCTCATATCATATATATAAGATGTATAGTCTCGTTTGCATAACAGGAATGTTTTCTCTCAGATTAATATCATGCCTTTCAAGTTGCAATCTTGGAAGAAATATGCCTCCGGGCTATGAAGAAAGCCATAGCTGAAAGAATATACATGCGGACATAATTTAACTGCAGATTTTCTTTATAGAGTTAAAAAGTGGTAGCAGTTTCAACTCCAGTTTGGGCATTGGTCCTAGAACTTGTGCCCCATTCCATGGCTTCAGCAACAGCTTGTTGACGGTCAAGAACACTATCATCATCAAGATCATCAAGAATAATGATATTTCCTTTGGTGGCAGCTCCTTGGTTGGATTGTGGGGAGGGAATTGTGATGGGACTTAGAGCAGTTTCTGCATTTTCTGGGCTTGTCCCAAGGAAACTGAGAGCAGTGACAACGTCACTGATTAATGGCCTGACTGATGATTCTTCATTGAGACACATTGCTGCTACTGCTACTGCTTGATTTAATCCTCTTACTGGAAAGTCTCCTTTGAGTTTGGGATCAGCTAGTTCTGGGTATCTCTTAGGGTCTTTGAATACTGGTTCAGCCTGGTTGGTATAAAGAAAGAGAGCAAATCTTATTAATCCCATTGAACCATGCATGTCAAACCTTTTAATTTTTCACAGCTTTGGAGATTAGACTTGAAACGTTGTATAGTTAAAAATTGACACAGTCAATACACTTGTTGATAGTGCACTATGTGCTATTAGATAAATCAATTGATATATAATTAGATTAGCAACTGTACTAAATGCATTATGTTTTAACCACATGAAATGCGGGTTTAGTTTTATACAATACATATGTATATATAAAGAAACTCACCCAATGAACTAGATTTTGCTCCCTTGCTGGTCTTGTGTTGTCAATGATTCTTCTTCCAGTGATAAGTTCGAGTAAAACAACACCAAAGCTGTATACATCAGATTTTACAGTGAGTTGACCGGTTCGTTGATACTCTGGGGCACAATATCCATAAGTTCCCATTACTCTTGTAGAGACATGTGTCTTGTCTCCTGTAGGTCCGAGCTTGGCTAGTCCAAAATCAGATAACTTTGCATTGAAATTGTTGTCCAACAAGATGTTAGAGGATTTCAAGTCTCGGTAGATTACTGGGGGATTGGCCTTATCATGTAAATATTCAAGACCTTTGGCAGCTCCCAATGCTATTTTCATTCTAGTGAACCAATCTAGTGGGGTTTGATGGGGACACAAATCTAAATATAAAGTTCAAAACACAATGAAAATAATCAGTGTCTTAATTTACTAAAAAAATAAAAATTTTTGTTTTCTAAGTGAATTCAAATGTTCAAGAATTACATAAAAGTTTTTATTTTATTTTATTTGAAATGCTTTCTAATCAAGAAAAGTCAATTTAAACAAACTTTAAATTATCAATTTTGAATATATTTTGGTAGGTAAATATAAAGCTTGCAGGAAAACCCTAGTTTTGAATTAACATTCCAACACAGAAAACATTGAATAGTCTTACTAAGTAGATGATCTTCTAGAGATCCCAATGGCATGTATTCATACACCAACAGTCTCTGCTCACCATCAGCACAATATCCAATTAGATTCACCAGATTTTGATTGTGTAAGAGGCTCAACATCAACACTTCAACAAGGAACTCTTTGTTTCCTTGCAATCCATTCCTGTCAAGTTGCTTCACAGCTATCTCCTATATATAGTAAAAAATTAACCAAATTCAGAGTTTTGCCAAGAACAATCAAAGCAAAGAATAATAGTTATTTTTTTTTTTATTTTTATGAAATAGCAAGCTTGATTGTTGTTTTTTTTTACCTGGTTGGTATTTTCGAGTTTCCCTTTGTAAACTCTCCCAAATCCACCTTCACCTATTAGGCAATCGTGCCTGAAGTTCCTCGTTACAGCAGCCAATTCCCTGAAGGTGAAAGTTTGTGCTGCAATATTGTTGTTGCCAATCTCTTTGTTTCCATCTTTATTATCTATTTTAGGTTGTGGTGGTGGGGTGGCCATGTTATAATTTTTCTCTGTAGAAAACAGAATGTGCACAGAAATCTTCCTTCTTAGAAATTTAATATGCAAAATATAACCACTATTTCTTAGACAAGATTATGTGCATCAATCATTGTTAGATTAAAAAATATGAAAAAATTGAGACATGGACATGGAGAATATGATTGATCTGAATATTCAAAGATTTTTTTTTTTTTTTTGTAAAAAAAAAGAGTTTAAAGTGAGAAAAAATTACTATATGCTAAAATTAAGATACGTTATAAGCTTCCTTGAGAGCTTATAATAGTAGAAGAAGAATAGCTTATTGAATTGGAAAGTTAAATTTAGGGTTTATCTAAAGTTTAAGTATGGATAAAATGTAAGCAATGATGTGCAAATACATAAAAATAATGGAAATGATGAATGAATATAGATAATAAATAATCAAGTAATATTGCCAAAACCCTAAAAGGAAATTGAAGATGATATATATGTTGAAGTTAGAATGCTTACATCGCACTAAAATCATTGAAAACTTTACAAGTCAAATCAAACAATTCATGTAAAAGGGGGAAATTAAAGGGGAGAACAAAAAAATAAAAAAAGGGAATATAAATTATAATGAATGTTACCTGTAGGTTTTGACTGTGGCAGGAATGTTTCCTTTTGTGGCTCAAGTGCATTCCTTCGGCTAGATGATCGCTTTGCTGATTTCTTCTCGTGGTAACAAAAACATTGAAAGCAGCTCATTTGTTTACAATTGAAATTTAGAAATTAAAAACCTTGGAATTGTTTCTACCCTTTGTCTGACCTCTACCTTTTGCCCTAAGGTTAAAAACAAAAGAAAATGGTTTTAACAAAATAAACAGATATTTTTTCCTTGCTTTAATAATGGAAGCTGGAGCTCCAAAAGATTAACCTTTCACACACATATATATATTAACCCTAAAGAAAAAACTGAAACTGAACAGAAGATGATAACAAGATTTCAAGGACAAGCAGGTCAAAGATGTAAAGCCTAACCTAACTTGCTTCCTAAGGATTTAACAATCCCAACAGAAAATGATCAGAGGAACTTGGAAAGGAGAAAGGTGTTAGGACAGTCAGGCAAGAATGATGGTTGATGACATTAATTGTTGGGTGCTTTCCCACAAAAAATGAAGGCAAATTTTGACAGAGAATTAGAGAGAGAAAATGAAGGCATGTTTTGACAGAGAGTTGGAGAGAGAAAAGTACAATAGCCAAGTTAGGCCAATTCATGGATATTAAGAGAGGGAGAGAGAGAGATGGAGAGAATATAGGAAAAGATGAATATGGGTGACCTTCTTAGTAAAGATTATCATATTACATATAGAATCTCACAAAACAATCATGTCTCAATTCTGCTTCTTTTTCTTTTTAGCCAATGTAATTTATTTTTAGGTTTGTGAAAATCAAATTTAAATTCTTTCTCCTAATCTGTTCCTTCTTCGCCAGGTATTCTCTAATTTTATGTTATTCTCATAGTCAAAAATTCTATTTATTTTATTTTATTTTTTCCAAAAATAGATGGTTATCATTGAAGAGAAGTTTCAAAATAACTGCACATAAACATAATAGATTCCAACAACAAATATCAAGAGCAGTAATAAAAAAAAAGCTGAAAAACAAGCTCTGATCATCCATTAAAAGAAGACCATAAACAAGTTATCAAAAATTATTAGAGTTTGAAATTTTAAAATTACACTTACAAAAAAGATTACTACTTATTTCAAATTAAGTCTTAAGTCTCGGGTACCCGTATGTGAGAATACTCTAAATATTAATTCTTTTCCATTTGCAACAGTTTTGGCCAAATTCTTTTGAGGGGTCCAAATATTTTTATTATAAGTCAAATCATTTCATTTACCATTAATGGTTTATAACTTCCATCCTACCTCCTTGCAAAAAGGTTTGAAATTTAACCTCCTCATTATCTCTATTATTCCATTTCTTCTCCCTTTTCTTCTTCCCTTTCATTAACTAGTATTGGTTGATTGGAAAAAAAATTACTAGTTCTTCCTGCACGAGTACTATCAACTAACTCTTGTGGAGTCCTACATATTTATGGAGTTAACTGATTCTAATTATGATGATTCTAACAAAAAAATATTGTCTCAAATTTTGTCATACCTTATCTCATCCTCTTAGTGCTGATAGAGTTTAACATATGTGATACAGGTGATTCTCTCTCATTTCCACTGAATTTCTGAAAATAAATAATCTAAGCACTAAAATGGTAGAAATACTCTAAATTTAAAAGATTCATTGTCATTTCTTTCAAAAACATACATTATGGTGTCTTGATATACATCTTTGTTTTCGGAACTGCTACTAAGAAGAATATTACAATAGTATAAACCAAAGATTCACCTGAAAAAATTTGAAATGCCTTAACTGTTACTGTTCCTCTTCAGTACTCTTCTAGACAGCAATGGAACAAAATGCTACTTATTAATCTTGACAAACCAGTACTAGCAATCTATATCATCACAAAATTGCAGTTGTGCATCTTAATCTGCTTTCAGTTGAGAGATACATTGACCTCAATAGAGGAGTCTGTTAAGATGATGTCTCTTCCATTCTCTGCCTTTGGGTGATCAGGACAATTCAGTTTTATCCTGATGTGTAAAAGTTTCATGAAAATGAGATCTCTCAAATCTCCCTTTGATTTTAACAAAAGGGCTTTCCACAAATCTCTTTCAGTCTTCCCACATCTCCTTGAGCTCACAATATCTAGCATCCTTGCAGCATGATTCTCCTGGCTGTGTTCCTTTGAGTTTGGGTCTTTTCTAAGTTTTAAGTACATCACTGCATAAATAATAACCTGTGCAAAAGGGAAATATATTAGTAATTAGAATGCTATTGTTCAGACAACCCACAAAGAAAGTTTGTAAAGCTTTACATGAAAAATTCATAGTGTAGTTTCATATTTATTTTCAGTATTACAGTGGACACTTATAGCGCTTTCTTTGTTCGGGAGAGATGGAATCATGGATATTCCATGGAAAGTTGGAAACATACCTCACTAGTTCCAGGACTAGTATTGACACTACAGGTGATGACGGCTTTCTTATCTTCCACCATTAAATTCTTATTCAGATCAACATCTTCAACAGACATTTCTGATTCAGCTTTTGGAGAGGCAAGATGATCCAATTCATCATACCACTGTTGCGCAACACCAACCTGCATCCAGAGAGTGAACTCATAAGCCACTGCAACACAGAACCAGACCACACTGAAGACAATTTCCCTCTCTTAAGAACCTTTTCTAAGGATCCTGGTACATCCTCCATTCCAGAGATTTCTGTAGCTGCACCTCTTGCCTGACGCCATATGCAGGATTCTTCTAATGGTTCTACAAGCTCAGTATCCCTAGGAATGTCCACATACAACTGTATGTCAACCCTACCTGCAACACGTTGCAAAATGGTTCTAGATCATCCAAGCTGCTTAACAAGTAATTATTTGCATTGCAGCATGATAATGCAGTTGCATGGTTCACTGACTAAAATAAAATAAGCAAAAAATTATGATAATTTAGTAGCCCATAACATTGTTAATCCTTGTTATGTAAATAAGTATTTAGGGAGAATTATCCAGAAGAGGATTAAGGGGGCTTGAGCATTGTAATGAACTTTGAAATGATTTGTGTAATTATTAAACAATCTCTCTGAGACATAGGAGGATGTTTTGATAAAAGATAATAATATAAAATTTTAAAAAATACTCAGTTGTAAAATGTAAAATGACCTGGAAGCAACCGAAAATCTTGCTGATGATCAATTGTCACACCTGACAACCCATTTTCACTGTCAAAAAAAGGATTGCGACGCACAAGTCAGCATGACTCCACAAAAGAACAAACAACAAAAATAAAGTCCTTACTTATTCAACATTATGAAAAACAATGCCAGAATTTGGTGTTTGGAAATAAAACAACATACGAAGTTTTGAAAAATAACTTACGCAGCATAAACTGTCTCCAATGGGGAAGTCAACCAATAAGGCAGTCCAAGGACAGCTAAATTAGAGAACTGGAAGGTTGAACAGATTCCAGATTCTCTGCCGATTTTCAAAATCCTCTGTCCAACTAATGAGACAAAAAATCACGGAGTGGGCTGAAAGTACAGAATGCAACCATCTAACAAGCCAAAAAGTGCTTAGCCACAAGGCAGAAGAAAGGTTACCTGCATCACAGAGGATAATATGATTCTGCAATGTTGTCATTGATGATAAAAGACCAGAATATGGTATGTCCTCCAGGGAAAAGGCATTATCAGTTTGTTGTTGGAACCAATCTTCAGGCATCTGATCTAAGAGGGACAAATTCTCCTTGATCTGCTGACCATAGATCTTCAAAATTTCAGGCGAACCTTTGTTTAAAAGAATATCACAAGATTTATCAGTTGACACTAATACAAAGTGATTTTATTACATAATCATTGAACCAAATCAAACTAAACCTTCAAAAACTTCGTTTATCTTTCCTGAATCCAAATCCATGGTCCAAAGAGTTCGAAACCTGCAAATAGGTCAAGCAATGAAATCCTTTAAGAGAGGATAAGAATGCAACTAAAACATATATGCAAGAAGAAAAAAGAAAATAGGAATATTCTGGTTTATCCTTAAGAAAAAATTTTAGAAGCACCAAGTTCCTACCTGTGGTTCATAATCAAGAGAGTGTCATCACCAGATTTCATCAGATGCCAAGGTAAATATAGAGATTTTGAATCTTCTAAGACTTCAGAATGTTCATCAACACTTCTCTCCCAACTGCCTTTCAAACCCAGCGTATTCATTATCCAAGTCCATATCCCCACACTTCCCTTTTTAGAGGCTCTTGAAGGATAAAGAGTCTCCACTAATCGTGCTCCCATGTCAGCTTTCCTGATAGCATGGTTCTTCGGAGGTGGGAAGCAGGGGAGAAATTATAAGTGATAGCACCATAAGTAGACATCAGTATCAACAAGAACAATAGTAGTAAATAATGAGGAAAAAGATAAGTAGCAGGTATCCAACCTGCCTTTGTAATTTCCCACAGTTCCAGCAAATATTTTTATCTTCTGTTCCTTAATACTTGTTCTATCTTCTCCTTGACAAGCTTTATTCTCTAATTAAAATATGTTAAACAACCATCCCTTCTGTTTATTTGTACTTCACACTCAGATCTGTGGTTTATATGAGGGGCATACCTACTTTTCAAATACCATCTTTGTATAATAAATTAAACACAGCGGGTGAAAGTATCATTTCCCAAAACAATTTTAGCAATCGAGAGTATTCAAATTTTTTGCCAAACAATCAATTTATTCTATTAGCAGAACATTCCATATCATGAAATATTTAAACCAGAAGCAACCAAAAAAAAAAAAAAAATCATATGGCAGCAATGACAGAAATTTACAAACACTAATAGGAATGCCATTCTTTGTATGAAGTATCACATCAGTATTTATGTAGATGAAGTTGCCACCAAATTCTATGAACCTGAGCTGAAATATAATAATAACTCATTTGTAAATATTCAAAGCCATACCTCTGAATCCACGAAATACAAGCAATCTTCAGCATCATTGTAATAGGAACCTGCTGGATGCCTTAATTTAGCAGATCCAAAATCCCCATCCTCAAATCCTGGGGAAGAACCAATCTGTCGAAAGAGAGAATGGATGTGTAACTACTGAGCGTCAAGGATGAATCATGGTGAACTAATCAAGGTAAACATTCTCAAACACTACTTATATTGAGGTTGAATCCCTGAAGGTAGGTAACTGAAAGAGTAAAATAAGATAAATAGACAAGAATGAAGATGTTCTCTTTTCAATGTACGAGTGCACTTGTTGTCTGTATAAACACAAGCGCACACAAATATCAGAGTGCGCTAGGTCAGGCACTTAGCATGTGAACGCTTCAGCACCTTAGTACATCTGCCTTTGTAGTTTGGAACTGAGTAATGTCTGATTTACTATCACTAGAAAGACAAGAAATAATAATAACAACAACAATAACAATAATAAATAAAATACTTGACAACAAAATGCTTCTTGTCTAATTTGTATGCTTATGCTCCCTCTAACGGAAGCTCCTTTTCCATCAAATAAATAAATTGTATACATACACAGTCCAGAATTTCTCCATTGCCATCAGATACAATAATTCTATGATGATTGCAGTCAGAGAGAAATAGGTGGTTCCCACATTCATCTGCAGAGACACAACCTGGAACAAAAAGGCAGATATTACAATACCAATTACCAAATCAGCTTCGACTGTAAAGAATAATAACATAGATGAAACATGAGCTACTATATCAAAGATTGGTTAATTATTATCCATTATGAGATCAGCCATGTGATTAAAATAAATGGGCCACTGAAATGATATTTTTAGATTTCAAGGTTATTTTAAATGAATGTCTGTTTGGAATGGGAACAAACAGATAACCTGTATAGGATTAGATACACTTGTAAGTTATAACTGCATAAAATGTTGTTTATTAAGCAAACCATAATCGGTAGGAAGCTGCAAAAGAGGATTGGACATCTGAATCTCTGATAAATTAATGGAACCAGCAACTTCAAACAACAAATATCAGAATACAAATTAACAAAACAAAGATAATTATAAAAGTTTTTTCCTGGAAATACTATCATTCGTTTACTCTTCAAAGAGAAATCCAACTGTATGCATAATCGAAAATGTCAAAAAGGGGCATAGTAAACTCAATCTGGTAGTCATCAACATCATTTTCAGTGCTTCTGTGTCATAGTTGAGAATATTCTCCAAGAGCATCAAATTTTACAAATACCATATAATACAGGTGCAAACAAACAACAAATCAAGAATGGGAAGCCTATACCTGGGTAAAAAAGAAGTAAATTCTGAAGATAAGGACAAATATATTGCTCCTTGGTAATCCCAACTGGCTTCCAAGAAGGGCGGAACAATTTATTGAATGACTCAGAAACGCCATTTGGTTGCATATTCAACTCTTCAACAGCTATAAATGGTACCAACATTAGGAATTGCATTGAACACACATACGCATATGCATGAAGAAATAGATAACATGTTGAATTGCCTGCAAGATCATCCTTGGAAAATGCAAGGTTACCTTTGCTGAGAATTTCAAGATCCAGGTCCTTATCTTGATAAATGACTGGGCTCCTAAAATTCTTAGATAAAATGTAGCACATGCCATGATCCATCTGTACATATCAAAAGAATGCATCTACATGAATTCTTCTGGACATCCACATTATAAAAGTCATAAGACAATAAAGCAATTAGTGCCACTAGAGATTATAACATAATCACTCCAAAACTCCACATGTACAAAGCATGATTGCCCTGGACATCTATGTACATGTTTGGTATTAAGTAGGAACAGCCCCTACCCTACACGCACACTAAATAAATGGAGCTGATGGTTGCAACATGATTCTGCTCCCCACCCCCACCTGACCAATTGAATCCAGAACATGCTCCACAAATCATATTGAAAGTCAAGTAGTATTGCCAAATCATAATTAATATGCTACAACATACTGCAAGCATGTGGAATCAGCAACAAGGAAGAAGAAAGAAGCAGTGGTCCTTTGAATATGATCAAGCCTGCTATCATGAAATTTAATAGCCTAGCTATTATGATCAAGGTAACTAGAAAAAAGTTTCGGTACACCGTCAAACATTCTTTGAACCATGGTAAATACTTAGTCTTTACAGGAACCAAGTTTTGATATGACTTCAAAGCTAAACCAAGAATGCTACCTTACCTCGTGAAATGTCTTTTTTGACAATAAAATTGGAACTGTTACATTTTCTGTCATCAATAACTGAACTAGGTTCACATGATCAGCAGGAGAGTGAATTGACTGTAAGCCCATAACACAAAGATCAGGAAACCTGCCACCAGAAATAATTTTTAAGCAAACAAACTACATATGAAAATAAAAAATAAAAAAACACAAACAAAAAGCCCTATTTATCCACAGTATATAAAGGAAATATAGCACGGTTTTGCTCTACCTTTGCTGAAGTGTCTTTAGTTTTGCAATCAAGTCATGGTCAAGAATCCTTGCAGCAAGAATCAAGAAAGTTCCATCTTCCCCAAAAAGTTGTTTATTTTTCTCGAATCTATTCAACCAACAATGATGTGTGCCTAAAAATACTCCAAATAAGCATTAAAACAAATCAAGAGGATGAACAAAGAAACTCATTCTAATCTCCATCAATAAGTTGAAAATTTGTTAGAACAGAATCTATGCAAAGTGACTTCATCATAACATGCTAGCATGAGGATAACAGATTCAAAGGGATCAAATTAAAAATATACTTTTCCACATAAAAAGGTAGTTCTTTTAAACCCTTTTCGTACCTTCTACATGCTAGCAGAAGACAAACTCACCAAGTTTGAGAATATAACAAATAAAAGACCTAAAAGTTCTAATAAAGAAGGAAGATATGATCAGTGATAGCTTTAATAAATCCAAACCTTCAAGGTCATCTACTGATGCTTTAGTGAAGGACAAAAGTTCAGTTTCAGGGGCAGGCTCATGTGATACTTCAGTCATTGTTGAGAACCTGAATGAAACTGTCAATCAAAAGTTGAGAACCCCCAATAAATCTAGAAGAACATAAAAAGCGAGCTTTCAAAATTCAGCAGTATCAATCAGTACTGTACTTTAGACTGTCTCTTCGTGTATTACTGTGATAGAGATAATACTTAACAGAAACAGCCTACCACCATACAACAGGCATGCCCTTGTAGGGAAGGAACGAATCTTCAAAAATAATCACCTATGTGCATGCAATCCACTGTCTTGGATCCTTCTAGTAATTGGCTTCCAAGTAGAAGAGATAGACATTACAGACAAATCCATGAAATTAAATGCTTGACCAGAATGTTGATAACAATCACCTGAAATTTAGGCAGATGAGTAATTTAAGAAATCAAACTAAATTTGTTTAGAATAAGTTTTTTTACTTGTCAAATAAGTTTTTAAGACCACACCCAAAAGAAAAAGAAAAAGAAAAAAAAAAAACTATCCAAAGGAAAGACAACCATTTAAAGGAAGGGAAAGTGCACAGAGTAAAGACAAAAAAAAAAAAAAAAAGAAGAAGAAAATATATAGGAAAGAGAATGATTCTGTATTTTTGTATTGGTAACCTTAGTATTTGCATTTTGTCCTAAATAAAAATGCTTCATTCGTAGTATTTGTTAATTTTTAATTGCACAGACAGCAGATTGATGTTTTATTTTATTCTCTTGCCATTAATCTTTGTTAAGGGAAAAGGAAAGTCACTATATAAAAAATAAGGCGTGGATCAGTTGATGCATAAACTTGCTCTTACTGTAAAGAGCAACATTGTATACATATCAGGTTTATAGTTAATTCACTGGTTCCAATGTCAAATTTAACAATGCAACTGAAAACAAGTTTATTCAATCTTAGCCCACAGGAAAATCATGAAATTTATACGGAAATGCAAATAATTACCAATATACATGATGGAAAAGCAAATAGATTCTTAAACTGATGGGTATTCTTTTCGCACTAAGACTTATATCTTCGAGCACATGGTCCTTACTCCTCAGCAATTCAGGAACTTACTGTGACTCAAAGGGACCATTATCATAGTCTACTAGTACCAGTAGGAATGACATTTTGACAGAGTCAATCTCATTTCTACTATTCAATTAAAGAACAGCTAACTCATTCTTATGAATTTTTCCTGGAAAATCCTAGAATTTGAAATTTGCTAAACGAACTGTCAATGAGAAAGTAAAATTCATAGAGCAAGAGAAGACATACCCGAGTACACAGGGAGTAAGAACCTTGAAATTTCCTTCACACGCCGATACCTCAAAGCCATCTCTCTCCCTGACAGGGATAGCTCCCGGAGTTACAAGCTTAGATTCTCTCCTTTGATTTAAACGCCGGAGGGGCTCAGGGTTCAGTTGCCGTGTGTAGGGTTTAAGAAAATTTGAACCCGCGCAATTGGGCTTTCGGATTTGGGATTTGCGCGGGCAAGAATTACTGCAGTCATTACAGTCAAGCAACATCTCAACCGTTCGATCAATCCAACCATCATAATTGCGCCACCCATCTTATATTGTTGCTGCTGGACAAAAAAAGGCTCAAGCTTGGGAAGTGAAACTCGAGAAGTTATTTTGTTTGCTGGGTTGCTGCAGAATTGCTTACCTGTACCAAATTTAAGAAATATCTATCAGGGTGTACCATATTTTTTAAAAAAAACTACATAATGATAACACAAATTTCACAATTTCTACTAAGCATATATGCTATTTAAAAGTGTACATCTATTCGTTTTTATTTATATTTTTAATTATTAATTAATTTATTCATGTGATTTTATTAGAAGGGAGCTATGACTTAAAAAAAAAAAATACATCTTGGCAAATGGCAAATATTCATATATTAGGTAATAGGTATACGTTGGAATTTTTTGAATTTGGTATATATTTAAATTTAAATATTATTTTCTTTTTTCATATTTAAAATATTGATTAATTTATTTTTCATATTTTAAATTTATTTATTTAGTCCATTTAGCATTTCTTAATAATTTAAACAATTTTTAAATCTATGAATAATCACTGGTATAAATTTGAGAGATAAAATTAATAAATTTAAAATATAAGATATGAAATTAATAAAAAAAAATTAAAATGTGAAAGATTAAATTAATAAATTTAAAATATAAAAAATAAAAATTAATATTTAATTTTATATATCTATATATAAAAAAAAAAAAAACCCTTATAAGTATATAGAGGTGAGTAAAATTCAAAACAAACTATTTAAGCTACCCGAACCAAACCAATTCACTTAGCATTTGGTTTGGTTTGGATTGAAAATTTCTCAAACTACTTACTATGGTTTGGTTTACAATTTGAACAATTTATAATCAATTGAAACCAAACTACATATTTAATATCTATGTGCATATTTAAAATTTTTAAATATGTACTACTTATTTATTATAATTAGAAATATATTATTTATATAAATACTCACTTAAATGATAGATGATATTTAAAACGACATATAACACAATATATATCTATATGAGTATGATTTTTTATTTATTTTCTCTATTAATATATTATCAGTAACGTAAGTATAATGGTTACATTTGGAGTTTTTGATTTTAATGTTTAATTTTTTAAAGAGTCAATCTTTAAATATAAAATTGGGAGAGAGCCACATAAATGATGTGAAAGTAATTACTAAAAATATTCTTCATATAAATTAAAATGTTAATTTTTTTAAAATTTTTTACTCAAAGATTACATTGCTCAAATTAAGCGAAGTAAATCATAATTTAATTTATTATTTTTGAAATTTTGGAAAATTCCAACTAAACTGCACCTCATAATAATCCCAATAAGCATATATCTATTTACCTTTGATAGGAACATGCATATATAGAGAAATATATTTATTCATAGTTTGTTATACAAATCCAAACACACTTCTCAAATTGAGTATCTATATGTGAATTAGCTTATTTTCAAGTTGTTTATTGTATTAGAGAGCTCACATCACATGATTATTAATTTATTAATTAGCCCTTCTCATGAAGCATGAAATTACCCTTCTAGCCTTTATTACTTTGGCTACTTTTTGCAAAATAAGACTCTAATGAAATAGTGATTTCATGCTCTTTATTTTAAATTTTGTGCTACTTATTACAAGATTGATTATTTCATGAAATTAATGATGACATATCAAGAATTTTCTTTTTCAAACTAAACTTAACCTAAAAAGTAAGAAATCATGGTTAGATAGATAGCTTCCCCATTGGGGCTAGCCATGTGCTAATCAAAATATCCCCAAATTTAAGAACACACTATAATTATGTAACAGAAAATACAAATAAACCCCACACAGCACCGCAGAGTTTATGTATCAGAAAACGACACAGCTCAAAAGGTATTGGCTATAGCTTTACAAAAAGGGAATTTTGAATGCAACAACACAGCTCTTTTGTTTAATTAGGGAAAAAAAAAAAAAGCAAATCCTCTATCAAAGCCAGGTGTATTCACACTATTTATTGACATGCATGGACAACCAAACACCATATATATAGAGAATCTGCCAAACGGTAGCACACCATATATTGCTAAACACACAGAGGTTTTCAGATTCAAGTTGTTAGATTATAAATGCATTAAAATTTAGTAGAAATAGTTTTTATTGTTCTTTTAATTTTATTTAACTTGAACTTAATTAATCATTGTTTAATATAATGTTAGATAGTTTTTTAAAATAAAAAAAAGTTAGTCCCATATATAATAAGGGTACGATTAACAAACATATTTAAGACTAAATAAACATAAGAAACTTAAGAAATTTTAATTGAGGTTTAAGCTAAATTAATCAAGTAAATAAACAATTGTGTAAATTTAATCTGTGTTTAAGCATTATCATTATTTTTCTTTTGAGGGTAGCATTAATTTTTTAAAGTATTAGATTTGAATCCATGATTTGTAAGAAATTATTCAAAGTCTTCTCCATTATTATTAATCCATGCAAGTTTGAATATTGTTAATTAAACATATATGCTCTTTCCATTAATGAGCACTCTTATGTTCAAGCTTGTTTCTATAAAAGTAAGAATGAGTATTTCCCACCTTCAATGGTGGGATTGCATATTAAATATTCCATGGAATCAACACTTAGGTTTTTCCCAAACTACCTTTTTCTATTCCATGTTTGTGAGTACTTTTCATCAAGGGGTATTACTTTTTAAATCAATTCTAATTTATCGTAATTTCATTTCTATACTAAATATTTTTAATATAATCCAAACAAATTAAATAAACTTTTAGAAAGTATATATCTGTATTTCAAAATGGATTAGCAATTTCTCCCATTATCTTATCCAAACATCCAAACATACATACTAAAGAAATGGATTAGCAGTTTAATTAGTTTAACCTCTAATTCAAAAACCTTATATATAAGTTGTGTTAAAATTTAATAGAAAGTGTTTTTGCTACTCTTGTAGTTTAGATTAATCAATTCCAATTTGTGTTGGTAATTGGTTTTCACCAAAATATATATATATATATATATATATATATATATATATATATATATATATATATATATATATATATATATATATATATATATATATATATATATATATATATATATATATATATATATTATTTATATATTAGTGACATTTAATTTTACATTAATATGTATTTGGATTCACTTAAAATTTTCTATTGGCTCAAATATTAGTGCATCAGTATACTAAAGAAATAAATGGATGATTAACACCACCCCCACCTGCTACTAATAAGGTTTCTGAAATAGAATTAATTCTTGACTTTGACATTTTGTAGAAAAATCTTGAAAAAAAAGTACTACTAAAATACTTGGAGTAATATACCTAAGAAAGATAATGAAAAATATTTTCAAAATGAGGTGCAATTTTTTTTCATTTAAATTTTATAAGTTATTTAAGAGCATATTCAATAAATGCAACTTTGAGAGTTGCATACAATTAATTAATTTTGTAATGTTTATTAAATATATCATTTTGTAACTAATAGGCCACTCCCAATGTAATGCTTTATATGCAACTCTAAATTATTAAATAAATTTCTTTTATTTATGCAATTGTATAGAGTTCAATCAAAATCATTAAACAATACAACTCTTTCTCTCTCTCTATTTATGTAATTGAGAGTGTATAAGTAACAACTACACCACCTATATGCCCATTAGAACTGTTTTTGAGTGTTCTATTCTTTTTGAAAGTCTACAATAATAATAAAATATAATTTAACCTAATAATAATATTATCTTCATTATTTATACTTACTTTTAGAGTCCAATAACCCTCTTTTATTTTTGACAAGAAAAAGCAAGTCCCCAATAATAACAAACCAAGAGTCAATTGATTTCACCTTAAATCTCTACTAGTTGTAGCTAGGGGCATTAGCAAGAGGGAGAGAGAGAAAGATGGTAAACTAGTAGTAGGTGATTGAAATGGGAGCTGATTCAATAATAGGGAAATGATACTGTTATAATTATCAAATCATGGGGGGTGCACTCATCACCTTTGGTTGGTACCAGCTTTCTCGAAAGACGTGTGCTGAGAAGACAAAAGCAACGTCCAAAGATTAACCAAACAGTGTTTGCACACAAAAACAATACCTCTCAACTCCTCTCACTGTTTCTCTGTCACAGATCTGACACCATTGCTCTTTCACTGTCTGATTCCATTCTTATCACACATCTCTGCTCCTTTCTTCCTTCCTGTTCCTCTCTCAGCTTTTCAAACCCAATAAAATGCAGTGAATCCCATGCAAATCCTACCACATCTTCTTCTTCTTCATTCTTTCTTACCCTTTTTATTTTCTTTGTTTTCCATTCTTGGGTTTGTTTAAGTTTGTGAATTTTATCATGGGTTTTCTTTGGTCATGTTCAAGTATTTAGATTACCAAGGAAACTCCTGTTCTTTTTCTTTTTTTCACTATGCAAGCATTATAAGCCAAATGGTAATAAAGACAAAACAATTGAGGAGGAATGGATTGAAAGAAGAAAGAGGAATATGCAGGACATGTTTTTGTATATATAACATAAACGATTAATTATGGGAAAACATTTAAAAATAATGAAAATCAATCAAAATTATCCAGAAATTAAGGAGAAGAAAAAGGGCACACCATCAAAACAAAAAGTAAAAATATGTAATCTTATGTAAAAACCAACCCCCAACCATATCTCATAAAACTTCAACTCTCACTCTCCATCTCTCCTTTCAGAATACACAAAGAAGCACCAAAATAAACTACTAGATATGATCTAGCGATAAGGGTTTGAATAATATGCCAGAGGTTAGAGATCTGATCCTGATCTTACTTATTGTCATGTTAACCAAAAGAAGCATTGAAGATGGGTTTAAATGGGACCAAATTCATATAATAATCTACCATCACCATCTATATATGAAAATAAAAATAGCTGATACATACATATAGATATATATAGAAAAATAGAGAGTATTTCAGTATCTCTTGCTATACATTTCCATCCCCAAAAGAAAAAAAGAAAAGAAAAGAAAAGAAAAATAATTGTGCTAACGACGATATGATGACAATAACAACAAGGCTAGGTAACAAACCTCTCACTAATGAGGACAAGCAATATTAATGGTGAACTAAAATAAGAGCCACAAAGATGACAAGTGAAATAACTCTGCCGTTACATCTCTCAGCCATCTTCATCAACTTGCTAGCAAACTCAAGCTATGGTTCATATGCTTCTCACTTACCGATTCGATATCGGGTTCGGGCCGCTGGGAACTTCATGAGCATCAGCTCCAAATTCTCTACCTTGTGCATCTTTAGATGAACCACGAGAATTCTGGGTTTTGTGAGGGTGCAAGGTTGCGGTGGACGCGGCCGATTCCGAGGGCTTGAAGGGTTCTGATGAAGCTGCCATGGAAGATGGGTTTCTTTGGTGCGACAAGTTGATGAGAAGAAGGAGAATGAAGATGAAGGTGAGGAATTGAAGGGAAGGGAGAGATTTTGTGAAGGTTTCTGAGATTAGTGAAGGTGTTTTAGCTGCTGCCATGCAATTTGAAAGAAGAAACCACCCCCCAAGAGTCCACAAGGGTTCAATATCCATGAACCAGTTCCAGCACCAAGGCTATAGCTAAGAAGGCAGACAAAAAAAGCAATATAGATGGAAAGAGAGATGCTGAGGCTGACAAGGGGAGAAATTAGGGAAAGAGAGAATGAGGAGAAGCTTCAGCAAAAGTGATTGGAAAGGAGGTTTGAAAATTCGATGCACATTTCTTTGAGAACCAAGATCAGCTTAACATGGAAGTTTTATATGGAAGGCCTTTGGCCATGGCGGATTCAAATTACCAAAATGGTCATGATAGGTGTTTTGGAAATTAGACGGGTTAACATTAATTTATACAAGAATAGAGGTTAATTACCTGATTAATAAATATGCAGCATTACTAAAATACCCTTATTACAAACTTTGTTCTGTACATTTATATGAATCCTTAAATTCCGATTTGAAGTCTTTACCCTAATCTCATTTCAGCCCTCACCACATGAAATACCCCCAAAAGAAATTCATAGTGAAACCAAACAATATTGCACTAGAAAGATTGAAGAATTTGTTAACTAAATTTTACCATAATCTTATGAATCCCTGAATATTTGATATTACATTATAATTTACTGAGTTTTTATTTATTTATTTATTTTTTGCATTTGAATTTTGTGAAGTATCTATCTAGTTAACTTAACTATTGCAAATGGAACAGTCTCGTTATTTTTTTCCCCAAGAATTCTAATCTCTGTGCTTTCCCAAGGTCATGCAAATTTTGACTTATGAGTCAGGGTTCATTAAAAAAATCCCCTTTTCCCAATTAATAGAATTTCATAAAATACAAAGTAAATTGTAATTTAAATATCCCATTTCTATAAAAGGAAAAAACAAAAATAAACAATAAGGTTAATGATTCATACATAAGATTATGATATGTTTTCCAATGGTCATTTAATAATAAAATACTCATCAGAAAAAATAAACTTTTTAAATTCTTGAAATTTTGAAAAATGAAACTTGAAAAAGGGCAAGGTGGTAATCTTGCCCAACATTAATGCACCATTGGGCCATGATAAATTGAAATATTAAAGAATCTTAAAAGATAAAGCCATTGACACAACATATGGAAATAAAGAGAGAGGGGTGGTAAAAAGGAAGAGCGGTGGCTTTTTCTTGTTTGGCCGCTTGCTCAAGAAATCTTTCTTTGACTTGGATAACCCTAATTAAGAAAAAGAAATTCAAATTAATATTGATTTTGTTCTTTGATTAATGCCTAACCTTTTTCTTTGCAAGCACAAGGTTCCAAAAAACCCTTTGTTTGGCGCGTGGCGTTCACATTCCTTCATATAACTGGAGCTCAATTTTTATGTGCAATTTGCAAAATCTTTGCCAATTGGTATAAGAATTCAGAAATCTTGCACTGGGATTCAACTTTCTTTATATTTTCTTTTCATATTCAGAGATAGAAGGAATCTTGACACTGTATGAAAAGCATTCAATTTGCTAGGTAGGACAACAATGGAGAATGAATTCTCCAAAAAGGAATAGTAATTTGCTTTCCCTTTAAGACTAGAATATAATATTTCTAATTCCAAACTCTATAGAATCCTATCAAATTTGTTCTTTTTGTTTCTTTAGGATTGGAAAAGAAAGGTGCAGGAAAAATATTCCAAAATAGTGGGATATTTTTTGAAAATGTTTAATTAAAAAGCTTCTGTTTTGCATTAGAAAGGATTAATTAATTTAATTTTCCTTTAACAATGGGAATTAAGGAATAAAAGAGGTGTCATCTGTTAAATCACCAAACAGAGTAATTTGACGCCGACAAGAATTTGAGTGTTTAACTATTTATATTAATTCATTAATTTATTTCTAAAGTTGCTTTAATTAACTTCAATTCAATTGATATGACAAATTAAAACCGCAAAGAGCACTAATTAAAGTTTAATTACTTTCCTAGTTAACCAATTTTGATTTTTGGATATTGTGGTCACATATGATGTCAAGATAAGCTTATACACGCCTTAATTTTTTGTTACAAAATGACGCATAATTTTAAAATCTAGACTATTCATAAATTACTTTTCTCCGGCTTTGGTTTTTAATGTCAGGATTATGAGATTTTATCAAGTTTCAAGATTAACTTAACCCAAAAGATTAATCTATTTGTTGAGAGGGCCTGGTATCAATTTACACTTCTTTTTAGTATAAAACAATACTACAATAGACACAACTTATCTAGTTTAAACTGAGTAGAATTATAAGGGTGATAAAAGTGTCCTTACAACAAAGATGTCAATCTATTCTTCTATGTGAAATCAATGTAGACTCATAACATTGCATGCCCACCGATAAATGACTCTCACTTTGGATTCTTCTTGACACTTGCAGGTAGCTCTTTTCTACTTTGGAGGGCAATCCCTCATAATCTGTCTAAAGTAATTTATCAATTTATGCGTATATATGGTTATGCTAAAGGTTAGTATAAATGAAAAAGAGTATGCTTTGCTTGATTGAAGGTTTCTTCTCTCTTTGGGACAAAGAATAAAACAAGTTGTGGGATAGGGATGTGATTTCTTCTGTCTTCTATAATTAAGTAAATATATGTGACAAGTTGGTTTCCTTCTAAATCCCAACCAAAGCTCTTTCTGCAGACGCTTAACAGGAGAGTGGGATGCAACCATGGCTTGGTTTCTAGGGAAAAAGCACTCCCAATTTAGAAAAAGCAGTTATTTGTTTATCTAAAATGTGTGCATATAATACATATATATATATGCACGCCCTTCACACTTGCTCTCTCAAAGTAACAGTGAAAGAAGCCAACGAAGGCAGAGACATAAGTGTCTCCCATAATGGGCGATGTATGGGTCCCCACAACCTCTCCCTTGTTACAGAGATATAGAGAGCGATGGCACATTAAGGTCTGCCTAATGATGTCACCATTCATCCACCACTTTTAATGATAACTTTTCTTCATCATCATGCTTTATTTTGTGTTGCTTTTAGGCTTTAGTCCTTTTGCTACCACGTTGATTTCGCTGCACAAGGAGGGGGGGGGGGGGCAGCAAGAGTATATCATGAGGAGATTAGGGAGAAATGGAGATAATATGGTTTGATTTCATTATCTTATGTTAAATCTGAAATGGGGTTAACTTGTTGATGGGTAATTAAGTTGAGATGGCTATTATATGTAGTCTTTATCACCAAAAAAAGAGGGCAACTCTATAACATAATTTGTATTATATATATGTATGTGTGTGTGTGTAACTGAGAGTTTAGTATAGCTAACCATTAGAAGATTACTGAAACAAATTTTTTGTAGTCAAAAGATAGTACAGTCACTAATATAATATACCATTAGTCGTTGGATGAAACAATTGATACGTAACTTTGCATGATCAATAGTCCATGGTACGTTAAGTCAATAATTTTATTGATTCGATCATTTTTGAATTGCATGAAGTCTAGATTCTAAGATTGTCCTAGCTAATAGTACAACCATATTGGGATATATTTAAGTAAATTTCTAGTAAGGATCATATTACTTTAAAAATACAAAGTTTTCATTAAAAAATACTATAGGCAAAGGGAGGGGGGCTAAGGGTGCCATGATCCCCTAATTAAGTTTCCATTAGTTTACATTTGACCTCAAATCTTGGTTTTCTAATCTCGACTTCACCTTCCCAGAGTCCTGGCTTTGCCTCTATCACAAAAAACATTGCTATATAAGGGGTAGCTAGCAATTCCTATATACGCTAAATGCCTTGGAAAAATTTCTCAAAAATACATGAACGCAGAAAAGAGACATGGACAAAGAGCAACTACTGTGTTACTACTAATTCTCACTAGATAAAAAAAAAAAGATCTATACTCAGTTCTTGGAATTTACTTTGTATTATACATCTGTAAAAGTTTTCATGTATCTAGCTAATTTAATAGTTTGGAGCAACCCACATATATAAAAGTATCCAGTTCTTGATTAAAGCAACCCACATAAAAGTTTGGAGCAGCTGCAAGCAAAAGAAGGCTTTGCAACGAAAAAGGGTTTAGTTAATGGGAATATTTCAGAGTTGTACTTTGGTGCCTGCTGTGTAACAGTTAAAACCCTAACCCTACTGAAGCAAAATGGAAATATTGCTATTTGGGGTCAAACTCAAAATTTCCCATTTAATGTGAACAACTAAAGTAGCCAGAAGGAGCATGATGTGGCACCAAATACCAATAATTAAATTTTGATATTAACTTCTAACAACTTTACGATTTGTTCAATAATTACAAGCTTTTACGTGCAATGATATCTTGAATATTGATAATATTGCCAAAAACGGTTTCTCATTGTCTTCTTCGTTTAGACTCTAATCCATCATGCACGCAAAGGAAATTTCACTTGCAACATCATTCCTTACGTCAAACTAAATAATGATTGTGCAGGGGAGAGTAATGGAATTTGCAATTGAAGTTGTACAAGAATTTGAGTAATCATTAGTTAATAAGTGGTTTTGCAATATTCCACACCAAAAAAATCAACTAAAAACATTTGAATTATTTTTTAAGAGAAATTTGTTAATTATTACTCTCTTTTTCGTTTTAAACAGAAATTAGTCTCATACCTAATTGTAAACTAAAAAAAGTGTCCTTTCTCTCTTACTTATGTCTTCCCAATTTTCTGTAATGAGTCGACATAATTACTCTAGTTCCTATAATACATGTGAATTTTTAGCCTTAACATTATTGGCCTCAAATCTTCTCCCCCTTCACATGGCACTCTTAATTTATTTTATGGATCCCAAGAAAACAAGCCCCATGTGCTAATTCTGCAAAGCTTTCGTGAGAATTTGAGCTTAATTAAAGTCAAAGGAATGGACTTAAGACTTCATTTTAGTCAGTGTATGCGAGCTAACTATCAAGAGTAGGAACCGTTTGACACCCTAAAGAGAGGACAGACACTATGTGTAAATTAATGAAACCTTTTCTTTCTATACATAGGACAATCCCTATATATAATTCAACCAAAAAGTCAACAAATTGAGGTAAGCACTCTATCTTTATCTTATCAGCACCAATCTTATGGGTTGGCATTTTGTGGAATTTGATAAGCAATTTTTGTGAGCAAAAGAATATGATGGAGGCTGTGTATAATTGAAATTTGATTAAAATGGGATTAAAACGATACAGATATGTGCGAGAGATCAGAAAAACGATCCTCGAGCAACATTATTTGAAAACTGGTTGTAGCTACTAAAGAATTCCCTATTACTATTTGAGCAACTTTTGTACCATGCATTTGGGCTTTGTTTATGCATAAAGTATCCCTCATCCAAAATCTAATCCTTATTTGAAATTAATAATTAATAAATTCTTTATAACAAAGGCAAGTCTAATGTCTTGTGCTTAAATACTTTGGCTCAGAATGGCTTAGGACTCAGCTTGCTGCTTTCCTTGAGTCATGATTGGGTTAGTAAAATATCCATGTATTTATTAGGCTATAATTGTCAAAGGATGCAGAAGCAATAGTACAAATATAAAGTTTGCACATTTATATATGACTAAAGTCTAGAACAAAAAAACAAAACATTCGCCAGATAAATAGGAACCTTTTGACTTCCCCTTCCGATCAAGAAGTTGTTTAGAGGATATTCTACGTGTAAAGTTACGAGATTTGTGATCACTACTTGCTTGTGATTTAAGTATTTCCCAAATGAAAGAAACAGAAGAATCCATGCTTTTATACACAGAAAGATATAAGGAAGATGAAGATCACATAAACTATATGGTATTTGAGTGAGGCATACTTAAAGGATTCATGGATGTGACCCATGAAATTAGAACATATATAAAAAGCTTGCATGAGGATTCCTTTTTCTTATTTAGGTATTCATGGATTTTTCACACTTGGGTGACCCATCAATCTGATACTCTTGTTTCCTTTGTTTCCACTTAAATTTCCAGATCATAATATATTCCAATTCACACTTTATAGTTGGGAAGGGATTTTCAAAGTTGTTTTTGTTCCAAGGAATGAATCACTTTTGTGAAGCATAATTTTTAAGGTTACTTGTAATCTCCATTAACTTCTTATTCTTTTCCCACCTATATACGTGAATCACATGGAAAGGTTAGCTCCACCAAAGACTAAAATTAACTCCTCAAGTCATGGATAACCCTAAATCGTTAATTACTATAAAGTACTATAATTAAATATCAATATTTCAAGAATTAATTTTCTAATATGGATGGTTGGGCCCGACAGGCAAAAAGCACTAGTGAAGGTCCAGACAAACTAATCTAAAGTTTAATGCAAGGCTTGAAATAAGAAATCAATCATGTTGTCAAATTTTGTTGTGAGTTTATTTTCTGTAATAAAATATAGTCAACTTATTGATTAGCTTGGTTAATTTTATTTTTTTTTATGTAGACAGATATATCTTCACACTCTTTAATCATGAGACTAATTCAAATTTAAAATAAGATATATAATTAATAAATTTCTTTTAATAATAATGATTTTAAAATTTTAACCTTTGAATTTAGTTAGTTAGTTTCGATTGAGCCAATACGCCATTGGTTACTTTGATCGATGCATTTTATGATAAGTTTGAATGGCAGTTTCATCGATTTTTATTAAAGTAATAGAAGACTTTATTGGTCAAATTGTACAACAAAGAGCATATTAGTAAATAGTTTTGCTGATTGTGCTAAAGTTGTTCCTTCCTTTTGCTACTCTCTGATCATGAAACTTTATAAAAGTAGATATCTTTAATCTCTTCACACCGTCAATCACTCCTCACCAAGTCATATCTGAATCACAAATCGTACTAATACTGCAGAAGCAAGTAAAGCATATAAGTTATATATGTACTCACAAGCACACATGCACAATTTCAAAAAATCTACCAAAAAGGTTGTTCCAAGTGGTTCAAATCACATTCATTCCCAACCAAAAAAGAAAAAGAAAAAAAAAAAAAAACTCTTAACTCTACCTATCTATGGAAAAAAAAGCTATCATTTTATATGCTTTTTTGATTGGTTAATATATAGACAACAAAAAGGTTGTTCTATTGCTGTTTCTTCTCTTTAGAGTCTATGTATACATGAGGAGCATAACTGATAAATCAAAATTTTTAAATATGTCTCAATGTAACACCCCATTTGTTGATTCTATTTGCTTGTTACCTAATCTATCACATTGAAATGCAATTCACAACAAATAGGGTAAAATTTTGAGAAGTGATCATAGAATATCTCCTATTAATTATATAATCACTAAGAGGTGAAGAAATTTGTTATTATTTTAAGTTTATATTGGTTAACATGTGATAATTTAGTCTGAAAATTCTAAATTTATATTTTATAAAATGAAGATAGAACAAGAAAGACAAAATTGGACAGAAAAAAATTAAACAAATGTCTGACGATGGATATAACTCTATCACACGACTTATATTTGTGTGATTAAAGTAAGAAGTGTTGGATAATTTACATGAGTCGTGTAGGGTTCTAAATTTAGTCTTTCATATGCGGTTTGGGTGGCAGTTTCCAACATATTTGTTTATGCCCGCATAACTTAGAATTGTATGGGTAGCCCTAAGGTTGGTCTGTATAATTTGAAATGGCCTAACAAGAGAACAACATATTAAATAACAGGTTTGTATAACCTATTAATGACATGCAAGGCACGTGAATAAATGCATCTATAAAACCCTTGGTACTTGCTCTTGTTAAAAGCGATCTAATTATTGATTAGTATTCTTATCTTGAACATAAATTAATCTCACACTTTAAAGTGTGAAGAGACTCTAGGTGTAAACCTTAATGAGTGGATCTATTCATTGTCTAGGTCAGCTTGAGCAGGACGACTATGTTTGGTTGACCTAACAAGTAACCAGGATAGTGTTTAGGTTATTCTCCACCAGGTCCAGATTAACCAAACTTGACCTAAATCTGGACCTGAAGCAATATTTTCCATAAACTTCCTATTTGATTAATGCGACCCCTTTGTATCTTTATATAGCTGTATCCAGCAATAACACCAGAAGTAGGTCACGAAAAAGTAGAACCCCAGAAGTAGGGCCATCTGCAAATAACATGTTTCAGTCAGTTCCTGTCGTGTGAAAACTCATCTAAATAGCATATATAGGACCCATGCCTGGGACGACGTTAAAGCTGCTCAGATTGAGAATGGAACAACGCTGGAATGTCTATGAAATTAACTCTCATGGTATCACATGCATTGTGAAAGAAAGGGTGAAATAAGTACAATTTTGCTACTGGTAGCGTGAGATTAAGGACGTAATATATCTTTACGCTCTCGTGGTTTTGTTCGGTTCAAATTAAATTAGTCATTGTTTAATGTAGTACTAAATATCGATAGATGTAGTATATTTCACGGCCTAATTGTATCTCAACAGTGTACCCTTTATTCATATCTTAAATTGGCCATGAGCAATAACTCAACGTCTCATGCATGTAATAAAATATATTTGATGACTATATATGAGCAATTTACATGTCTGTTCTATTGTATGGTTTCTGAAACTTTAGAGTTTGTTTGATAAACAGAACAAAAATCATAAAATCAGAATGGGAATACGAATATGCATTAGTATAACTTGTGCAAAATTCTCGATAATCTGACTATAGTATATTAAGAATTTAACGCACTTGAATAACATGTTAGCAGAACACTCAAAGGTATCAAGTCCCAGGATATGCACTTGCTGATATCTGCACTAATGAGTTGAAGACGATAAAAAACAACTGCAGTACCAGAAATTAAGCTAGTACATTAAGGTTTGCTAGATGAGATGTTCAACTGATATTTTCAGGTGATGTAAAATGGTACTAGACATAAAGAAAAAGTCACTGGAATCTCACATTTTCCTTCAAAGTCTGCAACTTGTACTTAAACCCTATTAGAGATATATGTGTGATTGTAACTTGATTGTGACTCCCATCGTCGACAAGTCTTTGCTTGTCAAAACAACATGAAGAATCAAGTCTTGAAATGATATGCTATATATATAGGCGTGGATTCTTTGTAGTGAATAGGCTGCAGATTGCATTGCCTACTCTAGGGATCAACTTCATTTATGGATATCAATGGAAATTAAATGATAAGGTTTAACAATCACTTGTGTTTGAGAGAGAGAAAAGGAGGGCTGGAGAGAGTCCATCAATATAGAAATTGCTATAATGCAGATCTGATTTGATACCACTTATATTAAAAAGTATCTTTTGATAGATGGTGCCGTGGATCACAAGAATAATAAATTAATGAGAGAATCTGAGGAAAACAATTCAAGTGTGATCTATGTCTGTGGAAGAGAAAAGGATTCTGCAACTAAATGTCATTTAAGTATAATCAGGGTAACTTTCTATACTCAAATTATTAGAGGGTGTCAATAATTTTGGTGGGTTAGTCAGACTACCCCATAAGTTAGGCACCATAAATTGCAGCCCAAAAATTCAAATTTTAATTGTTTTTTTATATTTTATTGTAAATGAATATGATCTAATAAAGAACCTAGAGAAGAAAACTTTTTGAGGCCGAGCCAGCTTGGTAGCCTATTGGCCTTAAGCGGGCCACCATTCTGCTGGCTCCAAACAGTTCGGGCTAGACTAATCTCAATTAATAAACTCAAAAGAGCACTTATAGATAAGGTCATAAAAAAGTGTCTTGAAGGAGATACCATAAAAACTTCAATGGTATAAGCTCAAATTTAAAATCATAAATTTAGGTATTGGTGTGGTTTAATGACAAGAGATCTATATATATTATACACGAGGTAAGAGGATCAAACCTTCTTACTTTGGTATAACCAAAAGAATCACAGATTCTTATGTGGTTAATTTCGATAATGATTGAGATTCATGAGAGATTATCAAAAGGGTAAAAGTACAATATAGTAAAAAATCGATCCTAAAATTTGTGTCTCCCGTGTATTTACCCTACAGAGAAAAACTTACTGATCTTTCTCAATCTAATGATTTCAGAAGCTTCGGAATGCAAAATCAAAGCATGGTTCTCTCTCCCTATCTCTTTTTGATGATAAAAGGCTCATTTCACAACTTTCCTGCATATTTCAGCTCTCTATACCTAAATCAAATTCCAAGCCTAGTCAATATTTACCTTTTAAAGCATATGGCAATAGTTTCAGCTTTAGCTTTTTCTTCCATTGAACAGTGCCTGCATGTTCAGTACAAAAGCAAAGAAGAGATATAACATAAAATATGACTCTCTCTTTTATAACTTTTAACCCCTTTAGTGGTAACTTTTTGTTCAGCATTCTGGTTCCCTTGTATAGTGCAAGACCCAAAACTTTGGGGAAACATATATTGAACTGAAGTAGTCAAATGTTCATTCATATATTTCTTCAATTTGTCTTTATGGTCAAACATGCAGAAACTTTAATCAATCAAAGATGACAGAAATGCTAACCTCGCTTTAATGCACGGAATGAACTTTATGCATATAACATCCATAGAGATCACTAACTACTTACAATATTCTAGGGTTTCTGGATATTGCATATTTTTATATTAGAATAAATGGAAATTTTATCTTAGTGGATGAGAAATTACAGAAAATAAAAAGACAACAGGAAAATGAAAGGGACAAAAGTGATCAATTTCTACCATTAGATATTCTTATATTCTATGAAATTATGGTGCAAAGGCATGTTCATATGTATAAAACTAAAGGTTACAAGTCATAAAGTTTAGATTAATAAAAGAGCATTGAAAGGGCCGACCACAGGTCTTAGTTTAATGGAGATATGCCTTTCTCTTCATCTCTCTTTCCATGTGACTAGAAATTTAAATCAACCAAATCAATCTTGTTTTCCTTTTCCTCCAATTGCTGGATCCTACTTTTTTGCAGTAAGTATTATTTAAAGAGTTTTCCTTTTTTTTTTTTGTATAAACCAAATTCATACAAGTATGCAGCATACTGTGCAGAAGAATACTCTCCTATAAACACTACGATAGTATTTGAATGTTAATTTTTTTTTCTTTTTTTTTGTCGCTTTGTTCAACAGCAACGTAGTGTCCGGGGTTATCATTAAAATTCAATGAATGATGTGAACTGACAAGATTCGGTGTACGTGTGAGGAATCCTCTTGAACTCATGTTTCATGAATAGGATGCAGCTTGAGATAGAAGAAAGAAGAGGGGACCACATCTACAGCTCTGAAGCTAGGGCATCACATGATCGGTTCTGCAATGAATAGCTAACTGCTAACTTGATGTACAATGTTATATCTAGCAAAATGAAAAGAAAAAGGAGTATGGTGATGCTCGGTCGAAAATAAGTTGATATTTGTGATATTTTAGGCTAAAGATTATGAGTTCGAAATCTTGTAGTTGTTTTTGTGAAAAAAAAGAATTATTATTTACTGCTTATCACTTTGAATATGAATTGATCTTAGACCCAAAGAAAAAGGAGTAGGGATAGAAATTTATTCTAGGTTTTAAATTAGGGTTTTAGCAGCAGTGATTTGCAAAAATAAATTACCTATTGTTACTATATATGCAGAAAAATATATTGGTTGCATGCAGGACGATAGAAAAGGTAAGAGCATTTGTTTATCTCTAGTAAACAATTAATCCATAGTTCTCTAAAATGTCTGAGCTTAGTAAACATTAAGTTTTGCGAGGTGAATCTTTCTCTATAAAGAAAAAGGGATTAGACAAACTAAGTAAACAAAAAAATGGAGAAGAATGCCTCTGAAAATCTATGAAAACTGAGAGAAATTGATAAAGTGAAACAGGACATGATCAAATGAGCCCACGTATATCCATCCGAAGAAGATTCCACAAAAAGCAAGATCTTACTTTTTCTTGGTATTTTGTAACCTTTTTCTTTTCTTTAGTGCAATTTGCAATATCAAGATTCATCATCAACATCAAATCACTACAGTAGCATTGCACCCGTGCATGCAATAAACATCCTAAAGTGGGAAATTCCCAACTGTGGTCCACACAAGCCCAATAATTTCTGCCATATGTAGTTGTTACCTTACTATTATGCCGAATTTTCTGCATGTAGTTACTAATATGACATACTTTGGGCCGTTAGATAATATAAAGTTGTATAATAATTTATTTATCCAGTGACATATGATGTACTATGTTATTAACTGCACTAATTTTATCAGTTTTTTGAATGCAAGAAATCCCATTTGTTTTGTAATTGTTCAACAATTAATGGCATGTAAAAGTGCTTGCATGCTTAAGGAATGCACATCCTTCAACTAAAAGATTTCTCTCTTCCACTAGTTGTTTGCTTTTGAACTGTGGAATTTGGAAAGCGATGCTTCATCAACCCCTTAATCATTATCTGTTTTTGAGTGCTTTCTTACCGGATAATACTATCTTGTCAAAACCCATATCCTTTATTTCTTTCTCTGTAGTTCTTCTTTTCCTGAAATGGGAACAAGACGCCTACCTAAATACTAAACATAGGTTGGAAAGGAACACCCAATTCATCAGTCCAAATAAACCAGCCTAAAGAGGAGTGGTAGCTAAACAATTGACATGCTCACACAGATAATCCAGTACACGAAAGAAATATGATTCCTTATGTGTTACCGTGAAGATATGGCTTGAATCCCCTCGGAATCTTGGAAAGTTTAGGTCACCCATCAAAAGGAAGCTACGTGGTCTCTTTAGAGTGTTAAGAGAGATCAATGGATGAAATTTTACTTTGACACAGAATAATTTCAGTCATTAAGTTAAATATTGTATATCTCACACACACACACATATATATATATATATAATGAATCTGTTGCTGCTGCCTCTGGATGTAGCCCAAATTGAGTTAACTATGTAAATCTCGAGTGTTCTTGTTTATTTCTTGCTTGCAATTTCCACAACAGTTACAATCGACACTCTCAATTTTCATTGATGGCTTTATAAACAATCAATTGCTAATGAACTTAAAGTGCAGTTTTGCATCAAAACAACTTCTGTGAGAATTGCTTTCATTGCTTTATTAACACTCAAGTGCGACGGAATTAGTGGACATATTAAAAACAAATGCATGGTGAGCCCAATGCTTCTAATCAAACCCTAATATCCAGCCCCGCAACTATATTCAATAATTCACAAAACCCTCTTTCTAAAGTTGATGAAGGATGCACGATCGTAACATAGAAAAGCTAACTTTTGCTTAATTCTGTTAAATTGGACAAAAATATTCTAGCCATGAATACATTAGATATTGATGCAATCACTGTTGGAAATATAACGTAATTTGAAATTTGTCTTTAGGAGTTGCAATGTTGAGTCTTTTTAGAGTCAGTAACCTTCAAAACTTCAAGACTGGCCTCAATCTCTACCCTCTTAGACACTTACCATCACCTAAGACCCTTTAACCACACATTATAACTAGCACAAACCACAACAGAGGCAATTACTGCAGAATTCATTGTAATGCAGAAAATCAACTCTGCTATCCATACCCTCCTAGATTTGAAACCCTAGTTAGCAACATAGTATCTATATTTATTTTCTTAGAAAGAGAAACCATGCAAACTTTAAGCCTAACAGTTACGCTTATAAGAAAAGATGGGCAAACAGCTAACATGTGCAACACGATTGCATACATAAGAGTGAAATTAGTTACAAACTAAGGCGGGTTTGATTTAGGGAATGTTTTTATATTTTCATTTCATGTTTTTTATATATTTTTTGAAATGTATTTTTATTTTCACATTTTTATTTTTCTAAAATCATGCTAAATTTTGTCTCGTCTTCACTTGTTTTATATTTTATTTAGTGCCCAACTATTATTTTCAATAAATTTTATGGAAGCACTAATCATTTAAAAAATAAAAAAAATAATAAATTTACCAAATTACTACTAATCATTTCTTGAAACAATGAAAACAATTTTTTTAATTTTTTGTTTTCAGATTATTTTAAAAAAAAAAGTTAAAGATTTCATGTTTATTAAACCAAATATATTTTCACATTTAGTTTTTATTTTAATTGAAATGAATTTTCTTTCATGCTAGTTACTTCATGTTTTTATATTCTATAGGAAATGCTAGTTGCACATACGTTTGCTCCTAGACAAAAAGAGATTTACGTAGCACAACTCATTCTATGATAGGTCGCAAAGATGATGACATCTTTGTGATACAGTACAAGCCCAAGTAGGATCCCCACATCGCAAATTAGGTAGTTTCTTTTCTCAGCCTCCCCATCAACTTTAGATAGGTCAATTTGAACATTGGGGGTGTCAAAAGAAAAAAAAATGTAAAAAGAAATCACCCCAAATTAACTTCAGAAAGGAAATCGGTCTGACTAGAAAAAACAGTAATGGGGAGTTTAAGATATATATATATATACACACACATCCTTGGTAGCCAAATTTGTAGATTTGATACAGTACATAATCAATGGTGATAAATATCACAAGTAAAATTTGATAACTGAAAATTATTTACACCATTTACTTTTCTAAATAAATATACAAGACTTACAAAATATATAGATTAGATGAGTTGCTCCCCTCTCTTATGGTTGAATTATTATTTAAAAACTTTTTTTTTTTTAACTAAAAAAAAAATAAGAGCCAACTATTACATGTCAAAAAATAGTATGATACATTATGGCGTGGACACCAATTGTTGTCTAATAATAATATTGATAGATAATTGAAAATTAATAATATGAATGAATATTGCCGACCACAGCAACAGGAAAATAATAAATTAGTGATTGGCACAGCCAAAATCCCCTGAACTCGCACATGGGTTGCTTGGGATAAGATCTCGCTCCTCTTTCTATTCTATTTATCATTGCTTATTCTCCTTTGGTTTGATCTGATCTCATGTTTTCTTGTCAGTCCCACCGCCAGACCATCCATTCAAAATTACTCAGATTTGCTTCCAACTATTTATCAAATTCAAATAATTGAGGGCTAATCTTGTCATTTCGACTCGCCAAACCCCACCTTCTCTGGAATCAACGAGGGTCCTTTCAACCCCTCCAAATTTCTTTTTTTGAATATGAAATCTCGCGACGACGATGATTCATAAAATGAAATCGCATTTGCAATGGGCGATCGAGTGTTTTCAACTGAATTTTCTGATTGATCTGTTGGAAAAGACGAGAATGCCCGTATCCTGTGACCGACAACATATGTATGTACTGGATTACAAGAGCACGTGGCTTTGAATAGCCCTTCCCCAAAGATCATTGCTTGAAATTTTATTTTATTTTTTATTAAAAAATTACATTTAATACGGTTAAAATAATACGTTTCAATATATTTATTTGCTCGAGAAAATTCCTTCCTTTTAATATTTATTTTAATTTTTAAAAATTTTTATTTTTCACATTTTTAAGTTTATCAATTTAATTTTTTACACTTCAAGTTTATTAATTTATTTTTTTACATTTAAAATTTTAATTAATTTAGTCTCTTACACTTAAAATCTTAATCAATTTAGTCTCTTAAACTTATAAAATTTATTAATTTAATATTTCACACTTTAAAAATATTAATAAATTTAAAGGATAAAATTGAAAAAAAAAATTAAAATGTGAGGGACGAAATTGAGTAGGGTTTCAAATGTAAAAGACTAAATTGATAAATTTAAAATATGAGTAACCAAATTAATAAAAATTTTAAGTGTAAAGTATCAAAATAGATATTAACTCTATGGAAATATGCTGGCTGGCTGAAATTTATTAGGTTCGTGGTTTAATACTTGCCAAATCCAGCCAGGCAATACGCATCGACGTTGGATCGTGTATTGTATTTGTATCGTCCTTAAACAAATTTAACCCCTTTTTATTCAAATTTGGGATACTTAAAAATTTATAATATTCAGTAATTTCATATATACAATGTAAAATTTTATAATTATTGGAATGAGAGTATGCACATTGGAGATAATGCAGGGCAATAAAATATTTATTATGTATGTACCATATTTACTATGTATGTACCAGCAATAAGTCAAACCATATTTAGTATATATTAAGGAATAAATAAAGATGAATGATTGAGATATGTATTTAATAAAAATCCAAACACACCATAAAATTAATAGCACTAATTTTCAATGCCCACGTCTCACCACAGGCTACAAGATAAATCACTCCTTTTCTATGCCTTTTGCTTCTTCCCTCGGTGTGGTTTCCATTGCAAGAGGAAAACCCTGCCAACCACCACATTTATTTCACCTGCCTATATTTTGACAAAATGCTTTCACACATCTTGCAGATTGGAGTTCCTTTCTTCCTTACAATAAATTGTAAAGGAAACTTTTAAAACACTGGTTCCATCCATTTCTTCTTTTCCGAGAAACCCTGCTAATGGCAGCAAAAGCTGAGAATGTATCTAGGGAATTCATTAAGCCATCATCTCCAACCCCTGATCACCTCAAAGAACTTAAGCTCTCCCTTCTCGATGGAGTATCTCCATTATGTTATGTGCCCATTGTCCTCTTCTATTCTGCTTCTGATATCACCAGTTTTGGCACTGATTTCGCACTTATTTCTGATAAGTTGAAGAAATCTTTGTCAGATATACTCACTCTTTATTACCCTTTTTGTGGAAGAATGAAAGGGAATTCCTTAGTTGAGTGCAATGATAAAGGTGTTTTTTATTCTGAGGCCAAGGTGCCCCTTAAGCTATCAGATTTTCTTCAGAATCCACAAATTAGTCAAATCAAAGAATTTCTTCCATACGATCCCTACTGTTTTGAAGAAGATCATATAGAAGATATAGGTAACATGGGTATTCAGCTTACTGAATTCAGCTGTGGTGGAATAGCAATTGGCTTGTGCATCATGCACAAGATTGCTGATGCAGCAACATCTTTCTCATTCCTCAACGCTTGGGGTGAAAAAGCAAGAGGATTTGGTAACATAGTGGCTCCACAAATGGAAGCAGCATCGCTTTTCCCACCACGGGACTTGGGATTTGACTTAACAGGTTGTTTCTTTGTTGGAACAAACATCGTAACCAAGAGATTCATCTTTGATCCAACAAGCTTGTCAAACTTGAAAGCTAAAATTGTTGAATTGAATTTGGACTCGAATTTCTTGCAGTCCAAAAATTACACATTCACTGCAGCTGCTAACATGGTACAACATGAATCATTAGATGTATCAATCAATGCACCACCATTTGATTTTTCCAAATCATATGGCACCATGTCAGCGACAACTACGGGAAACCCATCTCCCTTGAATCCCACGCGTGTTGAAGCCGTGATAGCTCTCACATGGAAAGCAGCCGTAGAAGCAGCCAGGGCAACAAGTCGAGGAGATCAAGCCTCTAAAACATGGATGGGCCTCACTGTGAACTTACGTAAACCTATGGTTCCACCATTGTCAGATAATTCCTTAGGTAATCTCTGGTTACCATCTCTTACTCCGTTGATAGAGGTGGATAAAATAGTAGAGTTGAATGATCATGTAAAGTTGGTTAGGGAAACTATCAAAAAAGTTTATGGAGATTTTTTGAGTAAGGTTCAAGGTGATGATGCTACTAGGATTTCTCAGGCCTTGATGGAAATCTTTGACGAAGAGAAGTCGATGATTGAAGATTGTCCATCTTATATGTACACCAGTTGGATAGGATTTCCTTTGTATGAAACAGATTTAGGATGGGGAAAGCCAACTTGGGTGTCTGCTCTTGGTGTGCCTTAAAATGGTTCATCCATTTGTTGCCCACAAGAAGTGGGGATGGAATAGAGGCATGGGTGAACTTGAGTGAGGAGGATATGCTCCAATTTGAACGTAATCCAGAGCTTCTACAGTTTGCTTCACTGGCTTCTTAGTATTTTCAGCAGTCATTGTTTGAGTCAAATTATGTTTTAGTGTTACTGCATTTTCTCGAGTCAGGTATTAAGTTACTATGTGGGCACAAAATCTTATAGTTTTGATCAATAACCACTTGTTTATGCTTGTTGAATGATATTATATATCTAAAGTTTATGGATGTATCTTGGTAGATGTATATGCACCTGGGATATTTACACACTTAGGTAAATTCATGCTCTAAGTTCATGTTCTATTTTTCACTTTAATTATGGATGTTCCAAATGAATAAAATATGAAAGAAATAAATATTTTGCTCTAAATATTTTTTTTTTCATATTTCTACCTTTATAATATGTCTGACAATGCTTTTCTATCGCAATAAATTTTCTTTTTCACAATTTTGTGTCACATATTTTGATTGATTATGTTAATGTATATACTTCTAAGCGATTTTTGAAATAAAACAAAATTTATTTAATTTTTTGTATTTTTAGAGTGGATTGTGTTTATAATATATTGTAATGGTTGCGACATGTAGCCATAATTGTGAATGGAAGGAAATGAGAATAAAAGGGACTCCATTGTTTATGAGATTGCAACTCTCCCACTAAAAATGGAAGGAGAGCTGTCTTCCATGACAAGAGAGATTTCTATCTGCAAGCGTAACTAAACAAGGTTAATAATGAACTTAATGGAAGAACTTTTAAGGGGTGGGTAGGAGGCTTGGTTCCCATAATAGATATATGCAATTTATAGATAAACATGACATTTAGCTTCTTTAATATATTTGAGTGCATTACTTATCTATTTTGATTCTTTTAATATATTTGTTGTCTTTGTAATTTTATTAAAAATGTTTAATATAATATCAAATATTAAATAATTTTATACTTAAAATAAATATAAATATAAATAAAAAAATATATATGTAAACAAATAAATATATTTAATATTATTCAATCCTTAATTATGGACCACACAAGCCCAACAATATAAGCATTAATTGTATTATTGTATGACAATGCCGTGCATGTGAAAGTGCCACTACCATTAATGCATGCGTTAGAAACATGCATTCTATGAATTTGGATTTGTTATAATAGATTATAATGTGCAATTAATTGTTTGTCGTTCGATTAATATACAACTACACCATTAATATAAATGTATATTAATTGAACAGTTAATAATTAATTACATGTTACAGTTGATTGTAACAAATCTAATTACACATGAAATCATATATATATATATATATATATATATATATATATATATATATATATATATACACACAGGTAGGGAAAAGAAATTGGTCAAACTGTAATGGGAAGTTTAATGGCATTTACATCCTTGGTAACCAAATATATAGTTTTGATACATGTACATAATCAATGGTGATAAGTTGTCTAAGGATATTATAACTTTAACTAGTGATTCAATCAATATCACAAGTAAAAATTGATAACTTAAATTATTTACACCAAATATTTTTCTTAATAATTGTGGTGTTGAATTAACTTATAATTAAAATTACCTGCTTAGTTATTCAAAAGAAACCTTATTGACCCATAATTAAGGGTTTGATTTCGAAATACTAAGTTTTTCATACCGTATAATTTGGAAATCATATTTGATTGTCAAAGAATATTATACTATATAGATCCAACAAAGGAAAGAAGCATGTGAGAAACTAAGAAAGCTATTTAACCTAGTAACACAATAGATATATATAAAACACTTAGATATATATTTATTATAAAGATAAAATTATAAATAAAAATTTATAAATATTAAAAAATATATAAAAATTAATATACACAACATAAATATACATATATCAACATAAAATAGAGATTTTTTGTTCTTTGTGCTGTTTGTCAGTACCATGGCAGTTAAGAAGTGGATATCTTTCACAATTCTTACAATATACAGTAGATCAATTCAGTCGGCACCAAATTTGAACAGGACTAGGATCAGAAGAAAAACATTATTCTAGGAAATATTTATTTTCCATCGATCCCGTCCCATCTCCACGTTAATGCTATCATTATTGTTTTGTGATTCAACAGTGAATTCTCAGTTGCCACTTAAGAAGCAAATGTTTGGGATAAGACGCAGAAAACAGTGTTTTTCAAGTCAAAAACACAACAGACGAAATCTCATTTCGTGCTTATCTTAACATTTGTAATAATCTAAGCGAACTTGATTAGCCTTTTATAAAGGCAATCATCACAAGAAAAAAATTGAAATTAACTCTTTTAACTGTATATAAAGCCCCAAATATGATTCCCAAACAAATTGTAAAGAAGACTCTTAAAGCATTAGTTCCATCTCCATTTATTCTTTTCTCAGAACAGTGTTACAGAGAATGGCAGCAAAATCTGAGATTCTATCTATACGGAATCCCTTGGGTACTGTTATAAACTAAATTAATCAATATTGATGATATAGGTCAGTGCTCAAGTAACTCAAAGGTTGCCAATATGAAAGCCCTCTTATCCTTTATATATAGAGAAGGTGAGATGTGAGTTTTTGAGCCTGCTTGAGTACTAACTCATATCATCAATGTTAATTAATTTGGTCCATCTCTTACACCATTGATAGAGGTGGATAAAACAGTAGAGTTGAATGATTATGTGAAGTTGGTTAGGGAAACTATCAGAAAAAGTTGACGGAGATTATGTGAGTATGTTTCAAGGTGGTGCTGCTGGGATTTCTCAGGTCTTGGAAACCCTTAACGAAGGGAAGTCAATAGTGATTGAAGGAAACTGTCCATCTTGTATGTACACCAGTTGGATGGGAAAAGCCAACATGGCAATCTACTCTTAGTGTGCCTTCAAAATGGTTCATCCATTTGTTGCCCACAAGAAGTGGGATGGGATAGAGGCATGGATGAACTTGAGTGAGGAGGATATGCTCCAATTTTAACGTAATCCAGAGCTTCTCCAGTTTGCTTCACTGCCTTAGTTTTTTTCAGCAGAGTCCCTGTTCGAGTCAAATTATCTTTTAAGTGTTACTGCATTTTCTTGTGTTAGGTGTAGTTATTGTGAGTGGGTAAAAGCTAGTTTGAGTAATTAAGCATTTATTATTGGGGTGTTGTTTATGCTTGTTGAATAAAGTGCATGAATCAATATTATTCTCTCTAACTCTATCTTTTGTTGTTTAAGATTTTAGCTTGGAAGAGCCTCAACAAACATTGGGCGAAATTTCAATCACTCAACAAAGTAAACTTGAGCATAGACCCCAGCCAACAAAAGACCTACACTACGTAAATAAGCACCTAGAGGCTATTCAATTTGGACAGAAGGAGGCCATGGCATTTTTGAAACACATAGCACAATACGTCTATGCCTAAGCTACAACTGTTAGTGATGATTTTGAGATACATAGTTGAATTTATAAAGATGTGAATTTCTAAGCATCTTTCTCCAAAATGCTTTAGATGGATATAGGACGTGTATCTTTAAAATAATTCGAGAGCAGTGCCTGAAAGGGTAGTCCTTAGATTTAATTTAAATTTATTTTGTATTTGCTCAAACAATTTAGAACCAAAACAACATAAATGATCTTCGAGATGTGACTTATGTCCCTATCTCAACAATGAAAGATAAAATGTGAAGACCAAGTCATTTGCAAGAGAAAGACCAAGATCAAAAAACTAGAACTTGGAGAAGTCAAAAGTAAATTTTTTTATAAAGGGGCAGATATATAATAACTACATAATATTGAGGAATAATTGAAAAACTTAGGAACCATAGCACCCCAGTCCCTTCCTCCACCCTTGGTTATATCTGTATCTTGTAGTGTATACATGGCACAGGTACCATTCACTAATGCTCCTCAGCATGGTTGTTAGGCAAGAGAAAATACCAAAACCAGAAAACTTTTCATTCACAAAGAATCTAAACTACAAATATATCTAAAAGTAGCAGCATATGAAGCAAAAGAAAATAACTAAACTGATGAAAAATGGGCCATTTCTCTCACTTCCATCTGAGGGACTGCCTAATACCAGTGTAGATGAGTCCTAAAGATCTCCCAATCAGGCTAACTAGAAAGAATGAGATAGCGTCCCTCACTTTGTCAATAACAGCTTTAATAAGGGGCGTGGCAATGTCAGAGAACTCGAGGAAAAGGCTCAAGTAATATCGCCTGCAGTACATAAATTTACAGCAGATATATTAGCAACAGCAATGCCAGTAACCCATGACAAATATGCAAATAACAGCAATGTGAGCATCCCATCATCACAAATATGCAAATAACATTGCAAAACAGGAAGAAAAACAAATTAGAAGACAAGTGATTCTAGCATTTTTCCTGGCCTCAGTTATTATCCGGACCATTTCTGTAATCTTTATCCAATACAGCTCATACCCTTCAAGCTCATGAGATGATTGGTCCTTTAAGGTGTGTTTGCAAGTTAGTTTTAGGATGGAAAGGAAAGGAAGGGAAGGTATATCCTATACCATCCCCATGTTTGGGAGTATTTTAAGAGGGGAAGATTTTGTAGGATTTTTCATAGTTTTTCCAAAACTCTCCTAAAGCTAATTTTATAGTTCCCAAAATGAGAGGTTTTTATGCTCCCAAACAAGGAGAGGATAAATCTCTCATTCTCCTTCCCTCCCTTCGCCTTTCTTCCCCTACAAACTCATAAACATAGCCTTAGTGACCACATCCCCAAGAGTCATGTTAAATGGAAAATACACTGAATGTGATCTGGAACTGAAAGAAAGTTAAACAGGTTCCTTTGCAACCTTTACTTTCCAGAGTTCAATTACATGGAGCCAGATCATTTCCTGCTCCATTGATAATTTTGAAGCAGAAAAGTTGCAGCAAGAACTTTTTTCTTCCAATTTCCCAATCATGGATACACCTTATAGCCCAAAAATAGCATCAACTATTCAAGTTTAAACATGCTTAGAAATAGTTATCCATTACCACCCAACAAGAAACCACTCGCTCTTAACACTTTAAATGCAAGATTCTATACACCAAACCATGATATTCGTTCTTCAAAAGATATGAGAAAATGAAAGAACTAACTGACAATTATTTTAGAAAACATACCATCCTGTCAGGGCTCTTAATTCCTTAGTCCGCTTTACAGGCAAAGAGAAATGGCTTATCACAATACAATCTAATCCACGTGATGTAGTTTTTAATTTTTGCAGGGTAAACCTCTTCCACCAGCTATGGTTTTCAGTCTGATTATTGCCTGGCAGATCAATCGGTTGGCTCTCCAATGTGTACAGGTCAAACCGATCCTCGTACATTGACACGACTGTGTCCACATTGTGGTACAACCACTGGTTCAAAGCCACCTGCTAACAGAAGCATTTGTTCAGGTCATGGTTTTCAAAATTTATTACTAATTTATATCCACATTATATATGACAAAATAACTATTTCATTCAAGGAACCAAAATGGGGAACTTTCTGCTTAAAGGAACCTGTATGGAGTTTTTCCAAAAAAAAAGTTGAGGGGTAAAAGACCAACAAAGGTTAGAAATATATTAAAAACCCTTTTTTTCTGTAAATGATGCAGTTTTCAAGATTGAGTTTAGTTCATGTAATCAGCAAAAAATTATGCATGAAAATTTAAAACTACAGCACCTCATTACGTAATCTTTGAAGTTCTCGGGTGGACAAAGTACAGAATGACGAGGCCAAGCTATTCATGTAACTTGACACATCACTGTCAACTGAAATAAACTCCAGATACATGCTCGCAACCCCATCTGCCAAAGCTACCACAAAATCTTCCAATATGGAAATCCCATGCAAATCAAACAAACAGGAGTCATAGCAGCAATCCTCCCTGATAACACACAGATATCAAATTTCAAAGGCATTGCTGAGAGCTTGGAAAGATACGATATACAAAAAGATGTCAAGATTAGAGAATAAAGATCATCTAAGTACAATGAAATGGAAATGGGAAATCATGATGAGTAACCAATATGCATCAGTAACCATTTGGGGTATCTGTACTAAATAAGTTAAAAGTAAATTACAAAGGAAGATAAAATGTTAAAACAAAAGAAGAGAAAACAAAACCACAACCTATTAAGTGCAAAGAAATGATCAACCGATTCTGGTATAATGAGAAAATGATGATAAGTTTACCTTAGAGAACCTAATGTAAGATAGCACAGTAACTCAGCATAAAGATCTTCCTTGCCAGACCTTTTAATGTTCTGTACTACAGTGCTGTCTCCTTTCACTTTTTCAAGTATCAAAGAAGTAAGTTCCTAGCAGCAAAAATAAAAGAAGAGTAAAATTAGTAAATTATTCAAATGTACCAGCTGATGTGTCAAGTGATACAGTTACTTTCTAGAAACCTTGTTGGCCTTGCTTTTTCCAAGGAAAAACTCCTTTTCCAGCCAAGTGAAACAGATAGAATGACAGGACCTTTGAATAACTTGAGAAAACGTTTTGAACCAGTCATCCATAACAACGGGTTCAGATATGCATGCGATATTATTAACCTGGAAAGAAAATTAAGAACTGTGAATAACCAGCAGTAATGTCATAAAAGTCATACCTGAATTGTAAGATTCAATTTACAAGACAAAATAAAAAGGATAAGGAGTGGGGGAGGGGAAAGACACATCTTGCCTCCAAAATATGGGCATATTAACCCTCAACCAGGAATTAGTAAAAGAGGACAAGCCTTGTCCATTTTATACTTATTTTTTAAAAAAAGTAGAGTAAGTGGAGGAGATTCATTATTATGTAAGAGATTCTAGAAATTAAACTAATATACATAATCCAATAGCTCCATCAGGGAAGTTTAATTTTATGTGATAGTAGAAAGAGTTTATATTCCCAAAATCAGATTGACATGATGTCAAATTTTCAGATTCTATAAAATAACATACATGAAGCAACAGTCATCAAAATAGGATGGAAAAAATAAGTCAATGCCTGCCTCTTCCTCAACTTGCTGAAAAGCATCCCAAAGTAACCGTAACTTTGGACCCTCAGCTACAGCATTCAAACTCAAGGGCCACTTTACAGATTCAAGGATGCAGTTTCCTGAATAAGCCTCAAGGTCTAAAGCATTCAGGGAATTCAGTAGTTTTTCTCTCATTACATTCAGGGCATGCTTTGAATCGAGTTGGTCATTACTCTTCATAGCACTGCAAAAGAGACAAAGTGTCTGAAGTAACTAATAAAAACAAATTATAATCCTGTCTACAAAATACAAATGCCAATAAATTCTTAATTCATGTAAGACACAGTGACCAAAAAATTTCAACTATGATATATGCTTACCCTTACCTACCAGAACTGCTTGAGCTTTCAGGAGTCACATTTTTATCAGAGATGATCTTTGGATAACTTGTACAAGACTTTTCAGCAGGAATCACTCCAGCTACATACGTGAGAAATATACTGGTCATCAAGAGCATCTGATCAACAACTGGTACCAACTCAGAAGCCGATGCACTGTCAAAGTCAACTAAAGCCCCCAACCCAAAGCATTTCAAGGGCATTGCCTGAAGATGAGAACTAACTTCCAGATTTGTGGCACCAAAAGCACTTACTTTATACATTTTCAATTTAGAGAGATTGACAAATTTAGAGCCATTTCTGGAATATTTTCTGCAACAAGTAAATTATTCACAGTCAGATCTGAGTCGAGATGCCAGGCTACCAACTTCCTAATACCAGGTACAAGTGGAAACAAGGATAAAGTCTATTATTATTAACACAGTATAGTGATACTCCCCTTCAATGAAATATCAGAATATGAAAGGGTGAACAAGCAAAATTTCAAATAATAAAATTATACTCTATGGGGAATTGCAAACAAAATTCTTATTCATATTGGGGGAGGAAGAAAGAGAAAACTCAAATGTACTCAACCAAATTGGAGGGGGGTTTATGTTTCAAGGGGAAGAAAGAAATATGAAGCACATAAAGGCAGATAATAGAGCATGATTAGACCTCTGAGAAATCTTGAAATTTGTAGGCTGAGATGAGAAACTTCTCTCTGCAACAGCCCTTTTCTCCATTCGAAGCTTAAGACACAATGATGAAGCCACACATTCGGCCATTGAAAAAGTTTCTTGCCCCACGGTCAACACATTGGTGTCTACTATATAAGTATTTTATCACCTACAAACACCCCCAGGTAACAACATCAAATTAAATTGAAAATCTGAAGACACAAGGTACTTGTAAACACCATAAGCTCAAGGGAAGTTCAACATACTGCAAATAGTAAGTGAATGGGGAAGCATCACGCAGTAATAAAATCAAGATTATTAACAATGACAAAAGAAAGAGAGGTATCTCCACTCTTTACAATGTTTACACAGGCTCTCCAGAAACAGAAATAGTGTGAAAAAAAAAAAAAAGTCATAAAGTGAAATAACCTTAAGCTTCTCGTCATGCTCAAGAAACCGGGGCATAAAGAAAAACAACTCAATTAAAAATTATAGTAAATACTTCTGTTGCTACTCCAGCATAGTCATTTAAGTAAACCCAATTCAACTTAATCAGTATACAATTTCAAAAGCAGCAAGTCAACAATTAAAAATCGTAGCATCCCACAAATAAGAAGTAACGACTAGAATCAATATAAGCTTCGAAGAACATAGATTCCAGATATCATAGCAAGAAAAGGCAACACTGCAAGCTGAAAATTTTCGGAAAATTTATCATCAGAATCGCATGAAAAAAAAAAAAAAAAAAAAGTTCCAGATAAATGTTTGTAACTCATTTCCACTGTGACAATTTTGAGCAAATATCTCATCTACATTGGCATTAAAATACCATAGAAGAATGGAAGACATTGGTAGGAGCCCAGATGCAAATGCAGTGAAGTGGTCAGAATAAAGTCAACGCAGCTTAGGAGCATAGATTTTGGAGGTTGTAAACTGTATTTCAAGTTTCGCGGGAAATAAAGCGCAAGTAACTCACTGGGAACCAAGCAAAAATGGGGTTGATGAGGATTGGATTTGTGCGAACCTGATTTTTCTTTGTATCTCTTCAAATGTAGAGCAAATAACTAACGGCCGAATCAGGGGTTCAAGATGGAGACAAACGAGCACCGATGATGAAAAGCCAGGGCTCTTGATTCCTTGTGCAACTCGTGCTTGTCCCCTTAATAAGTTATAATTTGATTAAATGACAAAAATGCCCTCAATAATGACATGGACATCCTGTAGTTTTGAAAATTTTATTTTGGGTAAAAAAGAGAATTGGATTAAGAGAGTGCCACTAGCAAAGACGCCGTGCCAATTTTTTTTACTGTTTTATTTTGTGAATATAATAATTTTAGATTTAAACATAAATTCATTTCATAAATTTTTTGGACAAATTTAATGCTACAAATACTAACTTAGCATCTATATTGTAAAAATAATAATTAAATCCATCTACAAGAGCCAATTTAATAAAAAGATTTAATGTCATGAAATTTAAACCCAAATACGCCTCTTCTTCAGATAAATTGAAATTCTTATAAATTCCCTTTTTACCTTGACAAGAAGAAAATTGACAAGAGCCAATTTGTTAAGTGTAGCCATTTCATATTTCTCTTCAACACTTACCTTTTCAAGTCTCAAATCCAAACTTTTTGGTTAAAATAAAATAACCACCTGCTAGATGATAACAAAACTTGTGGTGTTGTCCTATGAGCTAATGTGAGCTCTATATAACAAAACAATACCATTCCCCCATAATAAGTCATCAAATTTTGAACATCACTAATAAATTAATAATTGTATACATGAGCAGCTATACAAGAAAAATTCATTGAGAAAACTGAAAGAAAACCAAGTTGAGAACTTCAGCTAATCTCTAGATTAGAACTCCTCCAAGCATGGAGGGAACTCTGATAAAGGAAATGTTATGTCAACAGAACTTTATTTAGATGCAAGAGACATAAGCCCAACAGAGATTCAGTGTATATATATACATATATAAGTGAAAATTCACAAGGCACATTGCACACTCAAAGATCAGTCATCTCTTGATGAGCCTAAAGCGGATTCCTCCTCGTCGATGGCAGGTTCAGTATTTGTTTCAGATGCATAAGCTGCTGCTGAAGAAGCTCTTGACCCGACAGAATCTGTGACTGTTGTCTCTACTGTGGACTTGTACACGAGTCCTTGCGCTTCCAATGTTTCGCGAGCAGCTTTCTCCTTGGCTTTCTTGGCTCTTTTCAGCACCCCTTCCTACATGAGCATTTTTTGTCAAGAGGTCATGGATGGACATATACGTCTACGATGAGAACATTGGCAGAAAATGGTGTAGAAAAACTAAAAGGATCAACTAGAGATTATAAATTTGGAAGCTGTGTGTTGCCCCTCGCTCAAGTAATCTTCAATGAGATCCAGGACTTCTAGAACTGATAATCATATAAATGATGATTTCATTGGATTGAAACACAGGGTGTAGGCTCTATTATCATAAACTACACGCACACAAATGGGAAACATTTTCTTTTTCCTTTTCCAACAACAATGAAGTGTTCTTGACCAGCAGAATAATTATAAACTTATCAGATTTTGAGCTTGGAGCAATCTTATAACTGTAGTCTCCAAGAGATTATATAGTCACTTACTCAAGATATTGTGTACGCAGTAGATTTCCCCTTTCAATGGTTTCCTACACCTCCCTTTTCTTTTCTCTCCAAATTTGAGTTCTAATCTTCAGAATTGCAATTACTAACTTTTGAATCAAACATGAAAAATAAGAGTTACTTGCCGAAATGGGCAAGTAAAGATGTCGGTGCAAGGTCTGTTGATGGCCATGTTGAGCATGGGCCAAAGGTCTGTTTCAGTACGCAACCTCATTGTAATTCTAAATCAAACCATTCTTTCACATCTCAACTCTACCTATTTCTGACTAACTTCCTTGATTCCTGTATTGCTCCACTGTCGAGAAGCAAATCCTATCATTAAGCCTTGAGATCATTAACAACTAATTTCTATCCCCAACAAATTGATTCTAAATCTTATCTCAGAATGATCTCCCTTCATTCAGTGCAAAATTATCCATATATTGAATCAAAACTAGATAGCCCAGTTGAGCTTGGTAATGATCACAACTGTAAAATGTCACTTGACAGCAATCACAAACCAGTACATAGTAATGCAAGGTTAAACTGCTCTTTACCTGGAAATCCTTTACTTGCTTTTGTTGTTCAGCTTGCAACCTACCAACTGTACTCAAAAACTCACCAACTGTGGACTCAATCCGCTCATTTAAAGCTTCAGCCAGAGCTTTCCCCAGAAAAAATGCATCCAAAATACTCCTGTTGTCACCATCACCTGCATATTTCAGTACCTTATTTGTTTGAAACATGTAAAGAAACTTGTTAATGTAATTCAATCAATGATGAAAAGAACCTCTGGGAAAGTAATGACTTATGAAAAGAGATACTGTATCCTCACTAAACTACATCTTCAAGGATTCTTTACCACAACTTTTGACAAAACAAATCCTAGTGATGCATTGTTAGTAAAATAAGGGAATTAGACAAATTTGCCAGTTGAAGCTTGACAATGAGGAAATTTTATCTCCAAAGGGGGCACACCGATGTTTGAACATTGGGTATTCTCTAATGAAGGTTTCATATTCAAATTCCAATTGCACTTAGTGGTGTGACATCATGGAGGGGTTGAGTAGCCTCCAATAAAAACACAAAAGAAGCTAGTATATAAGTTTCATGAAAGATTTTAATCTCCAATATAAAAAATTAACCAAGCCCTTCACTGAAAGTGAGAAATAAACCTGATTAAAGAACAATTGAAGAAATGGGAACAGCCGTAAGGGTAGTATTTTTTTCCAGAAAAAAGCAAACGCATAAATGCATAGATGTATACACATATGCCCAGTAATTCAAAATGAGAAGCATTCTTCAAATAATTCAACAAGCAAAATTTCACACTTCATTTAATTACAAGTCGATGAAAATCAGCGACAACTCACCAAAGAGTGAAGTTTAAAACGACAACAAAAAAATGAACTTTCTAGTACCAGTGCCAGGACCACCAGGCCAGATGCCGCCATTGCATCGAAATCCGATGTTCTTAGAACTCCTTTTGCTAGGAAAGCTAATGCCTTTCAGGTTGGGATTCGAAAAACGTGAAGTACGAGAAACAGAAAAATTTGATAAGGAGAGATGAACAGAAGCAAAGGGTTTGGGCAGTGTAGAGCTAGAAAAGGCCGTGGGAGAAGGTGAAGGCAAAATCCCACTACCCATTTTCTGATACCTTCCAAACACTAGCTAGTTTCCTCCCTGTCAACCAAATATCAAAATGCCGTCAGAAAAATGATGAATCAGGCCTTGAGGAAGGTATTATTCAATACATACTACCCCTTCGGGGTGTTAGAAAAGTTATATGGGGTGCTGGAAAAGAATCCCCCAGTCATGAATTGTATTTGGGCCTATTTGACTGGGAGCAGTCCAATGCACACTAACCCTTTGTTTACATTAAGAGAAAACTATTAAAAAAAAAAAAAAGTACAGAGGAAAACTGAAAAAATAGATTTTTCCTTATTTAGATAGGGGAGAAATGCCGGAAGGAAAAAAAAAAATGAGAGAAAAAAAATGTATGTGAATATGTATAAAAAAAAATTTCTCCAAATACAAAATAAAATTAAAATAAAACTCATTTTACTTTATATTAATTTTTATATTCTAAAATTATCACATAATTACAATAAATCTCATATAATAATAATAATAATAAATATTATTATCATTATCAACTTAACTATTTTTTTCTCGATTTTCTTCCTATCCAAACATCAAAAAAATATATATATATCTTTTTTTCACTTTTCTCTTCTCTCCGTTTTTCTTTCCGCTCGCTTTCGCTCGTACTCCAAACAAAGCATAATAGATGAATTCTCGACACACCCATGGTTTCTAACCACACACCCTTCCATGTTTTTAAATTTGAAAACTATCATGTATCCGATATATTAAAGACAGTATTTATGAAAAAAAAAATTGTGTACCTATCGTTATAAATTAATTTAGATTTGAGAAATACAAAGACAATATCTACGAAAAATTTTATGTGAATATCATTATAAATTTTTATTGAGATTTTTTGACATAATTGACTTTTACAAGAGATAGATTCTCCTAATCTTGAATATTTTCGTACCAAAAAAAAAAAAATTAAAAGCCACGTAACAATCTTATCAAATATTGAAGCTAATAAAAAATAATATTTTTTACATGAATAAAAAATATAATAAATATACAAATTAAGTTCATGTGCTTATCTTATTAAATCATTGGCATTGGATGCACATTGGTTGAAAACAACACTAATTCTTAAAATTAGGCATAGAATAATATAGTGCTTTCATGAGCCAATAAGTCAATTTGATTAATATTTTTGTTGATAAATAAATATTTGATATTCAAGTGTCAATAACATAGCTATCAAAGCAATAAATAAATCATATTATATCAGAGTTACCAAAAATTGAAAAATCATGTCATATTTATTTGACCATATTATTAATTAATTCTCAAGAAAATATGCTTCCAAAATAATAAGTTATTTCTTTTTCAATAAAATAATAAAATATTCTATCAAAATAATAAATTAGTGAAACCAAAAATAACAAATTAGTTGACTAAAAAAAATTATCATAACTTTTTTTTTGTTGAATAATTTTGTATTGTTTCGTGACTAATATTCATTTCTTTGACCCCAAAAATAATGAATCAATTAAATAAAAATAAAATACTTGTATAATCTTCAAAAATATCCTAGCATTTTCAAATTAAAAAAATATATATATCATAGCATTTACCGGTAGTTTTCCATTTTAGGACAGATTTGCCCTCCATTTATTGGCGTTCTAGAAGGCTACAACCGGGACTTTCCTCTGACCTCGTCCCTTCTCACACAAAAATTTTGAAAAACCACATTACGGCGTGGCATTTTCGTTATAAACCCTCAACTAGGATGGCATTTTAATGAAAAAAATACACGCTTTTGCCAGCGTCCTAGTCCACATTCCCCGTTCTCTTCCCTTTCTCTGCAATAAAAACCTTTCCTTTTGAAAATTTTCATCTCTGCAAACAAACGAAACCTTCCTTGTCTCTCTGATTCTCGTAGGTTTGAGCCTTGCTTTCGGTTTTGATGGCGCAACGATCGTTGATTTACAGCTTCGTAGCGCGTGGGACGGTAATCCTTGCAGAGCACACTGACTTCAACGGAAACTTCATCAGCATAGCTTTGCAGTGCCTTGAGAGGCTCCCCGCCTCTAACCAGAAGTTTACCTACAACTGCGATGGCCACACCTTCAACTACCTCGTTGATAATGGATTCAGTAATTTTTTTTTTCCTCTCTCCATGATCTTACCTGCTTATTGTTTGCTCGGAGACTCTGATCTGGTCGTAGCTGATGCTTTCTAAATTTGATTACTACCCTCTTATTTGATGTGCTTAGTTTGAAGTTTTTAAGATTGATTTTCTGAATATCTCCTTTTCTTGGTTTGGTTAGTTTTGCTGATGACGTGGCTAATAGACAGGGTTGAATTACTAGTCTTGACAAGTGACTCTTAAAAATGATTAATAGATGGGCACAAACATGTGCATTTTTTTCATAATATGTTAGTTATAGAGGATTGTGGGATTGCTTTTTGTCAGTTTGAATGTGATGGAAACTTTTAGGACGAAGTTAATGAAGTCATCTTAAGGATAAGAGATCTATATTGTAAATAAACATATAATGATTTAATGTAATGGTTATTGATGTTTTCATAAACATTTTAACCAATCAAGTCAATCTGGTCTCTCCATAGAACAAAATTGGAAAGAAATCTTGGAAGCAGACATCAAAATGGAAAATTTTTTCAACAATATATAACTCAGGAATCAATTTTCTATGAGTACTGGCAACATTCTGAGTGTCTTGGCCATAATAATGTTATTCCTTGCTTGACTATTTTCATGTGTGCGAGGCGTTCAGTTTTATTGAAAGTGATGTCTGTGGCTTAATAATTTATGATGTTTGAAATCTTACACTTCTGTCGTGTTTATATTCTTTTCCTTTTTCTAATGAACTTACACCATCATTTGTTGGACTAACTTGATCTATCAATTTGTAGCTTACTGTATAGTGGCAGTGGAGTCTGCTGGTCGTCAAATTCCAATGGCCTTTCTTGAACGCATCAAGGAAGACTTTACCAAGAGATATGGTGGAGGAAAAGCTGCAACAGCCGCTGCTAAAAGCCTTAACAGAGAATTTGGGTACTTAAGTTTGCTGCACTATTTTATATAGCAAATATGCCTTTCTGCTGTGGATTGCAATAATGTGAAGTTTTTGTTGTTTTCGAATAGACCCAAGTTGAAGGAACATATGCAGTATTGTATTGACCACCCAGATGAGATTAGCAAACTTGAAAAAGTAAAAGCTCAGGTTTCTGAAGTCAAAGGAGTTATGGTTGAAAATATTGAGAAGGTATGGCATTTCTATATTTCCCCTGCCACTATATGTATTGTTTTGGCCTTCTTTGTTGAGGGGTTTTGGAGGATTAAAGCCTATTTTTTCTTTTGTCTGTTTGTTTTTCTATATCCCAGTTCCCCAATATGATTGGGTGATAAGATTACAAAAATTTATCTCATTGCGGTCATTTCATTGTATGATATCTTATATGCAGGTTCTTGATCGTGGAGTGCAGCTTGAGGTTTTGGTGGATAGAACAGAGAACCTTCATAATCAGGTCAGGAGCTTGTCACGCTATTATTGTTCACACAGAAACTAAAAAAGTGATAAGGAGTTGATTTTAGATAATCCAATTTCTAAATTTTCTCTGTGTATGCTATAAATATAATCCAGCTAGTTATATTAATGTAATATCTACAAACGGCACATGAATGTTAGGTTCCTTCATGTAAGAGAATAATTTTTCCTCAGCCATTGCAAAGTGAATTTGAAAATGTAAGGTCACTTCCTTGCTGTCTGCAACTTAAGTCCTTAGATTTCATGTATGGCAACCCTGTCTAGCTATTTATTTCTTAGCAAGAGAGTCAAAGTTCTAGCCAAAACCTTCCTATTAAGGGGAAAAAACTGTAGCCGCGGCATAGCGACTTTAATATCACCTTCTTTCTATTAGGTAGACTGATCTTTGGCGTTTGTATTTGGTCTGTAATTGATTATTGAGATGGTGTGGCTTTGCAGGCACAAGATTTCAGGCAGCAGGGAACTCAGATAAGGAGAAAAATGTGGTTTCAGAACATGAAGATAAAGCTAATAGTTCTGGGTATCTTAATTGCCTTGATTCTCATTATTGTTCTTTCGGTTTGTCATGGATTCAATTGTGGTAATTAAGTCATTTCACCCACTTATGGTTGTCACTATACAGTTCCCTCCCCCCCCCCCCCCCCCCTTCCCTTCTCTCTCACTTGTAATTCAATAGATTTGTTTTGTATGTCATGGCTTCAATTATGGTAAATAAATATTTTGGATAGAGTCTTCTTTTGTAATATTTGTATGGCATTAACATTGTTGATTTTTTATTTTTATTTTTTTTGTTTTAATATTCTAAGGCTTGGTGTTGAAATAAGGCAAGAATGGAAAATATGCTGAGGGGATGAAAAATGAGTGTGTAGAGGTCATGGGCATGTCTTTGCACACTGGCAGTTTTCAATCTTCTTCCTACGTCTCCCTCTTGTCCCAGAACTATGTTCTTTTTTATAGAATGTGTAATGTAAACTTGCTAATGGTGCTGTGATTAGCATGTTGAATATATTCCAAATTTGCCATTGGCTTTATCTCTCTCACATTGATGGGGTAGGAAGGATATGAGTAATTGAGGTACCTTGGAGGGGCAAAAACGTCATAGAATTGCATTGTACTCTCCCTTTATATGTATTTGTTATTGTTATAAGGATGAAGAGGGCGATCCAAATTCTTTTGATTCCTATAATTGATATGTGCATACTTGACATTGAGCATTTAATTTAATAAACAATAAGCTCATTGCTTGGAAAGCAAATTTAGTAATTAAGATTCTTTCCAATATTGGGAAATTGAGTTTAAAATTAAAAAAAAAAATTTGTTGGTCGAAAAAATGATTATAATTTATCTGAACTTTGAACTCGTTTTGACGCAACATTTATGTCTCCATTTTTTTTTTCTCAACAACTTACACGAGGCATTAAGTATCTTTGAAAAATTGTCAAAACCAATTAATCATATTATTGATGTATCAACTAACATTTATAACAATGATCGTGATTGCTAGTTTTGTATGAAAAAAAAGAAAAGAAAAGAACTTTACGTAAGATATCTTTAACCAAAATCTTTTAAAATAAAAAAAATTTAATTATATGGACTAATTTGGTATAAGTTTTTGTATACCAAAATCTGGATTAATTTGTAAACGAATTTATAACGTTTTAAATTATAACAATTTTATGTAAAATTATAAAAAATTATTAATATAATTAAACTAAATTAATATGGTATAAATAATAAATAATTTTCTGAAAATGTAATGCTCACAGCCTAATCCTCCATGCGCGTTTGTTTTCGTAAATGCCACGGAACACCGACCTGAGCTTGAATTTTATACCGTACCTTGAACAGCGTAGCGTACCGTTGGGGACTTTTCTGAATGACAAGTTGACAACAACCTCGTTTTCGGATTTGAGTTTTTTGTATTTGATTTTTTGCAGTCAACTTACAATCGAGTTATTCAACGGTTGTGATTAGCTTTTAATACTTTTGATTTATTTCAATAGTTCATGTCAAGACTAAAGAATCAAGACTCATTAAACAAATACTTAATAATTGAATGACTAAAATGAGTCGAAGATACTGAATGCTGATCACAACTGTTGAATGACTGATTGCGTAAGTTTGATTCCAAAAAACCAAACGCAAAAAATCCAAATTCCTCGTTTTCGATCCCAAATTTTTTTCAAATAAACAGAACAGACCGCGGCGTGGCATTTCCGTTATAACCTCTGAACTTGAAGGGTAAAATGAATCGGGAACTAGATTCACGCTTTTCCTAGCTTCCCGTCTAAGAGAAAATAACCTTCCTCCCTCCTTGCTCTTCTTCTGCTTCTCTCTCTCAATACGACCATTCTTCCATTTCTTCTCTCTACAGAAATCTCTGAACGCTGCGTTTCTGTCTGAATCCTAGTGTGATTAGGGTTACGATTGTGGTTCCAATGGGACAGCAATCGTTGATCTACAGCTTCGTGGCTCGAGGCACTGTGATCCTTGCAGAGTACACCGAGTTCAAGGGAAACTTCACTGGCATAGCAGAGCAGTGTCTCCAGAAACTCCCTGCAAGCAACAATAAATTCACTTACAACTGCGACGGCCACACCTTCAACTACCTCGTCGATAATGGATTCAGTAATGTTCACTTTGCCTCTCTATATTCCCGTTTTTTCTCCCTGATCTACGTGCCCTTTTGCTAATTTCTAGTTTTCTTCTTTGTTGTATCACTTTTGTGTCTTTTGGTGTATGCTTTTATGCACTTTGATCTGCCTGCAGATATATTTTTGCTCTTTGATTACTACTTACTTGCTTGATGGTGTTAGTTTAAAGTTTTGAATAGATTTCAATTTTCGCATTATCTCACTTGTTAGATAGTTTTTGGTGATAGAGTTGATCACTTGATTCGCTTCTTTTTCATGAATGATCATGGAAACCATCCTTTTAAATTTCAGTGGAAATGAAATGAAAGGAAAGAAAGAAATTGGCAAGAGCTCTAAGCACCGTGTTGATTTGATTAATATAATGTGGAAGAGGGGAAACGGGTCCAATAAATCTAACTTGGTTGTGTCTGCACTCTGCATCTTTTTTTCTTTTTTTTTTTGTCTCGTTTGGGTACTTCCAAACATGCCAGTCGCTGTTTCATTACTTACTTGCAATTTACTATGGCCCTTATGATAACTATAGAGCTGGAAATAGAAATGTACTGACATTTATTCTCTTATTGAGTTCTCTCTGCTTTTGGGTTCCCTAGTGTAGTGAAACTTCTAATCAAAGATAAGGTCCTTTTTGTGCTGAAGTTGTATATGACAGTAATTGGAACTAACTTAAATCTTCTAATAAATATTGCAGCTTACTGCGTGGTTGCTGTTGAGTCTGTTGGTCGGCAGATTCCAATTGCTTTCCTTGAACGTATTAAGGAGGAATTTGCCAAGAGATATGCCGGAGGAAAAGCTGCTACAGCAGCTGCTAATAGCCTCAACAAAGAGTTTGGGTACTCTTGTGTCCTGCACTTATTGTTTAGAATAATGTGTATTTCTGTGATATGATGCATTATTATTGTTATTATTTTGTTTACAATGTAGATCCAAATTGAAGGAGCAAATGCAGTACTGTGTTGATCATCCGGAGGAGATTAGCAAGCTTGCCAAAGTCAAAGCTCAGGTTTCTGAAGTCAAAGGAGTTATGATGGAGAACATTGAGAAGGTAAAGCACTGTTTTGACTTAGAACAACCACAGTTCCCCCTCCCTGCCGGTTTGCTGGGTGGTTTTCGGGGGCAGGGGAGAAGGCCAGGGCTATGCAAACAGTTTTAGTTTCTCTTGTGGACTTGATTGAAACTATTTTGAAGCTTAATCTATTTAAGTATAATACTCTATAATTGTCAGATCTTAGGAATTGACCTGATAGGTGGCTTTATGATGTCTTTGCAGGTTCTTGATCGTGGGGAGAAGATTGAGCTTTTGGTGGATAAAACCGAGAACCTTCGCTCTCAGGTCTGTCATGATATTATTATTTATTAGGAATCATGAAGACTCTGAAATTTTGAAAGAATAAATGATTTAGATGTATCAGATTTGTCACACATGTTTTTGGTTTCTTAGTGTTGTGAATTGTTGAAAGCATTGGAGTAATTATCTTAGATATATAGAAATGCTCGACTGGATACCAATGCCATCATCTAAGGGAGTGGTTTCCATGAAACTTTATAAAGTCATTCTTCAAAAATAGTATTAGTTTTTCTACAAACGCAGCAAATAACCCTAACTATATATAGTTATTTTTTAGTTTCACTATGTATAATTGTTAGTCATAAGATTATCACAAGATAAACATATATTTGGTGATAGATCTGAGTTGCTAAACTACCTTGGTTACGGCTAGTTGTCATTAAGACTAAGATCATATGCATGAATTATGAATGGGGAAAGCCTGTTATTTAAATTTCTTTCTTTAACAAGATTTTATTGGTGACTATACTCTTCTTCAATTGGTAATGTTAATATGAATATACCTGAGTGGTGCAATGGTTTTTGGTTATGGCTACTCTTTTCCTTTCTTTCTCTCGCATTCACACATTTGAGTATATTTATAATTATGGTTGTAATTTCTGGCCTAAAGACAGACCTTCAATCATTTAATGTTTGTAATTGTTTCTATTTTGAGATTGACATGCAAGTCATATAATTTTTTCCAGGCACAAGATTTCAGGCAGCAGGGTACCAAGATTAGAAGAAAGATGTGGTTCCAGAATATGAAGATAAAACTAATAGTCCTTGCCATCATTATTGCACTTATTCTCATAATTGTTCTTTCCATTTGTGGTGGCTTCAACTGCGGTAAATGAGGTTGCCCCTAGCAGATTGTTGTTGACCTATAGACATGTTAGTGTTTTTGTTTCTTTCTTTTTAACTTTTTGGGATTTCCATTCCTTCTACTTATGTGATGTTGTTCATACAAGACATTGCTTGTATAGTGTGTAACCTTGATGTTCTTGTTCCCTAACTGTGCCCCCTAGTATTATGTTAATTTTGTCTTTTCCTATAGTATAATTGGGGGTTTTTAGCAAAATTTGAGCCTGAGAATTATCATGCTTCTGTTCTATGTTAATGTTGAGAAATTGCTAAATATTTTTTTTGTGCTTTCAATTGCCATTCTTTGCTGATATGTATGTGTGGTTTTTTATTTCCAAACGGATGCAACTACACAATGAGCCCCTTGTATGTTTGGATAGGGGTGTGCACGGCCAAAAATTAATCTGGACAAAAATTGTCTAAGTCTCATTTCTGATTTTATTTTTTGTCCCTTGAAGTGGAAGGATAAGTGAGGTGTATAAAGCAACAATGGGGTGTTGAAAGCTATAATTTTATTGAAAAATTCTACTAAGAAAGATATGTAAAAATTAATATTTTATTAAAAATTTTACTTGGCATAAGAAAAACTAGTCAGGAAGGGGCAAACATATATACTCAAGAGGATAATTTTAAAACGGAAGGGGATGAAATATATTTATATAAGATTTGAGACAAAATTAAAATGAGAATTTGTTTGTCTTTAATTTTGTTTCGAAAATTAATCAAGATTGTTAAATCTTTTAGGCTAGAATGGCACATGGGGATATTCACAAAGATTCTCTTGAAGTTCTAAGTTGCCAGCGGTGATGTTACAAGTTGATACTAGTACCATTTAGAAATTTTTCTTTTTGGTAAGAATTTCTTTTTTTACTCATTATTCTTATACTTGAGTATCAAACCAATCTTTATTTAAAATAAAAAAATAATTAATAAATTTTTCTTAATAAGAATACTTCTAAGATTTTGAAATCTACTTGAAATACCATGAGATCTTTCTTATTTTTGATGAGCCAATATATAGTTAGATCAAATTGCGCATTATACACATGCAGTCCTCAATGAACAGCTTTATGCAATATATATTGCACCGCAGTTAAATTAAATGAAACAGTCAAGTCCAAATCCTTTCATTATGCCACATATTTAATCACAAACCCAAAACCTTACATTATATCTCCAACTCTAACATTCATATACCATTTAACAATAGTGGATTCAAATTGCTTATGCCAAAGTGACACTAACGAAAACTCAAGGAAAAAAATTAGGAAAAACCCAAAATGGTGGGCAAATATTGGACAAGGATTCCCCAATGAAGTGTTGCTTGATGCTCCCATCCCTAAGATCACACACACCCATATCTTTACCACCCGTCCTTAAACCCATACACCCATCACAAAAATATTGGTGTAAACAATCATCAGTAAAATATATGCAGTTACCTTCACAGCCGTGAACCTTTGAGGCATTAACACAAACAGATGTATTATTACCCAAAAACAAAGCATTGTCTCCCAAATCCTTCACTTGCACAGCAGATTTCTCACTCAGATTCAACTCATAGACTTGAAAACTATGAGTTCTGTGCCTCTGCACTCCACTCCGAAAAACTACGAGCAATTTTCCTGATGATTCCACCAAATATGCTTTGTCAATCCATGAATAACCCTTACCGAAGATCCTCGGACGAAACACCATGGTGGCCATGGATTCAGATTCGGAATCTCCAATGTTGTTGCATACCCAGATCCTGCCTTTTACGTCAACACCATGGATCTTGTTCTTGTAAAATGCTGCCTCGACGAAATAGCGAAGCCCTTTACGTAGGATGGTCCATGCATTGTCTCCAGGCTTTGCATAAGCTAGAATACCAGTTCCATAAACGATGAACACTGTGAAATCAGAAGTGCGTGAAGGATTTGCAGACAAACCAGCCTTTAATATGATGCAAGGAAACTCGAGATATGATGCTCGATACAGTGTGTTCCATCTGGGCAGTTTGATCTGAACATGTGTTATGGGTTGCAACAGATTCATCTCAAAATTTTCTGCAGCAGTTATCACCCATCCCTCGGGGAAAGAAAAGCACTGTTTTCCCATGGTTTCTGGTAATTGCAGATAACGATTATTACCTTTGGAGAGACTGAAAAAGCCACACTTTTCTTCGCGATCTTCATCTTCATCTTCTTCTTCTTCTTCTTCTTCTTCGGCCAGCATCAACCAGACATCTTGTGGGGGCATTCTCTGATGGTGTTCTTTGAGTGCAGTCCAAGCAGATCTCCATGAAGTGCAAACTCCACCGAAAGCTGTCAAAGCAGGAAAAGCCTCAGAGGAAATCAATCTCTTTGCAATTACTTGAAGAAGATCTGGATGTAGCTCTGCCCAGTTAGCCATTGTTAGATTGGGATTGGGTGGATGCAGACCAATATTGCCTGTCATGTGTTATTTATGCTATGCGGTTTCTTTGGTCAACTCTTATTGATTCAGTATTTTTTTCATGATTGGAGGGCAAAAAACTTGTTGACCAAGCAAACTCAAAAGTCTTCATTTTGGTTTGGATTAAACTATACCTTCAGCTACTTTCCCCATAATTTATTTTAAATAAATTATTTGTGAAATAAGTCTTACTGTCGGAGGAATTCTAAAGGTGGAATTATTAAATCTAACACACGAAATAACAATCTTAATCATAGATATACAACATTATTTTTGAAAAAATTCAGAAATTTCAATATAAAAAAAGTATCAAACTACAATGTTACGGTTTTGTCAAATCAACCAAACCCTATTTAGCATTTTTCTTTGGATTTTGTAGGTTTAAGTATTACCATTTATCACTACTTATGTTACAAGTCACGTTCACATGACATAACACAACACTAACAACCCCTTTGTTTTATTATTATTTATTGGGAAAAAAACGCACTATAGTGGTCCGACTTCCCTTTTTTTTAAAATTTTTTAATTCAAATATTTTACTATTTTTAATATATAAATAAATAAAAACCAATTAGTAAAAATAAAAAATTATTTTATTATAAAAAATACATAAATAAATTATATGTAAATAATTAAAAATTAATTAATAGTGATTAAAAATAAATGTATAAACTATGTTAGAAACATATGAGGGCACGATTGTGGGACTCGTGTTACTGTTGTACGATTTCTCAAAAAATTTGGTACGCCTCCGTGAATATGAGAAATTCCGGCGTAATGCCCCACCTCAACAACTAAGTTTGCATTAGAAAATGTTGCTTACACATTTATTAATATATATTTTATGTTTATTTTTATTTTATAATTATTAATAAAAAATAATATATATATATATATATATATATATATATATATATATATATATATATATAATAAATATATATAAATAAATATATACATAACATCACTCTATTATTAAAGTCGAGATAAAACCACTAACACAATTAGAATAACATTTAAGAAAATAAATTTTATATACATATGAAAGGAATAAATATACATAAATATGTATACACCTACCATCACTCTATTACCAAAATCAAGATGAAGCCACCAACACAATTAGAATAGCATTTAAGGAAATAAATTTTATATACATGTGTTAAATTTTGTATAAATTTAAAATTTTTAAGTATTTAATATTAAAATATTTTATTTATAATTTAAAACATTCCTATCTATTAAAATAAGATTTTATAAAAAATAATTATTTTTAAAATTTTATAAATATAATATATCATACAATATTTTTTAATGTAATGATTAAATTTATGCTTTATAATTGCATCTCTCCTCGTGTATATATACTTGAAACGTTATTTGATTCATCTCTCTCCCTTTAATACTAAATGCCAATGACCCACATTTCCTTTTCATTATCTGCCTCGTTGTTGTCTGCATTAGATGGTTGTACTAAGCATCATCTTTTCCACAATCCTGGATTTGTGTGCCAACTAATAGCAAATCTTTGCTCCAATGAAAGCAATTAGGAATATGGGCACAAGATGATGGTTTGGTGAGTGATGGATTGCCTATTAAAACAATTACCGTAAGTTTTGTTAAATGCACACCTTTACACACACGCTATTTACTTTTATGATATAAAATCGATATAATAATCAATATATGAATATAATAAGAGACATAAAATGTTTGATATGAATTTATACAGAATACATATTTATTATATGCACAGCACGAGTTTAAAACTTTAATTTAAATAGACAAATTAAAAACTATAATTAATATATCACAATTATTTTTAAATTTACTAATTTATTATGAAAGAGAAATAGAAGAATTGAAGAGATTAACTAAAATGGCAAGAATATAATTGGAAAAATAATAATTAACTTTATCTTTAACTTATAAAATTACATATGAATGATAACAAAAATTTTCTTCTAAATGCAACAGAGAAAAAAGTAAGGGAAGGAGTACAAAATAGACTAGCATCTATGCTTGTCACATGGGGGTGTCAGCGAGACATGAATTCAGAAATGGCGTTGTCTTTTTCTCTAGGCACTTGAAATGAACCCTTCACATTACACATTTAATTAGCACGCGGATTGAAATCATGCCCACAAGGTTTTCTCTTCAATATGGCTTTGTTGAGATTGGTAAGAGTCACTCTCGACAGTCTTCACAGAAGGACCAGTACAAGGAAAAGAAAAATCTCGGTGTTGGGGAAAATATCTTTCCCATCCTGTCCCATCTCGACATTGCTATATAAAGCCCCAAAGTCTGATTCCCAAACAAATTACATCGGAGACTCTTTAAGTACTACTACTAGTTCCATCCATTTCTTCCTTTCTCAAATGGCAGCCAAAGCTGCGATTGTGTCTAGGGAATCCATTAAGCCATTATCACCAACCCCTCATCACCTTAGAGACTTCAAGCTCTCCCTTCTTGATGGAATGTCTCCATCATGTTACGTGCCCATTGTCCTCTTTTACTCTGCTTCTGATGTCACCAGTTTTGGCACTGATTTCTCAGTTATTTCTGATAAGTTGAAGAAATCTTTGTCGGATATACTCACCCTTTATTACCCATTTTGTGGAAGAATGAAAGAAAATTCCCTAGTTGAGTGCAATGATGCAGGTGTTCCTTATTCTGAGGCCAAAGTCCCCTTTAAGCTATCAGACTTCCTCCAGAATCTTCAAATTAGCCAAATCAAAGAGCTTCTTCCATTTGATCCCTACCACTTTGAAGCAGATCAAATAGATGATATAGGCAACATGGGAATTCAGGTTACTGAATTCAGCTGTGGTGGAATAGCACTTGGCTTGTGCATCATGCACAGGATTGCTGATGCAGCAACATCTTTCTCATTCCTCAATGCTTGGGGTGCAAAAGCAAGAGGAGTTGGCAACATAGTGGCTCCACAAATTGAAGCAGCCTCACTTTTCCCACCACAGGACTTGGGATTTGACTTAACAGATTGTATGTTTGTTGGAACAAACATTGTAACAAAGAGATTCATCTTTAATCCGACAGGCTTGTCTAACTTGAGGGCTAAAATTTCTAACTTGAATCTAGGCCCAGATTCTCTTCAGTCAAAAAACCACACGTTCACCACAGTAGCTAATATGATGCAACATGATGGATCAATCAGTCCACATTGCACCACGCCAGCAATGGCATGTTTCTCGACAACAGGGAATCTGCATCCCTTGAGTCCCACACGTGTTGAAGCCGTGATAGCTCTCACTTGGAAAGCATCCATAGAGGCAGCTAAAGTAACTAGTTCTAAAGATCAAGCCTCTAAAACATGGATGAGCCTCCCTGTGAACATACGTAAACGTATGGTTCCACCAATGTCAGATAATTCATTAGGCAATATTTGGTTACCAGCTCTTACTCCATTGATTGAGATGGATGAAATGGCAGAGTTGAATGATTATGCAAAGTTGGTTAGGACAACTGTCAGAAAAGTTGATGGAGCTTATGTGAGTAAGTTTCAACAAGGAGATGCTATTGGGATTTCTCAGGTCTTCTTGGAAACCTTTAATGAAGAGATGTTAACAATGATTGAAGACTGTCCATCTTATAGGTATAGCAGTTGGATGGGATTTCCTTTGTATGAAACAGATTTTGGTTGGGGAAAGCCGACATGGGTGTCTACTCTTGGTGTGCCTTCAAAATGGTACTTCAATTTGTTGCCCACAAGAAGTGGGGATGGAATAGAGGCATGGGTAAACTTGAGTGAGGAGGATATGCAACAATTTGAACGTAATCCAGAGCTTCTCCAATTTGCTTCACTGGCTTCTTAGTTTTTCTCAGCAGTGTCCTTGTTTGAGTCAATCAAATTATGTTAAGTATTACTAGCTTACTGCATTTTCTTGAGTCAGATGTTAAGTATTGTGTGGGGGCAAAAGCTTTAGCTTGAGTAAGCATTTATTATCAGATATGTTGTTGTTTATGCTTGTTGAATAATGTGAGTGAATAATATGGTGTATCTAAAGTTAATGGATATATCTTGGTAATGATGTTCAGCTATTTAGATATGTGTATTGTTTTTTTTTTTTTTTTTTTTATTTACATCTATGGTTTAGGGTGATCCTTTGAGTATAAGACTCATCCTTATCAAGATGAGGAGTGGTAAACAGTAGTAGTCCTTCCCAATAACTGACTCCATAATACACCTAGATAAGCAAAATGTCTATGTACCTCAGCATAATCAATTCTTCCACCAGCTTGGAGAAAGCTCGTCAAATTCTCACTGTGTACTTGAACATTTTCAGCTGCAGATTTAAAACTTGACAATGAGTTGTTTACAGATAATGTCTGCAGAGGGAAAAGGACTATAATTTAAATGCTCCAGGACATAGAAAAAGACATAGACAATAGAATAGCTGATCTCTAGCTAGATCTACTGGGATTGAATATAAAAGTCAGTCACATGTCATAGACTAGGAAATTTTATGCATTTCTATTTTTTGGAGTAGGTGTTCAATGTACAACATATATATGGGCTGCTTTAAGATGCTAAGTGTAGCTGATTGAAAAGAATATTTGATGATTTGTTTATTATATACAGTTAGTTATTTATACAAGTTTATAATTCTTTAAACAAGTCAATCAATCAAGCCTAGTTTTTATAGCAATAATTAAGAATTCTATTCTAAATAAGTTAACTTAATCAAGTCTCCTAATTGGTAATCTCCTATTTAAGGAAATAATCATGATTTCTTATATTGTCTAACTTGATTTCCTACACTCCTCGTCAAGTTAGACAATATATGTTGGTCATGCCCATCATAGAGATTAATTTATTGAAGCCTGGCTTAAATAGAGCTTTAGTTAGGATATTTATTATTTGCTGCTTGAGTTCACATGTCTTAAATTGATGATACTATTTTTAATTTTTTTATTGATAAAATGATTATCAATTTTAATATGTTTTTTTCAATCATGGTGGACTGAATTATTTGCCATGGCAATGGTGGACATGTCACATAGGATCTCTATATGAAAATAAATATACACATAACATTACTCTATTATTAAAGTCGAGATAAAGCCACTCACACTATTAGAACAACATTTAAGAAAATAAATTTTATATACATATGAAAGGAATAAATATACATAAATGTGTACACACATAACATCACTCTATTACCAAAATCAAGATGAAGCGACCAACACAATTAGAATAGCATTTAAGAAAATAAATTTTATATACATATGTTAAATTTTGTATAAATTTAAAATTTTTAAGTATTTAATATTAAAATATTTTATTTATAATTTAAAACATTCCTATCTATTAAATTAAGATTTTATAAAAAAAAATAATTAATTTTAAAATTTTATAACCGTGATCCTTTTGAGTATAAGATTCATCCTTATCAAGATGAGGAGTGGTAAACAGTAGTCGTCCTTCCCAATAACCGTGACTCCATAATACACCTAGATAAGCAATATGTCTATGTACCTCAGCATAATCAATTCTTCCACCAGCTTGGAGAAGGCTCTTCAACTTCTCTCTGTGTACTTGAACATTTTCAGCTGCAGATTTAGCATTTGACAATGAATTGTTTATACATTTGGGTGACTTGGATGGACTTGGTGCAGAAAACGTATCGACAAAGGAACATCGTCATGAATCCCCATCGTTCCAGCAGAGTCACTGGCTGCTTTTTCTTGCATAATGCCTGCAGATGGAAAAGGACTATAATTTAAATGCTCCAGCACATAGAAAAAGACAGAGACAATAGAACAGCTGATCTCTAGCTAGATCTACTGGGATTGAATATAAAAGTCAGTCACATGTCATAGATTCGGAAATTTTATGCATTTCTGTTTTTTTCGAGTAGGTGCTCAATGTACAACATATATATGGGTTGCTTTAAGATGCTAAATAACATCTGAATCAAGTAACCCTTTTCCCTCTGTTCAAGGAAAACTTCTCAAGAATTCAAAAACTGTACATTTTCAAAACATGATTCTAACTTCTAAGTCCCATGCTTCCAAACCAAGTTAACATCTCCAAATGACAAAGAGAGTTTACCCAGATGATATAAATTCTCTAATGCATAGAGTACCAAATCCATCAGCTATTTTTAAGTTTGAAAAAAAAGAGTAGTACTTAAATGCCCCTTGTTGGAAAACCAACATTATATTCCTCATCCAAATGCATATGCACAGCATTGTTGAAAGATAAACAAAATATTACCACTTTGAGTAGAGACAATTCCTCTTCTAAGCAAACAAACTAAACGTTAACCTTTAAATGTAGTGTCAAAAGACAAAGACATAAGAACAGTGTTTTCCTAGTTGATAGCACTCTTTGTTGCCCCTTCAAATAAAAGAAAAGGGTGACTCAAAATTCTTAGCATTCGCTGAATAATTGTCCACTGCTGAAAATCCTTTTTCCAAAGAAAGCAACATCAAAATTTTGAGGGTCGAATACAACATCAACACCACTAGGAACAGTCATGAGCTTTCAAATATCACCATCAAAGACAGAAGGCTATGTGGAAAGGTACTCATTTGGGGAAAACTGACTTGGGTTTACATAGATTGAGACTGCTACAACGTTATATGATTGTGAGCTTCTCTGACAAGAGAAAGATGGCTTTGGTGAAGGTAATCCATGGTGGGCACAAGGGCAATTCTCTTCCCTTGGGATTTTATGCTTCTTGACCATTTCCTCATCTTGTCCTTGACGGAGATCACCGGGGGCTCTTTCGCCGCCATTGAAATCAAGGTTGGATTGGATTGCTGAGAATGTTTTAGGCGAGGGACAGGGAAATTTGCACCAAACATTTTCTGCTTTAATTATGTTGGTTATTGTTCCTTGACGATAACATGGTGGCAGTAGAATAGCGTTTTCATTTGGGAGAAGAATTCCCATTCCTGCTACATTCTACATTCTTCCAATGAATATAGTAATGGGACATACAAAATGCAAAATAGCTAGAAATCACTGGTGTAACCTAAAATTGTCTTTGTCTTGTTCTAGTTGTATTTTCTTTTTTTATAAATATCTTTATTCTCTTTGTAACAACGCTGAATTATTGTTTTTTTTTTTGACAATTTTTATGATTTTAGTTTTGAAAATTTATTTTATTTTCTTTAGAAAGACTTATTTTTTCTTGATACAAAGATCTTATTGTTATGTGATTAATCAGAGAAAAAATACCAGTTAATTAAAATTTATTTATTAGAACATAATAGAATTATAATTATCATTAAATAAATAAGTAATTAATATGAATTTTATATAAAATTTGTGTTTTAGTTTCAATTAAAAAAGATAACAGGGGGTATATATGAGACAAACAATTTCTCTTATCATGTAAATTCCAATAAAACCTAAAAAAGAATAATGCCAAGATTTGCACTATTCATATACACCAAACCAGTAAATTTTATTTACCATCCACTTTATTTTTCTCATATAATCTTTCAGCAACCATGGTTTCCAAACAAGTTTATCTCTTCAATTTTACATCAATAATAATCTACATAAGTAATCCCACCCCTCTATTGTGGCCAAACTGGCTAGCTGTCACCAAGAAACCTAAAAAATAAAAATAACACCTATTTCTATATTCACTCTTAATGTTTAATTTATTCATATGCACATTCACATTCACTTTTATATATATATATATATATTTGTCTCTCTCTTACTTTTTTAAATTATAGTTTTTCTAGAAAAACAAAAATGTGCAATTGAATTTTGCCCAAACAAAAACCCCAAAAACCCTAAATTTCAAGACCCAAAAAGAAAATTTCCATACATTTAATTTAACAAGCTAGTTGATCTCTGAATGGAGAAATCTCCTCAAAGATTGGCAATCTCTTAGATCTAACTGGGCCCCATTCATTCATCAACCTGTCAAGCCCTTTGATGAAATCATCATCAAGGCCCAAAAGATCTGAAAAATGCTGTTGGGGTAGCATGGATCTTACTTCTGATAGCAAATCTTGGGCCCTCTGCCTTGTCCTACTATCATCTGAACCTGCAAATTTATGTTGTAAAACTTCTTCAAGAACCAACTGGGCCTCATCATATCTGCCTTGTTTGGTAAGGCATAAGCCCAAGTTGCAAGCCTTGTTAGCATCTGGATCTATTATTTGGGCTTTTCTATATACAACCTCAGCCATCATGTAGTTCATTTTTTGCATGTAGGCCCAGCCCAAATTTCCCTATAATATTATCATAAAACTTGTTTAGCAAAAGAATAATAATAATAATAAGTAACTCCTATTAAATATAGGCAAAAGAAAATTTTCACATGTAAATAGTAAAACAATTACACAGATAATCCATCGAAAGGGTAGAAAGTTTATCTTGAAAAATTAAAAATGAGATAAATGTTACTAATACGTTATAATTGTTCATTTTATTAAACAATAGCAATATGATAATTTAGGATATGAGACAACAAATATTATCTTGACCATATGGGTGTATGCATTTATAAAAAACAATAAATGAAACCTCTATGATGTTAGAGGTCTTAGATTTTTATTAACTTATGATCAACTTTGTAGCCCTTCTATGATCCTTCAACTATCTATTAGCCAGGAAACAAAATTATTTAAAGTGTAGGGGTTAAAAGAAAATTGGTTAGCTAGTCCTTTCACTTTGTGAAAATTGTAACATGAGTTTGTGTATAGTTTTGAGATGAAGTAGAGTACCAGTAATCTCGAAGTTTCTTGCTTAATAGAAACTTGGAACTTCTTGCCATGAGACCTTGCAGTCTTTGTGGGTTTGCCATTGAAGGCCTCCCCTTGGTAGATCAATTTCAGCTTCCGCTTTAGTAACTCAATCTGCTCATCCAATTTTCCACACTTCTGCCAATAATTTTAGAAAGAAAAAATGAATACATAATCAGGTAAATGAGAAAAAGAAGCATCTGTGTATATATTTAAACACATAAAAATGTTTACTAGCTTATTTTTATGAGGATGCGTTTGGCTTCTTTTTAGGGTTTTGTCCATATATAAGAACTATATAGTTGGACCAAATATTAACTATATAATATAATATTGATGTTATCCTCAAAGTTTGTGCTACCTTGGTGTCTCTGCTCAATTCAAGGCAAGTCAGGACAGGACAGGCATGTTATGAGACAAGAGCAGGACACCATCTTAGATTCCAAAATTATAAGATGGGATAGGATTGAGAAAGGATAATTTCTCAAGTTGCAATAAGTCATAAAATTATTTAAATGATTTCAGAGTTTTTTTATTATTTTATTTTTTATCTTTGATTATTAATATTTAATATTTATATATAAGATATAAATTTATTATTAATTTTTTTAATTCATAATTAATATAATTTGAGTAGATAAGTCCACCAATTATTTTAGCTTATTTAGTGAATTATCTCAATTCTTTTATTTTTTATTTTTCATTTTTCATTCATATATATATAAAGTTCTAAGAAGCTTTTGGAAACTGAATTAAGATAACCCTATCCGTGATAAGGTTTTCTATTGAAACAAGACTAAAAAAATCTAACACATCCGAAACCATGAACCATGTCCAAACACTATTTTTGGATATAAAATCAACAAAGTAAAAAAAAAAAAAAAATTGTAATTCTTCCTTCTATTTTTTGTTTTTTTACAACATAATACAATAGCTAATTAAATGCAGCTCATATATATAATAGAGAATGAGAGGTCAAAGAGCATGGATACCTTGTAGAGATCAATGAGCACATTATCAAGTGACTCTTGGGATTGTTTGGAGCAAAGACTTCTAAATGATTTGATAGCTTCAATGGCTTCTTCACTTCTATCTAATTGCTTCATCACAATAGCCATATCCTTCAGTGCACTCTCAACTTTATCTCCACCATTTATTGCCTTCCAAAATAACACAACTGCAGCTTCCGGATCCTTCTCCACCAACTACAATATTCCATTCAATTAACTAAATCATGCAATTAGTAATTTAATTATATTAATGAAACTAATCATGGACAAAAAAAATCCCAAATTTAGAGAGCATAAATTTAGGGATTTGGATATTGGCTTTGTTGGATGAGGCTCAACAGATCCCAATTCATAAATTTAGAGACTCGTGCAATTGATTGCTTGACAAGATTTCAGCCAATCAAACTACAGTGTCATGTCAATAGCTGATTTAATAGTCAGCGTCTTGCCTAGTAGGCCATGGGTAATCCATTGCATGTGATCCATTTTATATTTCTGACTTTCACTTCAAGAAATTCAATTTCTAAATTTGGAAGATACTGGGAGAAGCATGAGATTATCTATAATCTAAGGAAACCAACCCACTTGATTTTTTCTGGTTAATTTAAAAGTGAAAGGAAAAAAAAAAGCAAAAGAAATGAAAGTCAACTATTCAACTACACCTCCGTCTGCATCTTTTATCACTTTTAAGATTTTCTCGAGAAACAAACAGTTCAAACAGTACGCTTGAGGACCACGCTGGCTTGTTACGTATATATATATATATATATATGCAACCCTAATGAATCAAATTGATCTCATCGATCCACGTTGAATACATAAATCTAGAGAGAGAAAGAGAGAGTGCAATAATGGAAATGAAGATCTTAATTACCTGAGCATGCTTGGCTCTGCCATAGAGAGAATCTCCATAGGGAAGCTTATGAAGAACATGGTAAAGGTCTTCTTTTTTCCCCTTTGGGCTCTTTTTAGAAACACTTGCACTGCCTGCAGCAGCTTCCATGATTTCTCTTCTTCTTCTTCTCAATTTCTATTACTGGATTTCGCTCTCTTTCTCTTTACTGCAGGCATATGGTGATGATGTTGACGAAGAAATTCAAGTGGGAAAATGAGAAGAGAAAGACTCGAAAGAGAGAGATTGATGACGAAACGAATCCTAGAGACTGGCGGTAGCTGTATGGGAATAGCAAAATTATGAACCTGGATGGATTTCCGTCTACGTGACCGTGGGTTTTGGGTCCTCTCTCAATAGCCAATCAAAGGCATTCTAACATATCCTTTTCTGGCCACGTGTCATTGAATTATTTCAACATTGAAAGCTCCTTTACTTTTATCCTGCGACAATTTTTTTTTTAACCCAAGATAAAAAATATAAGAAAAATAAACCATAAATTCTTGGGTGTTTGTTTTAGCTTTAAAAGATTTTGGATTTAAGTCCTAAAACTGCAATTCTACTTAATTCAAACGGATTATTTAGAGCTTAACGTGGAATGAATAATATCTATTTAATTATGAGATTAATTCTATTAAAATTAAAAAATATTAAAATAAATATCTTAATATTACTGAACATGTAAATCAACTGATATTAAGTTGTTATAACTTAATCAATAATTTTAGATTTAATTCATAAAAATGTAATTATATTATAATATAATAAAGAGAATTATGTCACTTTATGACTCAAATCACATTAATTTAAATACTAGTGATTTTGCAAAAAAAATAAAATAAAATACTCCAAAGTTCCAAACTTATATTATTCACTTTGGGCATACAAATAATTTATTTGGGATCTCCCACAAGAAGTGAACACACAAACCAACCCATGTTGATTTTCTCACAGCTCACTACAAATCATATTCAATGATAAGCTTATTCCTTTGCTCCTTCCATTAATTTACAACATACAGACAACCTTATTCTATTCTACAAAGAAAAGGAAACACAGCTACAAGACAAATCTATCTCTGCTTGCCACTAATATGAAATATCAACATGCTAATTGATCTCTAAAGGGTGTTATCTCCTCAAATATGGGAAGTCTTCTTGATCTATTTGGGCCCCATGCATCTAGCAATTGATCCAGCCCTTTAAGAAAATCATCATCCAGGCCCAAAATATCCACAAACTCAGGTTGGGCCATCTTGGGCTTCAGCTCCTTGAGCAATTCCTCAGCTCTTTTTCTTGATTTGATGTCATGTGAAACTGGAAGTTTACCCTGTAAAACATCTTCAAGAATGGATTTTGCATCCTCATAACGGGCCTGCTTAATAAGGCATAGGCCCAAGTTGCAAGCCTTGTTGGCATCTGGGTCTATCATTTGGGCCTTCTTGTAGACCACCTCGGCCATCATGTAATTTGTCTTTTGCATGTAGGCCCAGCCCAAGTTTCCCTACATAATTGATCATTGCATTCGATCAGAGCTATCATACTACCATAAAATGCATCATTAAAATTCAGTCTGACTTTTTTACCTTATCTCAGTTTCCCTTATTAGCCTAAAATATAATGGGGAAACTTTCAAAAGAAACCTTAAACTTTGCTTCATGTGTATTTTGCCCCAAAAACTTTTAAAATATATATTTAATCTTTTAAACTTTTAAAATATGTGCGTTATCTTTAAACTTTAACTTTTGTTAAAAATTTAATAAAAAAATCATTTGTATCTCAATGATTTATTTATTATTACTCATTATTTTAATTTATCTATTATAAAATTGAGGTTGATAGAAAAACAATCCAACACATATGCCTTTTCTATTAAATTTTTAATAGAAGTTAAAATTTAGGATAACATGCACATTTTAAAAATTTTAAAGATTAAGTATACATTTTAAAAGATTTTAGGACAAAGTGCACATAACATAAAGTTTAAGGAGTATTTTGAATAAAAGTTAAAGTTTAGAGGTAACATGGACATTTTAAAAATTTTAAGGATTAAGTGTTTATTTAAAAAAATTTGAGGACAAAGTATACATAATACAAAGCTTAAGAAGTATTTTTGAAGTTTCCTAAAAATAAAATAATGCATTATTAATCATTAATAATAATTAAATATTTATTTTATTATTTTCAATTAATCAGGCAGTGTGAGATAAGATTTGAAACATAATGTGATATAAAAAATATTGTTGTGAGAAAGCACCTAATGAACAAATAAAACCCAAGTGAAAAAAAAAAAAAGAAAAAAGAAAAAGAAAGAATGTTTAGAGTGATTGGATAAATGTAATACCAGTAATCTTGAACTTTCTTGCTTAATTGAAACTTGAAACTTCTTGCCATGGGAACGAGCAGTCTTTGTGGGTTTTCCATTAAAGGCTTCACCTTGATAGATTAATCTTAACTTTCTCTTTAGCAATTCAATTTGATCATCTGTTCTTCCACATTTCTGTCATTCAAAGAAATGAAGTTAATTAAGCAAATCATATGATTGAATAAATTATCCTTACTAAGAAAATAAAGAACTCAAAATAAACATCAATTAGAAAATTAGTATTTCTTTAATATGATATAAAATTATTTATGGCCTTTACTTAAAATAAATTAAAGGATTCACAAATTTTCAAAAATAACATGTGAATTAATTTTATTTACAACTTCAATATTTAAGTTAATTTAAATTTAAACATTTCTTGTAGAAAACTTTAGTTATTTGATTGTGAAATTCTCAGTTCAAACAATTGCAAGTTAAAAATAATGGAAAAAGGTGAAAGAAAAAAGGAATTTCAAGCACGTTTATTGACTTGTACCTTGTAGAGGTCAATGAGCACATTATCAAGTGACTCTTGGGACTGTTTGGAGCATAGGCGTCTAAATGATTTGATAGCTTCAATGGCTTCTTCACTTCTATCTAACTGCTTCATCACAACAGCCATGTCTTTTAGGGCACTGTCTACTTTATCTCCTGCATTTATGGCCTTCCAAAATAATAAAATTGCTGTTTCTGGGTCTTTGTCAACAAGCTGAATTTACATGAATATTAAGAAATTAATCAGTAAAAGATTATCCATTAATTCAATCTTATCAAGAAATATAAGATCACTTCCCCACTTTCAACTTGTATCTTCCCTTTGTTTTTCTATAGTGAGAGTATTTTCACATTTTTTTTATACAAGATTAATTTATGTTTGAGATACGAATAACATCGTAATTTTAAAATATTAAATTTAAAATCTTTGATAAAGAATATTTCAGGCTCAATCTATTATTACTAAGCCAACAAATGGGTGATTCCGGCTACTTACCAAACATAATTTAACCTAATGTACTAGGAAATTTTCTTATGGTAGGGATAGTTTTTTGGAAAAGAAAAAAAAGGAAGGGACCATAGGTTTAATTCATCAAGTAATGATGGACCAACTTGATTCTTTCTCATACGTCACGTGCCATCATTATGAATAGAGACAACAGTACTTGTAGATATAAATTCTAACCTTGAGTTATATGCTAATGCAAAACTAGCTTGGAGACACCATTTCCAGTAATCATCAAGTTGTAGGCAAAACATTATTCTCAATTAGATAGATCTAGAGAAATGCTGTTCACAGATAAGGAGAGAAAGAGAGAGAGATTGGATTCTGCAGACGCTAAGATTCTCTCAGCAGCAGCAGATACAAAGTTTGTGCAGAAAAGAATATGGAATATACTATTTACTACTACTACTTGGGTCAGCAAAAGAAGGAAAAAGGGAAAGGTTATCGGGAAGTCAATGCTTTCCCCAACTTTCCTTGTCCGCGTTTTAGGTCCTGGAATATTTTCTCTAGAAACAAACACAGCAGACACTATATGCTTCTTGAGAAGCTGGCAGAAAATGCATGCTAACTAATACGAGAACAGTCACAAAATGGTGTAGTCACAATGATCATTGACCTCAGATGTACCATTCAATGGCTCGTAATAAATCATGTAAGTAATTACATCATTTTTTTTTTTACCGCAGAAATTTTGGTTTTTTCCATTTTGCCACCCAAATCCAAGACTCACAATCACAAACAATGCCATGAATCATAATTAAGTGAGAAGATTTCATAACTCTAATCTTGTCCAATTTCCATATACCCACTCTCAAACATACCTTGAATCCAAACCCTAAATTTTCTAGAGAGAGAAAATTGAAGATGGTGCAATAGTGAAAACACACTAAGAAGCTAATCAAGATGGTGCAATAGTGAAAACACACTAGGAAGCTAATCAAATTGACATTTTGCAACTAAAACAAAATCAAAGTGAAATCAAAAAGAGAAAAGCAAGAAACTTTACAGATGTAGATACCTGGGCATGCTTGGCTTTAACATAGGGAGTATCTCCATAGGGAACCTTGTGAAGGACATGAAAGAGGTCTTCTTTTTTCCCAAACTTTGAGCTCTTTCTCTTAGTGATTCCACTTTCTTCCATTTTCTCTCTCTAAAACAAAGCCACCCAGCAACCTCTTTGTCTATCTTCCTCTCTTTTTTGCTAATTATTGCATGCAACCTATGATGATGTGAGATATTGAATTCCAACAGGAACATGTCAAAGAGGGGAAGGATGTTTATACAAGAAACCATGGATACAATGATCTGTGAACCTAGACTGCTTTGCGTCCATGTTAATCAAGTGAGGTTAAGTTAAACTCTCAGAGCCAATCAATGTCTCTGCAGCCAATCAGATTGTGACGTCTGTAATAGTGTGATTCAAGCATTTTGTGAATGATTGGATCTAAGGGTAGTCCTCTCTATATGTATTGTCACGTTCATTTGTTGGATTCATTTACAAGTAAATCAAAGACTTATTTTACAGCAAAGGTAAATACATTGTTAGTTCTGAATATTTTTTTTTAGATAATTTACAAGTATTTTTTATTGAAGATAATTTTATTCTAAATATTATTTTGTTAATTCTAAATTTGTTTATGTTAATAATATTTATTCATTGATTTATATTTATCCCATTCTCTTAATTTAAAATTGACCTAGAATTTAGGTCTTGAAACATTAGAATCGTAAGAAGTTTATTTTGTAATATTTTTTTTAAATATCTTAAAAAGATATAAAGATACTCTTTACATATATAAAAAAAAAATTGAAGTTGAAGTTTGCATTTAAAATTATTCAAGAAAGATTCCGTGAAGATATTTTAAGCTAATTGCCTAATTAATTACCCAAGATTAGGATTTAGAGATGAGAAATTTTTATTTAAATGTAGTACTAAACTAATCTGAGAATTACACTCGAGATAATTCTAAGAGAAGCTTAAACTTAACAACCAAGAAATATACTATAAAAAGTTGCTAAAATCATCCCAACCATTAAAGTGTACATGAACATTATCCATTCTTTTTTTTATTTTAAAGAAACATCTTTGCTGGTTATGTCATCTTGTTCATATATGTACAAAATGGAACCTGGACCTAAAACCAGTCACATTCAGACATTCAACTCGCTTATTATAAATGTGAATTAACTTTCAAAAAAAGCATCGTGGTTATCATTTTCAATATTATTGCGGAGCAGTAATGTCAAATCTTACATTACATAATGTGTTGAAAGGATCTGTGATCGCAAAGCCACCAAAGAAATCGGTAAATGGATATTTTAGTAGTCATATTTCTGTTTTCTCGGCATCTTAGCCATTCATTTTTTTTTTTTTCAGTGTCGTCGATCTTAAAAATCAACCCTCACATTTATCGAAGTCACACAAAATTGACAAGAGAGTTTAATTTATTAAATTTAAGATGCGAAAATTTTATTTAAAATTAATAATAATATAAAGAGATAAAAAAAACACTTTATCTTATTTTATCTTAATCATTAAGATTTATAGAACAACATCTAATTTAATTTAACCTAACTGAATTTAAATAGAACCTTAACTCTTGATGTTTGTTAGTATCTTAGCCATTCATCAAGTCTGAATCAAACATGACCGTCCAAAACATTAATGAATTCATTTCCATATGAAATTTTTTTCAAGAATCGTATTCTATTAGCAAATTAACTTTTTTTTTTCCCCGTTTTACTTTTAAGTATTCTCATACTCACTGAGATATGAGATCAATTCATGTTAAAAACAAAAAAAATTAGCAGTAAATTAAAAATGGCGTTGGCAACCATGGTTAAAAATATAAATTAACCAAGATTTTGAAACCCTCTTAACATAGGCCACTATCAGAATTTGAACTTAAGATTTTGGTCATGCCTTTCATTGTACCAACATCTTGTTGATAAAATTGCTCAATTCAAAAAAAAAAAAAAAAGCATAAACAGATCTGCAGTACGGACAAATTTTCACAAAAGAAATTACTTTGATAAAAATAACAAGTGAAAAACTAGATACAAATATAAATTAAATTAAATGGCGTTGGCAACCAAGAAAGTTAAAAATGAATTACAGCGATCATAACCAAGATGATTTCTAGCTAAAATGTAAAGGATGAACAAAACCTTGCCCATATCAAACTTAATGACCAGAAAAAAACATAAAAATACTGCTTAATAATGCTGGATCTACGAGCCACATCACACTATCAACACAGTATTCTGGTAAAATTTACCGCATTTGTCAAGGCAAGAATGAAAACAACACTGGGCCCTATTATGCCTGGTTGCCGCCTCCGCCACCCCTTGAACGCCCACCCATGCGTCCCCGGCCACGGCCATAACCCCTGCCACCACCTCTGCCTCTTTCATAACCACCAGCACCTGTCGAGAAAATAAAATAAAAAATGTCTGAGTCATCATCCTACAATAAGGTTGAACAGAGCAAGACATCCAACTAACTACCTTTAACAGGATGCCTTAAGAGTGCTTCAGAAACCATAGAAAACTTGAATAGAATATGCTAGTTGCATACTTCCAGAAGGAAAAAAAAGAAAAAGAAAAAGAATCCAGACCCAGATTAAAGAGATCATCCAATCCACTGCACGTTGGAATCTTTACTAATCTCATCACCATCAAATAAAAACTGGCTTGAGTATACAATCAAGCAAACTTACCACGATTTGAATAACCCCAGCCTCTGCCTCGTCCAACACCTCGGCCCCGATTTGAATACCCACCATTATCTATCAGAACAAGAAGTGCAAGTTGAAACCAAGATCGCTTTAAAGAATGTGCACAAGTCATATAATCAGCATTCGGAATCTATACCTTGGTAATTTCTATATCCACTTCCATATCCACCTCCATTTCCACCATGATAATTTCCATAACCACCCTGATATCCACCTTGATAATTCCCATAACCACCTTGATAGCCATATCCACCTCTTCCCCAACTCCTTCCTCTTCCTCTCCCTCTCCCCCGACCACGGCCTCGACCATATGAGTCTGAAAACATGTAATAGACGTGTCAAATTTTCAATATAATAAGAAAGTTAAACTTCCAATTCTAAAAGTTTAGCTAATTTGTGGGTTTACCATCATTTACAGCATTGTAAGGAACACGTGCTTGTTTTGGTTGTTGCTGTTGATAATTGACTTGCTGCGATGGTTGTTCAACATTAGATGGAGCTTGATACCTATGGACAATCATGCAAACAACATCCAGAAATGTAAACTCCAAAATTCTAGAGAAAATTTAGAAGACAAACTTGAAAACCAACAGGAAATATTTTGAATCGCTAAAAGGAATAGCTTTTGGAAATGTGATTCCTGAGTTTTTACAAGAACTCACCCAGGAGAGCTTTTGTTTAACTCTAGAGTTGAAAAGGTGATTGAGATCATAGAGACATGGCGAGTCTGCTCCACACTGCATTGAATAGTAATGCCCAGGAATCTCACAATCCACTACATTAATATGGTGGCAAGCTGAAGCTCAAAATTTAACATTTAAAACTTACGGTAAAAGACCCTCTTCAACAGGTTCCCAAACATCTGTTATGCTTACTGAGCTGATAGCAGTGTCCTGATAAAGCCAGGGGATCCTCTTCTGTTTAAGGATAGATAAAGCTAATCAGAGTAAATTCAGTATAAAGAATCTTGCACTTATCAAGTTAATCACATTTTCAATTTTGACAACAAACATCAGATTTATGTGCCGGAGAACTTCTCATATGGTTCCTCATCACTAAAAGTAAGAAGGAAATTCCAGTATCAAACAAGTTTTAGCAACTTCATTAATGTCCTAGTAAATCATGGTAAGCTAGAGTTTTAAAATATCTTTTAATCCTCATTATGAAATGGAGGACTTTTCATCCTTATGCCATGGACATATAGAGGCCATCTCAAAGAACAATGTAAAATTGGCATGTTTTTATGCCCTTGAATCCCATTAACATCCATGTTAAAAACATGCAATATTAAGAGAGGGAGGTAAAACAATATCAACCTTCAAAATCTCTGCAATGGCAACCGTCTTGCTGATTGCCTGTCCCATTGCCTTCAAGACTATCTCTCTTGCATGTTTTTCCTAGATAAAGTGCAACAACAATTAGATGAAGTAGGCAATTTCCCATGACAGAACAGATAAAACAA